>JBBDGP010002917.1:502500-1149473 GCA_037952835.1 Lithobates septentrionalis
GTTAATGGCTTTTATGGAGAGACCTATACAGAGCTGCCTTTGGAAATGATTGAATCATTTTAATTTAATAGACTGGATTACTTTTAAAAAAAATGGGAGAGATACAGACACTTGCTTTGATACAATAACATAATATCATTATTTTCTATCAATTTAAAAGGCAAGATAGGAATAAAATAAATTGTAGATTACAATCAACCCAAATACAATTTGATTATACTAAGAAACAATCGTTCCCTGCATCTTCTATTCATAATTATGTCATATATTAGTGTCATTCCCCATTCAGCTCAGCTGACGTATATTACAGCTGCCTAACAAGACTCGGTTTATGAGAGGTTGTAGCTCCAGCATGGATATCAATAAGATATTCTGGCCAAGTTCCCAGTATGGACAAATGGAATAAGCGAGAACTCTAGTGAGCCCAGAAATGCATTCATAGTAAATGGATTTCTCTAGATAGCTGCCTTGTAAGTAGCTGAAACAATCCTTCACTTATCTCTGGAGTAAAATAAACATGCATGCCCGACAGCCACAAACAGAGCCTAAGCAAAACCGAGTTGTCTGCCAGCACACAATTAGGGACCTGCCTGCTTTCTATGCATTCAGTGTCCCCAAAGGTTTGGAGGCATATTGTAAAAACAACACAAAAAAACTTTACTGGGTTTAGAGGAAACATAGTGTTTTACGTATTCACTTATGTTCAGGGTAAAGGAGGGTACACACCATAAGAAAATCCGGCAAACATTTTCGAACGAGGATCGATCGTAGGATTTTCTGATAGTGTGTGCACAATTTTCGTCAGTGGATTCAGGCCTTCCAAAATGAAAATTTACAAAAAGGGACAAACTCCCTAATTTTTCTTGTACAAGAACGTTTATTTAATGTGTACTGTTTTCATATAAAGGAAAAACAATGGATACGAATAACTGCACATGATCAAAAACAATAAACATAATCCATGTACAACAAAAAACGCTTTTGTCGTACGAGATTTTTTTGTATGTACGAGTAGTAGCACCCCTCGGGTTCGACAAGCTGCAAGTAATCAAAGAAAACCAGATGATCACTCATCCAATTTTCTTAGTGTGTACCCTACTTTAGTGTTTAAAGAGGTTGTAAACCTTAGGAAAAAAATCTGCAAGACAAGGGCATAATGAGCTAGTATATGCATCCCATACTAGCTCATTATGAAACACTTACCTTAGAACGATCCCCTCCAGTGCCACCTGCACTCCGCTCACATGGCCGACATCTTTCCCGGACAGCGGTCAAGCTGTATTGCTCCAACAGTGTCTTGTACCAATTTTATGCCACGTTATTGAATAAAGATGATTTTATTTACTTGCCTATTCCGGAGTGCGGCTGTCCAGATTTTTCCTGCACGCATACAATTGCAACAGCAATTGCCAGCACCTGGAGCTCTCACTTTTTCACACAGTGGAGGACGGGAGATTTGAACCCGAACAGCCTGGAGCGGTGGTAACCATCCTTGTTTAAACCTTTTCAAAAGTATGCCATCAATTGAGTAGAAAGGGGTATTGTATCGTTGGTAGGTACCATCATCCTTTAAATGTATAGGGCAATGTGGGGTTGAAAGAGAGAACAGTGAGGACCTCTCCAATTAAGTCCTACCTCTTTCAAAAATATTTTATGAAAGATATTTTTTGAAAGAGGTAGGACCTAATTGGAGAGGTCCTCACTGTTCTCTTTCAACCCCACATTGCCCTTGTTTAATCTTTCCCGGACTTACTTCCGGGTTCGCGTGCTCCGGCACTGTGATTGGCCGGAGTCGCGATGACGGTCACTCCCGCCCATACATGTGGGTGCCGCCAGTCACGGCACGGGTCCTGAAGAAACGGCACGAGCACCACTACAGTAAGCAACGCTGTCATGAATGAAACTGAATTTTCCAGCGGGCACACCTATTCCCATGACAACTAAGAGATTTCCCTAACATTGGAAAGATATCCCAGGAAGAAAAGTCTACAGGACAGGAAGTAAAGGGAAATCTCCCCAAGGATGGCAAAACAAATGGCAAAAAAAGACCTTCCCTACACCACCCAAAATTTTAAAAAACATATACTTTAATACATCACTTGCAGTTTCCAGTAATCTCCCCCCACCATCAATACCCACCATATCTGTGCAAGAACTGGCGGATGTAAGCCAGACTGGAGGAAGAAGTTTCTGGCCTGGTCTCCTGCAATGAACACAAAAGTCCAAGAATAAATCAGAGAGCATAATACAGCATTTAGTGTTAGTACATCTGATCTCGTAAATGCAAAAGTGAGCAACGTGCTAAAATTACTTTTAAAACGAATTCACTTCAAAAATATTTTGTACTCTAATAGACTCTGCCAGGGGAGTAGCTCTAATATTCACCTTGGCATTTATCCTAAACAGCTGGCTGCCTTGTAAGCCAAATTCCTGCGGTTGCCGATATTCCTGTTTTCGAAAAAGCGCCAAATCTAAACTTTGAACTATGCAGGCCAGCGCTCCCTGGTTCAAGGCACCACCTTCTATAGTTCTTAGAGATAGATGTAAAGTGCAGAATTGTATCAAAAGCAACCAAGGAGTCCTAGGAAAGTACTGGAAGGTACACGGGCATATGAATTTATGCTCAAAATAGACTGGATTTTCTGCCACAACACAAATGTTTTCTAATGTTACGTATATGTGCGTGTTTATGCGCGTATAGCTACTGGTACATAAATTATGCTCAAAAGCTCCTCTCCGAACGCACCGCTTTTTTTCTGCTTATAAATGCTCCTTTTCAAATATGCCTGCAAATGCCTAAGGCCCCTTTTACACGGGCTTTCCGATCAGGTCCACCTGTCAGTTTTTCACGTGGAGGTGATCGGACACTCCATTCACCCCTATGGGGCAGCAGATGTCAGCGGCGATATGTCCACCGACACCCGCTGCTATCCGATCCTGTCTGCCAAATCCAGAAGAATGGTGACCCTATTTTCCATTTGTCTGGCAGATCGGATGAAAACAGACAGGCGGATCCATTGTCATCTGATCTCCCCATAGAGGAGAGCGGGACTCTGACAGGTCCGTCTCTGCACAGTGAGCGGAGACAGTTCTGTGATCCGCCTGATCATCGGGGATCAGCTGATCGATCACCTGCTGAGCAAGCGGAGTCTGTCAAAACGGACATGCCCGTGCGAAAAGACCCTAATGCCATGTACACACGATAGGATTTTCCGACGGACAAGGTTCGATGGGAGCGTGTTGTCGGAAATTCCAACCGTGTGTAGGCTCCATGGGACATTTTCCATCGGAATTTCCGACACACAAAAATTGAGATCTGGATCTCAAATTTTCCGACAACAAAATCCGTTCTCATAAATTCCGATCGTGTGTACACAATTCCGACGCACAAAGTTCCACACATGCACGGAATCAAGCAAAAAAGAGCCGCCCTTCATTTTTCTCGGCTCGTCGTACGTGTTGTATGTCACCGCGTTCTTGACGTTCGGAATTTCCAACAAGATTTGTGTGACCGTGTGTATGCAAGACAAGTTTGAGCCAACATCCGTCGGAAAAAATCCATGGATTTTGTTGTCGGAAAATCCTATCGTGTGTACAGGGCATTAGAGTGCATAGTCACCTGGGCTAATATAGAGGTATGTTGACAGGTGTTAACAAAAACAAAAAAACGCTGAAACATAAAAGCTATTCTTAATCTAGCTGCAATATCCTGAAAATTTATGAAACCCACATCAAGATAAATTGTGCGGATTTTCAACAACATCAGTTTTATTTCAAAAGCACTACCACTCCACAGATTAATTTTTAGTTGCCGTCAGGAGATGTTCTTTTGACATGCTAAATCACCATACCAAGCAAGAACCATCAGCAACATCAGTTTTAGACAGTTTAAAGCTGACCCCCAGACAAATATCTACATTTACAGATGAAAAACCTATATGGGGCTACTCTACCTGCCACAAAATTTGTATTTCGGGTCCATGGAGTCCTGAGATTTGCACAGCTCTGCCACACAGTACAACTCTGTCTGGCAGGGCTGAAGAGCTGATTTTTCTATGCTGTGAATAATTAAAGGATAAGTTCACCTTCGGAAACATGTTGCATGTTCCACTAGTTTTTTGCATGTTCCACCCTGTGACAGCAGTACGAGAAGTTCTCAAATACTATCTGTCACTTTTTAAAATCAGCGCAGCCGCTTGCGGCTCCGCCCACGCGGCCGTGTCATTTATTCACACAGCTGTGTGTGAATGAACTACAAGTCTTAACATCCTTTGCGGCTGCCGGCTTGTAGTTCTCAATGAACTACCATGGCACTGTCTAGAGCTGTGGTAGTTCATTGCTTCTTCCTGTCAGCGAGTATCAGCTTACCCGTATAGGTACACAGAATACACTGACAGTGTGAAGGAGACCTGCATGGCACCAGTGATCTGCTGATCCCTGCAATGCTTTACAGGCTCCAAAAAATAAATCAATTAATTTTTTATCTGCAAAAAAAAAAAAAAAAAAGTGAGCTTATATTTAAAATAAGCGTCTCACAACGTATTACGCTGCAGTAGCCCCCTAAAGAACTTGAATCTCTTGATATGGGGCAACCATGCCCACACTTCTCTCATTACATAATACACCATCCAGTGCCTAAACAATTTCAGACAAGCACCCCCCAGGACACAGCTGCTTGGACACTGCAACTAGTAATGAGAAACCTGCTTTGATAGTGGGCATCTATTTCCATCACCCAGCTCTTGCCCGAGGCAAGCACCGGCAAGAGAAACAAGACAAGGAATTGGTCGCACACTGGAACTCCAAATTATCTCGATGTCATCTTTATTGTCAAAAAGGGGTCAGACAGATACAGGCAATGGTAGACATTTCACAAGCGATAGCTTGCTTGTCCACAAATATATATATATAATATATATATTATATATTATATATATATATATATATATATATATATATATATATATATATATATATATATATATATATATATATATATATATATATATATATATATATTCCAGTTACTAAACCCACAACAGTAAAATCAGACTGTATATGCAGTAAAGCATGCTTGTTATACTCAGTGTGGAACCTCAGTGTGCATTATGTAAAAAGTCTGTTTGCTCCCGTCTTCTCTGATCCTCCCCTTCTTCCACAGTCCACAATCCATCCCCTGATAGTACAGAGTCTTGGGGGCACTCTGCACATGCTCAGTTTGGCGAGTTTTGCTAGAGTTTTTTTTTTGTGGGGGGGGGTGGGGTGCATGTGATCGGCACGGGGCCAATCAGCACTGTCCAGACAGAAGATCAGGGGTCATGTAGCCTCACAGGACAGTCAGAGTAGAATGAAAACTCCACCTACAAGCTTTAATGAGTGCTCGGCTGGACATTGATAGAAGTTACACGACTGCTATATACTGCTGATGAGAAAAGATATATAGCAGTTTATATTGACTAAAATAATTGCATTTCCATGTTCTCTGTACTGTGGGAGACTAGATATAGTGAATGTAGGGTCCTGGGTTTAGTAACACTTTAATGCAAAGCCAAAGAACCAGCCAAAATTCAAACAGTGTATGACAAGCTTTACGGTTTCCCACCACAAACCAACACAGATTTTACAACCCAGTTTAAAAAACGCAATCCACTTATCAAGCTATGGTTAAAAAAAATGATTTGTCAAGCTGATGTACCATCAAAAGACAAACCGCGATTAATTTGTACTTGTTCTAAAAAAAACTGGCAGCTAAAATCTGAATGGTGGCAAAGGGCACCAAATATACCTCCACCGGTTCTTTGATTGCCCATTATATGCCCCTACAAGAATGAAGCAGTGATACTTTTGATCACCACAAAAGTATTTAATTATCCCGTCATTTTTCTCATGGAATACAGAGCTCATTTGTTACAATAAAGTGGGAGTTAATGATTGATCTGTGCAATGATAATTTTATTTTGCAGTAAAACAAACATGCAATTATCCAGCGAGACATTGCAGAGGGGAAGGGGAAGAATCCTGGAATCTATACAGCAAAATATAATTAGCGGCTTAACCAAATTACTGTCCGTGAGCGAGGCATGAATTTGCCAAAATGAATTAGTAAGAGTGGGTTGGATAAACAGTACTCGGAAACAGCACATACATTCGTCTGAATTAATCAGATTACGGGCAAGATTAGCAGGAGAAAATCCCATTACTAGGAGGACGGATTGGACAGAACACCAGTTCACAATTTGACTGCTACAAAAAGGTCCATGTCTGCCATGTTTTCTCAGACCAAAATCTCAGCTCGGGGTTTATTGGGGGAAAAAAAAAATAAAAAAAATTACAGCATCCAAGAATTTACCTTCGCCATCACTCGGCAGAAACCATCAGAAAACTACACAGGCTACATCCTTATGTAAAAGATCTAGCTACCTGGCTGTCCCGTCCATCCCATGGCTCAATCAATTTTCTATTAACTGACCACCAAACAAGTAGGCAGTCTAGTTCTAATATCACTGGCTACACATTTGTCATTGGTACATAATGTACTCATGAAAAATGTATGAAACCATACGCTATAGATACAAATACAAATACAATCGTGGAAAATCAAAATAACAGCTGCTCCCCCAAAGTGCAATGGGTGCCTACTTTATGTGATTGAGGTTGTTTGTGATCGGGGGCGGTAATATTAATTGCTATGCCAATAACTAATAACCAATTACCATGAACAAATTGTTGGATGCATTAGCGATTAGATTAAACATAATAAAGTGCTTTTTGCTTGATATTAATCAATTAGAATAATAATTCATCAAAAAAAGCCCTTCAGTAGTGTAATTCCAAATCATGCACCATCACCATTGCAGTGTCTTTGTAGATTACACCCGATGAGTGTGGTTAAATTTTCTACTCACCAAACGGACATGACCTCTTTAACTAAAAAGAAGGTCAAAACAGGCTGATTTTGAGGATCAATAAGCTCGCAAAAGGAGATGTAATGGGGAAACTTTCCATTTAAAGCCTCCTCTCCACCACAGTAACCCATTGGGAAAAAAAAAGGAAAGGAACCATACACCGGAGGCGTATTGTGGTCATGTCAATTCCGGGTTTACACTCCTGGTTTATCACTACGGCGGTGGAACGCACACCGACCACCGAGTCCAGGCCGGGCGGCTGCTTCCTGTCTGGTGATCTATGCCATCATCTTTAGTGCCGGGCTAAGGCACCTCTAAATATAAAAAAAGATTTCAAATTTTCTGCTTACATGTTTAATAACCTGTATTGCGCTATGGTCCCTTTCCTATCTCATTTCCAATGGGTTACAGTTCTTCAAGCAAGCTTATTGATCCTCAAAATCAGCCTGTTTTGAATTTCGTTTTAGTTAAAGAGGTCATGTTTGTTTGGCGAGTAGAAAATTTAACCACACTCATTGGGTGTAATCTACAAAGACACTGCAATGGTGATGGTGCATGATTTGGAACATTACTGAAGGACTTATGGACTTTTTTATGATGAATTATTATTGTAATTGCTTAATATCAAGCACAAAGCACTTTATTATGTTTATCTAATCACTAATGCATCCAACAATTTGTTCATGGTAATTGGTTATTAGTTACTGGCATGGCTTTTATTATTAGTGCCCCCATCCCAAACAAGCCCAATCACATAATGTGCTCAAACCAAAGGGATCAGCATGACAGTCTTATTTGTCTTTCAGTAAAGTACATTACAGAGGACCTGCTGCTGTATGCCGGTATACAGAGTCTGGGAACTGCCAGCACGGCAAGCATTTAGAGTTCGACAATTACCAGTGATGTAGCCAGCGGTTGGTTGGAGTCCATGGAACTGCTGGTCATGTTTAGCTCTCTCCTCCACCGTAATGGCCCAGATGTCCAAATTTCCAGCTTGGGGGATAAAATAAAAAACACACAAGGGATTAAAAATGAGACAGATGTAAAGTAGGTGACCATTTATTAAAAAATTTCAAACTGGCACAAAAAGACAGACATACTTCTAAGCTTTTATTTTTTTATTAAAATAACAAACATGTCATACTTAGCTGCTCTGTATAATGTTTTTTTTTTGCACAAAGCAGCCCTGATCCACCTCTTCTATATCAACGTTTGGGGGTCGGGGGGGAGAGCCAGAGCAAGCTGCTGCGCACAGCACAAGAATGGGCTCAGGTAAGTGTAAGGGGTTGGTTGGAATCCATGGAACTGGGGGTTTCTCTGGCACAATTTTTTTTTTTTTTACCTTAATGTATTAAAAGGTAAAAAACCTTAGCGGAGCTCAAGGAGTCCCCCCCTCCCCCCCCAAAAAAATTGATACAAATACTGTAGCTGCTGACTTTTAACACAAGGACACTTACCTGTCCAGGGATCCTGTGAGGTCCTCAGCTGCAGGCGCCGGCATCTCAAGTAAGAGGAACAGGAAGTAAAGCCTTGCAGCTTCACAGCCACTTTCCTACTGTGCTGCGCCTTGTGAATGGTCCTGTAGTCTTCTGGGGCCTGTAATGTGTCTCAGAAGACTGCAGGGAAAGGAGGGGAGGCTGAACTTCTGGCTCAGATTGCTGTGGCGCATCTGACCGGAAGTGGGAGCAGGTACCTGTCAAAACAAGGTACCTGCTCCCCCCAAAAAAGTGCCAAATGTGGCAGTAGAGGTGGGAGGATGCAAACAAGCCAAACTTACTCTTCTCAGTGAAGTTCCACTTCAAAGTGTTACTATAAACAAGAAAACGATAACCCGACTGCCACACACCTCACCCGGCCTGAGTGGTAGACAAGTAAAAGCTTGGAGTTGTGGTCTGGATTAATCAAGCTGAGGCTGCTTTTACTTGTGTGCTTACCATTCGGGCCGGATAAGGTGTGTGGCTGTCAGGTGATATTTTTCTGTTTTGCAGTATGCTTTGTGTCTGGATGGACCTTTCCTCAGTTGGCACCCTCACTGGTCAGCGACGTCCAACTAACCAGACTTTGACAGCCTGAGCGGGGACCCTCAAGCATTTATCATAGGTCAAAGTGTTAGGGCTCTTTCACACTGGGGCAGGGGCAGCGGTAAAGCGCCGCTATTGTAAGCGGCGCTTTACCATCGGTATTCAGCCGCTAGCAGGGGCAGTTTTACCCCCCGCTAGCGCCCGAAAAAGGGTTAAAAGCCACTGCAAAGCGCCTCTGCCGGCGGTATAGCCGCGCTGTCCCATTGATTTCAATGGGCAGGAGCAGTATACACTCCGCTCCTTCACCACTCCGAAGATGCTGCTAGCAGGACTTTTTTTCCCGTCCTGCTAGCGCACCGCTCCAGTGTGAAAGCCCTCGGGGCTTTCACACTGGAATCAAAGCAGCGGGACTTCCGGGTCGGTTTGCAGGTGCTATTATTAGCGCAATAGCGCCTGCAAACCGCCCCAGTGTGAAAAGGCCCTTACTAAACCCACAACAGTAAAATCAGTCTGTATATGCAGTAAAGCATGCTTGTTATACTAACTATGGAACTTAAAGGGTTAATCCTCTGCATTGTATAAAAAGACTGTTTGATCCTGTCTTCTTTGATCCTCCCCTTCTTCCACTGTCCCCAATTTGCTGATAGAACAAAGCTTTGGGGGGAAAGCTGCACATGCTCAGTTTGGTGTATATTGCTAGAGGATTTTTTTTTTTTCCTTGGGAGAGTGCACGTGATCAGCACAGGGCCAATCGGCACTGTCCAGACAGAAGGTCAGGGGTCCTGCAGCCTCATAGGACAGTCAGAGTAGAAAGAAAACTCCTCCTACAAGCTTTAACCTGACACTGATAGAAGTCACGAGACTGCTCTAACTGCTGAAAAGGTATTTAGCAGTTTATATTTACTAAAATAATTGTATTTCCGTGTTTTATGTACTGTGGGAGACCAGATATAGTGAATACAGGGTCCGGGGTTTAGTAACACTTTAAGGCTTTACAACCACTTTAAGAAATGACATAGATTTGTGTGACAATAGTAAAGACCTGCAGTATATTATCAGCTCCTGAATACTATTTGTTACAAAGGCTAAATTCATTTGTGTTCACACACTCAACTGGCTGGCCGCCACATGAATTTAACATTTTTCATATAAACGAGTCACGTGGCTAGAACACATGCAAATGCAACTGTGCTGATCGATGATTGCTTCAGCTTCTGAGAGAACAAACACAATAACCCCTGTACATAACTTTTTTTTCCCTGGCACAGGCTTCTAATAAGCAGATCCACTGGTAAAAAACAGCAAACACATGCACAAATGTGCCCAGTGCACCAAAAGTAAGAATATCCATGTATTTTTCTATACCTCGTGTTATGTGAATTTCACCAGGTAGCTAAGAGTCCAATTACAGCTCTGGTTGGTACCCCAAAAGATGCTGAACTGCCATCACGACATACCAGATGTCAGGACGCAGCAAGCTCCAGAACTGCCATAAGACTTGTTGACTGATCCAGCCTGCCATGCATGGTACCTGGAAGCCAGCCTTTAAAAACGCACCCATTAGGGAGAAAGCCAGTAAAATCTGTAGCCACAAAAATGCTATAGTGTTTTCTTTAAAGTGGTAGTAAACTCCGCTTTTTTATTTATATTTTAGGTGAGAACGCATTAAACAAGGTCAGGGTCGGTGACATTTGGCCGAGGAAAGAATTGAAAATGACAACATACAGTTCTTACAAAAATGGATCAAAAGTAAACTAGAAGAACCGGGCCTAGAAAGGAGTCACAATAAGCACCAGGATGGACAGCGATGGGTTAAAAACTATATGTCCTTGCTCTTCCCCCCCTCCCATTTTTATAACTTCAGGTAAGCCTACAAGGCTTACCTGTAGGTACAGTAAATATCCTCCTAAACTGCATGAACGGCGCATGTGCACTGCGCTCTCAGGGGTCAGCATGTCATCGGACAAACCTAGAAGGAAAACTGGGGGAAGATGGAAGCTCTGTCCGCTGGGACAACATGCTGCTGGAGGGCTTTGTTTTAAGATTGTAATCTCTAGATGAGCAGGGCCCTCCGATTCCTCCTCTATTGAATTGTAATACAACTGTACTGTCTGGCGCTATATAAATCCTGTATAAAAATAATAATAATAATAATAAAGACAAGTCTGTCATAATCTGCTAGTATGCAATGCACGCTAGCACATTATGACATTACCTGCAGGGGCCCATTTTTATTTATTTTTTGTTAAATTAGTATTCCATTTCATTTTAATGATACTTAGTCATCTTTCCCCCACCTTTGTTTGAAGAAAAACAATTTTTCTCAGGTATACGGATGCAGGATTTTTGCAGGAGTTTTGCTAGAAGCAAGATCAAACAGAATAATCTTGTCCATACTTTGTATGCATGTAAAATTTGTGCCAAAACGACATACGTACAGAGAAAATGTGCCCCCGTTTTCTAGGACACTGTTCCAGGCTCCCTTCAGTGCTCCCCATATAACCAGAAGTCTGGGAATTTGGTCAAAGGAACTGTACTGAAAGGAAGGCCAGCTCGTTTGATCTCTGATCCTCCACACAGTAGAGATTACAATGAGTACCCTAGCATTACAATCAGCATTTTTTGGGGGGAAAGCCAAGTATTTTAGCTCTACTTGTTATTTAGCTACCCCAGTGAAAATGTTAAAGTGGTTCTAAAGGCAGAAGGTTGTTTTATCTTAATGCATTCTATGCACTAAGATAAAAAAAAACCTTCTGTGTGCAGCATCCCCCCCCCCCCAATACTTACCTGAGCCCCATCTCGATCCAGCGACATTGCACAAGAGCCTCAGCTGTCCAGGAACTCTCCCTCATTAGCGGAGACAGCAGCGGACGCCATTGGCTCCCCTTGCTGTTCCACTGTAAACCAATGAGGAGAGAGAGGGGGCGGGGCTGAGCACAGTTGCTTGCTGTGGGGGCAGGAGGAAGGGGCCAGGAGCGCAGGCGGGAGACACAAGAAAAGAAAGATCGGGGCTGCTCTGTGCAAAATCACTGCACAGAGCAGGTAAGTATAACAGGTTTATTATTTAAAGTGGAGTTCCACCCACTTTTACAACTCTTCAGCATCCCTCACTAAACTGTGCACTGTAAACGAATTGGATATATTTTTTTTATCAGCACTTACTGTATATCTGCTGTATTCATTTTTCACTTCCTCCTCCCTGGCCGTGGCCCATCGCATCATTTCCTGTTTGCAATGCCTTCTGGGAAGGGGTGCCAACTTCCTCTGACACTGCCGTTGCTATGGAAACCTGACCTGAAACCTATTACACTGCTTGTGCTGCACTGAGCATGTGCGAGATCTGCAAGGGTGAGATCCAGGAAGAAATACAGTCTGGCTTCAGATGCCCAGACTTAAGATGGCCACGGCCTGCTGTAAGTTTATAACATAAACTACTGCTATAAACTAACAAAACAGACCTTAGTTTACAGACTAACTTTACTAGAATACATTAAGCTTGTGTATTATAGGGGTATTTTTATTTAAAAAAGTATAATTTCGGTCGGAACACCACTTTAAAAAAAACAAAAAAAAAAACAAGACTTTAATTCACAGGTGTCAAACTGGCAGCCCACCGGCTGTTGCAGAACTACAAGTCCCATGAGGCATTGCAAAGCTGACAGTTACATGACTCTCACAGGCAGAGGCATGATGGGACTTGGAGTTTTACAACAGCTGGAGGGCCATCAGTTTGGCACCCCTGCGTTAATATTACTTATCAGTCACAACTTTATGATCGCCTACCTAATACGGAGTAGGTCTCCATTTCGGCAACAAATCAGCCCTGACCCCTAGTGGCATGGACTCTACTAGACCTTTGAAGGTATGCTGCGGTATCTGGCACCAAGCCATCAGTAGCAAATCCTTAAAGTCGTGTGAGTTGTGAGGTGGGGCCTCCATGGATTGGACTCGTTTCTCCAGCACATCCCGCAGATGCTGGATTGGTTTGAGATCTGGAGAATTTGGGAGGTCAAGTCAACACTTTGAGCTTGTGTGTTGCTGTTTCTCACACCATACTTGCAGAGTGGTAGGGTGCATTAACCTGCTAAAAGAGACCTCATTTTCATGAAGGGGTGTACTTGGTCAGCAACAATGTTTAGGCCGTACCGGTCAAGTAACATCCACATAAATGGCAGGACCCAAGGTTTCCCAGCTGAACATTGCCCAAAGCATCACATGCTTCCGCTGGCTTTTCTTCTTCCCTTACTGCACCCTGGTGCCACTTTTTCCCCCAGGTAAGCGACGCACACGCACCTGACCATTCACATGATGTAAAAAGAAATGTGACTCCTCAGACCAATCCACCTTCCTCCACTGCCCAGTTCTGATGCTCACGCGCCTAATGTAGGTGCTTTTGACCATGAATATGGATCAGCATGGACACCCTGACCACTCTGTGGTTACGCAGCCCCTTAGACAACGAACTGCAATGTCCACTTTTTCTGCTTTCAACACATTAACTTCAGGGGCAACATGTTTACTTGCTTCCTGATATCCCGCTAAAGCTCAGATGCCATTGTAACGAGATAAATCAATGATATTCACTTAATCTGGCAGTGATCATATAGTTACAGCTGATCGTTGTAAGCCTTGTCATTTAAAGATAGATTAAAAAAAAAAAAAAAAAAAAAAAAAGGAAGGACATATATATTCAAAATACACAATGTGTAACAACTCCAACACAAGAGAAAGCAAATTATGTCCTGTGTTTATGTGAAGCATTCGGATTGGACAAGCTCTTACCCCCAAAAGGTCCTGCTGCAAATTGAGCCATTTTGGTGCCCGTTTAGCTGGCTAGATAGTGCCTGCAAAAGAAGGATATAAAAGATCTCATTAATTGTAACCTAATCTATTGTAAAGAAACTCAAAACACGAAGGCAACTTTTAGAAAGAAGAGTCTACCCAATATTGAATATTTCCAATGTGAACTCTGGTTGCCTAAATAACTCACTGGCCTCTTATCATTGCCCCCCCAAACACCCCCTATACCCCCCCCCCCCCCCCGGGCAACTAAGCTTCACACCTACACCAACAGAAACTCATCTCCACTTGTCACTGACCACATTATAAAAAAACAGCTTGTCATGAAAAGTGTTCTATCCCCTCTTGTAGGACCGTAAGCCAGTGTGCACCTTTTAACCACTTCAGCCCCGGAAGGTCTTGCCCCCTTCCTGACCAGGCCATTTTTTACGTTACAGCACTGAGTTACTTTAACTGACAATTGCACGGTCGTGTGACGTTGTACCCAAATAAATTTGATGCCCTTTTTTCCTCACAAATAGAGATTTTTTTTTGGTGGTATTTGATCACCTCTGCGTTTTTTATCTTTTGAGCGATAAACAAAAAAGAGCGACAATTTGGGGGGGGGGGGGGGGGTCAATATTTTTTACTTTCTGCTATGAAACATATCCAATTAAAAAAGCTAATTTCTTCATAGAATTTAAACCAATATGTATTCTGCTACATATTTTTGAATATATATATATATATATATATATATATATATATATATATATATATATATATATATATATATATATATATATATATATATATATATATATATATATATATATATATATATTTATTTTTATTTTATTTTTTATTTTTTTTTTTTATCTCAATTAGCGTATATTTTTTTGGTTTGCGCAAAAGTTATAGCGTCTACAAAATGGGGGATAGATTTATGGCATTTTTATTTATTTATTTTACTAGTAATGGCCGCGATCAGCGCTTTTTAGTGGGACTGCGACATTGTGGCGGACAGATCGGACACCTGACACTTTTTGGGGAACCAGTGACATTATATAATGTCAGTGCGTAGTTTTAGCACTGATCACTGTAATAAATGACACTGGCAGGGAAGGGGTTAACATCAGGAGCGATCAAAGGGTTAAGTGTGTTCCATGTTTGTGCTTTCTTACTGTTGGGGGGGATGGGCTCACTGTGGGGACACTGATCTGTGTTCCTGATTAGCAGAAGATCACAAGATCACAGTGTCCATTCCTGACAGAACGGCGGCCTGTCTTGTTTACATCAGCAGGGCGCGGTTCTATTTTTGTGGGGAGCGATTATGGGTGGCGGGCAGACACCACGTCCGCTGGACCCACTGATTGGTCACAGGAGGGAGCCAATCAGCACGCAATCGCGCCTCCCATTGGCAATTGCACAAAAAACACAAACCTGTATGTGATTTTGCGCAGCCGGCGCCCGGCCACAGTATATGTAAGTGGGGTGGTCTGGAAATGGTTAATACTACCCTGTTTCCCCGAAAATAAGACCTAGCGTGATTGTCGGTGATGGCTGCAATATAAGCCCTACCCCCCAAATAAGCCCTAGTTAAAGTCCTTGTAGGTCTTATTTTCAGGGTCGGGCTTATTTGGGGGGTAGGGCTTATATTGCAGCCATCACCGACAATCATGCTAGGTCTTATTTTCGGGGAAACAGGGTATACTGTATCTGGCAACGTTAACCAGGATAGCTTTACAATCTTGTGAGTAGGAATGAAAGAGAATAAAAGCAAAAGCAGAAACAGACATTTAGAAAACTCACAACAAGTCTATCTTGGTGAATCATTAACAACAAGACAAGTCAGGTAACAACAGAATACAATATGAAATACAGCAAGGCCCGGTTCATACTGGTGTGACATACGCTCCGACTTTGGAAGCTCATGTCTCATAACGTGTACAAATCAATGGTTCCCTATGAGAGCCGTCCTAACTGGTCCGACTCAAGTTGGTCCGACTTTAGAAAAGGTTCCTGTACTACTTTGGTCCCAATTCAGCCCATTCAAGATCATTGAAGTCGGATCAAAGTCAGATCCTTGTCCTAACTTGTGACATCCGACATGGCGATGACAGCAGCAGGAAAAGGATTTTATGTCACACTGGGATTGTTTTGATTGGTCAAAAGGACAAGTTGGACTCAAAGTCTCAAAAGTCGGAGCAGAATTGTATGCTGTTCATTCAAGTGGGATGGAAGCAGGACCGATGTAGGACCGATGTGGCAGGGCAAAGTAGGGTGCCAGTCATACAACAGTCCTGTCGTACCAGTGTGAACCCGGCCTAAAAAGTAAACTGTGTAAAATATAAGAACAAATACATGCGCTTGCAACAAAAAGGCTACAATTGCTTAAACCTTCAAATTTTCATACAAGCCCTCCACTGAAAATAATCACATTTTGTTCACCCACATACACCAGGCTTGGCTCCAAGGATTAGTCCACCTCGACATTAGTGCTTATATTACTAACAGCTAGTCCTTGTGTACGTCAGCAGTCCCAAGTCAGGTGTCACTAATACTCCCCACTGCTCCACCGGTCTAAGGTCCTGTCATCAAGACAATTGCCGAGTCCATAGCCCTACAATGTATGTGCATAGACCAAGGGAAAGACCACCGCCGATACATGGGTAAGCACAAACTACTAATGGAGGCATTTAAAAGATAAGTATGGGGTTGGGAAATGGGGTTAAAAAATTATACTCACCTAGGTGGATGCAGCATCAATCCACTGTTGCATCCGTCCCCCAAACAGCTCTGCACTGAGCGATCAAACACTGCTGATCGCTCAGTTCTCCCCTCAGCTCTGAGCTGAGAGCGGTGACTGTCAATCACTAGCTCTCTGCTCTGCCCCTCCAGTGCTCACTGGAGCGCTCGGCTGTGGAGGGGGTGGGAGCGACTGGCTCAGCTTCCAAGCGGGTTTGCCGACAGGCTGAGCCATCTGCTGGTCCAGACATCTGGGTGGATCCCAAATGTAAAGTCTGCATTGATCCAGTGACTGCACCAGTTGAGCAACATCAGCCGCCAGTGGACTTTAGCCCGCTGTTGGCTGAAAACGGGTCACAGGAGTGCAGAACTAACTGCACCCTTGTAATCCACAGCAGAAGTAGGTCAAAAATAGCATTGACCATGCTTCTCATTTAAAAGGTTGCTTCCCTTCTCCTCTAGTAAACATGAGCAGCAAAACCTTGCAGTGCAAATTCAGCCCCACTGCAAGGGAAAGATGGAAACTTTTCCCAACATTGAACTTTAGGGTAAGAACAGAGAAGAGAAAGGTGTCAATGTTAAATTAAAGGACTACAAGAAAGCTATACCCCTGGATCAAAGTTAAAGGGGAACTACACTTCATCTGAGCACCACAAAGCAAAAGTGCCATTTGATTCATTTTTAATATTCAAAGCAAACTTCCTCATCCATCCATGTCTCCATGCTTTATTTTGATGAGAAAATACCCCCTAGCATCTCTGGCTGTGACCGTCTTGAGTAAAGGCAGACGATTCATGTAGCATTTACTTCCTGGAATCCATCTGCCCTTAGCTCAGCCACGCAGGCATGAGGGTGTGCTTAGCTGTACCCTCCTGAAGACTCCTGGGATGTATGGCATCATTTGCCTAGGCAAGAAAGCAGGAAGTAACATTAAAAAAAAAAGGTTAAAAAGTAAATGTGATATACTTTCCTATCTATTTACTAATGATAGCAGCATAAGGATTACAAATAATCCATGTTGTTTGAGAAAGTGATGTTCTACCTTAAATGTAATGGTGTTCACATTTACATCTGTGTCCCTGATCCATGTATCTTCAAGTGAAGATTCTGAATCCTGCCACTCTACACAATATGTATGCAACTCTGCAGATTGTTGATTGTCAGGAGAACTCCCATTGCCATCAAATGAGCCAACTAATTTCTAAACCGGGAATCTTCAAACTACGGCTCTCCAGCTGTTGCGGAACTACACATCCCATGAGGCATTGTGAAACTCTGACATTCACAGGCATGACTAGGCATGATGGGAATTGTAGTTCCTGAACAACTGGAAGGACGTAGTTTGAAGACCCCTGTTCTAAACAAATCTGTAAAGCATGTCATGCTTTTCAAAGGCTGAATTCAGACCTGCATTCGGTCTATCTGCGTTTACATCAACAAGGAATGCTTAGCCTGGTTTTCTGCAGCTAAATGCATAAAAATGCGCATACATGTAGACACGGAGAGAAATTCATCTGGGAGTAAAACGTTTCATACCAGACCAGGTTCTCCTGCTAAACGCAGGTGGCCCATGTGCACGATGCCCGGATTCCGAAGAATTGTGAACTGTGCACCCCCACAGCTTTGGCTTGGGATAGTCATTATACACATCACTCAATTGGCTTGTCAGTGTCAGACATTGTTCTGAGGACACACTGATGTTTTATTCTGGGGCAGTACACAAAAGGAACGTGGTACTGAACATTACATTTTAAGGCTCGTCCACACTTGTTGATTATAAAGAATAAAGCAACGCTCAATAATGCGCCTATTAAAGTATTCAAGTTTTGAAACAATATACAAAATAATATCATTGCACAGAGCAGGTAAATATAACCTCTTATTTTGACAAAAAAAATTCTAGGTGGTGGTCAGTTTTAGGTGGACTCACGTTTTTTGGGGGGTTGTAAAGTTTAAAGTGTAGCAGCAGTCTTCGGATGTTGATGCTCTTCTGTTTTTAAAGCGGGGGTCCACCTAAACCGCCACCATCCTAGGTGAGGGAATCAGGAAGTGAAGCGTTGCGGCTTCACTTCCCGGTTCCCTACTGCGCATGCGCGAGTCACGCTGCGCATCGTAACTGGTCCCCGCTATCTCCTGGGAGCTGTGTGTTTCCCAGGAGACAGCGCAGAGGGACAGGAAGAAGCATAGACTCCCATGGGAGTCTATGCCGGAAGTGGGTGCAAATACCGGTCTTAGACAGGTATCTGCACCCCCCTCCCCCCTGAAAGGTGCCAAATGTGACACCGGAGGGGGGGGAGGGTTCTGAAAAGCGGAAGTTCTATTTTTGTGTGGAACTCCGCTTTAAGATTATTTTCACCCGGTGATCTTGCGGGTAACGCGCGTTCTGTCCTAGGGTGACAACACTCTCTCTCGTAATGTATCTTTGAAGAAGCAATGCTGTTACACTAGGACAGGGATCTCCAAATTTTCTAAATGAAGGGCCAGTTTATAGACCTTAGGGGGGCTGGACCGTGGCAAGTGGGAGTTGAAAATGCCAGAGTCAGTGGCAGTAGGTCATTTCTTAGACTTGGTGGTCAGGAGTAAATAAATTACATAGTGGCTGTGGTGAGTAGTGGAAGGAAACGTGTCCCACTCTTGGTGTCAGGGGAAGGAAAGGTGCCTCATCTTTGGTGTCACTGGTAGGAATAGTAGCTCATTATCAGTAGGAGGAGTAGTGCCCCAAGGGCTGGATAAAGCCATGCAAAGGGCCGTAGTTTGGAGACCATTGCTCTACGACAGGGGTAGGTAACCTTGGCCCTCCAGCTGTGGTGAAACTACAAGTCCCACGAGACAATGCAAGACCCTGAAAAATCACAAGCAGGACTCCTAGAGGCAGAGGCATGATAGGATTTGTAGTTTTACCACAGCTGGAGGGCCAAGGTTGCCAACCCCTGCTCTAGGACGAGTGTATGAGAACTTCGGAGCCACTTTTTGTCCCCACCTCCATAAAACACAAGAGAAAGCTGGTTTGTAGTCCAACAAGAAAACTGGACAGGGCTGACAAAACTGCTAACAGATAACAGATAAGTGCAATCATCAAACAGCTTCAAATGGAAAAAGATCTTCGTTAGGGTTTACATACATTTTTTTTTAATCCATGCTGACAGAAATAGGGGGTGACCTTCTGTAGCTCAATCCTTTAATTTGTTGCATGCTTCTTCTGGTCAGTGAATCCAAGTGGTAGTAAAGTCATGCTAGTTTAAATCTGCTGCCAGGCAGGGTTTTTATAACTGAAGAGACCATAGAGGGTCATAAATGCCCCCCCCCCCCCTCCCCCGCCTGTCAGTGGATAATGTGATTTGAGCTGCACATGCGCAGCTTAGGTCACAGTTACAGTCCACTGTGTGTGCCGCTGCAATGCGACTCCCATGTGCAGGAGTGACATGACTACAGCCCGGCCATTCAAGCTTTCAAAGATACAAAAACCGGAAAGGAAGATCGGGCGAAGATGGCAGTGCTGGGGGAGCCATGACTGCGCTGAGCTGGAGGGCTCCATTGGTAGGCAAGTCTGTCATAACATGCTAGTATGTGGTGCTTACTAGTACATTATGACTTAAAGTGGATGTAAACCCAATGTCATCCTTTCTAAACTACTGCCATAGGGGTTATCTATAAGGATATACATGCCTCCTGCATGTATCTTTACCTGTCAAATGTCTCCCCTCTGTCTGTTATGAGACCCGAAAAACTGCAGATTCTGTGGGTGGGTCTGTTGTCTGGAGCTCATTGGGTGGAGTTGTGATGTCAGTAGACTCCCCGCCCACCTCTACACTCCCCTGTGTATTTCTAACTGAACTTCTGCTATGATCTCTAACATCCAGTGAAAAGACAGGAAAGTAACCACATGACTTCAGCATGCCAAATCATGCTGAGGTGTGGAACAGCCAATCCTTGCAGAGCTGCTGAAGAAAGGAGTGGGGGTGGGAATTAAAAAATACTGCATATGTTTCAGGCTGTCACTCACAGCAAGGGGGAGAATTTGACAAAGTTTTTCTCACTTTGTCAAGATTTATCTCACTGAACAATAAAAGGATTGCTCAGAGATGGATTAACTCTGTGTGGCAAGACTGGGCTCAAATGATAGGAAATCGAATACTCTACAGTAGTATGATATAAAAAAAAAAATTCGGGTTTACATCCACTTTAAGCCTGTAGGGGGACACGCTTTTATTTTGAACAGATGAGTTTACTACCACTTTAAGTTGGGGAACTTTAGAATTTATGAAAGTACGAACTTGCTAGGGGTCAGAGACTCAAAATATTGAACACAGTTTATCAGAATGATAACTGGGGAACTAGCATTGTCAGAAGGAGGAACCAGTAATTACCACTTCAAAACTCATCAGAACATGCTTCCTTTAAAAAAAAAAAAAAAAAAAAAAAAAGACAGTAAACTCTGTTCTACCACTTATACCTACAGTACTGTGAATATCTCCTATCTTGCACTGTTTAGGAGATATTCAGAGTGCACGCAGTCGCTGACGTCACCGGCGCATGCGCTATTAAAGTCTGGTATACCGCGCCGTACCCTCAGAGACCATGCCGTAAAGTGCATGCCCGGGAGTCACGTCAGTGAGTCACAATCATGTAGCCAGAGGCCGCAAACCCGGAAGGAATACAGAGGGGGGGGATGAAAACCCTCTCAGTGGTGACATAGCAGCGTTGGAGGGCTTTCTTTTAAGGCAAGTCTCTCATAATCTGCTAGTATGCAATGCATACTAGCACAATATGACATTGCCTTGCAGCAGAGTTTTTTTTCCCCATCTGTAACTGCAGTTTACTACCGCTTTAAGGCAATTCACACTGAAATTTGCCAACTGCTGTCACTAAATTCTTCATAATATAGTCTAGCCTGCCTTGAATAAGAAGCAGGGCACCTTATTAACTATTATGTACAAGGCTGATGGAAGACCCAGTATACAAAAGACGACGAACAGAAAAGTAACACAAAAGTCTCAAACAAAAGCTTAGTGATGACAAAAAAAAAAAAAAAGAAAAGGTTGCTGGGAAGATGCCAGTACACTGTGTGAGATGTTCATGCCATTCACCAGGCGCAGGAGATCGGAATCTCAGCAAGCTTTGTATGCAAAGCTTTCCTTTGACTTTGCCAAATAAAGGTATAGCCAAGTAACCCTACAGGACCAGTCAAAAAGAGTACATATAGGCGTTTAAATACAGAAATATGTAGCACATCCCTGCAATACATGCAAATTGACATCCTGTTAAAATGTGTGTTGTTGATCCTGTCAGATTGCCATAATATCAGTGGTGGCTGGTGCTCAAATTTTTTTTGGGGGGGGGGGGGCGCAAACTGAAAAAAAAAAACCCCCTATCGATTGCAGCCTCACTGTGCCATTAAACGCTCCCACTGTGGCCATCTAATGCTGCCACTGTGCCCCCCCCCCCTGTTTGCCAGGCACTTACCCCATCTCGGTGGGGCAGCGGGTGAAGGCGGCAAGAGGTTTTCTCCATGTCTTCTCCCGTCCGCTCCTCCCGTCCTCTCCTTTGATTGGACATATGATGATAGGTGTCCAATCACAGCGCTTGTCATTTCAGCCAATCAGGTGATGTGTAACAGACCCAAGCACCTTATTGGCGGCGAGGTGGTTCAGCGTTAGGAAGGCGAATACTCATTTCGCTTTTATAACACAGCTGAGTGAACTGCAAGCACCAAGTATTAGCGCTCAGCGTTTACCTTTTTTTGACGCCTATTAGAGCCTATGGCTCTAATCAGGTGCTTAAAAAAAGATACCCCACCGCTGTAAGTCAGACGCCCGAAAAGGGGCCGGGCGCCTGAATAGGGGGTGGCAGCGGTGGCCATATCTATTGGTGAAAGAGGGGTGGCTGAAGAGAAGGGGTGGCGCCGTGCGCCCTTATGGACGCACCGCCACTGCATAATATCCTAACTTTCTGTAAGGAGACGACAACTCTGCTTCAGCGGCACTGAAATCCTGAGCGGTGTTGTCAGTCCTGCCCAAGTTATCCCCTACTGAGCTAAAGAACCCCTCCCAGATATGTTCTATAAATGGGAGGGGAATGAGAAGAGAACTGGACAGGGTTGACCACAAGGATTTCAATACAGCAAAGGGATTGTGTTGTCACTATTAGTAAAAGGTAGAAGCTGAGGGTATTTCTGGAAAGATCACATACATATGCAGTACATCTCTGTAATACATGCACATTCCATGTGACTTTTTTTCCCTTTGAAAACCATGCAAATACATAAAATACCTGTGGTTCTTCCAGAAATGTTCAGAATGCCAAATCAGGCACTCCCTCAGCAAGCTTAATGTCATTTTTCAGATGTTTGGTCAGCTCAGAATAAAGAAAGATTTTGAGCAATTATACCAGTAGAGTTACACATAACATGCACTCAACTTTCCAAACCAATTCCAAAGTCAGCCTAATGCCTTCTTTCCAATGTTTCAAAGCAAAAAGCCTACCCTGCCCAACAAAAGTATAAGGATATTCACTTTCCAGCTTTGGTGGTCCAGAGAGGTAGGAGCTTACAATGCCAACATTGTGACCATTCAAACACGGGTTGGAAAGCGATGAATATAACAGTTTTTTAACTTGATTACAATCATTAGCTAGGAGGCAGAGAACTCCTATAGAAAAGGAACATTTAGGAATGCAGACATGAGTTTCATGTTGGGCTGTGAACGCTAGCTAGTGCAATGAGAGGCAGAGGTAATATTCAGAACCATTAGCAGCTGCTCAAAGTACCCCCTCCCTGCTATAGGCAAGCCAGTTAGATGCAAATCACTACAAGTAAAATAAATAATAAAATTAATGAACTCGGAGAAAGGGACTTAACGGCGAGTAACCAAAAAATCCAGTTTTCTCATTGATGTACATAGCTCTTCTCTTCTTGACCATAGGAACATCTGAAAGCCGTGCTTCAAATGAGGTGGTGGGCAAACAAAAAAAAAAAAAAAAGAGTAACCAGGAAAACATGCCAACCACCCAAACCTTGCAGCCAAAACAAGCATCCGACAATGCAAACACATTAACTATTTGATATTTGAAAAAAGTGTGCATAAACGACCAGGTAGTCACCTTGCAAACCTGAGACACAGGCGCCTAATGTCAGAACGCCCAAGAGGCACTAATCTCCTTGGTGGAGTGCACCGTAATAGGGAAGGTAGAAGCCTTATCCCGAATGGTAAAAATCTGAGCAATCGTCAGCCAAATCCCTTGGGAAATAGTGGCAGAGGAAGCCACCAGATGTTACCTGAGGGCCCATTCACAATCAGAAAAAGAAAATCTGACCTCTGTAAGGAAGTCATAGCAGACAAGTATACATGAACCACATCCAAGGAGTGCAGCGCAACCGCCTTAGGGTGTAAAGGTCATGGACACACAATGAGGTGGAAATCCAGCATATCCTTCAGAAGTATGGCGGGACAAAGACAGAGAACCACCTTATCCCTGTGCAAGACCAAATAGGGAGGCTTACAGAATATAGCCGCTAGCTCCGACAACCGCCATGCTGAAGTGATGGTGACCAAAAAAGACAACTTACGGAGATAATGTAATTACAGAAATATCCTGAACACTCTCATGGGGAGGCTTCTGGAGCAAGTTCAGGTCCCACTGTGGCAACAGGGAACGCACGGGAGACGCCATATGGAGAACCCCTTTGGAGGAAGGGTCATTGAAAGAAACCTGGCCCTCAATGGTACTCAAGGCAAACTTTCATTCAACTGTCTGTTGGAGAAAGACCAAGTAGAATGGATGAACACCCAGAGCCTCACACCAGGCGATGTAAGCCTTCCACGTGCGATGATACATCTTCCAAGAGGTAGACTTGAGGGGCATGCCAAAACACAGTCCAAAGTTTCTGCCGCTTGCCCATAAACATTTTGCCCTGCGCCAAATCGAGAATCAGACTCCCGCTTTCTAGTAAGGGTATTTAAAAAAAAAAAATAAATAATAATACACACACACACACACACACACACACAGGAATGAGGATATTACTTTCCTCAGACGCTAGCACCCAAGTGACGGCATTACTAAAACAGTGCCTCCTGCCCTCCAGCACACCGAGAGATAATACTAGCTCTTTTTTACCCCAAGCCACGTACACAGACAAGATGTTGGTATAGAACCCAAGGAATGACTGCTTATTGATTATATCCTACAGGAGGAAAATCCCCTCTTGAGGATATTAGCAAGACAATGTAAACTTCAAACAAAAATCCAACTAACAGCAAACAAAGATCTTAATTAAAACAGCAAGTTACTCAACAAACCTATAACATACCACAATAATTTGGTAACAAGTTAACCAGTTGCAGACCGCCCCACGTACATATACTGCGGCAGGGTGGCCCGGCTGAGCAAAATCACGTACAGGTACACGACTTTGTGCAATAGCCACTGGAAGGGGGGGGGGGGGGGGCATGTGCCACCGAAGGCGAGATCGCACACTGATTGGACACAAGGGGGGACAGTTAGCAGGTCCAGCAGACGCGATGTCCGCCAGCCACACGGGATGGCTCCCTACAGAGATAGAATGGCGGTCTGCTGATGTAAACCGCTGTTCTGTCAGGCATGGACACTGATATTGTGTTCCTGCTAAATCAGGAACACGGATCACTGTGTCCATGCAGTGAGCCCATCCCCCCTCACTGTAAGAAAGTACAAACAGGGAACACCTAACCCTTTGATCGCCCCTGATGTTAACCCCTTCCTTGCCAGTATCATACAGTGTCAGTGCATATTTTTAGCACTGATCACTGTAATAAATGTCACTGGTTCCCAAAAAAGTGTCAGACAAGTGTCCGATCTGTCAGTCGCAATCCCGCTAAAAACCACTGACTGCCGCCATTACTAGTAAAAAAAAAAAAAAAAAAATCAAATAAATAAATAAAAAGCCCATAAATATATCCCCTATTTTGTAGATGCTAAAACTTTTGCGCAAACCAATCAATATACGCCAATTTTACCAAAAATATGTAGCAGAATACATATTGACCTAAATTTATGAAGAGATTTTTTTTTTTTATTGGATATGTTTTATAGCAGAAAGTAACAATTTTTTTTTTTCAAAATTGTCACTTTTTTTGCTTATAGCGCCAAAAATAAAAACCGCAGACTTTATAATACCACCCAAAAGAAAGCTCTGTGGGGAAAAGGGAAAAAAAAAAAAAGGACATCAATTTTATTTGGGTACAGCGTCACACGGCCATGCAATTGTCAGTTAAAGTGACAGTGCCGTATTGCAAAAAATGGCCCGGTCAGGAAGGGGGTAGGGTTGTCCGATACCACTTTTTTAAGAGCAAGTACAAGTACCGATACTTTTTTTCCAAGTACTCGCCGATACTTTTTTTAATATCATGTGACCGTTTGACTAATGGCCACCGATTGGCAATTGTGTAATAAATTACATGAATGATGAGAGGAGAGGAAGGATTTTGCAATGCTAGATGGCAGGGATATGCAATTAGCAGACCTCCAGCTGTTGCAAAACTACAAGTCCCATCATGCCTCTGCCTCTGGGTGTCATGCTTGTGGCTGTCAGAGTCTTGCTATGCTTCATGGGAATTGTAGTTCTGCAACAGCTGGAGGTCCGCTAATTGCATATCCCTGCTATATGGCATATAGCATAGCAAAAACCTTCCTTGCCTCTCATCATTCATGTCATTTAACATCTAGTAAGTATGCTGCAACGCCCATATTGGTACACCTTGAACTTGGCTGCAGAAAGCCAGCAGCGGACATCTTGTTACACCCTGCCCAAACTATATGGGCTGGGTATAACACGATGTCCGCTGCTGGCTTACTGCGGCCAAGTGCAGGGTGTATCAAGATGGGCGTTGTCATGTTTACCCTCCGACGGAGATGCGGAACGTCCCTTCCTGTACCGAATGTGACGGCTCTGGTCACCATTTTGGACAGAATATGCAGCGATGCCTTGCACCCCTGCCAGCTTATCCCCGTGTTCCACTGCTGCCAGACCGATTTCCACTCCGCTCGCCGACTTCGATTCCAAGTAACGGATCTGGCATCGGGAGCATTTGCGTGAGTACAAGTGCTCCCACAAATGCTCAGTATCAGTCCCGATAGTATCAGGACAACCCTAGAAGGGGGTAAAACCTTTCGGGGCTGAAATGGTTAAGGTCGTCACCAGATTACTCTCATCTCTAAGAGATAATCAGACAAACATTAGAACAATGGGAAAGACCTACATAACAATAAACACAAACCCCACCTCAGACCAGTGGCGGAGCTAGACATTCTTTCACCTGGGGCAAAGAATCAGTTCACTTCTCAGGTGAAAGTGCAATTAACCAAGTTGACAGTTGGTTAATTGCACTTTCACCTGAGAAGAGTGACTCACCCATGAGGTTCACTCTTCAGGTGATGGGCAGTGCCACTCACCCCTATACTTACAACTGTGTGAAAAAGTATGCAATATAACCTTCCTCAGCCCTCGCTCTCCTGGTCCTTCCTTCCCCCGCGGTAAAGACCAGGAGAGCGAGTGCTGAGGAAGGTTATGTTACAACTGTGTGTGGCTGCCTGCCTTTCCGATCGTATGATGAGCTTCTCAGTGCGGAGAACCCGGTCTTTATTCAACCCATCCGCATTCTGCACAGCTAGCCAGGGAGAGGAGGTGAGAGCTGCGGGGAGACCAGAGAAACGGGAAGTCTAGTCTGCTAGAGGGAGGTAGAGAAGCAGATGCAGGAGGAGGATTGGTACCAGCTGCAGCTCCCCCTCATTGTCACAGCCGGGGCGACATGCCTTCCCCCATAGTTTTGGCCCTGCCTCAGACTAACCGGCAACAGTCTACAACAGTCAATGAGACAAATGCCTACAATATTCCAGCAGTCTTAAAAGGTGGAATTAATTTATCTTCATAGGATTTCTAAAGGGCTCTTGTTGATAAATATTTCTTTCCCAAGTGAAGGAGCCTCTCCAGAGGCTTTCCAGAACAAAACCATTTCCAAACAGACCCTTCCCTTCATCCGTACCTCTCACCCTAGGTTGCCAACCTTCTACTCCTTTCCCAAGATCCACAAACATTCTAGTGACCCCCCAGGGAGACCAATAATCTCGGGTAACTGTGCCATTACGGAAAACTTATCACGCCTTGTGGATGAGCACATCAGACCCTTTGTTTTCTCCATACCGTCTTATATACGGGACACCATTCACCTGTCACAAATTATTGAGGGTGTACAAATATCAGAAGGATGCATCTTGGCCAGTATCGATGTGGAAGCTCTTTATAGCTCCATACCCCATTCCAAGGGGCTTGCGTGCATGTATAAGGTCCTCTCGCAGACTAGCCATCAGGAGAATTCCTTTAATGACTTCATTCTGTTATCCTTAGACTTCATTCTGAAACATAATGTTTTCTCTTTCGATGATCGACTCTTCCTCCAGGTGCAGGACGTAGCCAGGGGCACCTGTTGTGCCCCAGGCTACGCCAATCTGTACCTGGGGGAGTGGGAACGAACCATCTTTTGTGACAAGGATCTCTCTATGTACCTGTGCCACATTGTTATGTGGCACAGGTACATAGATGACATCTTCGTGGTCTGGGATGGACCACTGAAACTACTGGAGGATTGCCTGCTAGCTTTAAACCAAAATGAATTTAATCTCAAGTTCACTATGATTGCTGATCCCCTAAGGATCACGTTCTTGGATGTAGAAATATTCAAAAGTGACACAAATATGCGATCATGTAAACTTTATAGAAAAACTACCGCAGGCAATACTATCCTTCATTCATCCAGTTTCCACCCCAGACCTCTTATTCAATCCATTCCTTATGGACAATATTTAAGGGTCAAGCGCAATTGCTCCAATTACTCCGATTTTAAACGGGAAGACAATAACCTTAAAAGGCGTCTTTTAGACAGAGGCTATAGCCATAAAAATCTTAAAAAGGGTTTCAAGCGGACAGATAGCAGCAACAGACACAAGCTATTGAGTGCCAAAAAGAAAATACCTGAAACTCATAGCCGTATCATTACTACTTATTCCAATGACCGCACACTTATTAGACACATCTGCAGGAAATATTGGCATCTTCTTACATCGGACCCCACGGTGGGACCATATGTACCCCCTGCCCCCAACCTAACATATAGGCGTGCCACCTCCTTGGGGGACATGTTAGTCAAAAGTGAGTTTCAAGGCTCTGGGGGAGGAGACCCCTGCAAGACGCGGGGAACATTTCCCTGCGGTTCATGTGCATATTGTAAATATATTGACTCCAGAAGAAATATTTACTTACCTAATGGAATGCATTATATGCCCAGGCACTATTCCAACTGCCAAACAACCGTGGTTGTCTATCTTCTGATGTGTAGTTGCAATTGTTTTTATGTGGGCAAGACCATACAGAAACTATGGCAAAGACTCTATCGCCACATCAGGGCCATGCAGAACAGCAACCCTGATGTACCCTCATGTGTCACAGGTCCACAGTGGTATTTGCCCTACAATCAGAGTGTTTGTATTGGATAGAGTACACCCGAGCACCCGTGGAGGGGACCTTGACAAACTCCTCCAACGGGAACTCAGATGGATATTCCATCTCAATGCCACCTCTCCCCCTGGCCTCAATGAGGCCTTTAGTTTCAGGTCTTTCCTACAAGGCTTTTTCTCAGGCTCCTTTGACAAAGATATGTAAATTTACTATTTTTCTTGTTTTTTTTTCCCCTTCTTCTCTTTCTTTTTTTCTCTCCACCATTTTTGATGGCATATGTTTGTTGATCAACGACTATATGAATCAATGATCAATGACTATATGAATTTGTTTTTGTTTGTTATCATGTATAATATCATATACTATTCTTGTCTATTACAGATATTATAGTAATAACAAATCTTGCTGTACGGTTGATAACCGATGAACTGGGTTAATACCTAAGCTGTGCCCATACTAATATTACTCTGTTTCCAGTCCAGGTGGGTTTTGCTGTCCTTGGTGGTCCACCGAGGCTCCCCGACACGTGGGGCCCCTTCAGTGGTGACTTTTGCCACCGTTGGGGCAGCTCCCTGTTTAGGGTTGCACTGGCGGAGACTCCTGTGCGGACAGTATTTTTCCGCACATGCGCATTGGGCAATAACATCACCTGGCCTACCCGCCCACCTTCGTGTCGGCGGCCGTTTCGATGTCTGACGTCACTGCGCTAGACGCGGTGATGCCGGACGCCGCATCGGCCAGGGGATGCCGATGGGAGGTGGATGCACGGATCGGGACTACGTGATGGGTGTTTGTAGAAGAGTTTGCTGATGCTCCACAGCACCTGTCTCCTCCCCCTTCTTCTTTTCCCACATTGATCTTCATTGATCATGAATTGCCTTTATTGCATCCACCTAATTTTTGGGTGTATATATCCTGGCTGTTAACAGCACCATTTGCTGCACAGCCAGGAAACGCCAGAGACTTCTATAAGCAAGCTCTATTCATTGCACCCCAGGTAATACAAATATGGCACAATGCCCTACTACCCATGTATCTTTCTTGCAATTGTGGCTTAGTTATATACCCTTATGACTATTGTTCTGATACCTACATTCTATCATATTTTTAGATATCCATCTCCCCCTCTCTTGTGTGGTATCCTCGTGAGCATTGGTGGACTGCTTTGGAACAAGCACTATACCTGCCTCTTTGCCCTCCCTTTGCCTTGAGCTTGGCTGTAATTTGTTCAAACTCATACTCTATTCATGGGATTCACCTACTTCCCATGGGATTTACCTCCTAGTCCATTTAAATCATACAGATCAAGCTTTGAGGCACAGCTTAGTGTAACACCTTTGGCCTGACGTTTTCATCCATTGATGTGCATGTTTTTACATCTGTAAGTACGAATAGATATTATATTTAAATCTTACATGTACTGCAATACTACCATGCTTTAACCCATTGTTTTGTAAATTATTCATCTATTATACTGACATAATACCCCCCCTTTTCTTTCCTTTTTGCTCTTGATAGACTATGGAATAGTCTGCTTTTCCATTTAACCTTGAAGAAGGACACACATATGTCAAAAAATAATTCTTTTTTGGCCTCCGAAACATGTCGGTGATTCTAGTTTAGCAGCTTGTTCTATCCTTAATTGAGATGTACTAATTTTTTTATATGTGTACATATTCATTGTTATACTTTTCTATTTTGTACCAATAAAGTGAACTTTTTTATATATCTTTTATATACTGTTTGGGTGTACCCTAATTTGCACTCTCTGTGTCCGCACTATCCTTGGGGCTCATCGGCTTTTCTCCAACCCAGTCTGCAGGAGCGTCACCATATTCTCTCTGACCATTAACCTGTACAGGATTAATATTACACCTTTCCATCCACTCCAAAAGGGAAGCTTTATTGTCCTTATTCAGAGAAGTAATCTAAACCATGCTCTCAGCATCCTTTAAGTGTTTGTCCATCATTCCAGAATGATTTGCTTTCTCCATTGGCCATAATAAGTGGGTAGGGGGCTTGCCCCTAGTCATCTCCAAAAGCAGCCCCCATCTTGGTTAGGTCTGTCACACCGCCCCCCCCTCCAGCAAACTTTACACTTAGGAAAATGCAGTCAGACAAGTACCGTTCTCCTGGCAACCGCCAAACCCAGACACATCCATCGAATTTCCAGACAGAAGCACGATTCGTCACTCCAGAGAACACTTGTCCATTGCTCTAGCGTTCAGTGGCAGCATGCTTTACGCCACTGCATCCAACGCTTTGCATTGCACTTGGTGATGTAAAGCTTAGATGCAGTTACTCGACCACGGAAACCCATTCCATGAAGTGCTCTACACACTGTTGTGCCAATCTCAAGGCCACACAAAGTTTGGAGGTCTGTAGCTATTGACTCTACAGACAGCAGGCGACTTATCCGCACTGTGAGCTTCAGCATGCACTGACCCCGCTCTCATTTTACGTGGCCTACCACTTTGTGGCCGAGTGGTTGTTCCCAGTTGCTTTAACTTTGTTATACCACTAACCGTTGACCGTGGAATATTTAGTAGCAAGGAAATGTCGTGGATGGAATATTGCACGGACTGGCAACCTATCACAGTATCACGCTTGAATTCACCAAGCTTCTGATAGGAACCCATTCTTTCACAAAATGTTTGTAAAAGCAGTCTGCATGCCTAGGTGCCAGATTTTAAACACCTGTGACCATGGAGGTGATTGGAACACCTGAATCTAATGGATTTGGAGGGGTGTCCCAATACTTTTGGCAATATACAGTAGTGTATATCTATCTAGAGCAGTATGCAACCAGAGGCGAATGACCAGAATGCAAGAAGTCTGCATTCAGACTATTCCGCCTGGGTGCATATTGCCCTAAATCTTAGTACCACTCACTCAGTGCACCATCCAGCTTTCAGCCTTCTATAGATTTTTTTTTCCCCCATGCTGCGGAATCTGTGCCTTTCACCTCGCAAAAAAACTGTTCCTACGCATAAGGACTAAATGCCCAGTGTGCATGAAGCCTAAAAGAAACTAGAAACGGATAGCTGGTGCCCTGGTTCACATTGGTCCGATTTGACATGTCAAATCGGGGGCAATGGCACCGTCCTAATCAGTGCAACGCAGCATTTGCGGCACCGCACCGATTTCAAAAAGTAGTGTCTATACTACTTTTTGCGATTTCGGGGTGCAATTTCCATTGACATCTGTGCAGAAACCCGCACAGATGTCTGTGAAATCGTGGCTGAAAATCGGGACGGATATGCGGGATAAAAGCTGAACTTGCAGGGCTTCATTCCCGCAGCTCACTATGAACCTGGGCCTACTGTGTACAGCAATCATACCCGTTCTGAAAAATTAATCTAGAGCAATCAATACATCAGGGAGTGTAAATCCAACAGGAAAAATGAACAAATGCAGAGTTCATATTTTACCCACTTTGACAAATAAGTGCCCAATATGTGAGATCAGAATACGTCCACTCTATTGCAATCGTTTTTATTTTTTTTTTACTTTTTGAATAACTAATAAAAAGAGATACAACAGTAGTACAAAGCAGTAGCAGGAGGATTACAAGAAACTCAAAGTAGGTAAAATAAAGCATATCTGAGAATGCTCTCAGGAGTATGTCAACATTCAATGTGCAAAAAGGTCAGAAATGGTTTTCAAGGAATTCAAGGTGATTTCCAAATATTGCGCAATGATGTCAAAAAGAAAAATGTTTTAGAATTGGCTGGGTGTCAAAAACCTAAATTAACTCCATCAAAAGTCGCACCGATTTTGAAAGTGGTTCTTGCAAGTTCAGGTGCGACTTCCATAGACATCTGTGCAAGAAGATGTCTTCCACATCACACCGACATGCAGCTTAGAAATTGTGTGATTTTTAAATGAAGTTGCACACATTTGGTGCCACTAATATTCTATGCGCTCTGTTTTTCTATTGCTACTCGCCGTTCAGGAGCTGCTGATCATTTGTGTGATTATGCGGGGCTCTCCCTCTCAATGTCCTCCTCTGCTGTGGACATTACATAAGTGCTGTGCGCTTTTACCGCCTTCTCATTATGAGAAACAGATGTCCTAACTTGTGAACATGTGCTAACTTGTCCATTAAGAAAGTGGGAAAAAGATTTCAATTTGATCCACTTTCTAAACATCAAAATAAACAGTTCTTAAAGCGCAACTTTACACCCAAATGCCGCGTACACACGATCGCACACTCCGACAACAAAATCCATGGATTTATTTCCAACGGATGTTGGCTAAAACTTGTCTTGCATACACACGGTCACACAAACGTTGTCGGAAATTTAGAACGTCAAGAACGCGGTGACGTACAACACGTACGGCGAGCTGAGAAAAATGAAGCTCAATAGCCAGAGCGGCTCTTCTGCTTGATTCCGAGCATGCGTGGAACTTTGTGCACACACGATCGGAATTTCCTACAACGGATTTTGTTGTCGGAAAATTTGAGAACCAGCTCTCAAATTTTTGTTGTCGGAAATTCCGACAACAAAGGTCCGATGGAGCCTACTACACGGTCGGAATTTCCGACAACAAGCTCACATCGAACATTTGTTGTCGGAAATTCCGACCGTGTGTACGCAGCATTAGTCAACATTAATGGGGTTGTAAACCCTCTTTTTTTTTTTTTTTAATGACAAACATCATACCTACCTCCACTGTGCAGTACGATTTGCACAGATTGGCCCCGATCTATGTATTCTGGGGTCCCCCAATGGCACTCGCGGCTCCTCCCCACATCGGGAAACCCCCTAAGAGAAGCGTTCTCCCTGGGGGTTACCGTGTGGGCGCGCTTCCGAGTCCAGCATTTACATCCATAGACATAGAATGCTGGACTCAGCCCTGCCCTCACCCCCGGCGCCCGCGTCATTCGATTTGATTGACAGCAGCGGGAGCCAATGGCTGCACTGCCATCAATCTATCCAATCAGAGCCGAGACCCCGGCCAGAGAGGGTGTGCACGTTTTTGGCGTGGGAACGAACAAGCTTTTTTTTAAAAAAAATTCATTAAAGTATTTTTTTTTTTTTAAATTGCATATGAAAGACCGCTGTGCAAATACAGTGCGACATAAAATATTGCAACTACCACCATTTTATTCTCTAGGGTCTCTACAAAAAAAAAAATTAGATAGAGAGATATAGAGATATAGATATATATATAATGTTTGGGGGTTCTAAGTAATGTGTAGCAATTTCTAGCAAAAAAAAAAAATGATTTTAACTTGAAAACAACTGTCAGAAAAAGGTTTAGTGTTTAAGTGGTTAAACGTTCCTAATTTACATAGAGAAGTCTATTCCTTTGATGTAAAAGACAAATTGATACAATGTTTAGACTTAACATTCCACTGATAGAACCTTTTAAAACTTGGCAGATGGCAGAGAGCAGAGAAAATTCTCTGCATACCAAAGATCGGGAAGATTGTCAAGATCACAACGAGAAAAAAATAATTTGCGATAACGATTCTCGACGATTAATTGTGCAGCTCTAGTATTTACATTTTTTTTTACTTTTTTGCTGCCGATTCCTGATGTAGGCCAAAATGTCATACATCCCAGAAGACTTCATGGGCACATTTTTTTCCCCCTCCTTTCATCTGGAGGAGGGGTTCTCTCAGCTAAGCACATACCCACGTGCCTGAACTAAGGGCAGATGGATTCCAGGAGTAAATGATACATGCATAACTCAAGATAGCCGCAGCTAGAAATGATGGGAGAGAGTGTTTTTCAAAGTGATCTCTCAACAAAATAAAGCATGGGAGATATGAATGGATGAGTTTGCTTTCAATATTAAAATTAAATTAAATAGTGTTTTTGGTTTGTGGTGCTCAGGTACAGTTTAGTTCCCCTTTAAACTGTTATCAAATTAATGGCTGGTCTTGAAGACAAACTTGAAATGAACTTCAATGGAGTTCCTCGGTACTTTCATATTTGCGCCTGATAAAGTAGCTTTCTAGAACTGCTCTCCTCCCGTTGCCCACAGCTGTATAGATGAGCAAAAATGTCCTTAAAAAATGCTTCAAAGTAACGAGGAATATGCCCTCCTCATGTATGAATACAGGCTAAACTCGACCATCAACCATCATAGCAGAACTCAGAGCTGCAGGTTGTCCTGCAAGTCATTTCTCAACTCCGGTCCTCAAGTACCCCCAAACAGGTCATGTTTTCAAGATTTCCTTCAGATGAAACAGCTGTGGTAATTACTAAGGCAGTGAAACTGATTAAATCACCTGTGCAGAATAATGGAAAGCCTGAAGTCCCGGTGAAGACTCGATGCACGCGGGGGAGGTGCAGGAGGTCACAGATCATTTATCCTGCACATACGCTATGGCGGTGTCAGTGGAGGGGCAGAAGCCACAATCAAGAGGACTGACAGAATATGTAAACCAATCATTTCATATTCCCGATTTGTGCCTACTGTACCATGTATGTGTATGAAATACAGGGTGGATATAAATGAATGATTTTTTTTTTTTTTAAATCAGATTTTTTGTGTTTTTTTATCAAAATTTATTTTAAATTCTAAAAGATAGTTTTCTATTTAACCACTTCAACAGCGGGCACTTATACACCTTCCTGCCCAGACCAATTTTCAGCTTTCAGCGCTGTCGCATTTTGAATGACAATTGCGCGGTCATCCAACACTGTACCCAAACTAAATTTTTATCATTTTGTTCCCACAAATAGAGCTTTCTTTTGGTGGTATTTGATCACCTCTGCGGTTTTTATTTTTTGCTAAAACAAATAAAAAAAAACGAAAACTAAAAAAAAAAAAAAAGTTTTGCTTTTGTTTCTGTTAAAAAAATTTGTAAATAAGTTCTCTCTTTCACTGATGGGCACGGATACGGCGGCACCAATGAGCAGGCACTGACGACGGGCACTGATATGCGGCACTAATGGGCATTGGTAGGCGGCACTGATGGGTGGCACTGATATGCAGCACTGATGGGCACTCATGGGTGGCACTGATGGGCACTGAAAGGCGGCACTGCTGGGTACTGATATGAGGCACTGATAGGCATCCCTGGTGGCACTGGCAGTGGTAGGCATTGGAGTGGGCACTGATTGGCAGCTGCCTGGGCACAGATTGGTATTTCCCTGAGGGTCTAGGGGGCATACCTGGTGGTCCAGTGTGGTGGCCATCCTGGTTGTTCAGGGGCGGCTTCCCTGGTGGTCCCGGGTAGGATCCGAGGGGGGGGCTGTTCTGATAAACAATCAGCACAGACCCCCCCCCCCGTCAGGAGAGCAGCCGATCGGCTCTCCTCCACTCGCGTCTGTCAGACGCGAGTGAGGAAAAGCCGATAAGCGGCTCTTCCTATTTACATCGTGATCAGCCGTGATTGGACACAGCTGATCACATGGTAAAGAGTCTCTATCAGAGACTCTTTACCTAGATCCGAGTTGCGGTTTGTCAGACTGACGCACCGCAACAACGATCACCCCGGGGGAGCGCAGCGGCTTAATATCCTGATCACGTCATATGACGTCCGGTCAGGATATTGAAACAACTTTGCCACCGTCATTTTGCTATATGGCGGGCGGCAAGTGGTTAAGATACATTATTAATTTAGTTTATTCAGCATGAAATTGAGATTAGTCATGTAGAATGAGGCTGTATTTTCTGCAATATTTACATTTTTGGTAAACTCATTCAATGAATCCAAGCTCTGCAAGCTGAAATAACATGTACTACATTGATGCATTCACACAATTTCACAGTAGCCATGAGATAAAACAAAGTTCAGGAATATTCTTTTATCCCATTGTTTTGTAAATCTATGTACACTACAAACTGTATGATTGAATCGGTTCTGATATCGCTGTTTTACTAATCTGACAGCTTACTATTCTAAATAGGAAACCTTCATTTTGTTTGCAAATATTAAAAGATTCTAACTACCAGCAAGAATAAGTCCTCACATTTAAAGATCACCTGTCATTTCAGATCCATCATGGCAGCGCCTGTTAGCGGGCATCCACTCACCTGCTGCCGCCACGTCCCTCACCTTGTGTCACTGCCGCATCACCAGCTGTCCCATTAAAGTGAATGGGACTGTCGGGGAGTCAACAGCAGGTCAGAGGAGGAGCCACTGTGGGACAGAGATGACAGTTGCTCTTTAACCTCTTCCCATTGGTGCTATATCCGAATGACGGCTACAGCGCAAACCTACATTGCTGGGAGGCCGTCAATAGCCATCCTCCCCTTTCCTCACGTTGCGCACAGCGCGTTCTGTGATCACCGAGTCAATGAGACTCCCGGCCCCTTAACACGTGATCAGCTTTCAGCCAATGACAGCTGATCATGTGATGTAAACAGAAGCTCGGTAAAAGTTTTTTTTTTCTCCTCACGCAAAAAGCAGATCACCGGCTTCTGTTGAAGGGACAGCCGTCCCGAAGAGGAAGAGCCATAGCCGCCTCATCTGTGCCAACCAGTACCGCCAGTTAATTAGTGCCACCTATCAATGCCCACCAGTGATGCCAATCAGTGCCATCTAGCAGTGCCCATTACTGCCGCCCATAAGTGCCACCTACCAATGCCCTTCAGTGCCGCCCTATCAGCGTACATCAATGAAGGAGAAACATTTTTTAACAAAATATAAAACCGTTTTGTTTTCAAAATTTTTGGTCCTTTTTTTTTAATTAACAAAAAATAAAAAAACCCAGAGGTGATCAAATACCATCAAAATAAAGCTCTATTTGTAGGGGGGGGGGGGGGATTATAAAAATTTAATTTGTGTACAGTGTTACATGACTGTGCAATTGTCATTCAAAGGGTGAGAGCACTGAAAGCTGTAAGTTGGCCTGGGCAGGAAGGGGGTTTAAGTGCCCAGTAAGCAAGTAGTTAAAAAAATAATCAATTTGATTTAAAATCAAGCTTTTTTACTAGTGATTTAAATTGACTTGATTTAAATTAAATCCACCCTGATGAAAAAAAAGTCTCCTGTTCTCCTTGCAATGCTGCCTTTGTGTGAAATCCCTGGTGTATCTGCTAATCCTTCTGCTTTCCCATTAAAAGCGGACCACACTATGCAGGAGAACACACCATGGTGCGGTCTCTAGCTGTGCTGGAAACACAGCCTGCTCTCCTCCAATGATCAGACTTGTCCTGACACAACCACCCCCTGCACAGCCTTTGAGGCTCCGTTCCTATCTAGTGATTTGGGATCGCTGGTGGAAATCGCTAGGATTCTAAATTGCACTGCAATGCTGGCAAAACACAGCGCGTTCCATTCATTTTCAATGGCACCAAACAATGTGTGCTTTTGACGTGAATGTTGTGTTTATTGGACTGCAATCGAAGCAAACCGCATCATACAAAGCTTGTCGTCCAAAGGAAGCTCCGGCTCCTTTTGGGGTAACAAGCTTCGCATGATGTGGCTTTCCCGTGATTTATCGCGTGGCAAAACTACACCATGTTTAGGTGCCATTAAAAATGAATGGCAGCCAAACATGCATGTTGCATTTTGACAGCATTGCAGAATCTCGGGCTGAATTGCGGCAGATCCACCCATGATCCCAAATCGCTAGAGGTGAACGGGGCCTCACTGGGAAGATCAGTATCACTGACGTCACTTCCGGTCCTGCGGAGCGCACGCCAGCGTCTTTACACCCACAGCTCCATTTTGAGGCTTGTTTTATCTTACTTGTTGTAAGTACTCATTCCCTTCATTAATAAAACCTTTTTAATGGTAATTCACTATCAGTTTCCTTCTGTTTTTTACTTCTGGGTACCTGCTGTGTTCTGGCTGAGAAACTCCTTAAGGGCCAGTTCACACCACATGCAGTCCAGTGCGTTTCTTTCTGCATCAAAAACGCATGGAAAGTAGGTTATATGGTTTTCAATGGCATAGTTCACACCAGTGCAGTCAATTCCAGTGCGTTCCAGTTCCAGAAAAAAAAGTAGAACATGCTGCATTTTTTCTGCACCGGACTGTACTGGAACACTGTAAAACGCATCAAAAACGCACCGGAATGCACCAAAAACGCACTGCAACACTTGTCCTTATTTAAGGTTAAAAAAAGAGGGGGGAAAAAAAAAAAAAAAAAACTGGACTGCATCAAAAACGCACTGGAACGCATAAAAAACATGCATGCAGAAAAGGACCTGGAATGCATCCGGACTGCGTTTCTATGGCGTGAACTGGCCCTAAAGGATTTCCGGACCTGAAAGCATATCATCTTATCCGCCACCCCAGGATTCTTTACAAAGCTTTAAATGACCCACCAGACTGAAAAGCTGGGGGTCGTTTTGATCTGGTGAGTGGGGATACATGAGGGGGCGTTGTACACCTGAATTTCTTTGAAGCACCTTCTATATTTTCTTCACTGTGGATTGGAGCACCCTTAGTCAATTTATTTGGACTTTATTTTCACATATTGTATTTTGGACTTTCTTTTTGGTAAGAAAATTTCACTTAGGGCCCTTTCACACTGGGGCGCTTTGCAGGCGATATTGCGCTAATAATAGCGCCTGCAAACCGACCTGAAACAGCCGCTGCTGTGTCCTAGCAGCATCTTCGGAGCGGTGAAGGAGCGGTGTGTATACCGCTCCTTCCCATTGAAATCAATGGGACAGCGCGGCTATACCGCCGGCAAAGCGCCTCTGCAGGAGGCGCATTGTGGTGGTTTTTAACCCTCTCAGCCCCTAGCGGGGGGTAAAACCGCGCCGCTAGCGGACGAATACCGACGGTAAAGCGCCGCTAACAATAGCCGCGCTTTACCGCCAACGCCGCTCCCGCCCCAGTGTGAAAGGAGCCTTATTGTGTTTGCGAGCGCTATATTTTTATATGCCGTTTCTCCTTGTCTAGTTTTTATGCAGCTTAGAACAGAGGGAACGTGATCAAATAAAGTTATTTGACCCTCCCTTCTAGATTGTAAGCTCTAATGAACAAGGCCCTCTGATCCCCTTGTGTTGATTCGTATTGTAACTGCAGTGTCTGCCCCCATGTTGTAAAGTGCTGCACAAAACTGTTATATAAATCCCGTATAATAATAATAATAATATTAATAATTTATGTTTTTTATATCTATACATAAAATGAAATCGACTTTCATTTCTATGAAATTTGTCATGTGACTTTGGACCTCAATTACATGACAAGACCCCATTTGTTTTTCAATGGCACCCGTTTAAAGCGCAGCAACTTTGAGAAGGGTTGTTTTACAAGGTGAGGGTTTACAATCACTTGAAGTTTCACAAACTAGAACAATGCTTTCATAATGCAAAGAGCAGGTAGAGGACACAAGAAGCTGCTATGTAGCCCAATTGTTACTACTGATTGGCTAAACAGAATGACAAATATTTTGGCAGATGAACCCATTCTCCCATAGGCATTTCAACTGTTTATTTTGCTCGCTGATCGAAGCTCAGATTGCAGAGCCGACTTCCTGTCCATATTTCCAGCTAAGAAATGCAAGATATGCCATTGCTTATCATTCGTTATCACAAGCAGCTGACAATAGAAGCCTGTATGAAGGGAAAGGCAAAGCCATTGATATGTATGAAGGTGGAGAACCGATTCTGGCCAAGTGAGGGATGTCTCGCCTAAACATCTACATGGATTGTTGGCACATGTTTTAGGATCATAGGCTCTTATTCAGAAGAGTAATATGAAAGCTTAAAAGTAATAAAAAGTTCTCCAGTCGACAAGTCCATGTCTGGAGTCGGGTTCCCAGTGGCAACAGTCATCTATGCACCCAAGCCAAAACTTTCAGAGTAAACACAGCTGCTGCCTCTCCCATGGATCCGCTCAGAATGTAGACAAACATCTCACAAGTGGAGGTCTGCAGAGCACAGCATGGCCAAATACTTCCAAATTACAGACACTCAAGGAGATAAGACAAGGGAAAGTGGAATGATTATTAGATCAGACCAGAAATAATTACCCAACAAAAGTTAAGACAGCAACATTTTCCTATGAAAATGATCACATGATAATGTAAAGTTGACTCTTGGGACTTCGAGCCCATTTATGGCCCACACGTGTGTGTGAGTTACACAATGCACTGCAACAAAGCATTACACCATTTATGGTTTTTTTCCCTTAAAAATTTTCAACTTGCTCAAACCGTCACAAATAGGCACTTGTGACATGCTGTATTGTGTAAACATGCGTTTTGTGCTTTGCACACACACAAAAAAAAAAAAAAAAATAATAATAATGATACCTGTATGGTGCAAACTAGACCTAAGGCTCCATTCACATTAGTGCCCCCCCAAACCTGCACGATTTCCAGTACAACTTTGATGCGTCTTTTTGGACGATTTTGATCTGACTTTACATTCTATGGAACAAAGTCGCACCAAAATAGAGCAGGCACCTTTTCAAAGTTGCTGCGATTTAAATGGGTGCCTTTGAAAAGAATGGGGTGCGACTTGTCATGTGACTTTGATGTCCAAAGTCGCGTGACAAATCGCACAAGTGTGAATAGAGCCTTATAGTTACAGAAACGTCTAAATTGTGTGCTGCTCTATCAATGGGAACTACAGACCAAAGTTCCGTCATCTGAATCAAACCTTTAAATAATCATAATGCAACGTTATCTCTAAAATCAAGTACAGAAACAGCCACCACACCTTCCACCACTGTTCTGCTGGGTACACAAACCAACCACCTCACTATCCAAAAGCAGCAGGTCTGCAAAGGAAGAAACAGCGGCAGGAGGACAGTGGCAGCTGGTGGGGTTTTTTTTGTTTTTTTTTGGGGGGGGGGGGGGGCAGTCAGTAGTCAGGGCCCTGCACTTACCCCATCACGCAGGCAGCGCTCTGGGCAGCTGCTTCCTCGCTTCCCATGTCTCCTCCCTCCTCGGCAGCCAAGCCGATCGGATCTCAGGACCCGCTTCCCGATTGGCCGGAAGGAGGATCAGTGTTACAATATCGAATATTCATTCGCTATTGTCACACAACTGGGTGAGCTTCAGGTGCAGTGCTCTCCCCCCACGAGCACACGCTTTTTTGAAGCCTTTTATAGCCTCTGACTCTAATCACGTGCTTAAAAAAAAAAAAATCACATTGGAATCGATGTGTCCGGCGCCCTGCATGTGGATCAGGTGGTCGGACACATGGATGGGGGGGTGGCACCCGTTCGCTCCCTATGGATGGGCTGCCACTGCTGGAAGAGCTGCTAGCCCTCTGCTGCTGGTCACATGTTCCAAAGACTGTTTGATTTTTTTAAATAGTAAAAAGAAGACAGAGTAAAAATTTAATTAATATCAATAAACTGTTTTAATCTCTCATACAGAAATATATTTTGAAATCAAATCTTTATTTGTATTTTTTTGGCACCAACACGGTGTGGGCAGATTCTGCCAGTCAAAGGCTGTATCACACCCCTCTAGCCTGTGTCTTAGAATAACAGGGAGGTGAAGTCTCCATCAATCGTGATGTAATATCCCACCCCCATTATGTTTAGACATTGGTGAGCTGCGAGGAGGAGGGGGGAGTGGCAGGTCATTTAACACTGTGTATACTCCCATGTGTATGACTCTATAGTCACATGGGATGCTTAGATGTGATCAAGGAGGAAATGCTTTGCATAAAAACAAACACTGGAAACTGAGCTGCCAACACTGCTCTCCAAAATCTCCAACTGCAGCGGGGTCATGGACAGAGGGGAGAGATGGAGATCAGCAGGATCAACCAGTTTTTTTGCAGAATACAGAAAACGAACAAACAGCATGTAATACAGCATTTGATAGCTTTTAATGATCTGGATTTAACAGCACTTAAAATGATACAGACAGCTTCTGTGCACCGCACACCGTGTACTCAGACATTGAAGAGACTGGTCATCATTGGCATATTAAAAGGTGGATGTTGTGTTTGGGAAATTGGTTTATTGTAACACAAATTTTCACATATTTGTGCTAAAAATGGGGGCTTGTAAGAGTTGAACAACAATGAAGGACTTTATGAGCTGAATGAGAGGACTTGTACCCTATTATACGGACTCTCCCTACTCAGAGTTTGGTGGTCTTCCTATACTCACTTCCTTCACAGAACTCTGCATTTTGGCTGCATACCATCTCCAGGCCACCAAGGATGACAAGGACCTTCCCCTGCCAAGAGTTGGGATCACAGGTCTCAACAGGGAGCAGGTCGTTTATAACACCCAGCAGCTGTCACTTCAGTGCTGATAGTGGTCTGAATGGGGGAATCTCTTCCATCAGTGTCAGTCTGCCTCCCTTGAGCTGACCCAAAAGGAGGCAAATGTCACCCAAGATCAGATCATTTCATCATCAGATCATCATCAGATCCCATTTCTTAGGCACAGAGTGAAAGAGGTTTTTTTTTTATCTGGTCCAGATAGAAAACAAATATCACACTTAATAATTACAACACCTAGCTACACAACATTTCAGTTACAAAAGTTAGCCTGCTAGATTTGCCTTTGCCAAGACAAAAAAAAAAAAAAACTGTTCATGGCTTATTTACATAGAACTCTGAAAACGAAGCATTTGTGAGCATTTCCACTTCTCTAGCATTGTGTGCAATGGCTAGCTTTGACATGCTGGAATCACTAAGAAATAAAGAAACACTAAATAACTACAGGCATTGCAAATGTGTTGCTAATTTTCTGTTTGGCAAGAAGGTTTCTGAAGAATAGCTGACTAATCCAAAGTTCCACAGGTCTTCCCAGAATGTGCCAATTCATTCACCGCAAGGATTCTCACTGACAGCGAGAGTTACAAGACAGACAGAACCTCAGGCTCATTCACAGGAAAAGGAAGGACATCTGGAGAAAAGCAAACTCAGCAGTTCCGTGGATGGAGCACAGCCTCAGGTCAGAAAGCCAGCAGCGAAAAATGATGATGTTTTGCTATGAATCATGCAAATTCAATCGTGCCTAAAGCCTCATGTACACTGCTGCTGGTAAACGGACATTAAGAGCATTTGGGCATTTTTTTCAACTGCTCCTGAACTCTCCTCTATGTTATCTCATCAGTACATGTACACAGGGTCGTTTATAGTCTTTTCTAGGCAGTTGAGTTTGGAGGCTTTTTTTGGAACGCAAAAAAATGGGTTCAGAAGCTGAGTTTAGAGGTTTCAAGTGCCAAACACTTCTAAATGCAGTAACTTGTGTTTAGCCGCGTTTCGTTTTACAGGCGCATTTCATTTTTGGCTATTTTGAATATATATATATTTTTTTTTATTTATTTTTTTTAAACGTGGGTTACTATCTGTCAAGTTAAATCCGCTCAGGAGAGGTTATAAAAACATCCCGTGTACATGAAGCCTTATTCACTATACTGCAAGGACGACAATAACATTTCTTCCATTCGTTTTTATTAGGATTTCGGTAGTCGTAACATTCACGACAAGTCAATGCAGGAAAAAAAATGCAACCCAACTACAAACCAGTACGGTATATTTTATACAATCACATACCAAGATCCTCTACTGGAGCGACATAAATTTTGATGAAAGTGTATGTAAAGACATAATCTTTTCTTTAAAGTGGTTGTAAAGGCTGAAGGTAGAATGCATAAAGGTAAAAAAAAAAAACCTTCTGTGTGCAGCAGCCCCCCTACTGGTCCCCCCTAATACCGGAGCCCCCTCTCAATCATTTTATGTGCACAAGAGCCTCGGCTGTTCCGGGACTCCCTCTCCTCATTGGCTGAGAAATCAGCAGGAGCCATTGGCTCTCACTGCTGGCAATCACAGCCAGTTAGCCAATGAGGATAGAGCAGGGGCAGGGCCGAGCAGCAGCTCTACGTGTCACATGGACACAGAGTAGGGCTATTGGGAGCACTGGTTAAGGGGGAGGAGACTGGAGTGCCAGCGGGGGGCCCCCCTAAGAGAAGGATGAGGGCTGCTCTGTGAAAAAACATTATACAGAGCGGGTAAATATAACATGTTTGTTGTTGTGTTTTTTTTTGTTTGTTTTTTTAAGGAATCTTTAATACCACTTTAAAGATGAATGCCAGGTATGGCATATTTGTACGTAGTTACATTAGTCCAGCTTGGACCTGTGTAACTATGTATACACCATACCTGGCCGATGCCCCTGGAAGGTGGAAATCACTGAACTAGACAGCTACAGTGATGTCCACTTGCTTTTGGGTCCTGTGCCGATCTTCTGCACTGTGAACATAGGAGGTTGGCAGCACTGCGTGGGCAAAATTCATAGAATGCTTTGCATTTTCTAAAATGGAAACAAAACGTTCTCTGATTGGATGAGGTGGACCTATGATGTCACACCCTTCACCTCATACAGAGTTTTTCATTCTCAAAGCATTCTCTGAATGGCGCCCGTGCCCAACCTCTTGTGTTTAGAATGCAGTAGGGCAGCCACTCAGCACAGGACCAGGGAGCAAGTGCAAATCCAGCTTTTGTGCTCTTGGATGCCATTGACAATAAACAGCATCGCAATGCTTAGTGACCTGGAAAGAACTTGAAGCGCCACTCCAAGCAAGAGGAGAAGCCCTCTCCCCCTGGGAGAATAGGGTTGCTGGTGTCCCAACTAACCCATCCAGCATTAAACAGCATTGTAAAACATCCAGGCTGCTGCTCTCCTGACCGACTCGTCTAGATGAGATGCAAAGCAGCCAGAGCTACTACACTAACAATGTCCCCCTACTGACACGTTTTGCACCACCCACCAAGGCTTAGTCATAAAAGGTCATCGCAATTCGCAATGCAATAGGTGTATTTCTGTAACGTGCACTAAAATGCTAATTTTGCTACATGCTACAACACATGGGGGGTGATTTACGAAAGGCAAATCCACTTTGCACTGTAAGTGCACTTGGAAGTGCAGTCGCTCTAAATCTAAGAGGTAGATCTGAAATGAGGGGAAGCTCTGCTGATTTTATCATCCAATCATGTGCAAGCTAAAATGCTGTTTTTTTATTTTCCTTGCATGTCCCCCTCGGATCTACAGCGACTGCACTTCCAAGTGCACTTTCAGTGCAAAGTGGATTTTCCTTTAGTAAATAACCCCTATGGTTCTCAAGGAGTCCTAAAACTGTTTTCTATTGTCTCAACATTTTTAAACCAATGTTTAATACAGGAAATATCCATGACACTATATTAACAGACCACGTCAGGTTTTCTAAAGAGTACAACTGAAGTACAATCATCACTGACTGTGGAAAATTGTGCATTGCATTTGGAAATCAAGGTCCCAGAGTCTGGAGGAAGAGTGGAGAGGCACAGAATCCAAGTTCCATGAGTTCCAGTGTGAGGTTTCCACAGTCGGTGATGATTTGTGGAGTCATGTCATCTGCTGGTGTTGGTCCACTGTGTTTTATCAAGTCCAATGTCAGCGCAGCCCTCTACCAGGAAATTCTAGAGCACTTCATGCTTCCCTCTGCTGACCAGCTTTATGGAGATACTGATTTCATTTTCCAGCAGGATTTGGCACCTGCCCAAAGTACCAATACCTGGTTTACTGATCATGGTATCATTGTGCTTGATTGGCCAGCAAACTCGCCTGACCTAAACCCCATAGAGAATATGTGGGGTATTGTCAAGAGGAAGATGAGAGACACCAGACCCAACAATGCAAAGGAGCTGAAGGCCGCTATCAAAGTAACCTGGGCTTCCATAACACCTCAGCATTGCCACAGGCCGATCACCTCCATACCACGCCACACTGATGTAGTAATTCATGCAAAAGGAGCCCCGGCCAAGTATTGAGTGCACACTACACTGTACATGGACATACTTTTCAGTAAGCCAACATTTCTATATTAAAAATCCTTTATTGGTCTTAATATTCTAATTTTCTGAAATACTGAATTTTGGGTTTTCACTAGCTGTAAGGCTGGATTCACACCTATGCATTTTTTTGTGCTTTTTGCATTTTGCAGATTTGCACTACAGTCCATTCACCATGGTTTCCTATGGAATACGTTCTGTGGTGCAAATCTGCAAAATGCAAAAAGCACTAAAAATGCATAGATGTGAATCCAGCCTAAGACAGAATCATGAAAAAAATTCTTGAAATGAGATGAGAGATGAGAGAAATCGCTCTGTGAATAACGTATCTATAAAAACTATACGAGTTTCACTTTTTGAATTGAATTACTGAAATAAAATTAGAATATCAAAAAGTTAGTTTATGAGATGCACCTATATATATTTAACAAAAAAAAAAAAAAAACACCATCAATTTTGGTTTCAGTTTTAGCCAAGTGCATCCTCAATGTTTGGTTTCGGCACTGGAATTTTCATTCCGGTAAGGCCGGGTTCACACTATTGAGAATTGGATGCGGAATATTCGCAATAGCAGGAGAATGTGACTGGCTCTCTATGGAGCCGGTGTCTTGCCGAATAAGTTCCTTCGGCGGATAGGTTCCCCCCCTGTACTGCGCAGGCGCAGCGCCTGCGCAGTACGTACTACTGTCGGCCGCCGGAGATAGCCGAAGCTCAAACGCTTCGATCAGCTGTACACGGCGCCTGCGCTCTGGGTCCAGGTTCCTTCCCCTCTATCCAAGTGGACCTAGAGGGGGAATCTAAAAGTGCCGAGCGCAGCGAGCCCGTGCCCGAAGCGTGGCGAGCGGAGCGAGCCCGCGAGGGGCCCTCTTACAGCCGCCGTGTACAGCTGATTTTCAGCTGTTCCGCTTCGGCTATTTCCGCCGGATCCTACTGCGCATGCGCAGTAGAGGGGGAACTAATCCGCCGAGCGGAACTTTCTCGGCAGAACACCGGTTCACATATCTCCGACGTGACTCCGATGCGAATTTGCACAGGAGCCTTGTGTGTGTTTTGGTCTGTTTCAGATCCGAATTCTGCCCAAAATACGGGCTGAAATCGGACCTGAAATGGTGAACAGGGACGCACCGGACCCCTGCTGGGAGCCGCATCGGCATTAGGTGTGAACCGTGCCTAATAGAAAAACATCTAACTAGCTGATTGCAGATATGAAAACATGAACACCATCTTATAGTTCCCAAGTTAAAAAAAAAAATTTCAGTCCTGGACAGAAAGAAAATATTTGCAGAGCCCTCTTCAAAATTAAACCCCCCCCCCCCCAAAACCCCCCCAAAAAAAAAACAAAAAAACAAGACACCGATTCACTTCGCGTCATGCTGCATTCTACCCAATTACCCCATCCATTACATTTTAGTCTGGCCCACCTTCCCAATGCCTATGCTAATGTCTCCCTGCTTCCAGCCCCCCCCCCCCCCCCCCCCGTCCCTTATTTAAACATCAATGAAAAGAGGCATCTTCCAGACAGCATTAACTAAAGATTACACAGCACTGACACAATCCGCTTATGTACAACATTGCATTTTACCACTAATGCATTTTCATTTAACATTAATCCCTTTGAATAACTCCCCTGACACCACAGCTGCACAGTCCTTAATGCAATGATCAGGACAACTACCTACAGCTCTGATGGAACCGTCATCATTGGAAAAGAATTCTAGTTATTGTAAATCAGTATATAGTGCCCAATTCTCATCAACAACATTGATAAGAGAGAGAGAAGAAAGCACTTGTGCACAGCCATATCTCTGTATCTTTATGAACATATAATAGAGGAAATCATTAATGATTTAAGATACAAAAGTGAAAATCAAGCCATGAATTTCACACTAGGGACACTGCCTGCCCGGGGACCATTCATCATCCAGGCTGCCCCACTGCCTACAGAGAATGAAAATGCTTTTTATGTTATGGTGGGGCAAATATAAAATATTTCCATGGAATATTTCACAATTAGTACAATTTTAAACCTGTTGACTCCTTTTTAGATTTACCAGGACTGTTTTACTAATAAAATGCCATTTATAAAGCTCAGATTACACACACAGCTGAATGAGTAGTTAAAAAAGAGAAGTCCAGCCTGAGCTCGTGTGGGTGGGCTTCTCCTCTGGGTCACAGGAGTGTAATTTGTTTTGCACTTCTGTGACCCGTTTTTAGCAGAGAGCGGTATGAAGTCCTCTCTCCGCTGACGTCACCAGGATCAGTCCAGGCCCTGCGTCATCTGACTTCAGAAGTCTGGATCCACCAGCTGCCTCTACTGATGGCAGTCTCAGGCTCTCAGCTCCCCACCCCTCAAAAGCTCAGCGCTCCAATGAGCGCGGAAGAGCAGAGCAGGAGAGAAGCTGATTGACAGTCAGCAGCTCTCCTCTCAGGGAGCCAAGAGACAGATGTAGCATCCATCTAGATAAGTACGATCATGGGAAAAAAGAAAAACCCATACTTCTCCATCAATTTCCTCTCTTTATCTCTAAGGGCTCATTCAGACATGTTGAACCTCCTGCTGCCCCTCTGAAAAGCGTTTTGGGATGGATAATTTTTAAGAAGAGGCGTTTGACAGGTGGTGAGGAAACCCCCTTTAAAATTAGAGGCCTCCAGTGACCGTCCCCCCAGCCCCCCCCCCCCCCTTTTACTTACCTGAACCCTCTAACTTGTCCCACGGGGACACGCTGTCTCTCTGCTAGGGGGTTCTGGGCTGTTGATTGGAGAGACTGATAACAGCGCAGCCATTGGGTCCCGCTGCTGTCAATCAAATCCAATGACGGGGCGGGGCTGAGTCCTGCATGCGGCGTCTATGGACGCCGCATGCTGGACTCAGGAGCGCGCCCGCAAGGTAACCCCCCGGGAGAGTACTTCTCAGAGGGGATTATCAGATGTGGGGAGGAGTCACGAGAGCCACCAGGGGACTCCAGAAGACCAGGATCGGGGCCACTCTGTGCAAAACAAGCTGCACAGTGGAGGTAAGTATGATATGTTTGTTATTTAAGAAAAAAAAAAATATTAATAACCTGTAGTGTCACTTTAATTACATTGGAGTCCTCCCCCATCACACAGTTCCCCAATCACAAACAAAAAAGGTCCCTCTGTACATCAGAGCCCCCCCATTACATCACAGTTCCTCCATCACCACAAAGTCCTCCCATTACATTAGAGTTGCCCAATCACAGAGGTCCCCCATCTCCAAGTTCCCCATCACACAGTCCCCCCCATTGCAGAGCCCTACCTCTTTGCTCCAGCAGCATGCAGACGGCAGGAGGTGGACCAGGTCTGGAGGAGGCAAACTTCTGCCCTCTCCTGAATGCTGGCTTTGGCCCTTTATGCCATCCTGGATCAGCATCACGCGTTGCCACAGTGCAGGCCAGCCAACGCTAACACCATAGCAATGAATGACACTGTGGAGTTGATTTACTAAAACTGGAGAGTGCAAAATCTGGTACAGCTCTGCAAAGAAACCAATCAGCTCCAATCAGCTTTCAGGTTGTCTTAAAGTAGGACCATAGGAAAAAAATTTTTTTTTTTTTTTGGATAAAGCAAGAGAGGGTTATAACTTCTGGGTTTTTTTTTCCCGCCCTCTGTGTCCCATTGCAGAGATTTCCTTTCACTTCCTGTCCCATAGCCAAACAGGAAAGGAGAGGAATCTCCTTAACGAGGGCACAGACAGCAATAAAAACTGACAGTGGTCTCATCACTCTCCCCATTTTTCAAAACCAAAAGGAAAGTTTTGCCTTTAGTAATACTTTAACCACTTCAATACCATGCACATTTACCCCCCCCCCTTCATTCCCAGGCCAATTTTCAGCTTCCAGGGCTGTTGCACTTTGAATGACAACAGCGCAGTCATGCAACACTGTACCCAAATGAAATTTTTATCATTTTGTTCTCACAACTAGAGCTTCTGGTGGTATTTAGTGCCGATTCACACAGGGGCAACACAACTTCAGCGCAAATTTTCAAGGCGACTTCAACAAGACTTTGAGCGACTTACAACACGACTTCAAGTCGCCCCCAGGACAGGTAACTTTGGCTGTGGCCAATCACAGAATAATCAGCTCTCTGGGAGGGGTTTGCCTGGGTAAACCATTTTCTTTTCCTGTAAAGTCACTTCAATATAGATGGAGATCCGACTTGGAGGCAACTTCCATTGAAATCTTTGGGTACAAGTCACCTAGAAGTCGCCTTGAAGTAGTAAAGGAACCTTTTCTGAAGTCAGAGCGACTTCAGTAGTGTACATTAAGACGGCTCTCATTAACTATAATGGAATTTCTGATGTCAAGCGACTTGGGGCGACTTGAGGGCTGACAAGTCGGATCCCAAGTCGCGGCAGTGTGAACCGACCCTTAATCACCACTGGGTTTTTATTGTTTGCTAAATAAACAAAAAAAAGACTGAACGCATTTTTCTTCATTTCTATTATACAATTAGGGGAGAGAGGACATTGGTTCCTTTCTCCGTTTTGTGCAGCCATCACCTCCTGCTGCAGCGCTCCCCCTTCCACCACCTGCAGAAGTGATCGAGTGACCATTTAGCCACTCAAATCACTTCTGCTAGAAAAGGAAATCGCCGGCTGAAAATAAATCCATACTAGGATGAGCTTCTAGGTGCAGGGATCATCCCGGGATGACTACTTCAACCCAGGGATGTTCATTGTCCTATGGGCAGGAAGCAGTTAAAAAAAAATTATTTTTTTGGGGGGAAAAAAAAATAAAAAATTCTATTACATTTTTTTTTTTTCACACACACACACACACACACACACACACGTGACCAAAGAAATATGTTACAGTAACACTACTACCTTTGGGGAAGTGATCAAGTTTTTTATTTTTACACACACACACACACACACACACACACACACACACACACACGATTCCTTATAAAAGTAAATTTCATAGCTATAAGCAAGCATTTTACTGAATGAAACGATTCAGTTTGTATTGTTGCGATTAGCCAGAGCTAATCACATGGTACAGATGGGCTATGATTGGCCTGGTCTGTACTGGTTAACCTCTTCGCGCCCGCGCTATGGCCAAAAGACGGCTGCAGCGCGGACTCTAATTGCCGGGAGGCCGTCCCTGGACATCCTCCTGTTTACTTCCGCGATGCGCACTCCCGCAGGCGCGCATCGGGGAAGTTCTGTGCTGGCCGTGTCCCTTGGACACAGCCAGTCACAGATCGCTGAAAATGGCCAATCATAGCGGCCGTTTTCAGCGCAATTGGCGATGCCAATGAGAGATGATCTCATATGTAAACATATGAGATCGTCTCTCATCGCCGGCTCTCCCTCCTCACACAAAGACAGCGTGTGAGCAGGGAGAGCGAACCGCTGCAGCGGTAAGTAAAAAAAAAAAAAAAAAAAAAAAAAAAAAAAACGAAAAAAAAAAATTCCCCCACTGCCATCTGTCCCCCATATTAGTGCCATCTGTCATCAGTGCCACGTATCAGTGCCATCTGTCATCAGTGTCACGTATCAGTGCCATCTGTCATCAGTGTCACGTATCAGTGCCATCTGTCATCAGTGTCACGTATTAGTGCCATCTGTCATCAGTGTCACGTGTCATCAGTGCCATCTGTCAGTGCCATCTGTCATCAGTGCCACGTCAGCGTCATCAGTGCCACGTATCAGTGCCATCTGTCATCAGTGCCATGTCAGCATCATCAGTGCCACGTATCAGTGCCATCTGTCATCAGTGCCACGTCAGTGTCACGTGTCATTGTCCTGGTGCTCCAGGGCCTTCAAAAGTGTAATAGGTAGTCAACAAGTTAGATGTGTAATTTATGCTCCTAGAACACGTGATGGTGCTCCCTGCATGTTGGGCCTCTGTATGTGGCCAGGCTGTGAAAAAGTCCCACACATGTGGTATCGTAATACTCAGGAGGAGTAGCAGAATGTATTTTGGGGTGTTATTTGTGGTATATACATGCCATGTGAGAAAAATAACCAATTACAATGACAATTTTGTGGGGGGAAAAAAAGCTTCATTTTGCAAAGAATTGTGGGAAAAAATGACATCATCAAAAAGCTCACCAAGCATCTTACTAAATACCTTGGAATGTCTACTTTCAAAAAAGGGGTCATTTGGGGGGGTATTTGTACTTTCCTGACTTGTTCGAGTCGCAAGAAGTGAGATAGGCCGTCAGTACATCAGGTGTGATCAATTTTTTGTGATTTGCACCATAGTTTGTAGACTCTCTAACTTTCACAAAGACCAAATAATATCCACTAATTTGGGTTATTTTTACCAAAAATATGTAGCAGTATAAATTGTGGCCAAAATTTATGAAGGAAAATTAATAATTTGCAAAATTTTATCACAGAAACTAAGAAAAATGCGGGGTTTTTTTTCAAAATTTTCGGTCTTTTTTCATTTATAGAGCAAAAAATAAAAAACCCAGGAGGTGATCAAATACCACCAAAAGAAAGCTCTATTTGTATGAAAGAAGGACAAAAAATTCATTTGGGTACAGTATTACATGACTGAGTAATTGTTATTCAAAGTGTGACAGTGCTGAAAACTGAAAATTGGTCTGGGCAGGAGGGGGGTTTAAGTGCCCAGTAGGCAAGTGGTTAAGAAACAATGGATTCAATTGTTTACGCAATAGCCTAGAACAGTGATGCCGAACTTTGGCACCCCAGATGTTTTGGAACTACATTTCCCATGATGCTCAACTACACTGCTGAGTGCATGAGCATCATGGGAAATGTAGTTCCAACACATCTGGAGTGCCAAGGTTCGCCATCACTGGCCTAGAACATGTTACAAATTATCTTATGGCATATCAGGGGCCTGCCACCTATTTTCATTACATGGTGGCCAGATCTATGTATTAACAGAACTGATAAACCACAAGCCTGTAATGTCTATTGACAAGATTTAGATGGACAGTGACAGCGCAAACACTGGAAAAGGTTAAAGCTAAACTCCAGGTAAACAGCTAAACACACAGCTGGAAAACAAATCCAAAATGCTGTCACTGAGACAAAAATACAAGTAAAATCTTTTACTGGGGACACTTGCTCTAGTGACAACCGTCATAAAAATAAAATATTATCCATTAATAGATCATTAAATGTATTTTATTACCACAAGCAGGGTAATTGCTTTGGCCTAGTATCAGCCTCTACAATCCCTGTACAGCAGAGCTCAGAGAGGGGGTGGCATAAGCAGTACAAAGAAGCCAATTAGGTGTTTTGCAGTGCAAGAAGCATGCTGATAGGAGGAGAGAGCAATTTTACAAGGATGAGAAAGGAATTTGTTGCTTCTCACTGCTCAATTGGGCACTTTCACCCTCTTCCTGCCCAGGCCAATTTTCAGCTTTCAGCGCTGTCACACTTTAAGGCTCGGTTCACACCCACTAAGGGTTACCGCATCGCACCCGACTCGCACAGCAGTTCACACTGCCATAGGCGAACTGCTGGGAGTCTCAATACATTGTTAATGACACCCCCATTTCAGCTCGTATATCACACTGCAAACTGACAGTTCAGACATGAATCAGATCACATGGGCGCAGACCAAGAAACGAGTCCTGTGCGAGGTTGGTCAGAATGAGATGCGATATCAGCCATCAGGGTGGATAAAAATCAATGATTAAAGAAATAAAATCGATTTTTTTTTTTTTTGGATTTTTATCAAATTTATTTTAATAAAATGCTTTTGGAGTAAAAATCTATCTAAAGATAGTTTTCTATTTAGGATACATTAATAAGTTAGTTTATTCAGCATGAAATGGAGCTTAGTTATAAAGCATGAGGCTGTATATTCTGCAAAATTTACATTTTTGGTAAACTCGTTCAATGAATCCAAGCTCTGCAAGCTGAGATAACATGCACTGCATTGATGCATTCACACAATTTCACAGTAACCATGAGATAAAACAAAGTTCAGGAATATTCTTTTATCCCATTGTATTGCCAATCTATGTACACTACAAACTGCATGAATCGGTTCTGATATTGCTGTTTTACTAACCTGACAGATTATTATTCTAAATAGGAAACCTTCATCTTTGTTTGCAAATATTAAAGATTCTAACTACCAGCAAAAATAAGTCCTTACATTTAAAGAGCACCTGTCATTCAGATCCATCATGGCAGCGCCTGTTAGCGGGCATCCACTCACCTGCTTCTGCCACGTTCCTCATCTTGTCGTATCACTGCCGCATCACCAGCCGTCCCATTAAAGTGCATGGGATTGTCGGCGAGTCACCAGCAGGTCAGAGGAGGAGCTGGTTGGGGACAGAGATGACAGTTGCTCTTTAAAAATTATGATTTAAATCGAGTTGATTTAAATCAAAACTTTTTACTAGTGATTTAAATCAAATCCAACCTGTCAGCCATACAACCTGTATTGCTGAAATCGCATCGCACGGACATCGCATGTGATTTGCACTGCAGTGTGGTGCGTATCACATGCGATCTCGCAGAGCACGCTGGTGTGAATCGACACTGAATAACAGTTGCGCGGTCATGCAGCGATGTACCCAAATTAAATTTTTATCATTTTCTTCACACAAATAGAGTTTTCTTTTGGAGGTATTAAATCACCGCTGCGTTTTTTGTTTTTTTTTGCTAAAGTTTGTAAATAAGTTTTCTCCTTCACTGATGTGCGCTGATGAAGCGGAACTGATGTGCGGTACTGTAGGGCACTGATAGGCACCACTGACTGGCATCACTGATTGGCACTGCTGGGGCCGTACTGTAATCAGGGCACTGATGATCAGTGGCCTGATTACCTGTACAGATCTCCTCTGCGAGGACATGCTGCTGATCGGCTCTCCTTGCCTCACACTCTGTCAGTGGCACTTCCTTCTTTACATGTGACCAGCTGTGATTGGAAACAGCCGATCGCATAGGTAAAGAGCCGCGTCATCGGCTCCTTACAGTGATCGGGGTCGGAACACGGCGCGGGCGAGTGGCAGTTCTGGGGCACCGTCATCCCAAAACGAGTGAGGAAATAGCCTACTGTCATTTTGCAATACGGCGGGCAGCAAGTGGTTGTAAACCCTCACATATACCCAGTGAAGTGACTGGCCTCAGGTGATACAAATCCTCCTACATAAATTGTACCTGTTCCTGGGCTGACCCAAAGTTCGTCGGCACCCAGCGGCCGTTTCCGAGAAAGAGGCAGAGCAGTGGTCTGCCTATGTAAAGAAGGCAGGTAGCTGTTCTGTGACAAGGGAAGACAGAGATCCTGTGTTTTTGCTAATCAGGAACACGGATCTCTGTCTTCCCCCAGTCAAAGCATCCCCCCCCCCCCCACACACACACAACAAGCACTCCCGGGGGAACACATTTAACCCCCTTGATGTTAACCTCTTCCCTGCCAGTGTCATTAGTACAGTAACAGTGCATTTTTTTTTAGCACTGATCACTGTATTGGTGTCACTGGTCCCCAAAAAGCGTCAGTGTCAGATTTGTCTTCCGCAATCCCATAGTTTGTAGGCGCTATAACTTTTGTGCAAACCAACCATATACGCTTATTGGGATTTTTTTTTACCAAAAACATGTAGCAGAATTTATATTGACCTAAACAAATGAAGAAATTAGTTTTTACATTTTTTTATTGGATATGTTTTATAGCAAAAAAAAAAATTTTTTTGGAAATCGGTCTGTCTTTTTTTGTTTAAAGCGCAAAAAAAAACCCAGCAGAGGTGATCAAATACCACCAAAAGAAAGCTCTATATGTAGAGGAAAAAGGACATCAGTTGTATTTGGGTACAACGTCGCACAACCATGCAATTGTCAGGTAAAATAAAGCAGTGCCGTATCGCAAAAAATGGCCTGGTCGGGGGGGGGGGTTGTAAACCTTCCGGAGCTGAAGTGGTTAAACTTCGGCTTTAAGACCCAATTTTACAGATTCTCTTAAAAGACCTATTAGTTTCCACATTTCACAAGCAGCATTATAGATAAGGTTTTGCATGCAGTACATTTCCTGTTGTTGAACATTACAATTCGCCTCTATTCCCTATGAAAGGTCACAAAGTCCTGGTGTAGATAAAAAACAAATCTGTTATAAGTAGGGGAATTGTTCCTCTAAACCAGTGGTCTTCAAACTGTGGCTCGGGTGTCAGATAAGGCCCTTTGCTTGCATTTATCCAGACCCTGGGGCACCATTTCATCCCCTGATACCAACAATGGGGCATAATGCTCCTCGACTGAGAACAGTGAAGGGGCACAATTCCTCACAATGACACCAACACTTGAGGTCTATGACACCAACGATGGGGCAGGATTCCTCACAATGACACCAACAATTGGGCCCAATGACACCAACGATGGAGCATAATGCCTCCCACTGACACCAAAGGTGGGGCATTGCTTTTTCCCCACTGACGTCAGGACCTTTTCTACTCCCAATGGCCACAGTCCAGCCCCCCAAAGTCTGAAGGACAGTAAACTGGCTCTCTTTTTAGAAACTTTGGAGACCCCTGCTCTAATATAGATACATATCTCCTAACACTGGATAACAGATAATTAAAGGGGTCGTAAGGGTTTTGCACAGAGTGGCGCCGATGCCCCTCTTCTGGGGTCCCTCCACGGCACTATTGGCTCCTCCTCTTCTTGAGTACCCCTATGAAGAAGCACTTTCCCTGGGGGCACTTGTGCGGGCGCTCTCCCGTGTCCTGCTGCTTCGTCTATTGACACAGACAGCAGGACCCACCCACCCCCCCCCCCCCCCCGGGTCATTGGATTTGATTGACAGCAGCGGGAGCCAATGGCTCCTGCTGTTATCAATCTGTCCAATGAGGACCCGAGACACCAGCTGGAGCTGGTGTGCTCGTCCCCATCGCTGGAAGACCGGGTTCAGGGGGGGCTCTGGAGGGCAGCTGCAGCACAGGTTTTTCACCTTAATGCATAGAGCACATTAAGATGAAAAACCCTGAGGGTTTACAACCCCTTTAACAAGCCATTTAGTAATATTCTGATTTATCTGTAACAAACTAGACACAAATATCCAGCTACTTCCTTATAATCTGCTACACTGCATGGTTCAGGATGACCATGTAGCAATCACCATGTCCATGTCTTCAACTGCAATCAGTTGATTGTCACTGATTGCATCATGGTAACGCTGGATATGAGGGGGTGTCTATAAATTCTTCTCAGCAGAAGCACCATGGTTGATTATCAACAGAGAGTACATTAAAGCGAGACTTTACCAATACCAGTTTGAGAATTAATGTTCTTTAACAAAAGGAACATACATTAATAATTAGGATACCAAAATGAGTGTGTGTGCTGTACACTGCCTTCAGCATTGCTTCTGTTTCTTCTTACTGGAGGCTGCCATTTTGTTGAAGCCCAGAGCAGTCACTTCCTATGTAAACTAGGGAGATTGCCGCTCTGTCAGTAAGAAAGGCATGGATCCTGTGTTCCTGCAAAGCAGCAAAAGCACCTCCCACACAGTACACAAACACTGGCTAGGCACACAGTACACAAAACACTGGCTAGGCACACAGTTAACCCTTTTATAGCCCCTGATTTTAACACCTTCCTAGCCAGTGTCATTAGTACAATGACAGTGCATATTTTTAGCACTGATCACTGTATTCGTGTCACTGGTCCCCAAAAAAGTGTTGTCAGTGTCCAACGCAATATCGCAGTCCCGCTATAAGTCACTGATCACCTCCAACACTAGTAAAAATAAATAAAATTCCATAAATATATCCCATAGCATGTGGACACTATAAAAAACTTTCGCACAAAATCCATATGCGCTTACTGGGATTTTTTTTAACCAAAAATGTGTAGTAGAATACATATTGGCCTAAATTGATGAAGAAATTAGATTTTTATTTTTATTGGATGTGTTTTATAGCAGAAAGTAAAAAATATTTTTTTCAAAACTGGTTTCTTTTGTTTATAGTGCAAAAAAAAAAAAAAAAAAACTCAGGAAGTGATCAAATACAACCAAAATAAAGCTCTACTTGTGGGAAGAAAAAGGACATCAATTTTATTTGGGTACAGCGTCGCACCACCGCACAAAGGTCAGTTAAAATAACGCAGTGACACATCACAAAAAATGGTCTGGTAACGAACAGGGAGGGGGGGTGGTTGGGGTAAATCTTCTGGAGCTGAAGTTGTTAAAGTGACTGTAAAAGTTCAGGTTTATTCATTATTTTTTTTTTTTTAACAAACATGGCATACTTACCTGCTCTGTGCAGTGGTTTTGCACAGAGCAGCCCAGATCCTCCTCTTCTCGGGTCCCTCTTCGCAGGTCCTTGCCCCTCCCTCCTGTTGAGTGCCCACATACCAAGCAGCTTGCTATGAGGGCATCCAACCTGAGCCACAGTTCCATGTGTCCATTCAGACAAGGAGCTGCGGCCCCGCCCCTCTCTCCTCATTGGCTCACTGTCTTTGACAGCAGCAGGAGCCAATGGTGCCACGCTGCTGCCTCAGCGCCACGCTGCGGTCTCAGCCTCCGTTCCCAGTCGATGCCTTATACGAGGAAACGCGTCGGGTGGAGCACCCAGTTCTTGACGTCACCACACACCAGCTGGCTGGCTTGAGCCGCGGCAGTTTTAAAAATGCTGTTTCATTGTCTTTGGATGCCAGTGCCTGTGAAGCTTTTAATAAATCTTTTAAAGCAGGAATACTGCACCATGAAGCCTCTTCTTTTTTTTTCTTGTGATACATCCCAATGCTGGGAGATTATTATTAAGAGTTGCCATTGCATTCGTGAGGAATATTATATGAATATAGGAGCCCGCCGTATCGGAAGGGATACCTGCATTGGAGGAGCATTCACAAGTCGAATGATCCCTGGCTGAGCGAGTTTGTTCTCTATAATCTGAGATCCATCTTATCCGGTAAGAGGCCTCTCATCACTTTTTTCTGAACAGAAGTTTCAAGCCTTATCCTGAGCGTTCAACATCAACAATGATTGGAGCACAGTATGGACTTGAACACACACAAGTTAAATTGTATTTAAATATTTTTTTTACATATATTATTCTTGTATTTGGTTGCGCAATTTTTTAATCTTAATGCATAGACTGCATTAAGATAAAAAAAACCTTCTGCCTTTACAACCACTTTAATTGTATGTCGTGGTTAAGCTAGAAAGGAAAGCTGAAAGAAGCTCTACAGTGCTGAAGTTCACACATCTGCCACGGAGGGAGAATCAATACATTTTCTGACTAATGTTCCACTTCACTGCAAAAACTGCTTAACGTCCTACCTTAGTCTAGTGACTATGACCAACTTAGGAGTGGCTACAGATGGTCAGATCTCACAACAAAGACAGAAAAAAAATATAATATATATATATATATATATATATACCAGCCGCTGTATGGTTTTTAAAGATCAGAAGTCTAATGCCGCGTACACACTGTCGGACTTTTCGGCTACAAAAGTCCGACAGCCTGTCCGACAGACTTTTGGCGGACTTTCTTACGAACGGACTTGCCTACATACGATCACACAAAAGTCCGATGGATTCGTACGTGATGACGTACACCGGACAAAAATAAGGAAGTTGATAGCCAGTAGCCAATAGCTGCCCTAGCGTGGGTTTTTGTCCGTCGGACTAGCACACAGACAAGCGGATTTCTGGGTCCGGCGTAGTTACGACGTAAAGATTTGAAGCATGTTTCAAATCTAAAGTCCGTCAGATTTGAGGCTGCAAAAGTCCGCTGAAAGTCCGGGGAAGCCCACACACACGATCGGATTGTCAGCCAGCTTTAGTCCGTCGGCGTCCGTCGGACTTTTGTAGACGAAAAGTCCGACCGTGTGTACGCGGCATAAGGCTCCATGCACACTGCAGCTGATAAACTGCAGTTTATTGGAGTTTGGGCGTTTTTTTAAAAAGCCCATGAACTCCACTCTATGTTATCCTATGTGTCCATGCACACATGGACATTTTTCAGCTTTAATGAGCAGTGGAGTTTATGGGCTTTTTTCTGAACGCCTGAAAATCGCGTTCAAAGTGACGGTTTTTGACCTCAAAAAATGCAAAATGCCAATAAACGTCAAACACTCAAAACCGTGGCTCGCCAGCATTTTTTTAGCGTTTTTGATCGATTGTAAAAAAAAAAAAAAAAAAAAAAAAAATAAAAAAATAAACTCTAAAAAACGCTAGAAAACGTTAGAAAACGTTGAAAAGACTCACTGCAAAGCCACTGGCATTTTTATAACATTATTTTAGCGTCCAGTCTGCATGGAGCCTAAAGCTGCCCAGATATGGCTTGAATTGCTGAATCAGCAAAAATTCAAAGTCATGGGTGGCCCTGTTGGCACCACCTGGCTTGACAAACGTTGAATGAAAAATCAAAGAAGTCAGAGATTGTCAGCCCAACGGTGACTGCATCCAATAAGATGCACTTACAATTTGGGTACTCTGACAGCCACAGACATGGCTAGCAGTGCAGAATCCTCTATCCAGGCTGTTTAGGACAGAACTAGATTTCTCTCATTCAGGCAGCATGAATAGCTAGCACAAGTCCAGCCCCTCACATTTAATCCTTGTGACAACTCCTAGAAATGAGAGCAAAGGGTCACTGGAGCAGGAAGTGAGTGGAAATCGATCCAATGAAAACACAAGCAGCAATGGAAAAAAAAAAAAACACAAACCACACAGCAAAGGTTTTAACCCTTCCAGCACTAATGAAACCTTCAAGGGCTTTAAGACAACGCAAAACTGGGAAATTAAAATGTGTAGCAGATTACTATGGCTGTACAAGCCTCGTCTCTCAACGTCTTTAACCACCTCAGTACTGGGCACTTTCACCCTCTTCCTGCCCAGGCCAATTTTTAGCTTTCAGCGCTGTCACAATTTAAATGAAAATTGCGCAGCAATGTAACACTGTACCCAAATTAAATTTTTTGCATTTTTTTCACACAAATAGAGCTTTCTTTTGGTAGTATTTAATCACCACTGGGTTTTTTATTTTTTGCTAAAACACTAGGAAAAAAAAAATAAGTTTCAATGTTTCGGTCAGGAAATTTTGTAAATAAATAATTTTTCTCCTTTACTGATGTGCGAGGAGGCGGCAGCACCGACAGCCATCGATAAGGCGGTACCAATATGTGGCACCGGGCCGGGCCATCGGCTCTTCACCAAGATCAGGGTTGTGCTGCATCCCAGGGACACAGGGCGCCCATGATCACCGCGCTGCGCGCCCCCGCAGCCGCGCAAGAGAAGTGTGACTGGGGCGATGTCATATGATGTTGCCCCAGAAAGAGCGGTGATCCTGCCCGCTGTCATTTTACTATAGGGTGGGCGAGAGGCAGTTAGAGATCCATCTCTGTTTGAGGTTGACGTTTCTGCTTCCCTACCTTGTCAAATCAGGAAGCGCTTTACATTAATTCAGAAAAGGTGCCGATAATGTCCAACAATAAATTCATATTTAAATTCATGATGTTATTTTAAAAAAAGTCAAATACAATTATACATAAAAATATATATATTTTTTTAAAACTGTCATTTTCACTTTTGGTCAAGTGTATCTTTAATTTTCGGTACCAAAATTTCCATTCAGTGTACCTCTGTTCACAATGCATCAGGCTGGCAGCTCAGCACAGCTCAGACCTGGAAGCAAGAGAACATCACTAATGTAGCCGGTGGGGGGGGGGAATCAGCCAGGTACGGTATATACAGTATCTCACAAAAGTGAGTACACCCCTCACATTTTTGTAAATATATTATATCTTTTCATGTGACAACACTGAAGAAATGACACTTTGCTACAATGTAAAGTAGTGAGTGAGCACCCCTAAGTGAAAATGTCCGAATTGGGCCCAAAGTGTCAATATTTTGTGTGGCCACCATTATTTTCCAGCACTGCCTTAACCCTCTTGGGCATGGAGTTCACCAGAGCTTCACAGGTTGCCACTGGAGTCCTCTTCCACTCCTCCATGATGACATCACAGAGCTGGTGGATGTTAGAGACCTTGCGCTCCTCCACCTTCCGTTTGAGGATGCCCCACAGATGCTCAATAGGGTTTAGGTCTGGAGACATGCTTGGCCAGTCCATTACTTTTACCCTCAGCTTCTTTAGCAAGGCAGTGGTCGTCTTGGAGGTGTTTTTGGGGTCGTTATGTTGGAATACTCCCCTGCGGCCCAGTAACCGAAGGGAGGGGATCATTCTCTGCTTCAGTATGTCACAGTACATGTTGACATTCATGGTTCCCTCAATGAACTGTAGCTCCCCAGTGCCGGCAGTACTCATGCAGCCCCAGACCATGACACTGCCACCACCATGCTTGACTGTAAGCAAGACACACTTGTCTTTGTACTCCTCACCTGGTTGCCGCCACACACGCCTGACACCATCTGAACCAAATAAGTTTATCTTGATCTCATCAGACCACAGGACATGGTTCCAGTAATCCATGTCCTTAGTCTGCTTGTCTTCAGCAAACTGTTTGCGGGCTTTCTTGTGTATCATCCTTAGAAGAGGCTTCCTTCTGGGACGACAGCCATGCAGACCAAGTTGATGCAGTGTGCGACGTATGGTCTAAACACTGACAGGCTGACCCCCCCACCCCTTCAACCCCTGCAGCAATAGAGGCAGAACTCATACCTCTATTTTCCACAGACAACTTCTGGATATGGACGCAGAGGACATGTACTCAACTTCTTTGGTCGACCATGGTGAGGTCTGTTCTGAGTTGGACTTGTCCCATTAAACCGATGTATGGTCTTGGCCACCGTACTGCAGCTCAGTTTCATCTTGCTCTTCTCAGTTGCAATCTTGTTATAGCAACAATTCTTTTTTCAGATCCTCAGAGAGTTCTTTGCCATGAGGTGCCATGTTGAACTTCCAGTGACCAGTATGAGAGAGTGAGAGCGATAACACCAAATTTAACACACCTGCTCCCCATTCACACCTGAGACCTTGTAACACTAACGAGTCACATGACACAGGGGAGGGAAAACGGCCAATTGGGCCCAATTTGGGAAATTTCACTTAGGGGTGTACTAGGGCTGGGAAAAAAAAAAAATCGATTTGAATCTTGAATCGAGTTGAGAGGTCAAATCGATTCAAATCTTCTTCAAATCGATTTTTTTTTTTTTTTTCACCAGCACCGCGCCGGGCCTGAGGAGCTGCGGGCACGATTTTTCAGGCGAGGCCGCGGCTTCGGCCTAGTCCGCGAGGCCCGACGCTGTGCATGGGTGGGTGGGTGTGTAGGCGGGGTAGTGGGCGAGGCTGTTGGTGGAACACCGCTGTGTATTGGAGGGCTGTGATATCAGGAGGAGGAGGGGGGTGGGGGGGATCACAGGGACAGTCCCGGGCTGCAGAGATAGAGAGAAGGGAGGGTGAGTGCTGCCTGTATGGTGTATTTCATGAGATAGCCATGTGATCACTGCCAGAAAGAATTATCCATCAGAGGAGAGAAGTCACATCCCATTCCATATATTCACCCTTCTTATATTACATCATTACCATGCATCATCACACAGCACTGTGCTCAATATATGACAATACCCCCATATGACATTACACAGCAATGTGCTCATCACTGTATACTGACACACTACATCACTGAGTGATGTAGTTTGTCAGTATATACGGTGATGTAGTTTGTCAGTATATACGGTGATGTAGTTTGTCAGTATATACGGTGATGTAGTTTGTCAGTATATACGGTGATGTAGTTTGTCAGTATATACGGTGATGTAGTTTGTCAGTATATACGGTGATGTAGTTTGTCAGTATATACGGTGATGTAGTTTGTCAGTATATACAGGGATGTAGTGTGTCAGTATATACAGGGATGTAGTGTGTCAGTATATACGGGGATGTAGTGTGTCAGTATATACAGGGATGTAGTGTGTCAGTATATACAGGGATGTAGTGTGTCAGTATATACAGGGATGTAGTGTGTCAGTATATACAGGGATGTAGTGTGTCAGTATATACAGGGATGTAGTGTGTCAGTATATACAGGGATGTAGTGTGTCAGTATATACAGGGATGTAGTGTGTCAGTATATACAGGGATGTAGTGTGTCAGTATATACAGGGATGTAGTGTGTCAGTATATACAGGGATGTAGTGTGTCAGTATATACAGGGATGTAGTGTGTCAGTATATACAGGGATGTAGTGTGTCAGTATATACAGGGATGTAGTGTGTCAGTATATACAGGGATGTAGTGTGTCAGTATATACAGGGATGTAGTGTGTCAGTATATACAGGGATGTAGTGTGTCAGTATATACAGGGATGTAGTTTGTCAGTATATACAGTGATGTAGTGTGTCAGTATATACAGGGATGTAGTGTGTCAGTATATACAGGGATGTAGTGTGTCAGTATATACAGGGATGTAGTGTGTCAGTATATACAGGGATGTAGTGTGTCAGTATATACAGGGATGTAGTGTGTCAGTATATACGGTGATGTAGTTTGTCAGTATATACAGGGATGTAGTGTGTCAGTATATACGGTGATGTAGTGTGTCAGTATATACGGTGATGTAGATTGTCAGTATATACGGTGATGTAGTGTGTCAGTATATACAGTGATGTAGTGTGTCAGTATATACAGGGATGTAGTGTGTCAGTATATACAGGGATGTAGTGTGTCAGTATATACAGAGATGTAGTGTGTCAGTATATACGGTGATGTAGTGTGTCAGTATATACAGGGATGTAGTGTGTCAGTATATACAGGGATGTAGTGTGTCAGTATATACAGAGATGTAGTGTGTCAGTATAAACGGGGATGTAGTGTGTCAGTATATACAGAGATGTAGTGTGTCAGTATATACAGAGATGTAGTGTGTCAGTATAAACGGGGATGTAGTGTGTCAGTATATACAGTGATGTAGTGTGTCAGTATATACAGTGATGTAGTGTGTCAGTATATACAGGGATGTAGTGTGTCAGTATATACAGGGATGTAGTGTGTCAGTATATACAGGGATGTAGTGTGTCAGTATATACAGGGATGTAGTTTGTCAGTATATACAGGGATGTAGTGTGTCAGTATATACAGGGATGTAGTGTGTCAGTATATACAGGGATGTAGTGTGTCAGTATATACAGGGATGTAGTTTGTCAGTATATACAGGGATGTAGTTTGTCAGTATATACAGGGATGTAGTGTGTCAGTATATACAGGGATGTAGTTTGTCAGTATATACGGTGATGTAGTTTGTCAGTATATACAGGGATGTAGTGTGTCAGTATATACAGGGATGTAGTTTGTCAGTATATACAGGGATGTAGTTTGTCAGTATATACAGGGATGTAGTTTGTCAGTATATACAGGGATGTAGTGTGTATTGTAATGTACGCTACACTGTGTGGATGGAGGAAACTCTCACTGGGCCAAGCTTCAGTATCTTGCTAGTCGGCCCCGCTGGATTCTCAACCTAAACAATGCCTGCACCCAATCAGAATGTTCAGGTATTGTGAGAGCCAGCGGGGCCGACGAGCGCCAGATATGGAAGCTTGGGCCAGTGGGAGATGGATTCTTCCATCCACACAGTTCAGCATAGATGGAGGAATCTGTTCCACTTTTTGCCATCTGACCTGACAGTAGAAATCTGCAGATAATCTATAGGTAGTAAGTATGGCCAGTCTTAGAGTCATTTACCTCAGGATTTTTTGTTGTTTTGTGGGGATATTGTCACCTGTCACCGATCTTGCCTCAATCTGCTGTTGTCGATAGGCACATTTTCCTTGCAAAGAATGTTTAAAATGCACTTAAATTTTTTTGAAATTTTGTTTGTTGATGCACTTTAATATAATAAAAAAAAAAATAAAAAAAATAAAAAATCGCTGATTTTTTTGGGGGGGAAAATCTCCCAGCCCTAGGGTGTACTCACTTTTGTTGCCAGCGGTTTAGACTTTAATGGCTGTGTGTTGAGTTATTTTGAAGGGACAGCAAATTTACACTGTTATATAAGCTGTACACTGACTACTTTACATTGTAGCAAAGTGTCATTTCTTCAGTGTTGTCACATGAAAAGATAGAATAAAATATGGACAAACATGTGAGGGGTGTACTCACTTTTGTGAGATACTGTACATAGTTACACTGCTCCAAGCTGGACCAATGCAGCTATGTAAAAATATACCATGCCTGAAATTCTTGAATACATGTAATGTAAGTTTATTTAGTTTTCTTAATGATAGCAGCATAAGTACCTGACCATGACTTAGTATTTGCCTCCTGCAGTCCCTGTACAGCAGAGCCCACAAAAGGAGTGCTGCACAGCTCATGGGCTGACAAGAAGCATCCAAGCATTTAGTGCTAGTTCACACCAGATGCAGTTCCGTGCGCTTTTTTTCTACATTAAAAATGCATGCAGTGTTTTCCCATGTATTCCAATGGCTCTAGTACACACAAGTGCAGTCAGTTTCCTAGAAGCCATGAAATATTTAGCTCTTAGCTGCATGGTCTCCACCTCTGGGTTCCATCAGCCGATATCAGATACTTCAAGGCCTGGCCATGGAGAGTGGCTGTCTATACAGGGGACACAGGTATAAAATGAGCTGCTCAGGCAAGACAGCCAATCAGTGCCACTGCCATACACAAAACCCGTCCCTTGTTGTTACAGCCAGAGCTAGACTGATCAGGGAAAATTTTGCAATGTAACCTGCAGGAATACCAATTTGGCAAAGAGGCAAGTTTTTTCATAGCTTTATATTATGGTAGACAGGAGAAATTCAGCCATGCTGACCCAAGAAATGTGGAAGAACAAGCAAAAGCAGCTGAAGATCATTATCCCTCCAGAACAGGAATGTCTGCTTCTATATACAAATGTTAAGATTGATACATATTTAGCAAAATAGAATTTGTGGAGGTTAAGAAGCAGGTTGTACACAGTTCTAGCAGTGCCATCAGTCGTTGGCCTTAAAAGAAGGACTTCCCAGAGGAACGAATGGAAATTCTATTGCACATGATGAGATACTTTCAATGGAGAAGCTGTGAGGCTCTCAGAAGCTCCACAGCAAAGACCCCCCATAGTTTGTGAACAGGTATGTGGAACAAATAGGGGACTGCTAGAAAAGGACAATTTATAAAACTGTACTAAATGTATGTCGAAACAAAAAGAAAAAAAAAAAAAAAATTTTTACTGCAATACACATTTCCCCGTTTTTTTGTTTTAACACTGGGGTGTGTCTAGATGTGAAGAAGGGTTTGTCTGAGTACCAGACCTTGCGAGTGAACAGGGAGAAAAAGCTTCGGGAGTCATGAACGACTGAGGAAGTGGAGGCAATGTTTAACAGATAATGATGAAAGAGTCCTTGCTGTCTGTTACCTAAAAAAAGAGGTACAGTCAACCCCCGAAAATTGTGGGGGTTATGTTCTTTGAGCACCAGCGAATTGTGCAAATCCGCACATTTTGGATGTGGTACAAAAAATGCCTTTAAATGGTTCACACAGCGCCTCTTGCAAAACAACTTCTGTATAGAAGTCAATGCAAGCTGCTCCGAAGTCGCCCAAGTAGAACAGGAACCTTTTTCTAAGTTGGAGCGACTTGAGACGCGCCTGACAGGACGCCCTGATGCGGGAACGCAAGGCTGGGAAAAAATCCGCGAAGCGACTGAGGCCGCAAACTCTGAACCGCGACATCGCAGGGGTCAACTGTATAGCCAAAGCTTTTTTGGCCATACACATATGAGCCAGCTAAAAGTGGTCTGTTGCTCGCTGACATGGCAGAGCTGCTCCAGGCTCTGAAAGGATCTCGACAATATTGTCAGAATCCATCCAACTGCCTAAGTGACAGTTGGCTATGCCACTCAGCACATGGCTGAGAGCCAGGTGGACTTACCCCCTTGCCCAGCACTCCAGTAAGCGCTTGAGTCCCAAAGATAAGAGTGGTGACAGACAGTCACTGCTCTGACGTGGCAGAGCTGCTCCAGGATCTGCAAGGATCCAGACAATATTGTGAGGATCTATACAGCTGCCTCCACCTCTCAGCACACCGCTAAGAGCCAGATGAGCTTACTGCCTCCCCAGCCTGGCACACCAGCGAGCACTGGAGTTGCAGAAGGGAGACTGGTGACCGATATTCTCCTCAGAGCAGAGAGCTGTGGCTGAGAAGTGAGTGATCAGCCATCATGTGATCACTCAGTTCTTGGGCTTAGAGCCGACATGGGACAGCTGCAGCATCACACTGATGCTGTAAAATAGTTGTGGGTATGAAAAGTCCACTTCATAGTGTAATTAAACTCCATAATTGCACATTGAGGAAGGTGAGTGTTCCTGCAATCTGTAGCACGTTGAGGATTTAAGACAGTAATACCAAAATAAATAAAAATGTTTTTTGTTTTTTAGTAGAGCACGGGAAGGTTAGAAATGAACCCCATTCAGATTTATTTCAGCCCCTGTCCAAGTTTCAGATTTGCCTCACTTCCTGTATGGCGAAACCATTGTCAAAAGGGACAGGAAGTGAGGATAAATCTCTCTAATGAATAGTTTATAAAGTTTTAGGCTTGACATCCAGTTTTAAGTAGAAGAAAACCAAATTGATAAGATACCATATAAGCATTTCCAAGTTTACTTAAAGTGATTGTAAACAATCACTTTGTAAAACAACCCATTCAGTTTAAAATAAAAAACGAAAGGCAAAACATTTTTGTATAGATACAAAAAAAAAATTATAAAATTTCTCTTCCCAGCACAGCTAGAGAACTGACCACAAATGTGATCCCCTGCTTAGTGTGGTCAGTTTTTAAACCCAAAAGTGGAACCTCCATTTTAAGTACTCCTCGCCCCCTGACATGCCACGATTGGCATGTCATTTTTTTTGGGGGGGGGGGGGGGCTGGGTACCTGGTTTGGAGCCTGACTTCCTGTCCCACTTCCTCCTTCCGACTGCCTAGGCGACTCAATCACCCCACCGGCAATGTTCTGGGACACGTGACAGGTCCCAGAACATTGCCTGGCCATTGACGGAGCGCAGTGCGCGCCCGGCTGTGAAGCCGTAAACTGTCACAGCCGGGCGCCCACACTCACAATGTTGGCGCCGCGAAGGGGAGAGGGAGAAAAAAGGAAGCTTCAGGTGGCCGCATCGCTGCACCGTGGGACAGGTGAGTGGCTGTTTATTAAAAGTCAGCAGCTATACTTTTTGTAGCTTTTTGTAGCTGCTGACTTTTAATAAAACTCAAAAACCAGTGGAACTCCACTTTAATAGGAAAGCAGAGGGACTGGCAAGAACACCAGGGATTTCACACAAAGGAAGCAATACAAAGAGAACGGGATACTTTCTCATACAAGTACATAGTACAGCAGGCACATAACAGGAATATGAAACATTGGGCTAACAAGCGCTTTAAATCCTGACGTAATTTAACATTTTTTTAAATCAGAAGTTTTCCTTAAAAAATGATACAGGGTGATCCCACCTTAAAGGCACTTTTTCCCCCCCATTTGTTGTCACCTTTTCTTCTAATACAGACTACACATGGCTGCACCAATAGATTATTCTACATCAGTCCACTTTTGTCACAATAGAAAATCCACCTTACATGCAGCAGTTGCTGGAGCACATACATACACATTATATATCTATCTATATCTCTCTCTCATTATTATTATACAGGATTTATATAGCGCCGACAGTTTACGCAGCGCTTTACAACATTAGGGCAGACAGTACAATACAATTCAATACAGGAGGAATCAGAGGGCCCTGCTCATATATATATACACACATACACACACACACACACACACACACACGGGATTGTCTGCCAGCAAAAGTGCTCTATGATAAATCCCAATACCAGACACTGTGCACAGAGCTTCCATGTTTCTCCTGTGTTTACATTGCCTTTCATTTTAAAATACATGCAGGTAGGTTAAACAGAACATTATGAAGGAGATAAAAAAAAACTGCTGCAGGTATGAGGAGCAGACCCCTAGGAGGTACCTGCATATACCCACAGCCACCCAAACCTGTCTGCCATGGCAGAACGCCAGCAGATCTGATAGGAAAAGTTCTGACACTTCTCTGCAGCATCAGAGCATGGCGCCAAGCCTCCACACATTCCTATTGGCCCATCACTGCAGGCAAGCTACAGGACTTTCAGCCAGCCATGTCAGGAGTATAATGGAGGCCACTGCAGGTCGGTGAACCTGCACTTTATATCAGTAGCAGATTGCTTTTTATTCCCATGCCTAATCTGAGTATCTATACAACTGATGTTCTTCCTCATGCCCCTTATCCATGCAATGGTGTGCAGAAACCTGAAGTCACATGCCTCTGACACATGTCTTCTGACACTTCTAATTTGCTTAGAAGAGATCTTTACAGAGCTGTCTCAGCTATCAAGTGTAAGAAAGCTGATGCTTCATAGGTGTCTGTGTGGAACAAATGATCGGCAATATATATATATATATATATATATATATATATATATATATATATATATATATATATATATATATATATATATATATATATATATATATATATATGTCCTGTAGAGCAGGACACCTGACCACCTTAAAAAACGCACCTTGAAGATTCTGAGGCCACATGGAAAAAGGTGTCCTAGTCATAGTAGACTAAAATTGAATTATTTGGCCTCAAAACCAAACAATAGGTCTGGCAAAAATCAAATACAGCTCACATCCAAATAACACGTTTATTACAGTAAAGAATGGGGGGGGGGGGTAATATCCTGATATGGGGGGAGTTTCTCTGCAGCAGGAACTGGAGACCTTGTCAGGAAAGAATGAAAAATGGGTGCGGGCAAAAAAACCCATCAAATTCTTGAGGAAAATCTGCTGCCCTCTGCCAGAAAGTTGTCAATGGGAAGAAGATTTACCTTCCAAACATGACAATGACCCAAAGCACACAGCAAAAACGACCACACAGTGGCTGAAGGAGAAAAAAGGTGAATGTCTTTGCATGGCCTAGTCAGAGCCCAGACTTCAACCCCAATGAAAATCTGTGGAATGACTTGAAGAATGCAGTCCACAAACGATCACCATCAAATTTAACTGAACGTGAGCAGTTTTGCAAAAAAGGAGTGGGTAAATGTTGCAAAGTCTAGATGTGGAAAGTTAGTAGAGACAAATCAACAGACTGAAGCCTGTAATTAACCACTTGCTGGGCCACTGGGCACCTAAACCCCCTCCTACCCAGACCAATTTTCAGCTTTTAGCGCTGTCACTCTTTGAAAGACAATTGCTCGGTCATACAACTCTGTACCAAGATGACATTTTTATCATTTTTTCCCCACAAATAGAGCTTTCTTTTGGTGGTATTTGATCACCTCTGGGTTTTTTTTATTTTTTGCTAAAAAAAAAAAAATTAAAAGACCGAAATTTAAATACAAAAAAATGTTTTATATTTAGTTAATACATTTTGCAAACAGGTAATTTTTCTCCTTCATTGATGTACGCTGATGAGGCTACACTGATGGGCACTGATAGGCTGCACTGATAAGGCGGCACTGGTAGGTGGCACTGGCAGGCAGTACTGGTGGGCACAGCTGAGGCACTCCTCTTCGGGACCAATGTACCTTCAACAGAAGCCAGTGATCGGCTTTTTTTTCTCCTCACGCTGTTAGCGATTAACGATCTTCTGTTTACATCACGTGATCAGCTGTCATCGGATAAGTGAAAGGAACAGTATATATGTAAAAACATATAACTGATAGCAAAAATGTGCCTTTACAAAATCACACATATAGTGAAAAAGTGAAATACAGTTACAGGGGGTCCCCTAGTTACAAACATCCGACTTACAAACGACTCCTACTTACAAACGGAGGGAGACAACAGGAAGTGAGAGGAAATCTACCCCTAGGAAGAGAAATAAACTCCTGTAAGAGCTATTATGGGGAAAAGGTACCTCCACTGATGCTTTATCACCGAGACTTGTTTCCACAACAACCCAAAATTTTCAAAATCCAATTGTCATTGGGACAGAAAGTGAGGTGAAATCTTCTGAACAGGGGCACACACACAGCAAAACAAATGTTACAGGGGTGTTAACCCTTCCCTATGTTTTCCAAAAAGCTTAAAAATTGTTTTTTTGGCTGGAGCTACACTTAAAAAATGTACCTGTTCCGACTTACAAACAGATTCAACTTAAGAACAAACCTACAGTCCCTAACTTGTTTGTAACCCGGGGACCCCCTGTATAGTGAATATATAAATGTGAAACTGTAAAATGTATATGGCAAGTCGCAAAAAAAAAAAAAAAAAAAAAAAAATCGCACACATACAAATAAAGTTTTCAATTAAAGAAAAATGGAAAACGTGCTCTGAGACATAGAAATGTATGAGTGATGCACTGAAAGAGCACAAAAAGCTGAGTTAGACTTACCGGTAACTCCTTTTCTGAGAGTCTTCCAGGACAGCCCATGAGACCTTGGGCTCCTCCTACCAGGACATGAAACACGTCACCCCCACCAGATAAAAGGGCGGTCCTCCAGGCCCATGTCAGTATTCTCAAGAACCGTAGGACCCTGCAAAACATATGCATAATACACATAACTTCAGACAATACCGGGTGGGAATCCGGCTGTCCTGGAAGACTCTCAGAAAAGGAGTTACCGGTAAGTCTAACTCAGCTTTTCTCCAAGCGTCTTCCAGGACAGCCCATGAGACGATGAGCCAGAACTTACCAGTCTAGGGAGGGACAACTGCCTGAAGGACCTTACGACCAAACGCCTGCTCCTGAGCTGATAGGAGATCCAGGCGATAATGTTTAATGAAGGTCGAGTAACTGGACCAAGTGGCAGCCCTGTAAATTTGTTCCGGTGAGGCACCAGCCCTCTCAGCCCAAGACGTAGACAAGGCTCTAGTTGAGTGCGCAGTAACAAAAGGTGTAGGGACCTCCCTAATTTTGTAAGCTTCCAAGATGGCTTGCTTTATCCATCTAGCCAATGTGGCTTTAGATGCACTATTCCCCTTGTGAACTCCAGAAAAGAGGACAAACAAGGCATCAGTTTTCCTAAAGGTCTTCGTGACCTCAAGATAGACCAAGAGAATCCTTCTTACATCTAGAAAACTAAATTTTCTTTCTAAGTCGCCCTGTGGCGAACTACAAAAGGTTGGCAATACAATGTTCTGAGATCGGTGGAATGTACTTGCCACCTTGGGCAAAAAACCTGGATCGGTTCGTAACACAACTCGATCCTCAAAAATCATGAGGAAGGGGTCCCTAACTGATAGGGCCTGCAACTCACTTACCCTACGAGCTGAGGTAACAGCTATAAGGAACACAGTTTTTAATGTAAGTAACTTAACTGACATACTTTCCAGAGGTTCAAACGGAAATTCTACCAGAGTTTGAAGTACTAGGGACAGATCCCACGTTGGACAACTTCTCACTACTACTGGTCTGGCCCTAGAGATAGATTTGAAAAATCTGGCTATAGTGGGATTTTCCAGGAGAGAAAACTGGAGGAACACACTAATAGCTGCCGCCTGTACCTTTAAGGTACTAACAGAAAGACCTTTGTCGACACCCTCTTGGAAAAATTCCAAAATAGACGGAATATCATGAGTTAATCTATCATTTTCAGATAACCATGAGTTAAACCTTTTCCAAACTTTGGAATATATGGCTCTAGTAACTGGCTTCCTGCAATTAACGAGAGTCCTGACTACTTTGTCAGAGAACCCTTGGGCGCTCAGTATCTTTTCTTCAGATACCAGGCCGTCAAGTTTAAGGAAACCACCTGAGGGTGTGATACTGGACCCTGCAATAAAAGGTCTTGCCTTTTCGGAAGACTCCACGGAGGCTCTGAAACCAGAGACTGTAGCAGGGAAAACCATGGCCTCTTGGGCCAAAACGGGGCAATTAGAATCAGATCTGTCTCTACCAGCCGAAACTTCCGGAGGACTTCTGGAATCAGCCTGATTGGCGGAAAGGCATAACATAGGCCTGGAGGCCACGGGTTCGCCAGAGCATCGATCCCCAAGGCTTGGTCTGCCGGGTTCATGGAAAAGAATATCTCCGTCTTGCGGTTGTTTCGGTTTGCGAACAAATCCGCTACCGGATAACCCCATCTCTTGGTGAGGTCTGCAAAGACTTCGGGATGAAGGGACCAGTTGTCTCGGTCTATCCTGTGACGGCTGAGATAATCTGCCAGGCAATTGTTTTTCCCCTTCAGGTGTACAGCAGAAATGGAGGCTAGATTCCCCTCTGCCCATGAAAGGATCTCCTGGGCAATGGACTGAAGCCTCCGGCTTCTCGTGCCTCCCTGCTTGTTGATATACGCGAATGTCGCTATATTGTCTGACAGGATTTGGAGGTTGTGACCCCTGATCTCCATCTGAAAAGACTGGAGGGCTCTCTGGACTGCAAGCAGCTCTCTTTGATTGGATGAGGCCCTTGCCTCCTCTGGGGACCACTCTCCTTGTGCTACTGCATTGCTGAGGTGGGCCCCCCATCCCCAGGAACTCGCATCCGTGGTAATCCTTCGGGAAATGGGAAAGGACCATGGGAGACCTCCTGCTAGGTGCTGACCAGCTCTCCACCACCACAGGCTTCTTTTTATCCTGTCGGGAAGCCAGATCCTTGACTCCAGGGACCTTACGTCCCGTCCCAGTTTCTTAAAAGAAACCTTTGTAACGGACGCTGGCGGAGTCTCGCCCATGGTACTGCGGGAAAACATGAGGTCATAAGACCCACTGCCCTCGACACCTGTCTCAGAGAGACCGACTGGTTGGTCTGCAATGTTGACATAGTCTGGAACACTTTGGTAATCTTCTCCTGAGGAAGAAAAACCCTTTGGTTCACGGAGCAAAAATCGTAACCCAGATAAGTTACTTTCTGGGCCGGAATCCAGGACGATTTTTCTTTGTTTATTAGCCAGCCTAGGGACTGTAAGAAGTCCTGTACAGCCTGGAGATCTTCCAACAGCCTTTGGTATGATTTTGCCACTATCAGGAGGTCATCTAAGTAAGGGATAACCGTTATTCCCTTTAATCTTAGAGGAGCCAGCACTTCCCCCAACACCTTCGTAAAGATGCGTGGGGCTGAGGAAAGACCGAAGGGGAGGGCCTGAAATTGAAAATGTCGGGTCCCCATACCCGTCTTCACTGCCAATCTCAAAAACTTTTGGAAGGCTGGATGGATAGGGATGTGAAGATAAGCATCCCTTAAGTCCAACGTGGCCATAAAGCAGTTTGGGTATAGTAGGTTTTTGATCGTAAAAACCGTCCCCATACGGAAATGCTTGTATCTGATGGACTTGTTTAAGGTCCGGAGATTCAGGATAAGTCGAAACTTTCCTGCCGGCCTTCTGACCACAAATACATGGGAATAGAATCCCTTGCCCCGCTCCGATCGAGGGACAGGAATCAGGACTTTTTGATCTAATAAGTCTCCGATCTGGAGACCCAGAGCCCTCGCTTTCTCCCGATCTTGTGGAGGAAATGTGACCAACAAACGTTCTGGTGGTTGGTGAACAAACTCCAGCCTGTACCCCGTTGGTCACTAGGTCCAGGACGAAGGGGCTCAGAGTGACTGCTGCCCACTGTGGGATGAAGGCCCTCAATCTCCCTCCCACCGGGGAACACAAGTCACTGCGGCTTGGCGGGCTGTTGAGGAGGGTTAAATAGCACTCCCCCTTTGCCTCTGCCTTTGTGCCCAGTCCAATGCTTTTTCGGCCTGCTGTCCTTTTCTCTAGGACTCTGCTGCCTGTTTTGGCCACGAAAAAATGTTCTGGCTGTCTGAACTCTTTTTCTCTGGAAACGCCTTTTTCTTATCAGCCGTGCGTTCCAGTGCCTCTTGTAGACCTGGGCCAAATAAATGATCGCCAGTTAAAGGAAGGCCACAAAGGCGCAACTTGGAGGCCGAGTCCCCTGACCAGGTCTTAAGCCAAAGGCTTCTCCTGGCCGAGTTCACTAGAGCCGAAGTCCTGGCTGACATTCTTACCGACTCAGCGGAAGAATCTGCCAAAAAACCCACTGCCTGAAATAGGAGAGGAAAAGACTTTAAAATTTGCTCTCTGGAGGTACCTGCTGACAGATGTGACTGAATCTGAGTCAACCAAACCTCCAGATTTCTGGCCACACAAGTGGAAGCCAAAGCTGGTTTCAGGTTTCCAACTGCTGAGTCCCAGGCTCTGTGGAGAAGGATATCCCCCCTCTTGTCCATCGGATCCTTAAGCGTACCCATATCATCAAACGCCAGGTCCGAGTTTTTTGAAACTTTTGAAAGAGGTGCGTCTAACTTGGGATTCTTATTCCATGGCTGCGCAGTGTCCTCATCAAAAGGAAACCTCCTTTTTAGGTTACTAGAGAAGAATGGTTTTCTCTCAGGATTATCCCATTCCAGTTTAATAGTATCAACCAAAGAACTATGAACTGGAAACACTCTTGATTTTCTCTTATGTAATCCTTTATACATAAGATCATGTTTGGATAACTGAACCTCTTCCTCTTTTAATTCAAGGGTAGTATAGATAGCCTTTAATAAGTCATCTACATCCTCAACAGATAACGTAAATCTTGAGCCTCGAGTGGATTCTCTATCTCTGGGCTCTGTATCTGACCCTGATTCTTCCAGAGAAGAACGGGTAGATCTGACCTCAGCCTCAGAGTCTTCACTCTCTGCCTACTGCGGAGTGCTTACTGACGCCTTCAGTGAAGACGGACTCTCTGCTGGAGTCTGGAGCTTGTCAATAAGTGTTCTAAAGGAACTGAAGGTGGACGAAAGCTCATCCCTAACAGAAGTAAGCATCTTCTGGCAAGAGGCAACCCGGGTCATCCTTTACTAGGCCTTCTATACAGGTGCGACAAACTGCTTTGCTCCATGAGGAGCTCAATTTGTTTGCGCAAACCGCACATTTCCTTTTAAGTGGCTGCGCTTGGGCCTTGTCCTGAGTCTTGGTCTGCAAGACAAAATAAATGACCCACAATGTAATTAAAGCCACACAATCACTCCGTAACACCACGTGCAGGAGGGAGGAAATGTGTCCCCTTACACCCACTACTACAGAGGGAGGAGGGGGAGGGAAAACTCGCAGGGATAGCAAGGTGGTGACAGAACACCCCAGGCTTACCTGTGAGGTGCTGGTGTTGGGAACTGCATCCGCTGCCTGTGCAGGTACTGCAGGAGGATCCATTCTGCCCCTCTGGGTCATCCACAGCCTGGCTGCTTAACACCAAGAAACACCAGCAGCCAGCGTTCTCTGTTCGCGCTGTTTATGAAGACTGGAACCTCGTCTCCGGCGCCCGATGATGATGTCATATGCCCCGGAAGTAACCCTCTCCAGGCACTTCCTGTGGGCCAGCTTGGAGCGCAATAGCTCCGCCCCCTCAAACGCTGCGGCTTCCTCCATTCCTTGCTCAGATCAGCCAGGCTGTCGGCAGGGAAGGACAACCGAAGCTCAGCTGAGCTAGAGTGCAATGCACTGCGCTAGGGGCATGACCTCACACCGGTCCTGGCCCTCTCCAGGCACTGAGGACAGAGAACAGCAACACAGCCAACCTCCCCAGCGGTGTGCTGCTTCTGGCAGAGGAAGAGGTAAGTGATATGCCCCAGAAAAAAAGCCATACAAAGCCCCTGCTTATAAGGCCTATGGGAGCAGGTTCCATGAACATGTTACTCCCCATCCGGAGGAAACACAAATAACTGACATGGGCCTGGAGGACCGCCCTTTTATCTGGTGGGGGTGACGTGTTTCCTGTCCTGGTAGGAGGAGCCCAAGGTCTCATGGGCTGTCCTGGAAGACGCTTGGAGAAAATCTATTATAAACACGATCGTGAAACCCAGAATCGTATGGACCCTAAAAGGTTTGTGAAAACGTGTTTGAATAAAAACAGGAAGACCGTGTATTCACCGCCTATATGTTAACTCTGTCAAGCTAACACGAAATGTCACTTAACATAAAAAGGGAACCTAAATAACAGTGATAATGGAACAATGCAGTAAAGTGCCTATGATTCAAAAATAGATATCGGAGGCAGTGATACATAGGGATGTTTTAACATATGGAGTCCATGTTAATATACAGATATAGTATTATTCTATCGAGAGAGAGAGAGAGAGAGAGATCGAGAGAGAGAGAGAGAGAGAGAGAGAGAGAGAGAGAGAGAGAGAGAGAGAGAGAGAGAGAGAGAGAGAGAGAGAGAGAGAGAGAGAGAGAGAGAGAGAGAGAGAGAGAGAGAGAGAGAGAGAGAGAGAGAGAGAGAGAGAGAGAGAGAGAGAGAGAGAGAGAGAGAGAGAGAGAGAGAGAGAGAGAGAGAGAGAGAGAGAGAGAGACTCTTACCGACAGTGGTGGACACACAGAGTGCACTGACCCTGAGTGCTGGACTCTTATGTTCGCCGTTTTAACCGGAGGTATTGGGTGCCTCGGTCATCATCCACAGTCCTCTCAGTAAAAATGAAGGTTTCTGTGTGGTGTGACATGGAGAACATCCCATGCTGTCCCTATGGTGGCCGTGTGTTCAGGACGGAGAAACGGCGAACATAAGAGTCGAGCAGTCAGGTTCAGTGCACTCAGTTTGGTGAGTACAGTTCTGTGTTCTCCTTCAAGTTGGAATATCCTACTGATTTGGACCGGACCCACATCAACGCAATGATGGTACAAGCTCGTTTGACTCACAGCGAATGGCCTGTGAGTCCACCACCATTGGTAAGAGTACCTCATCTCTCTCTCTCTCTCTCTATTTATTTATGTATAAATATGAAGGCATCATTTAGAATATTGGTCCGATATCAAGAAGCACTATAAAGATCTGGATAGAATAATACTATTACTAAGTCCGTATGAACTCTCTCTACATATATTAACATGGACTCCATATGTTAAAACATCCCTATGTATCACTGCCTCCGATATCTATTTTTGAATCATAGGCACTTTACTGCATTGTTCCATTATCACTGTTATTTAGGTTCCCTTTTTATGTTAATAAGTGACATTTCGTGTTAGCTTGACAGAGTTCACATATAGGCGGTGGATACACGGTCTTCCTGTTTTTATTCAAAACACGTTTTCACCAACCTTTAAGGTCCATACGATTCACGATCGTGTTTATACTATATATAATTAGATTTTGTGCTCTTTCAGTGGATCACACTCATACATTTCTATGTCTCAGAGCAAGTTTTCCATTTTTCTTTAATTGAAAACTTTATTTGTATGTGTGCGATTTTTTGCGACTTCAAGTTGCATGTTTTGCCATATACATTTTCACGCTTATATATTTACTATAACTGTATTTAACTTTTTCACTATATGTGTGATTTTGATTTTAGGTACAGGCACATTTTTGCTATCAGTTATATGTTTTTACATATATACTGTTCCTTTCACTCGGCATTTCAGAGTGTTTCATTATCGTGTAAGACACAATTTGCATCCAGATTTATATTCTGATATGCTTTTGTAAATCACATACATCACTAGCGCTACACGTTTATATTTTATTGTACAATTAGTCTGATTGTTGTGTTGGCCGCTCATTTTGGGCAGGTATGGTATTATCACCATATTTTTGAGGTCATTGGCTGAAAGCTGATCACGTGCTAGGGGGGCGGGATCGATCCCTTACTCCGAGTCTCATTGACTCGGTGATCACAGCGCGTGCGGGGAGCGTGCAGAGGGGAGGACGTCTATTGACTGCCTCCTGGCAAAGCAGGTCCACGCCATAGTCGTCATTCGGCTATAGCGCAGATCTGAAGGGGTTAAAGTATGGTTTGACAAAATAAGGACATAACAGGGGTGATCCTTGTTCCAACTCAGTGATTCTGGTTTTTTTTTTTTTTTTTTTTTCTTGGTGTTATATCTTTTACTTGGATGTTACAGGTTGCGCTGGTAAAAACAGCTGGATAAAACAAAAAACAGTCTTCATTTCAGGCTGCAAAGCAACAAAATGTGATTTTAAAGGGGGTTCTATACCCACTGTATATGAGCATTACCTAAGGTAAGGGTAAGGTGCTGTGTTCGGAAAGCTATGTACAGCCCCCTCCAATCAGCCATGAACTGCCTGCAGATCCCCTTTTCAGGTTGCACTTGAACCTCACAGGTATGAAGTGCGCACACTTTTTTGCGCATTTACACACGTCCCAGTTAGGGCATCCCATTAAAAATGTTCGTTAACCGCTTGCCGACCGCCTCACGCAGATATAATGCGGCAGAAGGGCTCGTACAGGCAAAAATCACATACCTGTACGTTGCCCTTTAAGAGACGGCCAGCAGGCGGCGCATGCCCGCGGCAAGCTCCGTAAGTCGGGTCGCGGGTCCCGCGGACTCGATCGCCGCGGGGATACCCGCAATCGCCTCACGGAGAGGAAGAACGGGGAGATGATGATGTAAACAGCATCTCCCCGTTCTGCCTAGTGACAGTGTCACTCGATCTCTGCTCCCTGTCATCGGAGCAGAGATCAGTGACGTCACACACACAGCCCATCCCCCTACAGTTATAAAACACTCCCTAGTACTGCTTTAACCCCTCCCCGCCCCCCAGTGGTTAACCCCTTCACTGCCAGTGTCATTTACACAGGAATCAGTGCATTTTTATAGCACTGATTGCTGTATAAATGACAATGGTCCCAAAAATGTGTCAAAAATGTCCGACGTGTCCGCCATAATGTCGCAGTCACGATAAAAATCGCTGATCGCCGCCATTTAAAAAAAAAATTATTAAAAAATATGCCATAAAACTATCCCCTATTTTGTAAACGCTATAACTTTTGCGCAAACCGATCAATAATCGCTTATTGGGATTTTTTTTTACCAGAAATATGTAGAAGAATGCGTATCGGCCTAAACTGAGGAAAAAAACGTTTTTTTTATATATTTTTGGGGGATATTTATTATAGCAAAAAGTAAAAAATGATTTTTTTTTTTAAATTGTAGCTCTATTTTTGTTTATAGCGCAAAAATTAAAAAACCGCAGAGGCGATCAAATACCACCAAAAGTAAGCTCTATATGTGGGAAAAAAAGGACGTCAATTTTGTTTGGGAGCCACGTCGCACGACCGCGCAATTGTCAGTTAAAGCGACGCAGTGCCGAATCGCAAAAAGTGCTCTGGTCAGGAAGGGGGTAAATTCTTCCGCGGCTGAAGTGGTTAAGGCTAAAATGAAAAAATATTGAAATGTCTATTTAAGCGATTTACATGCGATTTGTGTCCATTTTGTTTTTCTGCCTGACAATTAGGGCTGGGAAAAAAAAATCGATTTAAATCTTGAATCGAGTAGAGAGGTCAAATCGATTCAAAATTTTTTTTAGGTTTTTTTTTTTTTTTTTTAACCGCCCGGTTCTGAGGTGCTGCGGGCAGGAGTTTTTAGGCGAGGCCGTGGCTTCGATCTAGTCCGCGAGGCTGGACGCTGCGGACTAGGCCGAAGCCGCAGACCTCGCCTAAAAATTCCTGCCCGCAGCACCTCAGGACCAGGGCGGTGTCCAAAAAAAAATAAAAAAATAAAAACACACACACACCTCGATTCGAATCATGAATCGAGGTTTTTTTTTTTTTTTTTTTTACAAAAATCGCCCAACCCTACTGACAATGCTCCAATATACCTGGTTGATCCTGCCTGTGCCACTCTTCCTACAAGTAAAACCAACCACGGTAGTATGGCAGCCGATCCATACTACCGTGGTCAGTTTACATCTTGCGCCATCTTGGTAACAGGCGTGATGAGTGACACTTGAGTCTGATTGTGTTCAATTGGCATGAGCACAGATGTAGTCATTTCATGTAGTCATTTCAAAAGGTCACCATATAAACACCCCCTTTTTGGATAGGAAGTATATTGCCAACACTCTTATAAGGCAGCAGTCAATATAGCAAGACAATTTCTGGTTGCTGAAAGTCACTGGCAGTCAATGCACTTTTCAGTATACAAAGTGATCTATACTGAGAACAGTACAACTCCTTGCAGATAACAATCTCATCGACAACGCGCTGTTCGGCTTAGATTTAAGGGCAACAGTAAAGTGGATGTAAACCCAAAAAAAAAAAAAAAAAAAAAAAATTTTTTAATTAAGGCTTGCACAGTATAGGATTCCATGTCATCTGTGCCGTCTTGCCATGAAGAGTTAATCCAGCTCTGAGCAGTCCTCTTTTTTCAGTGAGATAAAAATGGACAGAAAGAGAAATAGGAGTCTGTTTCTCCCCCTTGCTGTGAGTGACAGGTGATTTACATATCGTATACAGGAGCCTGAGAGAGACATTCGGTGTACTTTAGATCCCCTCCTCCTTTCTTCTCCAGCTCTCCCAGGATTGGCTGCCCCACACCTTAGCATGATTGGGCATGCTGAAGTCATGTGGTGACCTTTCTGGGTTTTGACTGGATGTTGGTGATCATAGCAGAAGTTCAGTGTAAAAAAAATACAAAGGATACAATGTATATTGACAAGGGGAGTGTAGAGGTGGGCGGGGAGTCTACTGACATCACGACTCCACCCACCGAGCGCCAGACAACAGACCCACCCACAGAATCTGCAGTTTTTCGGGTCTAATAACAGACAGAGGGGAGACATTTGACAGGTAAAGATACATGCAGGAGACATGTATATCCTTATAGATGACCCCTATGTCAGTAGTTTATAAAGGATGAGAGTGGGTTTACATCCACTTTGGGTTTGTTCATACTTGCCTAAATTTCTAACGCTCAAATGCTCCGATAGCATTTACATGGTGTTAGTATGGGCGTCAGACAGGCATTTTACAAGTATTAAATGAGGAGTTAAAACTGCTCCACAAATGCCTATTCCATTACAGTAAATTAACGAATCTTAACGCCCTGCAACTGCCTGCCAGAGCATTTGCAAGGTGTTGCCATAGACTTGAATGGGAGGCATTGAAGCCTTTCAAACACCCCCTGACTCAACACGAGGCTTCAATTTTGATGCAACGCTAACGCTTCGACCCCTTTCAAACTGCAGCGTTTTTGAGGCGCTTGTGGGCTAAAAATAGCGCCTGAAAAACACCTCCCCTGCAGTCCCAGGGGGGGGGAGAGCCCGGGTGCTTTCACACTGGGGCGATGTGCTGGGAGGACGTTAAAAAAAGTCCTGCAAGCAGCATTTTTGGGGCAGTGAAGGAGCAGGGTATACACCGATCCTCCACCGCTCCTGCCCATTGTAATGAATGAGCACCGATGCCGAAGCGCCTGCAAAGCTCTTTGGCAGCGGTGCTGCGCGGGCACATTTAACCCTTTATTCGACCGCTAGTGGGGGGTTAAACAAATAGCGCCACCAAAACTAGCGGCATTTTACCGTCAATGCACGCCCCAGTGTGAAAGCAGCCTTATGGCCCGTACACACAATCCGAAAATCGGGCGACAGATCGTCTGACTTTTTTCGCTCAATAGTCGCAAGTAAAAATTGAATAGGTTACTAAAGTCACGAAAATTCTCATACGACAGAAAAAAAAAAAAAAAAAAAAAAAAAAAACACAAAATCGGAAGTGAAGTCATGTGTTGTAATGTATTTATATTGTATTTTCGGACGACAACTGTACTGACTAAACGAAAATCGTACAAGGAAAATTTGTGCTTGTCCCATCGAATAATATCGGATGAATTGTTGTGATCGGCTCTCAAAAGCTCTGTACTAACGATCTGATTATCATACGATCGCGCCAAAAGCGGTATTTTTCATCTGATTTTCTGATCGTGTGTACGAGCCATTGGTGTGAACAGCACTATATGCTGTCTATTGTATCTTGTGCATGGGCGTTTGAGGGGCCTTTTTAATGCCTCTCAAACGCCTGCTCTTAATGCCAGTGTGAACTCAGCCTTTAAGTCAGCGACTTCTGGCATGGTTGACACATATTGCAGGATACACCAAGACGAACTGACCTAAACTGAATACACTGCAGATAATCTGTAATTATTTTACTGGTCATGATATCCACTCTCCTCCATATGGGGATCACATACCTGACACTCTAATGGGAAACAGACAAGGGAGCTGATTTCTGTACATCCCCTTGTATCACCGGACAAAGTGACCTCTCCACCCAGCCATCCTCAAGATAAGAACAATATAAATAAGGACCCCATTGCTCATCACGTCACGGGCCTGCAAAAGGCGATCTGACAGCTGGCACTCTGTTGGCTTTTCATCAGTACTGAAGCAGTCAATCAGGGAAGAAGAGTTCTCAAAGGTTGCTATGGGTTACGGCACTCTGCAGACCCAGCCAGGACATGATATGGCGACGCCTGAATGTTGAGCTCCATGTACCATCCACCTGAATCACAAAAGGGCCCAGAGGAGGAGAAGAACAGCTCTCAGGGTTACAGCACATTCCCGTCACAGGATGCAGAGATCTATCCTTCTAGATGAGAATATTACAAATGATAGGTCATTTCCTCTGGTCATCATATACATTTTTACAGAGAGAGACCATGTTTGACATTACTAGGAATGGGAGCTGGGCCATGTGTTACAGCACTTTACAGAGTAAGCCTGTACATTCTAGGCACAGGATGCAGTGATCTATCCCTCTAGATCACACTCACAACCAGGGTGGCTAAAAAAAATAAATAAATAAAAAGATTTTTTTGATTTTTATCAAATTTTTATTAAATGCTTTTGAAGTAAAAATCTTTCTGAAGTTTGTTTTCTATTTAAGATACATTAATAATTTCGTTTATTCAGCATGAAATTGAGATTAGTTATATAGCATGAGGCTGTATATTCTGCAAAATTTACATTTTTGGTAAACTCATTCAATAAATCCAAACTCTGCAAGCTGAAATAACATGCACTGCATTGATGCATTCACACAATTTCACAGTAACCATGAGATAAAACAAAGTTCAGGAATATTCCTTTATCCCATTGTTTTGCAAATCTATGTACACTACAAACTGTATGATTGAATCGGTTCTGATATCGCTGTTTTACTAACCTGACAGCTTATTATTCTAAATAGGAAACCTTCATTTTGTTTGCAAATATTAAAAGATTATAACTACCAACAAGAATAAATCCTTACATTTAAAGAGCACCTGTCATTTCAGATCCATCATGGCAGTGCCTGTTAGCGGGGATCCACTCGCCTGCTGGCGCCACGGCCCTCACCAGAATCAGTTCTTGTTTATCACGTCCCTCACCTAGTTGTGTCTCTGCCGCATCACCAGCCATCCTATTAAAGTGAATGGGACTGTCGGGGGAGTCAACAGCGGGTCAGAGGAGGAGCCTCTGCAGGACAGAGATGACCGTTGCTTTTTAAAAATGATGATTTAAATGGAGTTGATTTAAATTACATCCACCCTGCTCACAACCCTTTTTACTCCAGAGAAACCCTTAAAATATTGTTCAGGTCTCAGGAAATCCTTGTTAAAAATAATTAATTATAACTACACTTGATGGTACATTAGAGTAATAACTAAATTACAGAATGAAAATAATATTTATCTCACACACACATCAATCAGAATATATAATATGGATAGCATCAGGGTGGATTTGATTTAAATCATAATTCTTAAAGAGCAACTGTCATCTCTGTCCAGTAGCAGCTCCTCCTCTGACCCGCTGTTGACTCAGACAGTCCCATTCACTTTAATGGGACGGCTGGTGATGTGGCAGAGACACAACAAGGTGAGGAATGCAGCGGCAGCAGGTGGCAGGCTCTGCCATGATGGATCTGAAATGACAGGTGCTCTTTAAATGCAAGGACTCATTCTTGTTGGTAGTTATAATCTTTAAATATTTGCAAACAAAATGAAGGTTTCCCATTTAGAATAATAAGCTATCAAGTTAGTAAAACAGCGAGATCAGAACTGATTCAATTATACAGTTTGTAGTGTACATAGATTTGCAAAACAATGGAATAAAGGAATATTCCTGAACTTTGTTTTATCTCATGGTTACTGTGAAATTGTGTGAATGCATCAATGCAGTCCATGTTATCTTAGGTGGCAGAGCTTGGATTTATTGAATGAGTTTACCAAAAATGTAAATATTGCAGAAAATAAAGAGCCTCATGCTATATAACTAAGCTCCATTTCATGCTGAATAAACTAAATTATGAATTTATCTTAAATAGAAAACTGTCTTTAGTTTTAATCCAAAAGCATTTTATTAAAATAAATTTGATGAAAAATAAAAACGGATTTACAAAAAATATTTGTATTTGCATATTTGACCCCCTGGGCAGATCATTTATTTACTGATCCCTGCTCTGTATAACATTTTAAAAGCGGAACTTTACCCATAACTTGATAAAAAAAATAAAAAATAATGTTCTTTAGCAAGTAACATATATGCCACATTAATAATTATGCTACCAAAATGTGTGTGTGCTGTAAATGGCTGTTTCTTCTTGTGGAGGCGGCCATTTTGCTGAAGCCCAAAGCCTTACCAGTAAATCATAAATCGGAACTAAACCCATCAAGTTACTGGTTTCAAAAACCGTTACATTCCTGGAATGCTGGAAATGCAAACTGTCACATTTGATTGTGTCCTCAAATTCTCAAAACCAACAAACGGCTGGAGTCATAAATGATCACATGTGCAGCACCATGGCAGTTGCAGGTCAAACAGAAGCAGCTTCCTTGGCTGCAAAGGATAGGAGGGTTTAATTTGACTTTAGGGCTGTCAGCAGATCGGCCTCTACAACCTCGGCATTCCCTAAAAATGGAAAGCAACTGAGCATGTTTAGACCGGGGTGAGACTGTATATCACAGAAATTTTAAACAGTATAGGCACTAGAGCTGCACGATTCTGGCTAAAATGAAAATCACGATTTTTTTTTGCTTATAAGATAGATCACGATTTTCGCAGCGTTTTCGTTTTGTTTTTTTATTCATTGAAGTGTATTTTTTTCCAAAAAAATTGCATTTGAAAGACCGCTGGGCAAATACAGTGTGACATCAAATATTGCAGCAATTGCCATTTTATTCCATAGGGTCTCTGCTAAAATATTATATATATATATATATGTTCCAAGTAATTTTCTAGCAAAAAATATTGGATTTTAACTTAAGAAGTGTCAGAAAAAAGATTTAGACTTTAAGTAGTTAAACTTCCTGCATTTACACATTGTTGAAAACTTGGCAGACTGCCTGGATTTTTTCTTTACAAACAGATCTATCTTTGATCTATGAAAGAAGCCTTAGTTACAATGTTTCATATTAATAACTTGGCAGACTGCCCAGATTTTTCGTTACAAACAGAAGTGTATCCCTTTGACCTAAGAAGGAAGCTGTTGGTTACAATGTTTCATATTAAAAATTTGGCAGAATGCCCAGATGTTTTCTTTTGACAGCTAAGTGAGCAGATAAGTCTCTCCACTTGTTATATGAAAGAATCGGCAAACTGCAACAGAGATTGTGATTTGTTAACAATTAATTGTGCAGCTCTAATAGGCACTTATTTTTAATGTTGTACACAGCTATACCTGCAACAGCCTGAAGTGATCTAGCAGGACTAAATTTTCTGCCTGAAGTCCCACTTTAAGTAAAAATTGTGAAATGAATTCAATAACAAAAAAGGAAACAGACGGTAATAATTGTCCTCTAAGATTAGTGGTCAGTGCAGAAGTTGCTCTTTGCACTGGGAGGTCAGTATAGGTAGGGGACCAATTTGCCAATGCTCACTAGTCCTGAAAATGCCAGTTTAAGCACAAAAGAAACCTGGGTTAAAGTAAAAGTAAAAAGTGTTTTAGGCCTGCATTAAAAAAAAAAAAAATGCACATCGTACATAGTCCAACGGCAGCACACCTAAAACAAATGTAAAATGCGCCTAACACACAACGCACCAAAAACATACTGCACATGTGTGAACCGGTCCCGAGCCTGAACATCTCTGTCACAGGATTCAGTGATCTGACCTTCTAGATGAAAATATTACATAATATATTTAACCACTTCCATTGGCTGCATCAATCCCCCCTCCAAATAGAAATTCTATTTTAGGAAACAATAATATCAGAGGGGTTATGATTGGTTGCCATCAGTGACTGCACTTTGCAGAACAAGTCTCCATCCCTGTTCTGGGATACAGTGATCTATCCCTATAGATGAGGATATTACAAATGATGTGATCGTTTCCACAGGTCATCATATCAATATCCCTGCCAGATGGAGATCCAGAAATTTGATACTTTATTAGGAAAGAGTACAGTCAGGGAGCTGGGTTACGATTGGTTGCTATGGGTTACAGCACTTTGCAGTATATGTCAGTACATCCCTATCACAGGATGCAGCAATCTATCCTAGATGAAAATATTGAAAATGATTTAACCACTTCCACTTGTCATACTAATAATTCTCCCTCCAGATAGAGATCCTATATTAGAAAGAAGTATTATCAGATTAGTTCTGATTGGTTGCTATAGGTGATGGCACTTTGCAGAACAAGTCTGTATCCATGTTACAGGATACATTGATCTATTCCTCTAAATGAGAATATTACACATGACATTATTATTGTTATTATTATTATTATACAGGATTTATATAGCGCCAACAGTTTACGCAGTGCTTTCCATGATCATTTCTACAGGTCATCATATCAATTCAAATGGATTGAGATTAAACATGGAATCCGCTCTCCTAGGTTGCTTACTAGAAATATGTATTAATGATAATAACCGATTCATCAGTGAGACGGGATACCTCCAAAGATCAAATAAATCAAAATGTGAAGAAAGAAAAAAAAAAAATGTAACAAAGTAAAGTCCCAAAGAATAAGGATATCTTCCTTGTAGCTCTTCTTTGGGACATTACTTTGTTCCATTTTTTTCTTTACATCATATCAATTCTCCCTCCAGATATAAAGTGACAAATACAGGATTTCTTGTTAAACACGACAGTCAGAGATGGGCTCTGATTGGTTGTTATGGGTTACAGCACTTTGCAGAATAAGTATGTACACCCCCTTCACATGAAGAAGTAATCCGTCCTCGTAGATGAACAGATCTTAAAAAAACATGTAATCTTTCACTGGCCATCCCAGCCATTCCCCCCATAGATGGAGATCGAAGTGTGACACTTTACTAGGAAACAGTGAACTCCGGGAGATGGATTCTGATTGGTTGCCATAGGGGATTGAACTTTGCAGAACAAGGTTGTACCCCCGTTACAGGATACAGCGATCTATCCTTCTAGATGAGACTATTACACTCAACGTGCAATCATTTCCACAGGAAATCAGATCAATGACCCCTGCAGATATATCTGACAAATATTATATATATATATATATATATATATATATATATATATATATATATATATATATATATATATATATAGTTGCCATGGGTTACAGCACTTTGCAGAGTAAGTCTGTACATCCCTATCATAGGATGCTGTCATCGATCATTCTAGAAGAAAAAATTACATTTAAACATTCCCACTGGTCATATGTCCTCAAGATAGAGATCCTATAGTTTCTGATTGGTTGCCATAGGTGATGGCACTTCACAGAACAAGTCTATCGTTGTTACGGGATACAGCGATCTAACCCTCTAAATGAGAACATTATAAATGACACGTGCTCACTTCCACAACCCCCCCTCCCCCTTCCAGACAGAGATTCTGTAGCGGATACTTTATTAGGAAACAGTACAGTCAGGGAGATGAGATATGACTGGTTGCCATGTCCTGCTGCACCCAGGTCACTGCCTGATGCTACGGCCCGCGGCACCCAGGTCACCGCACGTTGCTATGGCTTACGCCACCCAGGTCACCGCACGTTGCTATGGCTTACGCCACCCAGGTCACCGCACGTTGCTATGGCTTACGCCACCCAGGTCACCGCACGTTGCTATGGCTTACGCCACCCAGGTCACCGCACGTTGCTATGGCTTACGCCACCCAGGTCACCGCACGTTACTACGGCTTACGGCACCCAGGTCACCGCTCGTTGCTACGGGTTATGGCACCCAGGTCACCGCTCGTTGCTACGGCTTACAGCACACAGGTCACCGCACGTTGCTACGGCTTACGGCACCCAGGTCACCGCTCGTTGCTACGGCTTACAGCACACAGGTCACCGCACGTTACTATGGCTTACGGCACCCAGGTCACCGCTCGTTGCTACGGGTTATGGCACCCAGGTCACCGCTCGTTGCTACGGCTTACAGCACACAGGTCACCGCACGTTGCTACGGCTTACGGCACCCAGGTCACCGTTCGTTGCTACGGCTTACAGCACACAGGTCACCGCACGTTGCTATGGCTTATGGCACCTAGGTCACAACTGGTTGCTATGGCTTAAAAAACAGCACTGTAACCCATAGCAACCAGTCATAACCCATGTGCTGTAACCTATGGCAACCAGTCAAAACCTATGTGCTGTAATCCGTGGCAACCTATGTGCTAAAGACCACAGCAACCAGTCATAATGTGCTGTAACCCATGGCAACCAGTCACAACCTATGTGCCATAGTAACCAGTCATAACCAAAGTTCTGTAAACCATAGCAACCAGTCATAACCACCTTGGTTTCAACTGGTTGCTATGGGTTACAGAACTTTGGCCCCATCGGGTTGCTGTCGGTAACCACACCTTGCTGAATAAGTCTGTACATCCCTGTCACAGGATGAAGCAATCATTCCCCCTCCAGATAAGAGATCCTATGATATGAGACACTCTATCAGTAGTGAGGGGGGTGGGCTCTGACTGGTTGCTATGGGTGACAGCACTATGTAGAATAAGCCTGTCCCCTCCTTGTATTATGGGATAGGTGACCCCTCCATCCTCTGGATGAGAAGATAGATGGTGACCCCCATTACTGCTCACTGTCCCGCTGTAGGGGGCGCTCTGACAGCGGACACTGTGTGTGTGTTGGCCTAGTCCTGCAGCAGCCAGGTCAGAGGGGTTGCTATGGGTTACAGCGCTCTGCAGACTCAGGCAGGACATGTTATAAGGTGACCCCTGGATGCTGAGCCCCGCCCCCTCACAATGAGAAGGAGTGGTCCCCCCTCCCTCACCTCATAGCGCTCCCGGTCTCAGGGCAGGCGGCTCCGGTCACACATCTCCCCCCTCCGCCTCGCTCCCTCGCTGGCAGCTCTGGTGTGTAGAAGAATCAGAGCGCCCCTCACCCACAGCGCCTCCTCCCAGCCACTCACTGACGCCGCACCGCGACCGGCCAATCGGACACGCCGACCGCCACGCCCCCTTTCCCACCCTCCCGCCTATAAGGCGGCTCGATGCATTCTTCGCGTAGATGCGGCAAGGAGATGTGACGTCATCAGGCAGACGCGGCTATCTGCGACTGGCGGCCATTTGTAGTCAGGGAAGGAGAGTTTTACAGCGCCCGTCGCTATACATCAGGATAGGCAACGTGCAGTGTCGTAAAGCGCGCTAGAAGAATCGGAGTCGTTCCCCCCCTTCCTGGTTCCCTTAGAAAAGGAGCGTTGGTTTACGTTCTATTATGTATGCGAAAGCAACATAAGTACGAGCTGGGATATTTTTTTTTAAATCATTGTGCCGGGCCAAGGTGGGGAAAGGGCAGCTCGGAGGAAAACTGAGATTGCCAGGAACCAAGATGGCCGCCGCAGCAGCGGGAGCTTGATTCACACGTGACGCGAGGGAGTGGTGGGTTAATGATAATAGAACGCCCGGGGATGGTGACGTCACTCCACAGCCCGTTACTTAAAGGAGCAGGCAATCAAATCTGGCCAGTCCTGTCAGCAGATCCCAAATAAAAGTCTATCTGTCACAAAATAGTCTCTGCCTGATTAGGCCTTAAGAATCAGACAGTGAGGAAATATTTAAGCGTGAGCAAGAAGGCCTTGACTGTGTTATGGTTTAAAGTGGTCCCATCACCACCGCAAACGTACATAAAACACGGACACCCTGCAAAAGAAGGTGTTAAAGGGTTCGTTTATCGTTCGCTAAACGAAAAACCAATTCAAGTGAATGGGGCCGAGCCGCAACTGTGCACAATGCAGGCGGTTGCCTGGCAGGGGGTAAAACCAGGCGGTGAGGAGGCGATACAACATCTCCTCACCGCCTGTCAAACACTCTCTGGAGAGCGATCCGAATGAGGATTGCTCTTCAGAGGGCAAAGCAAGACTAAATGAGGCCTTAGTGCATTGGGGTGCCATCAAAAGGAATGTCACTGCAGCACAGCAGCACCTACCACACCTACCTACCTACCACATGTTCCCACATCACAGGCCTCAGGGCTTGTCTGCACCACAACTTCAGCTTTTCTGATGCATTTTTGCATACTTTTTAAATGCAGTCCTGTTCATTTTTTTCCTCTTTTTTATTTTCATTAGGACAATGTGCATTCCGGTGCGTTTACACGCACTTTGATGTATTCCAGGCAAAAAGAAAAAAAAATGCAGCAGGTTGTACTTTTTGTTGGAACTGACCGTACTGGTGTGAACTAGGGCCATGCGAACTATAGCAGAAAGATGGCTACAGCGCGGGCCCACATTGCCGGGGTGGGGGGTGCCTATTGATGTCCTCCCATGATCGCGCTGCCTCCACACCCCCTGCAGCACGCATCGGCAGGGATCTGCAATCGCTGTGTCCTTCAGATACAGCTGATCATGGATCGGGGTAAAGAGCCAATCACAGCGGCTCTTTACCATGTGACCAGCTGTGTCCATTAACAGCTGATCACAGTGTAAACACGATTTTCCGGCTATCGGCAGTCCTCTCCTCACGCTGACAGCATGCGAGTAGAGGCAAGCCGATCATTGGCAAATCCACACAGGGGACATCTACACTGATGATCAGTGCAGCCCCAACAGTGCCCACAAGTGCTACCAATCGGTGCCTGTCAGTGCTCATCAGTGCTGCCTGTCAGTGCCCATTAGTGGTGCCAATCAGTTCCCATCAGTGATGCCTGTCAGTGCTCATCAGTGTTGCTGTCAGTGCCCATTAGTGATGCCCGTCAGTGCCCACAAGTGCTGCCTATCAGTGATGCCTGTCAATGCTCATCAGCGCTGCCTGTCAGTGCCCATTAGTGATGCCTGTCAGTGCCCACAAGTGCTGCCTATCAGTGGCCATCGGTGATGCTTGTCAGTGCCCATCAATGCCACCTATCAGTAAGTGTCGCTTATCAGGGCAGCCTATCAGTGCCACATATCCATGTAGCCTCATCAGCGCCCATCAGTGCAGCGCCCATCAGCGCCGCATCAGTGCAGCCTCATCAGTGCAATCTCATCAGCACCCATCAGTGAAGGAGAAAATTTACTTATTTGCTAAATTTTATAGCAGAAACGTAAAAAAAAGATTTTTTTTTTCTAAATTGTTAGTCTTTTTTCATTTGTTTAGCAAAAAAAAAAAACAAGTGGTGATTGAATACCACCAAAAGAAAGCTCTATTTATGTGAAAAGAATTATACAAATGTCATATGGGTGCTGTGTTGCATGACCGCGCAATTTTCATTCAAAGTGCAATAGTGTTGAAAGCTGAAAATTGGCCTGGGCAGGAAGGGGGTAAAAGTGCCGGTAGGCAAGTGGTTAAAAACCCACTGGAAAGCATCTGGTGTGAAGCAGCCCTGATACCTTTCCAGCTGTGGGTCAAATCTTTGCTCTTATTGAAAAGCTACCAGTGCCACTGATACCCAAAACTTCTGGATGTGTTCAGTAGCTAATCTCCTGCTGGGGGCTATTAGAAAAAAAGCACAGCGCCCAGCAGGGGACCAGGCATCTGACACATCCTGAAATTATAGCGGCCATGCCCGTAGCTCTTCAAAAGAGTAAAAATCTGACTCAGCACCCAACGGAGAGATAAGTATTAGGGCCCAGTTACACTTCCTATTCAGGGTAACAAGCGTGTTTCCGCAATGTGCAGTAATAGACATAAGATCCATTACTGCTTTGCAGTGCTATTTAATTTGAAGGGCACTCTGACTCATTAAAGCGGAACTAAACCCTCTTATCCTTTACAGCCAAGGAAGCTGCCATCTTAGACTCTGTTTGATCTGCAGTTGCCATGGTGATGCCCATGTGATCAGTTGCGACACCTGAGGGATTGACAGTTCCAATGAGAGCACAAACTACTGTGACAATTCTCATTCACAACATGCATTGAGTGTAACCATTTTGGCAAACTGTTAAAGTTACATTAAACTCTGGTTTAAAAAATATATATATATTTAAAGTGGTGTTCCGGCCGAAATTATACTTTTTAAATAAAAATACCCCTACAATACACAAGCTTAATGTATTCTAGTAAAGTTAGTCTGTAAACTAAGGTCTGTTTTGTTAGTTTATAGCAGTAGTTTGTTATTTTATAAACTTCCAGCAGGCCGTGGCCATCTTAAGTGTGGGCATCTGAAGCCAGACTGTATTTCTTCCTGGATCTCATCCTTGCAGATCTCACACATGCTCAGTGCAGCACAAGCAGTGTAATAGGTTTCAGGTCAGGTTTCCATAGCAACGGCAGTTTCAGAGGAAGTTGCCGCCCCTTCCCAGAAGGCATTGCAAACAGGAAATGATGCGATGGGCCGCGGCCAGGGAGGAGGAAGTGAAAAATGAATACAGCAGATATGCAGTAGGTGCTGAGAAAAAAAATATCCAATTTGTTTACAGTGCACAGTTTAGTGAGGGATGCTGAAGAGTTGTAAAACTGGGTGGAACTCCACTTTAAGTATGTGTTCTTAGAGCGGAACTAAACCCCTCGATTTCATGGTTTCCCAAATCAGTCATTACTACATGGTGTCATTACATTATAGGCATGCAGCGAATGATAACTGTCATATTTGCTTGTGCTGTCAAAGAAACTGTCAAACAATCAAATGGCTGGTGTCATAACTGATTACATGTGCAGCACCACGGCGACTGCAGATCAAACAAAGGCTGATGCCCCGTACACACGGTCGGATTTTCCGACGGAAAATGTTCGATGGGAGCCTTTTGTCGGAAATTCCGACCGCGTGTAGGCTCCATCGAACAGTTTCCATCGGAATTTCCTTTGCACAAAATTTGAGACCTGGTTCTCAAATTTTCCGACAAAATCTGTTTGCGTAAATTCCGATCGCGTGTACACAACTCCGACGCACAAAGTGCCACGCATGCTCAGAATCAAGCAGAAGAGCCGCACTGGATATTGAACTTCATTTTTCTCGGCTCGTCGTACGTGTTGTACGTCACCGCGTTCTTGACGTTCGGGAATTTCCGACCAACTTTGTATGACCGTGTCCTGAAAGGGGCCAGACGCATGAATAGGGGGTGGCGGCCGAGGATCATATATCATTAATTAGGACGTGGCGGCTGTGGATAGAGGGGGCGGCACCTGGGTGTCTCTAATGGACAGGCTGCCACTTACAGTCTCGGTTTAATGGCCCTATAATCTATCTTTTATTAAATTGTTTCTTACTGGCGTTTTCTGCCTTCTTGTAAAGTCCTCTCTGAGCTCCTGAACCTCTCTCCTTTTCCCTCTCACTCCTGTTTGTTTGGAATGAGCAATGCAGGTTAGTTACAGGCATGTGCACTGCTTTATGCACACTAGATTAATGGGGCCACAACGCAATCGGGAGTCAAACGCTCGGCTCACAGTTGTGGCACGGTCCCAAGATTTAAAAATAAAAGTAAAAAAAAAAAACCCACAAAAAGCAGATGTTTAGGAGGTGGCAGTAGTGCCTCCTGAATGCCTGTCAGCTGCTGCCAAGCCACCCTCTGAAAAGCGATCCACCTCAGATTTCTTTACAGAGGGCGGTAAGCAGTACTGCAAGTCTGAAAGAAGCCCTATGCAAACCCGGCTCCAACATGACATGCTTCATAATGTAACTCAAAGGAGCCAATCAGAATTTATCTTTATCTGATCTGATTCAAACTTTTAAAATCTATTGGTGGCTATGGGTTACTGCAATTCATTTGTTTTTTTTTCATGCTATTTTATTGAATAATCCTACAAGTCACAGCGTCCTCTCTTCTTCATACTCACTGTCACTAGCTACAAAGACAATGTGGCCTTGTCATAGTTTGATACAAATACACTCACACTAGAATTTGGTAAAAAGATACAGAGCAGCTTCTTTCGTGTCTCCACCTTTTTTCTATGTACTGTTTTTTTTGTTTTGTTTTTTATAGTTGTACTATTTTGCAGGAAGGCCAATAATTTAAATAGGAACTGCAGTCTGCTCACATAATTTGTAATAAAAACATCTTTGCCATTCTGAAGCTTCCCTCCAACCACTTTGCATATTATTTTATATATACTGTGATTCTGTATTTGCCAAATGTGCTGCAGAAATCTCCCTCCACCGCAATTCTGTACTTGCCAAATATGCTGCAGAAATCTCCCTCCACTGCAACCATTTTAACTGTGGGCAGCTAAAGCTGCTGCTTGTCCACTTCCTGGATTCACAGACACACAGAGGCACACCTCCAGCTCCGAAGCTCTCATTGGCCCTCTTATGACTCATCCCCCCTCCCTTCCTGACAAACTCTCACAAGAGTGAGAGAGAGAGAGAGCTGTGCATGATGTCATAAGCCTAGGCTTTTTTTTCCAGATAAGAAACTGTAAGTAGGCTGTATAAGTTTTTTACTGGCATTAAAAAAAATTATGTTTTACTATCCAAAGGTAAAACAACAAGGCCAGAGGATTTAATAGATGGAAAGATGAAAAAATGACTGAAGGTCTGCTTTAAGCTGGCCATGCACTGGTAGAACTTCCAACGAATGTTCAAATGAACATACATATGAAAATTCTTCGTATATTCGATGGCTTGACGAATGTTGTTTTTCAGTATTTCAAGATTCTGTGTGACTGTAACATTGAATTTTGTAATGAATAGATTTCCCCAAATAAAAACTACATTCAGTACCATGTAACTCCAGTTTGTAAATGTAGAACATGCTGTAGATCCTAATGGAAGTGCTGATTGCCACTTTAAACAGGCTTCTAGCAAACTTCAGCACTTCTTGAAGTTTGCTGAAAGCCTACAGAAGCCTGCTAGCAGCTTACTTAAAGTTCCAATCAGCACTCCCATTAGGATCAGTGTTCAACATATTTTTCTCCTTCACTGATGAGGGCTGATGAGGCTGCGCTGATGGGCACTGATAGGCTGCACTAACAGGCGCTGATAGGCTTCACTGATGAGGCAGTACTGATGGGCACTGATAGGTGGCACTGATGGGCACTGATAGGTGGCACTGATGGGCAATGATAAGTGGCACTGAAGGGCACTGATAGGCGGCACTGATGGGCACTGATAGATGGTGTTGATGGGCACTGATAGATGGCAATGATGAGCACTGATAGGTGACACTAATGAGGAGGCACTGATGGGCACTGATTAGCAGCACTTATGGGCACTGATTAGCAGCACTGGGTGGCACTGATTGGCAGCACTGGTGGGCACTGTTGGGACTGCACTGATAATCAGAACACTGATAACCAGTCCCCTGATTTTCAGTGCCAATGTCCCTTTAACACAAGATGGTTATCGGCTTTTCTTCTTTCTTTTCACGTGACGTCACAAGGGGTGGGTTCTCTGAGTGATATCACCGGATGGCCACGCCCCATGGCTATATAAGAACTGGCAGACAGCTGAGCTGACACAATGGAGGGATCCAGCGTTAGAGGAGGACCATTTTTTTTATTTTTAGAAGGTCAGCGGCCGCGGAGGAAGAAGACATCACCAGAGGGAGAAGACAGCGGAGGGAGAAGACAGCGGAGGGAGACGACAGCGGAGGGAGAAGAAACCACTGGAGGGAGAAGACAGCGGAGGGAGAAGACAGCGGAGGGAGACGACAGCGGAGGGAGAAGAAACCACTGGAGGGAGAAGAAATCACCAGAGGGAGAAGATAGCGAAGGGAGAAGAAACCAGAGGGGGAAAACCGGAGGGGGAAAACCGGAGGAAGAAGACATTGGTGACGGTACCGGCGAAAGAAGACACATTGGAGCAATGACGTCTACTGTTTTTCTTTATATTTGACACTTTTTTGGTGACTAAGTAGGGATGCAATGTACCCCATTCTCATTCACATGGGGGGGCTGGGATCTGGGGACCCCCTTGTTAAACGGGGCTTCCAGATTACGATAAGCCCTCTGCCAGCAGACCCCCACAACCACCACTCAGGGTTGTCGGGAAGAGGCCTTTCAACATGGGGACAAGGTGCTTTGGTGTGGGGTGGGTGGGAGTTCCCCCACCACAAAGCACCCTCCCCATGTTGAGGGCTTGCGGTCTGGTATGGTTAAAGAGGGGGGAAGCATTTGCTCGTGATTCCCTTTCCTGACCTGCCGGGCTGCATGCTCGGATAAGGATCTGGTATGGATTTGGGTTGGCCCCACACCATTTTTTAAATTTTTTGGCATGGGTAGGTCCCCTCCAAATCCATACCAGAAGGGCCTGGAATGGACTTGGGGGGCCCACCATTTTTTTCCTGATTTTTTTTTTCGGCAATTCTTTGTTTTACATTCCCGCTGACAGCTGATGAGTCATTGGTTGTTAAGAACACAGCGGCTGGCTTCCCGGCCTGCTCCTTAGCAATCAGCTATATACAGTGTTTTTAAAGGGGAAAAAAAAACACAAAACGCATCAAAAATCCCATCACAAATGTAACACTTGTGTTTCTGGTGCAAGTCCATTGAAGTCTATTACACGCAAAACACTGGAAAAAAAAGTACCTGGCCCTTTCCAAAAATGCATTGGCTGAAAAACGCATAGATGTGAATGTGTACCGTAGGAAACTATGTTTAATGGACTGTTGTGTGTTTCTGCAAACTGCAAAAAAACAAAAACGCATAGGTGTGAACATAGGGTCACACTGGATTACTGCACAGATGTGGAAGAAATACACAAAGCACATCAAGATTCAAGGAAGAGTAAACATGGCTCTTGTATCCAGACAATGTTTGCTTAACCTGGTGTTCAACTTTACAAAGAAGCTGATCTCATCCATCCTCCGTCACACTGTCCAATGAGAGCTCTTCAGCCATTGCTAAAACTAAAATATATATATATTTTTAAAAACTGTAATTTTCACTTTTGGTCAAGTGCATCTTCAATTTTCAATTTTCGGTACCAAAATTTCCATTCAGAGTACCTCTATTCACAATACATTAGACTGGCTGCTCAGAGAACTGGAAGCAAGAGAACATCACTAATGTAGGGGGGGGGGGGGGGGGCGGGGGAGAACTAGCCAGGTATTGTATAGACAGTATCTCCCCTCACATTTTTGTAAATATTTTATTCTATCTTTTCATGTGACAACACTGAAGAAATGACACTTTGCTACAATGTAAAGTAGTGAATGTACAGCTTGTATAACAGTGTAAATTTGCTGTCCTCTCAAAATAACTCAACACACAGCCAGCTCAGCGAAGCTGGCCCCCCTACAATCAGCACAAATAAAAACGCAAGTGTGTTTCTTTAGTGCTACGTTTGTGCTGTTTTGTGCCATAAAAATTTACATTTGTGCTGCTTTTATTTTTAAGATATTAGCAATTGTTTTTTCCAGACTATGACATCACCTAGCCCCCCTACAACGCCCAAATGACACAAAACTGGTCTCGTTGGTTAGTGCTACGTTTGTGCTGTTTTGTGCTGCTAAAAATTCCGTTCTATCTTTTATCGTTTTTGCGTTATTAATGATTTATTAAAGGTCACCAAAGGTCAGTCAGCCCCCCTACAATGCCCAAATGACACAAAACTGGTCTCGTTGGTTAGTGCTACGTTTGTGCTGTTTTGTGCTGCTAAAAATTCCGTTCTATCTTTTATCGTTTTTGCGTTATTAATCATTTATTAAAGGTCACCAAAGGTCAGTCAGCCCCCCTACAATGCCCAAATGACGCAAAACTGGTCTCGTTGGTTAGTGCTACGTTTGTGCTATTTTGTGCCGCTAACATTTCCGTTCTATCTTTTATCGTTTTTGCGTTATTAATGATTTATTAAAGGTGACCAAAGGTCAGTCAGCCCCCCTACAATTCCCAAATGACACAAAACTGGTCTCGTTGGTTAGTGCTACGTTTGTGCTGGTTTGTGCTGCTAAAATTTTTATTTGTGCTGTTATGGTTTTTAAGTTATAACAGTTTTTTTTTTTCAAACCCCACTCACTTTGCCCACCCTACAATCAGCACAAATAAAAATTCAAGTGTGTTTCTTTAGTGCTACATTTGTGCTGTTTTGTGCTGCTAAAATTTCCGTTCTACCTTTTATCGTTTTTGCATTATTAATGATTTATTAAAGGTCACAGAAGGTCATTTAGCCCCTCTACAACACCCAAATGACACAAAACTGGTCTCGTTGGTTAGTGCCTCATTTGTGCTGGTTTGTGCTGCTAAAATTTTTATTTGTGCTGTTATGGTTTTTTAGTTATAACAGCTTGTTTTTATATTTGTGCTTTTTTGTGTTATAATAATAAAAATTTGTGCTGCTTTTATTTTTAAGATAATAGCAATTTGTTTTTTCCAGATGATGACATCACCCCGCCCTCCTGTCACGTACCTGGTTAGTGAGCTCCTGGTTAGAAAGCAGCCATAGGAGCACAGTGAGGTATGAGTGCCTGTGATCAGTCCAGTAGACTGCGTGGTGGCAGCAGTCAGCAGGTGGATGTGGTGGCAGAACCAGCTGGTGGCAGATGAGCTGGCACTAAGCTTGGCTGGTGGCAGACTGTGGGTAAGCAGCTGGAAGCAGGAGACAGATGAGACCTTGCTGGGCTGAAGAGCTGTAGCAGGCTGGATGAGCAGGATGCAGGGTCAGATGAGCCGGATCCATAATGGTCAGGCAGATCAGGCATAGACGGCACACAACAGGATAGTCGGGTCACAAGCCAAGTCAGCAACAGGAGGTAGATCAGGCAAGAAGAGAAGGCAGAAGCAGAATTCAGAGACAAGCCAAGGTCAGGGCAGGTAGCAGTCAAACGGAGGTCAGGAGCAAGCTGGGTTAGGATCAGAGGTCAAACACAGGAATCAGGAATGAACACACAGAAGCAGCACACCAAATTGCAGCTTGTTTAAATAGTCTGTCTGGTGCCAGCATTGGTGACAGGCTCACGCTCATCTGCCCAGCCAGTTGCCAGTCTGCGCATGCGCATATGTATGTACAGGGAGACATCATTTGTGCCACGCCTATGGCGTTTACAGTGCGCATACGGTGCGGTTGCAAAGCATCAAAAGTGATTATTTCCCATTTTAGCTAGACGTGCAGAACGAAAATAAATATTTTTTTCTGTTCTGATTTGCTTTTTACACAAATTTGTTTTGTTAAATTAGTTTCATTAGTTTCATTTGTTTTTGGAATTTGTTATGTTTATTCATTTTCGAATCGACTCAAATCTTTTGAATTCTAATTTGGATCAATTTGAAAAGTTTTCGAATCAATTGCGAATAGTTTTCGAATTTCAAAAAAGTTTTGGAATTCGAAACGTTTTCCAATTTCCAAAGAGCATAAAATAGAATACAAAAAAAGGAATAGAATATGAAAAAATAGAAATAGAAAAGCATATAACAGAAAATAAAAGAATATAATATTCTGTTTTGCTCTATTGAGTAAAACAGAACAAACAGAATAGAATAGAATAAAATAGAAAGATTATAACCATCTTCTGAAATTTGAATAAAATAGAAAAGAATAGAATTAAAAAAACAATAGAATCGAATAGAAATAAATATAACCATTTTCCAAAATTCAAATAGAAGCAATTCAAATTTGAATAGAATAGAAAATAACACAATAGTATAGAAAAAACATCAGAATAGAATGAAAATAACTATTTTCCTATTCTAATCTATTATTTTCTATTCTATTAAAATGAGAATTGATTCTATTTGAATTTTGGGAAGTGGTTATATTCTTTCTATTCGAATCTATTCTATTTTTTATTATTATATTTTTTTATTTGTATATTCTATTCTATTCTATTCAAATTTATATTTATTCTATTTGAAATTAGAATTTTTGGAAGATGGTTATATTCTTTCTATTTTATTCTGTTTTTTTTATACTATTCTGTTATTTTATATTTTATGCTAATCTATTATTTTTTATTCTATTCAAATTCAAATTGATTCTATTTGAGTTATGGTAAATGGTTATATTCTTTCTAGTCTATTGTTTTTTTAATTCTATTCTTTTCTATTCTGTTATAGTCTATTCTATTTTTTTCTATTCTTTTCTTTTCTATTCTTTTTTTTTGTTATGTATTCGAATTAAAATTTATTCTATTTGAAATTCGAATTTCAGAAGATGGTTATATTCTTTTTATGTTATTCTATTATATTCTAGTCTATTCTGTTCTTTTATTTCCTATTCTATTTTGTTCTGTTTTACTCTATTATATTCTAGTCTTTTATTTTCTGTTATATTCTTTTCTAGTCTATTATTTTTTATTATTATTATTTTATTCCTTTATTTTCTATTGTATTTTATTCTCTATGGAAATTGTAAAACCATTGGAATTCGAAAACGTTTCATATTCAAATTTGAAAAGGATTCCCCCTGAGGAAATCACATTATATCCCTGTGTCGACACATGTTGGGGAGGGGACAGGACGGTGGAGGAGGCAGCTCAGAGGAAATTTGAGTACTGTTGCTGTAAACTAGAGTTTTCTTCCTATTGGATTGGGATTTATTCATTGTTGGCTGTAGTATGGTGCGCTGGAAGCACCTTAAAAGTGTGAGTACCCTGAACAAAATTTTTTTTTAATAAAAATAGTGTTTTAAAATGGTATTACACTATCCATCCTTTCTTTATATATATGATTCAAGGATAACAGCATTGGAACATCTGGGAACCTGCAGAGTCCTTAACACTCACTGCCGGTTCACACAGGGGCAACACGACTTGCAGGCCGACTCACCGAGGCAACCTGCACACGACTTCAGCGGCGACTTGCAAAACGACTCCTGTATAGAAGTCAATGCAAGTCGCTTGAAGTCGCCCCAAAAATAGTACAGGAACCTTTAGAGCCCAGAGATGGTTCAACTGTAATCCTGAGTTGAGCGCAATCACACGGGGGGGGGGGGGGGGGGCATGCGTGTGAAGTCACTGTGAATTGCATCAAAGAATATATATTTTTTATTAGAGGACTTTTTGATGAACCATTTATAATACATGGTTACTGGCACTTTAGCAATTTTTGAATAGTACTGATTAATTATAATTAATTATTATATTTATTATTATTCAATATATTGTCACATTAGACCAGCCTCGTTTTGGATTTTAGGTGTTTACAAGTTTAAAACAGGTTTTTTTGCTAGAAAATTACTTAGAACCCCCAAACATTATATATTGTTTTTTTTCTAACATCCTAGAGAATACAATAGCGGTCATTGCAATACTTTTTTTTGCACCGTATTTGCGCAGCGGTCTTCTAAGCGCACTTTTTTTGGAAAAAATTCACTTTTTTGAAAAAAAAAATAAGACAACAGTAAAGTTAGCCCAATTTTTTTTTATATTGTGAAATATAATGTTACGCCAAGTAAATTGATACCCAACATGTCACGCTTCAAAATTGCGCCCGCTCGTGGAATAGCGTCAAACTTTTACCCTTAAAAATCTCCATAGGCGACGTTTAAAAAATTCTACAGATTGCATGTTTTGCGTTACAGAGGAGGTCTAGGGCTAGAATTATTGCTCTCACTCTACCGGTCGTGGTGATACCTCACATGTGTGGTTTGACCACCGTTTTCATATGCGGGCGCTACTCACGTATGCGTTCGCTTCTGCGTGCGAGCTCGTCGGGACAGGGCGCTTTAAAAAAAATTTTTTTTTTTTTATTATTTATTTTATTTTATTTTATTTATTTTTTCACTGTTTTAAAAAAAAAAAAAATTTGGATCACTTTTATTCCTATTACAAGGAATGTAAACATCCCTTGTAATAGAAAAAAGCATGACAGGTCCTCTTAAATATGAGATCTGGGGTCAAAAAGTCCTCAGATCTCATATTTAGACTAAAATGCAAAAAAAAAAAAAAAAAAAGTCGTTTAAAAAAATGACACTAAAAAAATTTGTGCCTTTAAGAGAGTGGGCGGAGCCGTCGAATGACGTCGCTCCGGCCGTCACATGGTATGGAGACGGGTGGGGGCCATCTTGGCCTCACTTGTCTCCATACCTCAGCAGGGAAAGGACCCGATCGCCTCCGCCGTTACCGACGGCTCCGGTAAGCGGCGGAAGGCGCGGGAGAGCGGCGGGAGGGGGGGTGGCACCTCTCCCGCCGCCGATAACGGTGATCTCGTGGCGAACCCGCCGCAGAGACCACCGTTATCGTGTACAGAATCGCTCACTGTAAAGATGGATATCTCGGTTGTGGCAGCAGCTGCTGCCGTTACCGAGATATCCATCTTCAAAAAAATGACGTATATATACAGTGAGCGGGGCTTAAGTGGTTAAGGGAATTTAGATCCACTCAACAGATTTATATATATATTTTCGCACTGAGGTAACTAACTACACAGCGCAGCATATTACTGAATTCTGTTTATTTATTTAAAGCGGAGTTCCACCCATTTAAAAGTCAGCAGCTACAAAACGTGTAGCTGCTGACTTTTGATAATCGGACACTCACCTGTCCCACGGTCCAGCGATGCGGGGGAACAAAGCCCCGCTCCTTCCCCCTTCCTCTCTGCGGCGCCGGCATTGTAACTGCTCTGCAATTGGCCGGGCAATCTTCTGGGACCTGTGACGTGTCCCAGAAGATTGCATGGAGGGAGGGGGGAGAGGTGAACTTCCTTCCGGCTCCGTGGAGCCGGAGGAGGAAGTGGGAGCTGGATGCCTCTAAAAAGAGGGTATCCCCCACCAAAAAAAAAAAAATTACATGCCAAATGTAGCATGTCAGGGGGTCACCATCACTTAAAGCAGAAGTTCCATTTTTGGGTGGAACTCCGCTTTAAACACAACTTATGGGAGTGTGATCGGTGCCAGCAGCTGAACATTTTAGTATAATTTCCATCATTGATATAGTTTATTTTTTCAGGATGGTGTTCTATGTTTTTACACGTCAGTTATAAATGCTTCTACACGTCAGTTATTGGTAGCTCGCAAGATTTTCAGTAAACACGTCAAATTTGAAAACGATTTGAATTCTAAAAGTATTCCAAAACGATTCAAATTCGTCCGAATTTTTTTTTCTCGTTATTTCAGATTCGTTTACATTCGTTAGTATTGTAATTCGGAAATTCAGATACATGCGAATTTCCAAAAAAGGAAAAATTCGTCCAACTCTCTATTTTGAATGAAACGAACTGCACATGTCTAATTAGCCTTGTAAAAAAAAAACAACACAGAGCATTTGAGAAGTGTTGCCTGATGCTGCATTCACACCTAGGCGTTTTGAATCGTGGTTTGGCTGCAGCGCGGATGTTCCCATGGTTTTGTGTTGTTAACCCGCAGTTGCCTATTGACTTTCTTTTAGCTTGCTCGTTTTTTGGGCATTTTCTGAAAGCGAACCACAAGTCCTGCATGCTGCATCTTTGGTGCGCTTTTATAAAATGCACCAAAAACTTACAATCTAATTCTACGGAAAACTGCAGATTAACAGCACAAAAAAACATGGGTACACCTGCGTTGCGGCCAAACAACAGCGCAGCAATCAGCCTGTAGGTTCATACATACTGCATGGGCCTAATGTCGCCCATTAAAGTGCCTTGTAAAGTTTGTTAAAATGAAGGAACCGCCAACACACCAAAATCTCCTGAAAACTGGATGTGCCAAAAATGTTGCAACACAACACATTGCAACGTGGTGCATTGCTGTGCATTGGGGTGCTGAATGTAACATATGTGCGTTACCTTAGCTCGTTTGGTGTACCCTTCAGGCTCGGTGCACACTAGCCGACTCCAAAGTTGCGCGATTTTCAGTGGAGTTTGACTTTGATACGACCTTGAAGTGACTTTGATAAGACTTTTAGGCCCCTTTCACACTTGTGCGACTTGTCCTGTGACTTGGAACTGCAAAGTCGCATGACAAGTCGCACCCCATGATTTCCAATGAGTACTGTTCATATCTGTGCGACTTCAAAATAGTCCCTCCACTACTTTCAGGTCGTACAAGTGTGAAAGGGGCCTTAGGCCGGGTTTACCCATGTGCAGCCCTGGGTTCGTACCTGGGGTTCGGTGCGTTCCTGTACACCAGTTCAGGTGCGATTCAGGTCCGCATTTTACCCTGAATTCGCACCTTAACTACATAGCTCCCAACTGTCCCTAATTTCAAGGGACTGTCCCTGATTTGGAGCAATGTCCCTCTGTCCCTCATTTGTCCCTCATTTTGGTCTGATCTCTATCGTTGTATATAAAATGCACTTTTTTCTAAAAGTGTTTCCCAGTGCTAAACCTTTCATCCAATTTCTAAATTGCTGCATTTGTACATTTTAAAAGCCAATATAAAGAAATAATAGTGGTAAAAAAAAGTCCTTGTGGATTTAATTAACCTTTTTTTGTTAATTCTCCTTTAAGGGGGTGTGACAGGGGGTGTGTCCTATGCCTATATACATTTTGTTAGTAGGTGTCCCTCACTCATTCCCATCTAAAATTGTTGGGAGGTATGGAACTAGACCCAAAGATGCACCTGACCCTTTTTCAATTTGGATCGCGGCCGCCCCAGACACGTGTGAACATGAGGGGAAACCGGCATCCAATTCGCATTTGCGTGAACCCGGCCTTACACTCTCTGGCATTGAAGTCATGTCAAAGTCGGATCAAAGTAGTGCAAGGATCTTTTCTGAAGTTGCAGCGACTTCAGTAGTGTCAATTGGAACGCCTCTCATAGAGATACATGGCACTTCACATGTCGTGCAAGTTTGGGTCTCAAAGTCGGATCCCATACCTCCCAACATTTTGAGATGGGAATGAGGGACATCTGCTAACAAATGTATGTAGGCATAGGACACGCCCCCTGCCACACCCCCTTAACCACTTCCCGCCCGGCCCATAGCAGATGACGGCCGGGCGGTGGTTCAGTTATCCTGACTGGGCGTCATGACGTCCAGCTGGATAACATGCCGCCGCGTGCCCGCGGGGGGCGCGCATCTCGGCGATCGGTGGATCGGTGTGTCAGTCTGACACACTGCTACACCGATCTTGGTAAAGAGCCTCCGGCGGATGCTCTTTACCACGTGATCAGCCATGTCCAATCACGGCTGATCACGATGTCAATAGGAAGAGCTGTTAATCGGCTTTTCCTCACTCGCGTCTGACAGACGCGAGTAGAGGAGAGCCGATCGGCGGCTCTCCTGACAGGGGGGCTCTGCGCTGATTGCTTATCAATCGACTTCAGTACAACCAGCCTGCCCATATAGATGGATCGAAATTCGCTTAATATAGCTTACTAGTTGATAATAACAGACACTACAACATGTTTAAGCCCCCTTTCACACTGGGGCTGCAGCCGCGTTCGTGGTAAAGTGCTGCTCGTTTTATCGGTGATTTACTGCTGTTTAAGCAGCGCTTTTTGGCCGCTAGCGGGGTGCTTTTAACACCAAAGAAGGGGTTAAAAACTCCCGTGATCCAGTGCTTCGGAAGCGTTGCCCAGTCATTCCAATGGACAAGGCGTTTTGGGAGCGCTAAATACAGCGCTCCCAACCTGCCCCAAAGATGCTGCTTGCAGGACTTTTCGGAATGTCCCACAAGGGCACCGCTCCAGGGTGAAAAGCCACACTTGAATAAATGAGAGGCGGTTTTCAGGCACTTAGCAGAGGCTATTTGCAGGGCTAAAGTGCCTTAAATCCGCCCCAGTGTAGGAAAGGAGTATAAGCCCCAGGCAGCGTCGGCGTTAATAATACAAGTCAATGGGAACACGGAGTAAATGCCCAGAAAATGCTCACAAGGTGATTCATTAGCTTTATTTGTGATATTTATTGTGAAAAACTTAGGGGCTCATTCAGATGGGCACTGACACCCGTGCTGCCCACTGAGACGCTGTTTTCTGCATTGGAGCTAGATCCAGCATAAAAAAAAACGCATGTATTAGTGCGTAAACAATTTGCAGTTCTGTGCATTTAGACACGCATGTGTCTGATAGTGTTTAGAAGAGTATAATTCTCCATCCTCTCCATCCAGGTCTGTAAAAAAAAAAAAAAGCACCAAAAGTGGCGTTTTTTGTGCCCGTGTGCATGAGCCCTAAGCATGAGTCCTTTGTGAATTAGGGACTGTATGCTCTAATCTATCTATCAATATATATATATATATATATATATATATATATATATATATATATATATATATATATATATATATGTATGTGTGTGTGTATGTTTATATTGGCAATGATGTTCCTCGCAGTAACGTAGTAGAGATTTACTGTTGTGACAGCGATGGGTTAATGTGAGACCCAGCCCCCTGTGTGGCTCCTCCCCCTCCTCCTTGCACAGCCTGGCAGCAGAATCAGGAAGGTCTCATTCATTGCAGTGCAGAGACAGGAGAGGCTCCCAGGGGGTCACAGAGGTACAGTAGGAAGGGCGATTGTCGAAGGTTCCTGTTTGTGTGTTATTTCTCTTGCTGACGCAGCTTTTCTAGTTTTCATTTCTGCATTTTGTGCATATTTTGCATTTCTCCAGCCATGGATGTAACTAGGAATCCTGGGGCCCCATAGCCGAATGTTGATGGGGCCCTCCAGCTAATTCTATCTGTAGCAGCTAGTGGCGTCAGCTGTGACAATAGGTGTCATTGACATTAGCCTATAGGGGGTTGATTTACTAAAACTGCAAAATCCAGCTGTGTAGGGCAGCCAATCAGCTTCTAACTTCAGCTTGTTCAATTACGCTTTGACAATTAGCCCTCGTTCACACTGAACGCGGGTTTGAAAATCGTGCGAGTTTAGCTGAACTCAAAGCTGCATTTCAGTGCAAGTTCAGGGGCGATCTGAAAGACATCTATGTGGGTTCATGCACAGATGTCTATTGAAATCCCCCCCCCCCCGAAGTCCCCAAAAGTACCGCAGGAACTACCGCAAAGTCAGCATCACGATTCGTACGTTGCCATTGCCGGCAATAGGCTGCGATTTGACATATCATATCGCATGTCCCGATGTGAATGGGGGGCTAAAACGTGGAAGCTGATTGGTTTCTATGCAGAGCTGCACCAGATTTTGCACTCCACAGTTTTAGTAAATCTCCCCCATAGTGTTCCTAAATCAAGATCAGGCAGCAGGAGAGCTGTCAGTACACTAGGGAGTAAGAATGAGCTCCGGCGTGTTCGCACAGCCCACGTGCAGAGCCCGCCAGGAAGTCGGCACTGCGCTGCGCTAATCACAGACAGTGAGACATTTCCCGATCTCTGCAGCCACGCATTGGGACAATGTCTCACTGCCCGTGATTAGCGCAGCGCCGTGCCGATTTCCTGGCGGGCTCTGCACGTGGGCTGTACGAACACGCCGGAGCTCATCCCTTACTAGGGAGCAATTCTGGGGATACAAGTTATAGTTGTAGCAGTAATAATGATAAAATGTTTTATATAATTTTACAAGTACTAATTCTCCTGCACACAATTACTCTTTTACCCTATAACATTTCTTTAGCATTTTTGAAGAACTACAAGCAACAGCCATCCTATCAGGGTTTAGTAGAGGAGCAACTCTGGGGTTTTTGATTGCATTAGGCATACAGAGTTATGCTGGCCACACGCAACAATTTTTTGGCCAGGGTCGAAATTCAAGCCGTGGGCGGCCCTGTCTGCACCGTCCCGACCGACCACCATCCTTCAGTTTGAAAATCTAAGGAGCCATGCCTGAAAATTGTTGGGTGAACAGCGTCTGCATCCAATTAAATGCAACCTCTGTTCAGATATTCTGACCACCAGGGATGCCTGCTCTCAGAATGCAACAGCTAGCAGTGGAAATTTCTCCATCCTCCTATGTTTAGCATGGATGGGGGAATCGATGGACCCCCATATGTTGCTGAGCTGGCCGAGATTTGAACCATGTATGGGCAGGCTGAATATACCAAGTTGATCGCTCGATTTGGGGACAACCAGCATGCCGGGTTTTTCCTATGATTATTTCTAGCGACTGCTACCCTGTTTCCCCGAAAATAAGACCTAGCGTGATTGTCGGTGATGGCTGCAGTATAAGCCCTACCCCCCAAATAAACCCTAGTTAAAGTCCTTGTAGGTCTTATTTTCAGGGTAGGGCTTATTTTTGGGGAAACAGGGTAGGGCTAATTTGGAGGGTAGGGCTTATATTGCAGCCATCACAGACAATCACGCTAGGTCTTATTTTCGGGGAAACAGGGTATAGCCACTAGCAATAATCGTTGTCTTCTCCAGGCGGGGACGGTTCACCCACACCCCCCTCACTGGGAGAAGACAATGGCCCGACAAGAGGGATTCCTGCATCAACACTGTCTGTGTTGATGGGGGAATCAAGCGAATTTCGGGTTGCAGGAAAGAATTTAGCTCCGTGTATGGCCGGCCTAAAGCTGGCCATACACTAGTAAAGTTTCAAAACGTACAAACATTTGTACAGAAATTCCTCAGTACATCGATGACATGACGAATGTCATCCAAAAGTACTTTAGGATTTTGTTTGCTTTTAAAATTTAGATTTTGAGACAAATGGCCAATTGTACCACACCAGACCAAAAATTATGCATGCAACATTTTTGGCAATTCAACACACATTACTGCATTGGTGCGCATTGAGCTTGGCTGCAATACAGTGGGGAGAACAAGTATTTGATACACTGCTGATTTTGCAGGTTTTCCTACTTACAAAGTATGTAGAGATCTGTAATTTTTATCATAGGTACTCATCAACTGTGAGAGACGGAATCTCAAACAAAAATCCAGAAAATCACATTGTATGATTAATTTGCATTCTATTGCATGACATAAGTATTTGATACATCAGAAAAGCAGAACTTAATGTTTGGTACAGAAACCTTTGTTTGCAATTACAGAGATCATACGTTTCCTGTAGTTCTTGACAAGGTTTGAACACACTGCAGCAGGTATTTTGGCCCACTCCTCCATACAGACCTTCTCCAGATCCTTCAGGTTTCAGGGCTGTCGCTGGGCAATACCGACTTTTAGCTCCCTCCAAAGATTTTCTATTGGGTTCAGGTCTGGAGACTGGCTAGGCCACTCCAGGACCTTGAGATGCTTCTTACGGAGCCACTCCTTAGTTGCCCTGGCTGTATGTTTTGGGTCGTTGTCATGCTGGAAGACCCAGCCACGACCCATCTTCAATGCTCTTACTGGGGGAAGGAGGTTGTTGGCCAAAATCTTGCGATACATGGCCCCATCCATCCTCCCCTCAATACGGTGCAGTCATCCTGTCCCCTTTGCAGAAAATCAGCCCCAAAGAATGATGTTTCCAACTCCATGCTTCATGGTTGGGATGGTGTTCTTGGGGTTGCACTCATCCTTCTTCCTCCAAACACTGAGAGTGGAGTTTAGACCAAAAAGCTCCATTTTTGTCTCATCAGACCACATGACCTTCTCCCATTCCTCCTCTGGATCATCCAGATGGTCATTGGCAAACTTCAGATGGGCCTGGACATGTGTTGGCTTGAGCAGGGGGACCTTGCATGCGCTTAAGGATTGTAATCCATGACGGCGTAGTTTGTTACTAATGGTTTTCTTTGAGACTGTGGTCCCAGCACTGTTCAGGTCAGGTTGACCAGGTCCTGCCGTGTAGTTCTGGGCTGATCCCTCACCTTCCTCATTGATGCCCCACGAGGTGAGATCTTGCATGGAGCCCCAGACTGAGGGAGATTAACATCATCTTTAACTTATTCCATTTTCTAATAATTGCACCAACAGTTGTTGCCTTCTCACCAAGCTGCTTGCCTATTGTCCTGTAGCCCATCCCAGCCTTGTGCAGGTCTAAAATTTTATCCCTGATGTCCTTACACAGCTTTCTCGTCTTGGCCATTGTGGAGAGGTTGGAGTCTGTTTGAGTGTGTGGACAGGTGTCTTTTATACAGGTAATGAGTTCAAACAGGTGCAGTTAATACAAGTAATGAGTGGAGAAGAGGAGGGCTTCTTAACCACTTCAGCCCCGGAGGATTTTACCCCCTTCCTGACCAGAGCACTTTTTACAATTCGGCACTGCGTCGCTTTAACTGCTAATTGCGCGGTCATGCAATGCTGTACCCAAACGAAATTTGCGTCCTTTTCTTCCCACAAATAGAGCTTTCTTTTGATGGTATTTGGTCACCTCTGCCGTTTTTATTTTTTGCGCTATAAACGGAAAAAGACCGAAAATTTTGAAAAAAAATGATATTTTCTAATTTTTGTTATAAAAAAAATCCAATAAACTAAATTTTAGTCATACATTTAGGCCAAAATGTATTCGGCCACATGTCTTTGGTAAAAAAAATGTCAATAAGCGTATATTTATTGGTTTGCGCAAAAGTTATAGCGTCTACAAACTAGGGTACATTTTCTGGAATTTACACAGCTTGCCTATGTCATTTCTTGAGGTGCTAAAATGGCAGGGCAGTACAAACCCCCCCCCAAATGACCCCATTTTGGAAAGTAGACACCCCAAGGAAATTGCTGAGAGGCATGTTGAACCCATTGAATATTTATTTTTTTTGTCCCAAGTGATTGAATAATGACAAAAAAAAAATACATTTTTACAAAAAGTTGTCACTAAATGATATATTGCTCACACAGGCCATAGGCATATGTGGAATTGTACCCCAAAATACATTCAGCTGCTTCTCCTGAGTACGGGGATACCACATGTGTGGGACTTTTTGGGAGCCTAGTCGCGTATGGGGCCCCGAAAACCAAGCACCGCCTTCAGGATTTCTAAGGGCATAAATTTTTGATTTCACTCCTCACTACCTATCACAGTTTTGAAGGCCATAAAATGCCAAGATGGCACAAAACCCCCCCAAATGACCCCATTTTGGAAAGTAGACACCCCAAGCTATTTGCTGAGAGGCATGGTGAGTATTTTGCAGCTCTCATTTGTTTTTGAAAATGAAGAAAGACCAGAAAATTTTTTTTTTTCTTCTTTTTTCAATTTTCAAAACTTTGTGACAAAAAGTGAGGTCTGCAAAATATTCACTATACCTCTCAGAAAATAGCTTGGGGTGTCTACTTTCCAAAATGGGGTCATTGGGGGGGGGGGGGGGTTTGTGCCACCTGGGCATTCCATGGCCTCCGAAACTGTGATAGGCAGTAAAGAGTGAAATCAAAAATTTACGCCCTTAGAATGCCTGAAGGCGGTGCTTGGTTTTCGGGGTCCGGTGCGCGGCTAGGCTCTCAAAGTCTCACACATGTGGTATCCCCGTACTCAGGAGAAGCAGCAGAATGTATTTTGGGGTGTAATTTCACATATCCCCATGGCATGTTTGAGCAATATATCATTTAGTGACAACTTTGTGCAAAAAAAAAATTTGTCTCTTTCCCGCAACTTGTGTCACAATATAAAATATTCCATGGACTCGACATGCCTCTCAGCAAATAGCTTGGGGTGTCTACTTTCCAAAATGGGGTCATTTGAGGGGATTTTGAACTATCCTGGCATTTTATGCACAACATTTAGAAGCTTATGTCACACATCACCCACTCTTCTAACCACTTGAAGACAAAGCCCTTTCTGACACTTATTGTTTACATGAAAAAGTTATTTTTTTTTGCAAGAAAATTACTTTGAACCACCAAACATTATATATTTTTTTAAAGCAAATGCCCTACAGATTAAAATGGTGGGTGTTTCATTTTTTTTTTTTCACACGGTATTTGCGCAGCGATTTTTCAAACGCATTTTTTTGTGGAAAAAACACACTTTTTTAAATTTTAATGCACTAAAACACACTATATTGCCCAAATGTTTGATGGAATAAAAAAGATGATCTTAAGCCGAGTACATGGATACCAAACATGACATGCTTTAAAATTGCGCACAAACGTGCAGTGGCAACAAAATTAATACATTTTTAAAAGCCTTTAAAAGCCTTTACAGGTTACCACTTTAGATTTACAAAGGAGGTCTACTGCTAAAAATACTGCCCTCGATCTAACCTTCGCGGTGATACCTCACATGCATGGTGCAATTGCTGTTTACATTTGACGCCAGACCGACGCTTGCGTTCGACTTAGCGCGAGAGCAGGGGGGACAGGGGTGCTTTTTTTTTTTTTTTTTTTTTTTTTTTCTTTATTATTTTTTTGCTTTTTTTATCTTATTTTTAAACTGTTCCTTTCATTTTTTTTTTTTAAATCATTTTTATTGTTATCTCAGGGAATGTAAATATCCCCTATGATAGCAATAGGTAGTGACAGGTACTCTTTTTTGAAAAAATTGGGGTCTATTAGACCCTAGATCTCTCCTCTGCCCTCAAAGCATCTGACCACACCAAGATCGGTGTGATAAAATGCTTCCCCAATTTCCCAATGGCGCTGTTTACATCCGGCGAAATCTAAGTCATAAAATGCTCGTAGCTTCCAGTTTCTTAGGCCATAGAGATGTTTGGAGCCACTCTGGTCTCTGATCAGCTCTATGGTCAGCTGGCTGAATCACCGGCTGCTTTCTCAGGTTCCCTGTTGAGACAGGAGAGCCAGAGAAAAACACGGAAGACGGTGGGGGGGGGGCATTCCCTCCCACTGCTTGTAAAAGCAGTCTAGAGGCTAATTAGCCGCTAGGATTGCTTTTACATGAAAGCTGACCGCTGGCTGAAAAGAATGATACCAAGATGATACCTAAACCTGCAGGCATCATTCTGGTATAACCACTCAAAGTCGTGAATGGCGTACCTGAAGACAAAAAATGGTTAACAATAAAGCACAGTAAACAGTAAAGTATAAAAAATTGCATACCTGAAAAGCAAACATGATAAAACATAACAACAATAAAACATTGCAGAATAGAACACAGTAAAAAAGAGCAGAACAATAGAGAGAGAATAGAGAGAGAGAGAACAATAAAACGACAACTATTTTTTTGTTTGTGTTTTTTTTGCAAACTTGTAACTTTTATAACTGTAACCGGTTCCAGGTTCGGGTCTCTCAAAATGCGATGGCATCTTGGGAGACCCTGTGAAAGTGTGCCTAGTCTGTGCAATGCTGTACCCTACGCTAATACTCAACTAGTGCATGGTAGCGTTCAAAACATTCACCAATGCAAAGACCAGGATTGTCAGGACAGGAGGGACAATAATAGCGGGTGTCACGCCTATATCCGCGCTTGCTGCAGACACTACATCTTTTTTGGGGGGGTTTGTTGGGTAGGGGTACTCGGGAGGACATAAAAATGCCTCTCATGCAGCCGACTGCATTTGGTTGGGGATGTGAATGGGGGAAGTACGGGCGCTGCAGAAGTGGTGGGTTCCCAATTAGGATTGGCGAATGCAGCAGGAAGGGCACTATGGGCACGACGGGCCTGTGTTTGTCTTTTTGGTGGCAGCGGGACACTACTTGTGCTTGCCACCTCACCAGCTTGAACTGCACTTATGGGACTCGCCACGTCACCAAGTGTTACTGCAGTGCTGGTTTGACTACGACCGGGGTGTACTAGGCCGCTGGCGCTTGACAGTTCACCAAAACGCTACCAAAAAAACTGTTAGCGATCGCAGGGATCAGGCCTGACTCTGCGAACGCTGCAGTTATGCGTTTAGTGTTTTGTAAGTGACAGTGATCGATCGATACTGCACTTGGGTGGGCTGGGCTGGGCCGGGCGGAGGGGCAAAACGCAGGTGCTAGCAGGTATCTGGGCTGATCCCGCTAAAACTGCGTTTTTGGGAACCCTAAACTGCTGGGGACGCCAGTATAGATCTGATCGGATCAGATATTGATCCGTTCAGATACTATACCACTAAGGGAGGTGTACAGTGCGTGCGTGCGTGGGTGTTAGCGGTACTGGCGCTAACCTGATGCTGCCTGGGGCTGGTGCTTGCCAGTTCACCAAAACACTACCAAAAAAACTGTTAGCGATCGCAGGGATCAGGCCTGACTCTGCGAACGCTGCAGTTATGCGTTTAGTCTTTTGTAAGTGACAGTGATCGATCGATACTGCACTTGGGTGGGCTGGGCTGGGCCGGGCGGAGGGGCAAAACGCAGGTGCTAGCAGGTATCTGTGCTGATCCCGCTAACACCGCGTTTTTGGGAATCCTAAACTGCTGGGGACGCTAGTATAGATCTGATCGGATCAGATATTGATCCGTTCAGATACTATACCACTAAGGGAGGCGTATGCAGCGTGCGTGGGTGTTAGCGGTACTGGCGCTAATCTGACGCTGCCTGGGGCGACGCATATCACCGCCGGGCGATCAGGGGGCTAAACCTTTATTCGGTAATAAACGGCGGGTGCCCTGACACTATAAAAAATAAACGAACTAACCAGCGTCACCCGTAACACTTATACGGTGATCAGTGGTGAAAGGGTTAACTAGGGGGCAATCAAGGGGTTAAAACATTTATTAGATAGTATATGGGGGTCCCTGTCGCTATAAAACGCTGACGGCGAACCTAAATATTTACGTCCCTAACTAGCGGAACCAGTGACACTAATACAGCGATCAGAAAAATGATCGCTTAGTGACACTGGTGACTGGGGGTGATCAAGGGGTTAAAACTTTATTAGGGGGAGTTAGGGGGGTACCCTAGACCTACAGGGGGGTAATACTCACTGTCCTAACACTTCTAACTGTCACAAACTGACACTATGCAGTAATCAGGAAAAAAAAAAAACCTGCTTGGTGTCAGTTTGTGACAGGGGGGGGTGATTGGGGGGGATCGGGGGGGGATCGGGGTGTTTAGTGTGCCTGGCATGTTCTACTGTGTGTGTAGTGTTGGTGCAGTCACTCACATGTCTTCTCCCCTCGGCGCTGGAACGGAAACTCCCGAGCCGAGGAGAGATGACATCACATCCTCTGCCTCTGTGTACTATACAGAGGCAGAGGATGTTTCTCATTGGCTGGGAGCGATCGCGAGGGGGGGGGCCACGATCGGATGGCCTCCCCCTCTCATCTTTGATCGCTGCCAGACAAAAGCCGACCGCCGCTGGCACCGGGGGGGGGGGGTCCGATCGGACCCCCCGCCCGCGGGAAGGCATCACGTATCAGGTACGTGATTTTGCCTGCCCGTGCCATTCTGCTCACGTATATAGGCGTGAGGCGGTCGGCAAGTGGTTAAAGAAAAAATAACAGGTCTGTGAGAGCCGGGATTCTTACTGGTTGGTAGGTGATCAAATACTTATGTCATGCAATAAAATGCAAATAAATTATTTAAAATCATACAATGTGATTATCTGGATTTTTGTTTTAGATTCCGTCTCTCACAGTTGAAGAGCACCTATGATAAAAATTACAGACCTCTACATGCGTTGTAAGTAGCTAAACCTGCAAAACTGTATAACTTAAGGCAAAACTGGATTAAGCGGTGATTGATTAGAATGCCTATTAGGTTTTTATTGCTGTCTGTGCCCCCGAGAGTCATCCTCTCTTTGCCCTGTTTTACCATTATCATTGAAAGTAAAAGAATATCCTAAATTTTGGGTTGACATCAGAACACTAATAGAGGGAAAATCTTCCAATGCGGATAGCAGTGTTCCTCTGTTCTAAATAGGCCTTTTGATCAAATCTTCTCCTTATGTGTACAGGTCATCATGAAGGGATTATACTATCAATTATCTGCTGTGCAAGATGAAGAGAAGTTCATATTTCAAGAAAAGGTAATTTTTTTTTATTTTTATTTCAGCCACAACCAATTACTCTGCCCAATCTGTCCAAAAAAGTTTTATGATGCTCGTGGCATCCAAAGTTAACGTCTCCTAAGAGAAATACAGGGGTTGCCATTGCTGACCTAGCTGTGACAAATGTCCTTGGTTTGGTCACGTGACATTATGGGTCTTCCTCCTCCTCCTATTCCATCACCAGTGGGAGGGTTCTGAAAGCTTTATATAGCGGCACAACATAATTATGTGGTGCCACTCTCTGCAGCATTATCCTGTAAGCCCAGGAATGACATACCGGGTTCTTGATGTCCTGGGCTGAAGGTATATGGGTTGAATGACCTTGGGCATCATTCAATTTGCAAAACCGGCTCTACCTTGTGTCATGGGGGGAAGCTCTGAATTGAAGGTGAGTATTGAAGTAAACACCTGAGTTGGGTTTTAGACGCATTATATTTCATTTTTTTTTTTTATCTGTATTATTTTTTTTTTTTGACTGTCTAGACACTCATTTTTTGTTCGTTAAACTGTTTTGGTGTTCTGTGACCTGTTTTATTCATCAGTAGAATTTTTTAATTTTGACTTTGGGCACCATTTTTTATTTTTTATTTTTTTTTATTAAACTGGGTTTGGCTTCTAATTTCATTACTTTCCTATGTCCTGGGATCTGTTCTGCTTATTTGTTCATTATTCTATTATTTATTTTATTCAGGAACCAGGCTCTCCTCCCAGTGATTATCACGTGAAGCTGCAAGTGAAAGCTTGTGCCTTGAGTCCGATTAATACAAAGGTAACTACTTGGAAGTGAAATAGTCAGTTTATCTTGAGATGAGAGTTCAGTTTGGCACAAATGTTAGTAGGTTGAATACCTGAATCAACCATAGAAGAGTTATGTCTCTTGGAAAATCTGGTGTTATGACCTGTACCTGTGTTCCCAGCTCCGCCCACCTACTGAGCAGCAGGCAGTGATTTGCTACTCGGCCTTCTGCCTCATGAAAATCCCACATCTAAATGCAGCTCAGACCCAGAAGCATTGCGTAAAGTGTTGGGCCATCGTTAACTGGAGGTAGCCTGGTCCTGCCTCCAGTTGTTTGAGGAGTCTATTGCCGCGTACACACGAACGGTTTTGCCGTCGGAATAAACTCCGAAGGTTTCTCCGACGGATCTCCAGCGGAATTCCATTCAAGCGGTCTTGCCTACACACGGTCACACCAAAGTCCGACCGTCCAGAACGAGGTGACGTAGAACACGTACGACGAGACTAGAAAAAGGAAGTTCAATAGCCGGTAGCCAATAGCTTTCGTCTCGTACTTCAGAGCATGCGTCGTTTTTTGGTACGTCGGAACAGCATACAGACGAGCGGTTTTCCTGATAGGAATTGGTTCCGTCGGATATATTTAGAACATGTTCCATTTCTAGGTCCGTCAGAATTTAAAAAAAAAAAAAAAACGTCCGATGAGGCATACACACGATCGGAAAAGACGATGAAAAGACTCCGTCTGACTTTGTCGGACATTCCGCTCGTGTGTACGCGGCTTTAGGCTGGGTTCACACATGTGCGGTGCAAATTGAAGCTCCGTTTTCATAGCTAATTGACAAAGTAGTTGTTCAGCGTTTCACGTCGGTTTTCGATCAGGATCAGGTCAGGATTATATCCTGTTCACAGCGGAATGCATCTGCGAATCAGATGCGTTCCCATAGAAGTGCATAATGTGCTTGCAATTCACACCGCAATGCCCAGAAAACGCACACTTTTTTGGGCAATGCGGAGTGCAAATGCAATGCACAAATGTGAACCAGCCTCATTCAAATGAACGTATTTTAAAATGTCATGCAAATTGGATGCGGTGTAATCCCCATCCAATTCGCATTGGTGTGAACCGGGCCTAAAGCCTCGTTCACACGCTTAGATTTTTGAACGACCGAACGTCCGTTTTTTGTGGTATGCTAGTCTCATGTCAAAAGTGAAGAGGTTATTCACAATACAAAAATATTAGTACGACAAAATACAACGTCAGAAGTGATGTAATGTGTTGAATAGTTTTGTGTGTATTCTTTCGTTTCTGAGCATGCGTAGTCTTGCTCTTATGATTTTTTTTTTTTTGTACGAAAACCGTACTAATGAAACGATAATCGGACGTCGAGTTCACATCCGACAAAAATGTCATAGTCTGAACATCAAGCTTTTGTCTGATGACAAAGCAAAATCGGCTGTTGAAAGCACCGTACTAATGATCCAAAAATCAGCTGACAGCTTGTACGAATTTTTCCATCCGATTTTCGTATCGTGTGTATGGGCCTTTTTTATTGTTACTTTGACATGGCAGAGGTGACCATGTTTATTTAGAATGGTTTTCCTTAAAGTGGTTGTAAACCTCAGACATGAAATATGAACAAAGAATATCCCTCTATAGTGTGTACTTGTCGCAATTAAGAGCACTAAGTGTCGTTTCTGTCTGCTGCTTCTTTCCTCTGCTATCAGCATGAATCACTTGTGACAAGTTTCCTGAAAAAAGGTGACAAGGGAGGCACTTTCAGCTGATAGACTCAGCTCTGTGCCTGTGTGCTGTGTAAAGGTCGGTGTGTCCCTTCCCTACAATGAGCTCTCAGAGCTCTCCTCACTGAGCTCTGCAAAGTTTGACTTCAGCTCTCTGCCCCCTTTTTTCTGAATGCTCAGACAAACTTTAAAAATTCAGGACTTTGAACAGATGTAGAGAAGAGGACTGAAGATAAACATGTACAACTTATGTAGGAGGATTTGTTTCATCTCTATTTATCACCTGAGGCAAGTCACTTCATTGGGTGTACGTAAAAATTTACAACCACTTTAAAACTGGAAAACCTATGCTTTCCTGTCCTCCGACCCCTTGCAACTCCATAGCCAAAAATAAGATCCTTCAAATACATAGCAGGATTTGGACAATGGGTAAAGTGGAACTAATTCCAACAAAGGCATGCCTTGAATAACTGTTATGCCGCGTAAAGACGATCGGACATTCCGACAACAAAATCCTGGATTTATTTCCGACGGATGTTGGCTCAAACTTGTCTTGCATACACACGGTCACACAAATGTTGTTGGAAATTCCAGTCGCCAAGAACGCGGTGACGTACAACACGTACGATGAGCCGAGAAAAATGAAGTTCAATAGCCAGTGCGGCTCTCCTACTTGATTCCGAGCATGAGTGGAATTGTGTACACACGATCGGAATTTCCGACCATCGGATTTTGTTGTCGGAAAATCTGAGATCCAGCTCTCAAATTTCTGTTCTCGGAAATTCCGACAACAAATGTCCGATGGAGCCTACACACGGTCGAAATTTCCAACAACAAGCTCACATCGAACATTTGTTGTCGAAAAATCCGATCGTGTGTACGTAGCATTAGAGTCACTACTATGTCATTTCTCAATCGAACTGTTAAGCCATCAAATGTTAATTTCCTCTGCGAAATGGTCAGACCTCAAAACCATATTCTGTTTGTGTCTCAAATTAACATACATGTGTTTTTTGCTTTCCTTGCTCTTTTCCAAGTCCTGTTTTGTTGACCAATAAAATTTGTAGCAAATGTTTGTTTTATGTGTTTTTGTTAATAATTTGTTTTGCAGATGCATGCTCAATCTAAGTAATCCATTTTACACCCCCCCCCCAAACAATTTTCATGCAACAGATTTCCCAGCTGCAGCTTAACTAGGCTGATTGGCATGGCAAAACAAAAAAAGGTGATTTGTCTAAAAGCTACTTTCCTGGTGCCTTCTTGGTAGCATATGCATGGATTGTGCGTATGCTGCCATGGATAGGCACCAGGAAAGGAAAATTACAGAGAGGTAAGTATTAAATTTTCCATTTTTGCACAGTGGTTCTCAGCCTCAGTCCTCAAGTACCCCCGACAGGACATGTTTTGGGAATTTATCTTCGCTAAATAGCTGTCCAAAATACCAAGGCATTGACTCTGATTTAAAGCACCTGTGCAAGATGAAGGTAAACCTGCAGACATGGCCTGTTGGGGGTACTTGAGGACAGGGTCTAGCTCAAGACAATCCTATTCTAATTGTGGGCATTTGAGGTAAAGCAAGCGAGTGTTAGAACCCCTGCTTGTCTTTTTTTGGTTGGGCTTTATGTCCCTTTTCTGAAAATTGGCTTCACTTCCTGTCACATAGCCAAACAGGAAGTGAGGGTAAAACGCTACCAATGTCTTTCCTTGGGGACACACAGGTCAATCTAACTAGTGTCTTCATTAAGCAAACTGCACTCTAGCACTTTGTTGTGTACACCCCAAATTATTAGGTATTTTGGGGTTTATTAACCACCTCAATACAGGGCACTTACACCCCCTTCCTGCCCAAGCCATTTTTCAGTTTTCAGCGCTGTCGCACTTTGAATGACAATTGCGCGGTCATGTTACACTGCACCTTAATTAAATTTTTTGCATTTTTTTCCCCACAAATAGAGCTTTCTTTTGGTGGTATTTGATCACCTCTGCGGTTTTTATTTATTGCGCTATAAACAAAAGAAGAGGGACAATTTTGAAAAAACACAATATTTTTTACTTTTTGCTATAATAAATATCCATTTTTTTTTTTTTTTTAACAAATCTTTTCCTCAGTTTAGGCCGATACGTATTCTTCTACATATTTTTGGTAAAAAAAAATTGCGATAAGCGTATATTGATTGGTTTGCGCAAAAGTTATAGCGTCTACAAAATACGGGATAGATTTATAGCATTTTTATTATTTATTTATTTTTTACTAGTAATGGCGGCGATCTGCAATTTTTATTGTGACTACGATATTGCGGCGGACACATCGGACACTTTTGACACATTTTTGGGACCATTCACATTTATACAGCGATCAATGCTATAAAATTGCATTGATTACTGTGTAAATGTGACTGGCAGGGAAGGGGTTAACACTAGGGGGCGCTCGAGGGGTTAATGTATGACCTAAGGAGGTGATTCTAACTGTGGGGGGAGGGGACTGACTGGGGGAGGTGACCGATCGGTGTCCCTATGTACAAGGGACACACCATCGGTCTCCTCTCCTCTCTGACAGGACGTGGATCTGTGTTTACATTCACAGATCCACGCTCCTGCTCTGTTACCCGGCAATCGCGGGTGCCCGGCGGACATCGCGGCCACCGGGCACGCGCACCGGGTCCCGAGTGACGCAGCGGGCGCGCGCGCGCGCCCCCTAGTGGCTCGGGAGGGCGAGGACGTCATATGACGCCCACTCAGAACAATAGGCTTACCGTCCGGCCGTCATATGACGGTGGGCGGTAGGCTAGTGGTTAAAGGCAAATCCACTCTGCAATACAAGTGTACTCTCTGTATCTAAAGGGGAAGCACTGGTGATTTTATCATCCAATCATGTAGAAGCAAAGATGCTGTTTTTTTTTATTTTCCGTGCATGTCCCCCTCAGGTCTCCAGCAACTGCACTTCCAAGTGCACTTGCTTTTAGTAAATAAACCCCAAAGTCCAAGATACCTAATAATTTGGGGTGTACACAGCAAAATGCTAGAGTGCAATTTAGATTGACCTGTGTGTCCCCAAAGAAAGACATTGGTAGGGTCTTACCCTCACTTCCTGTTTGGCTATGTGACAGGAAGTGACTAAATTTGAAGGAGAAACTGACAAAATTTGGGAGGTGTCTTCACCCTATCTGGGGGAGTGAAGACATCCCCAAAAACTGACAAGACTTCTAATCCATCTGCACTCTATCCCCAAGCAAAAATAAGAAAGGATTTAATTTTAGTTTAACTTTGCAAAGACACATTCCTTCAACTGTGATGCATGCCAATGGCCCATTTAGCCCTTGTTTAATAGAAAACACCAGTTGCCTTTCACTAGAAACATTTGTTAGTCCAGTCCCGGAAATCTGCATCTGCTTTACTATTAATGTCCATAAAAATTGGGTTCCTGCAGCTAGATGCGCGACCGCTGTGTGCGCGGAGGTATGTACCCGTGGAGCATATCTGGTTCCCGGAAGCGGTGGCTAGCACACAGGAATGACATCACGCCCCTCCAGGAAGTTGCTTGTACTGCTGCTATTTTCTTCCCACCACCATGCCCACAGGCTCACTGTTCTCTGAGGACGAGATGATCCTTATTTGCAAATTTAAGATAACTTTTAATTTATTTTAACATGGGGTGGTGTTTTTGTGGGTCATGTGTATGTCCAAATGATTTGGCCTCAAACACACCTACTTCCTGTGTACAGATTCACTTCCGGACGAATGTATATTGCTTCAGTGTGTGTGTGTATGTATGTATATATATATATATATATATATATATATATATATATATATATATATATATATATATATATATATATATATACACACACATACATACATACATACATACATACACACACACACACACACACACACACACACACACACACACACACACTGAAGCAATATACATTCGTAATATAATATGTGTGTAGGTTCCTGTGGGATGTGTAGTTCTGCAACAGCTGGAGAGCCTGATCACTCTAGGACGTCTTGAAAAAAGGTGTTTTTTTTCATGTGCCTTGTATAATGCCCAAGAAATATCGTTTGGAAAATACAAGTGGGTCATGGCACATCTACATTCCAAATTTGGCACTTAAGATGGTCATGCACTATGCAATCTGTCTGGCCAATCTCTATACAACTTGATATTTAGGCAAAAAAGGTAATAGAAAGATGCACTTGACCAATTAATTCAAAACATAGGAAATAAAACAGGCTCTTGCACTAAATCTAATTTATTTATGATCTAACTGATTGCAGTGTATGGTCACCTTTTAAAGATCAAGATCTGAAAATATTAATTTATTGGGCTTAGAAACACTTCTCTGTTTTTTGTTATGTATTGAAAGATTTGGGTAAAAAAAGAAAAAAACACATTTCAAAGATATATAGTTGAAGTATGTTTTGCATAATAGCCTCTCGATTTGGTGGCTCCCATGGTGCTCTATAGATGAGTTAAGACACCTGAAGGATCCTGCAAATGGTTTCTTCTGTTGGTTTAACCACTTCTGGACCGCCGCACGCCGATATACGACCTTACTATGAAGGGGTTCATCGCATTTAGCTGCCATAACCCCGGTATCCTCTTGTTTGGCCGCTTTCCGATAAGAGTGGTGTCTGCGGCGGATTTGCTTACAGGATCTGTCGGCAGCGGCGGAGGCGATCGGATCTTCACCCTTGCTGGGCATGGAAACGAGTGAGGGGAAGATGGCCCCCACCCGTCTCCATAACATTGCAGGGCGGAAGCGACATCAAAACGTCACTTCCGCCCATAGCTCTTAGAGGGCCATTTAAAAAGGAAAAAAAATGTATTTATTTTTTATTGCATTTTAGTCTTTTTGACCCCAGATCTCATATTTAAGAGGTCCCGTCATCCTTTTTTTTCTATTACAAGGGATATTTACATTCCTTGTAATAGGAATAAAAGTGACACTTTTTTTTTTTTTTTTAAAAACCGTGTAAAAATAAAAAATAAAAGGTAAAATAAATAAAAAATAAATAAATAAATAAACGTGCCCCGCCCTGTTGAGCTTGCGTGCAGAAGCGAACGCATACGTGAGTAGAGCCTGCATATGAAAACGGTGTTCAAATGATACATGTGAGGTATCGCCGTGATCAGTAGAGCGAGAGCAATAATTCTAGCTCTAGACCTCCTCTGTAAATTAAAACATGCAACCTGTAGAATTTTTTAAATGTCGCCTATGGAGATTCTTAAGGGTAAAAGTTTGTCACCATTTCACGAGCGGGCGCAAGTTTGAAGTGTGACATGTTGAGTATGAATTTACTCGGCGTAACATTATCTTTCACAATATAAAAAAAAAATTGGGCTAACTTTACTGTTGTCTCATTTTTTAATTCAAAAAAGTGTATTTTTTCCAAAAAAAGTGCGCTTGTAAGACTGCTCCGCAAATACGGTGTGACAGAAAGAATTGTAACGACCGCCATTTTATTCTCTAGGGTGTTAGAAAAAAAAATGTATAATGTTTGGGGGTTCTAAGTAATTTTCTAGCAAAAAAAAATGTTTTTAACTTGTAAACAACAAATCTCAAAAAGAGGCTTGGTCCTTAAGTGGTTAATACAGATTCACTATAATATTAGTGCATTATATCGTACATAGAGTGTGGACTTCAAAACTTCTTCTTTTGTCTCCATATTAGCTTATTTCAAAATTGTATCCAGAGCGAGAGTTTGTAGCAGTAGGAAGAGAAATAGCTGGCCTTATCCTAGAAGGTGAGCAATGACAGACACATAACATGGATATTATAATTATTTTGTCATTTTAAATTGAATGTTAACTGTTTTCTACAGTGTTTTATTACAGACAAATGAAAATATATCTGTTGGGGAGGTTTCCTTTTTCTGCCTGTTGCAGAAACCCAACAGGAAGTGAGAAAAAATGTATCCAAAATGGGGGCAATGCCTTCTTAGACAATTGTCACCACTGGAAGATTTCCGGTCACCTTTTGTTCCAGGGACAATAACACATTAAGGATTTGTCATCACATTTAGAGATTTTCTCTCACTTCCTGAGGTATCACAAGACAGGATTCAGGCTGGCCATACATTGTACAATTTTCCTTTAGATTTACCAAAACCATATGTTATGAACTCAAACCTAAATACTTTAAATTAGTAAGCAATCAGGCAGGCCCTTGCACTGCATACAGTGCCTTAAAGTATTCATACCCCTTTGACATTTTCCACATTTTGTTATGTTGCAACCAAAAAAATAAATGTATTTTATGTGATAGACGAACACAAAGTGGCACATAATTGTGGAAGGAATATAATAAATGGTTTTTGGATATTTGTAAAAAATTTGAAAAGTGCGGCGTGTATTTGTACTCAGCCCCCTTTACTCCTATACACCTAACTAATTGGAACCAATTGCCTTCAGAAGTCAGCTAATTAGTAAATAGAGTCCACCTGTGTGCAATTTAATCTCAGTATAAATACAGCTGTTCTGTGAAACACAGCATCATGACGGCCAAGGAACACACCAGACAGGTCAGGGATAAAGTTGTGGAGAAGATTAAAGCAGGGTTAGGTTATAAAAGAATATCCGAAGCTTTGAACATCTCACAGAGCACTGTTCAATCCATCATGGGAAAATGGAACGAGTATTGCACAACTGCAAACCTTCCAAGACATGACCTAAACTGCCGGGCAAGGAGAGCATTAATCAGAGAAGCAGTCAAGAGGTCCATGGTAACTCTGGAGGAGCTTCAGAAATCAACAGCTCAGATGGGAGAATCTGTCCACAGGAGAACTAAGTCGTGCTCTCCACAAATCTGGTCTTTATGGAAGAGTGGCAAGAAGAAAGCCATTGTTGAAAGCCATAAGAAGTCCCGTTTGAAGTTTGGGAGAAGCCATGTGGGGAACACAGCAAACATTTGGAAGAAGGTGCTCTGCTCAAATGAGATCAAAATGTTGCTTTTTGGCCTAAAAGCAAAACACTATGTGTGGCAGAAAACGAATACTGCACATCACCCTAAACACACCATCCCCACCATAAAACATGGTGGTGGCAACATCATGCTGTGGTGACGCTTTTCTTCAACAGGGACAGGGAAGTTGTTCAGAGTTGAAGGAAAGATGAATGAAGCCAAATACAGGGCAATCTTAAGCCTTGTACACATGGTACGATTGTTGGCAGGGGATTGTCTGTTGATCGACTGTTGTCCTAAAATCTTACCGTTAGTATGCTCCTTTTGACAATTGTTGTCCAATTTTCGGCCAACAAATGTTGGCTGACAGGTTAGTACAGTGGCTTGACGTCAGATTTTCGTATGGTCAGTACACAAATCCATCACACAAAAGTCAAAAGTACAAACACGCATGCTCGGAATCACTGCTCACCAAACACAAAATTAGCAGAAGGGGCCCAAAATGTGGTGCTCAAGAGCTGAAATTGCTCGTAGTACGTCACTACGTTCGTGTTTGTGGCACGACAATTGTATATCGTTAGTATGCAAGACAAGATCCTGGTACACGCCCTTTTGACATCAGACGCTCTGTTGGCCAACAATCGTACCGTGTGTACGAGGCTTTAGAAGGAAACCTGTTAGTCTACAAAAGACTTGAGACTGGGGCGGAGGTTCTGCTTCTAGCAGGACAACGACCCTAAACATACAGCCAGAGCTACAATGGAATGGTTTAGATTAAAGCATATTCATGTGTTAGAATGGCCCAGTCAAAGTCCAGACCTAAATTCAATTAAAAATCTGTGCCAAGAATTGAAAATTGCTGTTCGCGGACGCTCTCCATCTAATCTGACAGAGCTTGGGGTATTTTGCAAAGAAGGAGCACTCTCTAGATGTGCAAAGCTGGTAGAGACATCCCCAAAAAGACTTGCAGCTGTAATTGCAGTGAAAGGAGGTTCTACAAAGTATTGACTCAGGGGGGCTGAATACAAATGCACGCCACACTTTTCAGATTTTTATTTGTAAAAAATTTTGAAAACCATTTATCATTTCCCTTCCACTTCACAACTATGTGCCACTTTGTGTTGGTCTATCACATAAAATCCCAATAAAATACATTTACGTTCTGTAGGTTGTAACATGACAAAATGTGGAAAATTTCAAGGGGTATGAATACTTTTTCAAGGCACTTCAGTTGAAGATAGATCTAAAGGAAATTGAATAAGAAAATTGTATAATGTATGGCCAGCTTTAGGGCAGATTTTTGCACTGAGAACACAGACAGCAATGAAAATACTTAATTTATTTGTCAGTAGTAAGGGGAAGGATTTAAAACCTCTTTTGATGATCCTTTTTTTTTTTTTTATTGTAAATGTTGGGGAAATGTTCTCACTTTCTGTGTGGTCAGCAGGAAGGAAAGCATTGAGAAATCACTCAGAAATGGACAGCAAGAAATGCCTGAAAGAGGTTCTAATCCTTCTTCACACTATCCATTTGTGAAAAAATGTTGGTTGGAGTTGGGCATTAATACATAACTGATTGTCTGCTTTTCCAAGCAATGTTGTAATTCTTGATCTTGATTTTTTTTTCTTTCTTTTAAGTGGGATCAAAAGTGTCTTTCTTCCACCCAGATGATGAGGCTGTAGGTAAAAGCACATACTCCTACTGTACCTATCTCTGTATTTTGCCCTATAGAGTTAACCTGCCCATAGATGAATGGAAATGTCTAGTTGAGCAGGGCTGGCTGAATTTTGATCCATCTAATGTTCGACTTCTGTCGAACGGGACTGTTGGAAAACTTTTTTCGATCAGTGGCTTGCAGCCAATTGGCTCCAGCTGCTAATCGGTGTGTTCTGACGGTGGAGGAGTGCCTCCATCCACCTCTCATGTGTGTATGTGAAAATCCGCTGGCTGCTAAAAAAAAACAAAAAAAACAAAAACAAACACGAATTGTCTATGGGCATCCTTATTGTTTCATTTTATCAACCTGTATTCCGGTGTTGGGGGTCTGTTTTATCACGGTTATGTAATAACTTGTTTTTGGGGTTTTTCCAAGATATGCAAAAAAGATCACACAAACACTTGCAGGTAGACTCAAACTATATATAACATTTAATTAACAAATGACAGAGAACAATAACAAATGTAATAATATTGGAAATTTGTAACAAGATAATTGGCTATAGATGCCTTTCGACAAGGAGTCCCACCCGATTCTATTATGTATATGTAAAGCACTATTTTGCACAGAGTGGCCCCGAACCTGGTGTTCTAGGGTCCCTCGGCGGCTGTCTCAGCTCCTCCCGGCAAGAACTAAACACCTTCATGCGAGCTCTTCGCATGGTGTTTAGTTCTTGCGGGCGCGCTCACGTGATACAGCCGGTGGCTATAGCCGCCGACTGTATCACTCGGCCCCGCCCCCGGTGCGCCGCGTCATTGGATGTGATTGACAGCAGCGCGAGCCAATGGCTGCGCTGCTTTAAATCCATCCATTCTAGCCAATCAACGGCCAGGCTGAGCGGCGAAGAGGATGTCGGGAGCAAGCGCGGGACTTTCGAGGGCTCAGGTAAGTAAAACAGAGGGGGGGGCTGGGGGGGCCGGCATTGTCGGATGTTTTTTTACCTTAATGCATAGGATGCATTAAAACGTGAACCTTTACAACCCCTTTTAAGGAAGATCACACACATTCCTGAAGGGGCTTGGTCATTTGGTCAGTTTTGTAATGACATTCCTATAGTATAAAGTCATGTAAGGTAACCAGGTTGAGGACGTATTCTTATATATTGGTGAGCCATATGAAAAAGGAAATATGAAATTACTCCATCAGGGTCATTGTTACCTTTTTGACAATGACCCTCCCCATCGCCAGTAGACGTTCTAAGGTAAGAGGGTTATTTCTGAATGTCAGCATTTGCATAGACTTTTGCCGCTTACACACGGTCTGACTTTTCGACCGGACTTGGCCGACGGACCAAATCCGGCGGACAATCCGATCGTGTGTGTGCTTCACCGGACCTTCAGCGGACTTTTCCAGTCGCAAATCTGACGGACTTTAGATTTGGAACATGCTTCATATCGTTACGTCATAACTCCGCCAGACCCAGAAATCCGCTCGTCTGTATGCTAGTCTGATGGATAAAAACTGACGCTAGGGCAGCTAGTGGCTACTGGCTATCAACTTCCATATTTTAGTCCGGTGTACGTCATCACGTATGAATCCGTCGGACTTTGGTGTGATCGTGTGTAGGCAAGTAAGTTCGTTAAAAAGTCCGGCGGAAGTTCGTCAAAAATCCGTCGAAAGTCCGCTGGAAAGTCTGTCGGACCAGTCCAGGCGGAAAGTCTGACCGTGTGTACACGGCATTAGTCACTAGTCAATGCTCAATTCTAGTGAAAGGTTGATTGGGTGCCAATTGCTGGGAAGGATATTGTCCAGTATTACAGGAAGTCGTGCTGCTGTCAGTTGGGTCACTGTTGATAAATGCAAAATCTGGCTCTTTTATAGCGTCCATTGTCTAGACATTAAAAGTAAAAGAGAGAAATAGAGAAGAGAAGAAAAGTACAGGGATGAAGCAAGATAGAATGGGGGGGGGAATGGAAGAGGGTGGGGGAGGGGGGGGGGAGGAGGGATAGGAAGGGTGCCTATCTCAGCCAGGGCATTGCATTTTAATATACGAGCACATTACGTGTTCAAAGCCATAATTTCCGCGTATGCCGCGGAATACTTGAAGGCGAACCACCGGGACCATATTTTCCTCCCTAAGTCTGATTTGTTTCTGAGGGAGAAGGTTAAATCCTCCATATAGTATGTGTGGTCTACCTCACATAACCATTGGCGCAGGGAAGGTATCCTTGGAGTTTTCCAGAACCTAGGTATGAGGGCTTTGGCAGCGTTTAATAAATGTGGTGTGATGGATTTTTTATATGGTCCCGCTGGCTCGTCTGTACAATGCAATAATACCTGCCAGGGGTCATTAGGAATCTCCGAACCCTGGATTTCTTTTATCCAATGGAGAATGGTAAGCCAAAAGGGCCTAATAAGTGGGCAGGACCACCAGATATGAGCATGCGTCCCTCTCTCTCCACATCCCCTCCAACAGAGGGGTGAGTCCTGAGGAAAGAGCTTGTGGAGTACAGCAGGAGTGTAGTGCCACCTGGTCAAAAGTTTATAATTAACTTCAGCTGTTTTCGAGGACATAGATGATGCGTGAGAGAGTTGAAGGATAGAAGACTTCTGGGTTTCCGTTAGGGTCTTATGGAGATCCTTCTCCCAGTTGCGAAGGAAGCTAGGATATCCTGCAGTGCCCAATGATCTTAGTGATTTATAAAAATAGGAAAGGGGTTTCTCCACTGGGTGGTCATCTACAAAGGCTGCTTCTATCACCGTTAAGTTAGACACATTGCGCAATGGCTTAGGGAGGGTTTTAATGAAATCTGATAATTGCAAATATCTCCATAGATCCATAAGCGGTGGGTTCGGAACCGTTGTGAGCATGGATAGAGGTAAAATGTCAGAGTCTTTGGTGACTTGATGTAGTAAGACTGAGTTCCCAAGATTCCAGGAGTGTAATCTGGGGTCAATGTTCCCAGGAGGAAAATACATGTGACCAGTTATTGGCATGAGGGGGGAGTTGCATTGCCAAGCGTGCCTTTTACAAAGTAAGTCCCAGACCCGTAGGGTATAACACGTGAGAGGGGATGCTCCCCCAGATAGATGCCTGGTTTTCTTCGGGATCCAGATTAAGGGATAAAGGTCAGAGCCCCCCAATGCCACCTCCAGTGACACCCAAAGTTAAAATTAAACAATTAAGTGCAGCAATTTGGTATACACTATAAGGGATAACTAGAATTTTGATACAGTGCCATAGATGTCAAATACCTCTTAAAAAAAAAAAAGAGCAAATGTTTTTTCATCAAAATATACACATTCAGATTCAGTCTTAGTGCTATAACTCTTTGTAGTCATAAAAGACAAGGTAAAGTATTGACCAGGCAGTCACGGCTCATGCAAAAGCCATCATCATGTCCATAGAATATCATTAGCAGTGTCTCCTCTGCATAGACTGCCAACATATAATAAAGGGACAACGGATGGTTGCTAGCGTACAATGCGGACAGGATGGACCAGCACAGACTTGTGACAGCTCAAAGCCAGTTTCCCACACATCAACTATCAGTCCATCCTCGGGTTGCTTCCAGATGATTATCGTTCCTAATATTAGGTAGTCATCATTCATCACCATTTTATTTCTTATTATCTCATTATTTTACTTTTATTGTGTGTAGCTCAAAAGAAAGCCTCAACAAATTGTCCCATGTTTAACTACCATAGTTGCTTTACCCAATAGGAATTTTACCCCTTGACTCTGAAGAGTCTGGTCTCTGTGAAGTCGTCTGGGTTCATGAACATCATTTGGGTGAGTGCTGATTGTTGACTTATGTTAATTTTAGTGGTCATTTGCCTTTCTGTCTTCCAAAAACGGTTATTTTGCAGGAACTGCTTCTAAGATGGCCATACATGACTAGATTTCTCTCATTCAGAAAGAGAGAAAACACTGTGGATGCAAGACTCTCTGCTGCCAGCTATTCTATTCAGGCAGCTGTGGCACCTGCAGCCGTAGCTCCCAACTCGGCCTGATTTGGGGGGACTGTCCCTGATTTGGAACAAAGACCCTCTGTCCCTATTTGCTCCTCATTTTGTCCATCGTTTTGGTCTGATCTACAAAGTGGTATTAAAAAAAAACACTTTTTATATTATTTTTTTTAAAAAGGGTTTCCCAGTGCTAAACTTTTCAGCCAATTTCTGAATTGCTGCATTTGTAAATTTCAAAAGCCAGTATAAAGGAATTGTTTTTGAATAATTTCTTTATTTTTATTTTTTCATACCTTTTTGGTATGTTTTCCTCAGGACTTCCGTCCTATGTTTCCTCGGCGAGGTATGTCACTTCAGCGGTTTTATTGTGCCCTCCTCCGCCCCCCAACCCGTTGCCTTCTGGGACCTGAGTGTGTCCCAGAAGATGACTGGACCGTTCAGAAAGTGCCGTGCACTCGTGCATGCGCAGCAGGAAACAGGCTGTGAAGCCGCAAGGCTGAAGCTGCTGCCTGTTCACTTCCTGGATTTACACAGACACACAGAGGCACACCTCCAGCTTTGCAGCTCTCATTGGCCCTCTTATGATTCATCCCCCCCCCTCCCTTCCCACAAGGGGAAGGCCTAGGCTTTTTACCAGACAAACAGGAAGTGGGCTGTATAAGGTATTTACTGGCAGAAAAAAATATATATTTTACTATCCAAAGTTAAAACAACAGGGGCAGAAGATTTAATAGATAGGAAGTTGAAAAAAATGACTGAAGGTCCGCTTTAAGCATCAACGCGGTCATGCGATCTCTCACCCCCTGAAAGGGGACAGATTTTTTTTTTTTATCCAGGCTTGGGCAATTGTTCTTTTGGCTGACAGAAACAGATAGGAGGCGAGCTTCCGTTGATAGGCAAATAGGCCCGGAATTGGGCAGTGTAATAAGGCAAACTTAGCTTGTTTTGGTATGGGCAGATGAATCGACGTAAATAAGAGGCCGAATACACAGGACCAGAAGCCAGTTAGTCTAGGACGTTTCCACCATATATGAACGACATCACCCTGTTGGCCACAACCCCGGAAGCAGCGGTCACTGTAGGATGGGTTGGCATTGGTGATGCCGGCAGGGACCCAATACCAACGTAGGAGCATCTTATATGCCGCCTCCAAGGTGACTGTGTTAAATGAGCTTTTGACCACAGAAGACCAGGCCCCCACTCCAGTCCGCCAAGTCTATTTCGGTCGCCAAGTCTCGTTCCCACCGAGCTACATAGGTGAGCGAATTAAGGGATGAACGATTGTTCAGAGAAGCATAGAGAGCCGAGATGAGGCCTGGGGATCCCGGGGAGTGCAAGCAGGTATGTTCGAATGCAGTTTTCTGGAACGGGTACGTAGAAGTTCTGCGCAGTGAGGTGAGCTAATGCTGAAGTTGGAGATGGCAGAAGAGCTCCCCTTCTGGTATGTCATAGGTCTCCCGGAGCGAAGCCCATGTGGGCAAAAAAAAGTTTTCAAACTAAAATCTATTAGTGTATGGCGAGCTTAAGGTACTAAAGCTGCCGCTTCTACCCCAGCAATGCTAACCTAATGGTTTCATTCCAGCCAGTGAAGGCAAATAGTAAATACCAGGAAAGATAGAGAGTCCCACAGGATACTTATAACACCTCCACTGGAGGGGAGCTGCCAGGCACATATATCAGCTCTGTTCCCAAAATAGGCAATTTATCATGTCTTTTTGTATTATGTGTTAATGATCTCCATTAATATTACAGTATTCCATCTCTTATTCTGAGTAATAACAAGACACCATCCTTCCTGCATGTGGTTCCATGTCTTGTTTATCTAGTGCTGTGGTTACACCCTGTACTTCCTTTTTTCACATCTCTGTCCTGTTCTGGCTTTCCTGGACATTCTGCCCGGGTCATCAGTCTTTCCCAGCTACGGTACAAATACATTTTTGGTGCTCTGCAGTGACATGCTGCACATCCTGTCAATGTAATACAGATCTGCAGGTCTTCTTCCATGTGAGGTTCTGTGTCTGCATCTGTTCTATTTGAGATGATTTTTACTTGGTGAAGAGTTTTGGGATTTCAGGTGGTGGTTGAACCAAATATTGAACCATAGACCGTATATTGTGACAGCGCTATGCCTTGCCACAGTAGAAATTGGAGCATATGTCACACAGGGATCTCACTGGTTCAGGTTGAGGGGCTGCAGATTGCTTATTCTGGACTGGGTTCTGGAGTTCAGAGTCTTCGAAGAGTCTAGTGAGGGAAATAGCCTTTAGCCCTGTGTCCACAGCTTGCAGGAGATCAGTATCCTGAGTGCACAGCCTTCCTAATCAAAGGGCTGGCTGTGATTCAGGGCTCTTTACCCCTGGAGATAAGCTGCCATGGGAGCAACGTATGTGGTTAGGGAAAGACACTGAGAGGGTGTCTACCCTGGCGTCATGGAGATGTGGCCAGATCTGAGCATACCATTGCCTGAAGGATGTTCAGTGGATCATTAGGCAGGAGCTTGTGCAGCCCAAGAAGGCATTCTATATGTCAAAAAGCTGACTAAGACTAAGTGGTGAGTGTGTGTAGTTCTGGGACTAAGAAGCCTGGATAGCCAGAAGGCTGGCAAATATTTCTTTATTTTTTTTTTGGCTGGAGACCCCTGTGAGGGTAATGCTGTGAAGATATTTTTAAAGGCTCAAAATTTAAAAAAAGAAATAAAATAAACAAGTTATACTTACTGTCACGGAACGTCCCACACTCCGCTTGAGTGCTTCCGTCATATACCGCTTCCTAAGTTCTGGAACACGAGTCCAATGGATCTGGCTATAGGAACCCCAAGAACTAGACAACACCAGTCTTGGAGTACATCAGAACTACTCTTTATTTGAGATCTCACATACATTTATACACCAGGATGACTCAAAGCTAACCTAATTAACATGAGCTCCAATAGGAGTCGTCCCGTCTCCTACATTGTATAGAGGACAATGTCATTAGCTCATTCAATTAACATAAACACAGGTTGACACCAGCATCTCCTCACATGATGTGTCCCAACAGAATGAATCAGTCTTATCAGCAGGGGGCTGCTGGAGAAACCCCCCCTCCCTCTTCAGGGACACAGATCCACAGCAAGGAGTCCCCAACAGAATCACACAACCAACAAAATATACATATATACACGACTGAGTCCGATTAATACAGTTCAAACCGGACCTCCAATTCACCCCACAAAGAGCACCGTTCCATTGAAAATCCAGGGCCCATAATCAAAAGGCAACAGGCTAGCGTTCAGTCCCCTCCAATAGCCTCTGTCTCGGGTGAGCCTGTCACATTTCTCCCCCATCAAAGGTTGACTAACAAGGTCCCAGGCCTCCACCTGGTCTGGACATACGTTAGTCAGGCAGAGTGAACTCACATAGTCTTCCCGCATGATCTCCATTCTTGGCTGCAAGGAATTGTTGACCTCAGTAGGTGTGGGGCAGAGGTCATTTACTCTCTGTCTGGCTGCCAGGGCTTCAGCTGGATTGTTTTTAACATTCCTGGGCTCGGTCTGCTGCTGGGCAGAGGGGCCAATCACCCCTGCTTCTTGAAGCTGTAGAGGGACACTAGGTGCTATGCAGAGGCCAGCGGTGCTCTGCCCTGTTGCCAGCGATTTAGCTGGGAGTAGCAGCTCCACTACATCAGCTTGTCGTCGGAGAGAGGGGCCAACTGCCCCGGCTCCCTGGAACTCCACAGTTGTTGCCGGTGCTGGGAAGAGGTTGGTAGCACTCTGCTCTGTTGCCAGCACTTCTGCTGGGGACTCCACATCCTCCGCTCCGGCTAACTGTTGGGGCAGGAGGCTGGCTTCCTCCACTCCCAAACTGTGTAGTTGCCATTGGAAAAGGGAGCCGGCTGCTTCCATTTCCATTCCCTCATCTGGCTGCTGGGACGACATGTCGATGGTACTGTCTCCCAGGTACACGGATCTTTGTTGGGGAGGAAAGCCCGCTTCCTCCACCCTGGCCAACTGTTGGGGAGGGACAACACACACCTCCTCTCCCTTCTCCCCCTGTATCTGCTGCTGGGAAGTGATTGCCACCTTCTCACCCTGAGCCTCCGAAACTGTCACAGGTGTGGGGCAGAGGTCTTGGACCCTCTGTCCGGTTGCCAGCACTTCTGCTGGGGGTTTGCTAGGTGGTTCCTCCTCTACAGAAACGTCTATTAAATCCCCAGTCTCTGGAATTGGTAAAAGTGTGGGACAGAGGTCTTGGACCCTCTGTTCAGTTACCAGATCTTCAGCTGGAGAAGTTTGTTTTAACTCCATAGATGCTGCTGGCAGAAAATCACATGTCCCTGTCAGTGTTGTGGGAGAAAGGCCGACTACCTCTTCTCTCAAGAAGGCTGAAGCCACTGTTGGTGCTGGGCAGAGCACAGTGAACTTTGGCCCTGATAGCAGCTCTTCTGCTGGAGGCTCATCAGGTTGTTCTTCCTCAGCAGAAAAGTCTATCAAGTCCCATGTCTCTGCAACTGATGTCTGGGGATATAGGTTCACCATCTCCTGTCCATGGAACCCAGAAGATGCTATCATTTCTGGGCAGAGGTTAGCAGATCTCTGCCCTATTGTCAGCACTTCAGGTTTGGGGACGGCAATCTCCGGATTTTCCACTGCCGATTCTCTGGCATGCTGCTGAACTTGTTCTAGCAGTTTCCTGTATGCCCTTTCCAGATGCTGTTCCTTCCTTAGCAAATGGTCCAGATCAGGTTTGAGCTCTGAGACCCCTGCAAGACCGAGCATAGACTCTCTATAGTCTCTCATGTCCTCAAGGTCAGGTTCCCCCTCATCGCCAAACATAAAAAGATCTGTAAGGTTCTCCCACAGCAATCCAGGGCCGCCAAAATCATATCCCTCCGGAGAGCATTCTGTTGTCTCCCCTAAATATCCCTCCTCTGCGTGCCATTGCAGAGCCCGATAACGATTGTCCAGCTCTATCTCCTGCTGGACCAACCTGTCCAACTCAGTCACCCATTGCTCCTGGGGCTGCTCTCCCAGGAGTGCGATCCGCAATGCCCGTTGGTCACTGGCCCGCTGCTCTTGGGTTGGAAAGCACTTGCCCTGTTTTATACCAGCGAGACGGAGGGCTGCAATCCAGAGCTCCACCCGAATCAGCTGCCTGAGCTCCAGGTATTCATCCTCAGACACAGTCCTGGTGTATGTTGAAAGGATGATCCGCAGCAGCCCCGGGAATTCTGATGCCAGGTCCATATCTCCGCTGGGGTGACTGAAGTCTGCTATGCTGATCTTGGATCCAGTTGGAGGTTTGGATGTCCCAGACTTCAGGAAGCTATCCCACTGCTGCCACCAATGTCACGGAACGTCCCACACTCCGCTTGAGTGCTTCCGTCATATACCGCTTCCTAAGTTCTGGAACACGAGTCCAATGGATCTGGCTATAGGAACCCCAAGAACTAGACAACACCAGTCTTGGAGTACATCAGAACTACTCTTTATTTGAGATCTCACATACATTTATACACCAGGATGACTCAAAGCTAACCTAATTAACATGAGCTCCAATAGGAGTCGTCCCGTCTCCTACATTGTATAGAGGACAATGTCATTAGCTCATTCAATTAACATAAACACAGGTTGACACCAGCATCTCCTCACATGATGTGTCCCAACAGAATGAATCAGTCTTATCAGCAGGGGGCTGCTGGAGAAACCCCCCCTCCCTCTTCAGGGACACAGATCCACAGCAAGGAGTCCCCAACAGAATCACACAACCAACAAAATATACATATATACACGACTGAGTCCGATTAATACAGTTCAAACCGGACCTCCAATTCACCCCACAAAGAGCACCGTTCCATTGAAAATCCAGGGCCCATAATCAAAAGGCAACAGGCTAGCGTTCAGTCCCCTCCAATAGCCTCTGTCTCGGGTGAGCCTGTCACACTTATGCTCTGTGCAGTGATTTTGCACAGAACAGCCTTGATCCTCTTCTTTTTCTTTTTTTTTTTTCCAAGTCCCTCCCGCCGGAGCTCTTAGCTTATCCCCCACCCCTTCCCCAGCCGAGTGCCCTTCTATTAGGCAGCTTGCTATGGAAGCACTTGTGTGTTCTCGCTCCTGAGCCCCATTCAGTGTCCATAAGACCGCCCCTCCCGCTTCCTCCTCACTGGCTGTGATTGACAGCAGTGGGAGCCAATGGCACCCTCTAGTGTTGCTAGGTTTCTATAGTGGTTAGGTTTTTGTAGTGTTGGTAAATTTCAGTTTTCATCTGGGTTGGGCGTGACTCAGGCAGAGCTGGGTGACTCACAGGCAGCATCACTGGAGACCTCCCACGTCTTTCCAGAACATGCTAGAATCTTCTGGAAAAGGAGGAGAGGAGAGGTGGAGCTGCCTGTAGTATTCTGAGGAGGAGCCCTGACCAATCCCCAACCTGGATTGGCAGGGGGCAGGCCTCCTTAAATACTCAGGGTCAGCCCAGCTGGGGAGGAGGAGTTTGGAAGGAATCTGGAGATGGAGTGCCAGGCTGCCGTAGCCTTTGAGGGAGCTCCCCAGTCTGGGGGGGAGGGTTGACCTTGGGCCTGGGCTCGGGTGTGGACAGGACCATCTCGAGACACACGGAGGTATCCTGGACAGGTGGCACGGGAGCAAGGAGAGGACAGTGGGAGAGCACTGGCAGGCAAAGTCTCCAGGAGGAACTACAAGTTACAGCCAAGAGGGCTGGTGAGTGACACACAGTCAGGAGGACTGGGAGGCGCGCCTGAGAGGAATGGGAGATTGCAGTCTGAGGTGGGTGCAGAGCCAGTGGAATGAACTGTGGTGGCAAGGGCAGTAGAGAGAGGCAGCTGCAGCCAGGAGTGCTGGCAGGGCCTGAGGAGGTGGTGCTGGGATCAGTAGCCACGTGGATAGCTAGCACCAGGACCACCTATATTTTTGCTACACCAAAGGGGCCCACGGTCCATGCCTGCAAAGAGCAATTGCTAAGGCCCGGCAGAGCCAGTGTCAGGCCTGATCTAAAGTGCTAGCTGGTCCTGGAAGTGAGGAATCAAGAGGGGTGCTGGAGAGTGAGATCAGCAGTCAAGTTTTGTGGTGGAGGAAGAAAGGAAGTTTTATATACTGGAGGTGTATATAGTTCTCAGTCCTTACATTGTCTGTTCTGCAATCAACTGGGCGTCTCATACTGTAATTGCCAAGTTGAATTCCTCCAATAAAATAAACAAAACAAAGTGCATGGACTGCTTTCTGTCTGGGAATGACTGAAAAATTGTGTGCCTGGCTGGGTAGGGTAATAGATGGACCACAACTACCAGCAGCCCTTACGGGGGTACCGCTATATATATATATATATATATATATATATATATATATATATATATTCTATATGTATGTGGATCTATCTAGAGATCTAGATAGATAAAAATAAGATTAATCCTGTAATTAAAAAAAAATCTAATTATGCAGCCCTAAAAATCGCTTGAAGCGGATCTTCCCTCATATTTCTTTACATCTTCCACTGTTCTTGCCTGCAGACTCCCAGGATATCCACATTATATTACCAAAGAAGTATCATGAATGTGTGCAAAAATATTGATTAAAGTTGGCCATACATTGTTCAAATTTAGATGTGTGTGGGACAGAGAAGAAGCTTCTCATTTATTATAACCATACACTATGTGCATTTATATTTTCAGTTCACAAACCAGAGAAAGTGAGCTGGGCGGAGGCTGCGGGCACCATACGGGATGGACTGTGTGTGTATACAGCCTTGCATTCACTGGCACACCTGGCACCGGGGAGATCTGTGCTGGTAATGGACGGAGCAAGTGTATGTAATATAAGTCTTCTATACAACATATCACTGCAGGTAGCATGTACTTATCATGAACAGGTGTAACCAGAACTGTGTGAACTGTAACAGAGGGAAACAAATGCATTTAACGTGAAATAATGTAGTTTTATTAAGATAAGTAAATATAGATATAAAACACCCCCCAATACAACACAGTGTACAACAACCAGACAGTAACCCACAAACAACAGTCAAAACAGATATATACAATAGATGGGGAATACCAGAATTGTAAACGTAGCCAGGCCAGGGTCATAAACGGGAGATCAGCAGATGGGGGCAAGGAGCAAGACAGGGCAGGGGGAAGGTGGAAGGGATCAGGCTGCAGGGCAAGGGTACAGGAATACAGGAACACGGGATGGACAAGAACCGGTACAAATACAGGTTCAGGTTTGGGTTCTCTGGATCACAGGATACAGGTCAAGGCTCAAGGACAATACCAAGGTGTAATAATCGATATAATTATTAATATTATATCTGTGTATTAATTTATCTAGTCCCTATAATTAGTTGGTCTATTAAACTCTGAGCAGATGCTATTGTTAATATCACAATAATACCAGGTTGGCTATGAAACCAAACACACAGTGCTGCTAGTAAAACAATATCTTATTTTATTTCCCAAGGAGTTAGGAAACTATCATAAAAGTACTAAAAGGGTATTACAATGTTACATAGCTTACAATCAGAACACACTATACTAACAGCACATCTCTACAACATATAACAACAATGAAATCTCAAAGATACTTATCACACATGGTTTCCTCTGCGGGTTCTGGATGATAAAAGGGGTCTGGGCCACATGGAATATAGGTCCAAGCCCTCGGTCAGAGCGAGGTCCCAAGATAGCAGAGGGACACCCTTACAGCAGGCTTCTCAGCAACCAAGAGAAAGAACAAATGCCTGTGTGTTCCTTTCATTCAAACATACACGCCCACTCGTAGCCACCCCCATTTGCCTTTTATCCAATATACATTGCCGAGAGATATCCCTCCCAAATGTCTGCCCATTCTCCAGGAAGCATGCTATATTGTCCACCAGGGCCAGCGTCTCTATTAGCCCTGTGTCAGATCTTCAATAGACATCTTGGCAGCAGTGGTCTCTTTGAAACTTTGTACTCACACATGTCACAGCAGGTGGGCTTGAGCCAAGGCATTGTTCTTCTGATCACAAAGCTTTGATGTGTTTCATTCCTACCTGGCTATGTCAAACAGGAAGTGAAATACCAGAAGTAGGATATTAAACCATGTTGCTATCCAACACAAGGCAAGTGTGTGAGTGCTTGCCAGGTATAAGTACACATCTCCTGCAATTAGCCTCAGGTGACGCCTGATCGCAGGAGATAATGTCGGCTCCACACTGCCAGAAGACACTCACTGGTGGACACCAGTACTGCGGGCCAAGGATCAGACAGTGCCAGCAGCAGGTGAAACCTTTCCTGACCGTTCCAGACTGCCAGGAGACACCCGATGGTGGACACCGGTACTGCAAGCCAAAGGTCCGACGGTGCCACCAGCAGGTGAAACCTTTCCTGACAGTACTGCTGTGGTCACCCTGTGTTCTTCTGACTGCCAAATGTGCAGAGTCAAGGAATTAAAGTGTATATGCAGCCAAATTTTTTTTTTTTTTTTTTTTTTTTTTTTTAGGATTGATTGGTGAAAGAATAAAACCCCTTCCAGGCTTTACTGGTATGTGGTGTTCTATTAGGGAGATAGCCTCTTAACTTCCTGTGATGGTAAAAGCAGTTTAACCAGACCAGAGGGGAAACATGCAATAGGGACACGCAGTGATAAAGTCTTCCCCTGCTCTGCTAGAAAAAAGTGTTTTTGTTTCTCCCTATGTTACTGTTGGAGATTTTCCCTCACTTCCTGTCTAGGAAAGTCGCTGTCACTGTGATTGTAAGGAAGGAGAAATATCTTGAACAGGGCCCCCGATAGCAATAAGATTTAATAGGGGTTCTAATTCTGCCCTACTCCATGCAAATCTTAAAAAAGTGGTTGGACATATACTTACACCATGTCAGATATGACCTCATGAACAGATGAATATAATGAGTCATGTGACCACTCCTCAGCTGCTGCCTTGCCCTAAAATTCCTTATGGTATGTTTAGCAAAATATCTTAAAAAACCAAAAACTGCTGAAGAATATATGTGAAACAAAAATGAGCAGCTCAGTAAAATAATAAAAACAGCTGCACTCACACACATCCCTATAGTCTGATATCAATACAATAATATAATACAATAATATACACTCACCGGCCACTTTATTAGGTACACCTTGGCAGTACCGGGTTGGGCCCCCTTTTGCCTTCAGAACTGCCTTAATTGTTCGTGGCATAAATTCAACAAGGTGTTGGAAACATTCCTCAGAGATTTTGGTCCATAGTGACATGATAGCATCACATAGTTGCTGCACATCCATGATGCGAATCTCCCGTTCCACCACATCCCAAAGGTGCTCTATTGGATTGAGATCTGGTGACTGTGGAGGCCATTGGAGTACAGGGACCTCATTGTCATTTTCAAGAAACCAGTGGTGAGATATTTGGAGCTTTGTGACATGGAGCATTATCCTGCTGGAAGGAGCCATCAGAAGATGGGTACACTGTAGTCATAAAGGGATGGACATGGTCAGAAACAATACTCAGGTAGGCCGTGGTGTTTAAACGATGCCCAATTGGTACTAAGGGGCCCAAAGTGTGCCAAGAAAATATCCCCCCCCCCACACCATTACACCACCACCAGCCTGAACCATTGATACAAGGCAGGATAGATCCATGCTTTCATGTTGTTTATGCCAAATTCTGACCCCGACATCTGAATGTCGCAGCTGAAATCGAGACTCATCAGACCAGGCAACGTTTTTTCAATTTTCTATTGTCCAAATATGATGAGCCTGTGCGAATTGTAGCCTCAGTTTTCTGTTCTTAGCTGACAGGAGTGGCACCCGATGTGGTCTTCTGCTGCTGTAGCCCATCTTCAAGGTTCGATGTGTTGTGCATTCAGAGATGGTATTCTGCATACCTTGGATGTAACGAGTGGTTATTTGAGTTGCCTTTCTATCATCTCGAACCATTCTCCTTTGACCTCTGACATCAACAAGGCATTTTTGTCCACACAACTGCTGCTCACTGGATATTTGGTCTTTTTCCCACTATTCTCTGTAAACCCGAGCGACGGTTGTGTGTGAAAATACCAGCAGATCAGCAATTTTTGAAATGCTCAGACCTGTCTGGCACTAACAACCATGCCATGTTCAAAGTCAATTAAATCCCCTTTCTTCCACATTCTGATGCTCGGTTTGAACTTCAGCAAGTCGTCTTCACCACATCTAGATGCCTAAATGCATTGAGTTGCTGCCATGTGATTGGCTGATTAGCAATTTCTTTTACCAAGCAATTGAACAGGTGTACCTAATAAAGTGGCTGGTGAGTATATACCCATCATGCGTTGCGTTATGTTTATATAAAGCATGCAAACCACAATTATATCAAAAATTTGAAGAGTCCTCATAAAAGCCCAATAGTGAGGTCAATCAAATATATCCACTTGTGAAATCCAGGGTTAGTCTCCTTCACAAGCCACTGTAATACCAACACCATCACAACTCCTTTACCAGAGCCCAGGACCCCGCATTACAGAGGTCTGACCAAGCTGGAAATAAAATTGTCCAATGTAATGGCTCAAGTTACTCCCAGCATGGAGGATAATAGACTCTCTAACGATCCTCCAGCAATATACAGATCAATCTCCGGCAAGAGGAAGGAGAGGAGGAGACCCCATAGTGTAGTACATTAAAACCGTTTAATTAAAATACACTATGTTACCAAAAGTATTGGGACACCTGCCTTTACACGCACATGAATTTTAATGGCATCCCAGTCTTAGTCCGTAGCGTTCAATATTGAGTTGGTCCACCCTTTGCAGCTATAACAGCTTCAATTCTTCTGGGAAGGCTGTCCACAAGGTTTAGGAGTGTATCTATGGGAATGTTTGACCATTCTTCCAGAAGCGCATTTGTGAGGTCAGGCACTGATGTTGGACAAGAAGGTCTGACTTGCAGTCTCCGCTCTAATTCATCCCAAAGGTGTTCTATCGGGTTGAGGTCAGAACTCTGTGCAGGCCAATCAAGTTCCTCCACCCCAAACCCACTCACCCATGTATTAATGGACCTTGCTTTGTGCCCTGAGTCCTGACTAGATTAGAACACCTTTGGGATGAATTAGAGCGGAGACTGCGAGCCAGGCCTTCTCATCCTACATCACTGCCTGACCCCACAAATGCGCTTCTGGAAGAATGGTCAAACATTCCCATAGACACACTTCTAAACCTTGTGGACAGCCTTCCCAGAAGAGTTGAAGCTGTTATAGCTGCAAAGGGTGGGCCAACTCAGTACTGAACCCTACGTACTAAGACTGGGATGCCATTAAACTTAACGTGCGTGTAAAGGCAGGCATCCCAATACTTTTGGTAATATAGTGTATATGTCATATACTCATATAAGCAGAAGTAAGACGCATATGAAGTACAGACAACAGCGCTGGACCAAGCCAGCGTGATGACGTCACTGCTGGGTCCCGCCCTGATGTGTTTCGCCCCCACAGAACGTCCTTTCAGAACGGGAATGCTAACTGTAACATATGCTATCAACCAAACTGTCAGCCTATGAAATGGCTTGGTGTCATAACATGTGCAGTACCATGGAACTTGCAGTTCCAACAGAAACTAAGAAGGAGGCTTCCTTGGCTGAAAAAGATAGGAGGGTTTAGTTTTGCTTTAATATCTGGTAACATCCTTGATTTTACACATTGGTCATCTACTGCAGATTGACAGATAAATAGTATGTGTGTATACAGTCCCATTACTGCAGCTTGTCGGCAGCAGGGCACGTTTAGCCCATTTTGTATAGCAGAGTTGGGAAGGACCAAAGACACTGTAATGAACTTCTTGCTCTTTCTCATAGCCCATTGGCACGCTGGCCATTCAGCTCTCCTATCACAGCGGAGCCACTGTGATCGCAACGGCTAACAGTGAGGAGGACAAGCAGTACCTGGATAAGCTCAGACCAGGTGTAGGTGAGATCTATGAAACGCACATCACACAGTAGATGGGTAGTAATGAACACCTCATTTCTAAAATGGTCATTCTCAAATGGATCTGAAGATTAGCAGTTCCAACATGTAAAATTGGTTATTAATTCTTTACAGTATATAATTAAAGGGGTTGTAAAGGTTCACGTTTTTTCACCTTAATGCATCCTATGCATTAAGGTGAAAAAACATCTGACAATACCGGCCCCCCCAGCCCCGCCATTTTACTTACCTGAGCCCGTTCACCTGCTGCGCTCGCCCCCGATTTCCTCTTCGCCGCTCAGCCTGGCCGTTGATTGGCTAGAGTGGATGGATTGAAAGCAGCGCAGCCATTGGCTCGCGCTGCTGTCAATCACATCCAATGACGCTGCGTGCCGGGGGCGGGGCCTAGTGATACAGTCAGCGGCTGTAGCCGCCGGCTGTATCACGGTAGCGCGCCCGCAAGAACTACACACCATGCGAGGGAGCTCGCATGAAGGTGTTTAGTTCTTGTGGGGAGGAGCTGAGACAGCCGCTGAGGGACCCCAGAAGAGCAGGTTCGGGGTCACTCTGTGCAAAACGAGCTGCACAGTGGAGGGAAGTATAACATGTTTGTTATTTAAAAAAAAAAAAAAATTACCTTTACAACTCCTTTAAAGCAAAAACGTTTTTTTTTTTTCTTTTTGAATAGAGTATGAGAGGGTTATAACCCCTGCCAGTGCCGTCTGTGTCTCATTGGGGAGATTTACCTTTACTTCCTGTCCAATAGCCACAACAGGAAGTGAGTAGAAAACTAGACATGTGCAGTTAGTTTCGTTCTGAATTGAAATTCGGACAAATTTTTCGTTATTCTGTAATTCGGATGTATCAGAATTTCCCAATTACAATAATAACAAATTTTCAATGAATCCGAAATAATGAATCAAAATTTCGGATGAAATTCGAATTTGAGATGTTTTCAAAATGAATTTGAATACTTTTCTAATCAAATTCGTATTTCCAAAAAGAATAAAATAATTTATATAAATAAAACAGAATACAAAAAAAAAAGCATAGAAAAAAATAGAATAGAGTAAGTCTAGGTTTCCATTATTGCGTCCCTAAAGTCGTGCAATTTAGAATGCGACTTTAAATGCAGCTTTGCTGCAACTTTACGCTCTCTGTATCAAAGTCGCATCAAAAGCTGCATTAAGTAGCTGTGTCCAAAGTCGCATGACAAGTCGCACTAGTGGAAACGTAGACTAAAACAAAACAAAATAGAATAGAAAATAAAAGAACAGAATAAAATAGAAAATAAAGGAATAGAACAGAATAGATAAAAAAATAGAATAGAATATAACCATCTTCTAAAATTCTAATTTTGAATAGAATAAATTTGAATAGAATAGAAAATATAATAATAGATTAGAATATAAGAATATAGCCATTTTTTCCGAAATTCGAAAAGAATAAATTTGAATAGAATAGTAAATAAAAAAATAGAATCTAAAAAACAATGGAATAGAATATAACAATCTTCCATAATTCAAATTTCGAATAAAATAGATTTGGTTTCGAATGCAATTTGATTTGAATTTGAATGGAATTTGAAAAATTTGAATCGATTCGATTACGTGAAACGAATTCCGAAAAACAAATCAAATGACTTTAAACTAATTTATGTAAATATCGAAACGAAACAAATTTTTTTCGTTCTGCACATATCTAAAGAAAACTCTTCAAAATGAGAGAATTTCTCTCTTGGACGGGTGTCTCCAGACCTTGTGTCCCCAATTCAAAGATTTCCCTTTTTAATCCTGTTCTGGTGGCAACTACTCTCAATGACAATGGTGACCCGGACAAATAGACGGGTTGAATCTCCCGAACAGGAACACAAAAAGGGGACCTGACCTAAATTTTGATCCCTCTTCACCCTATCCACATCGTTAAAAAATATTTTGGCTTTAGATGAAATTTAATTCCGGGCAAAAAAACTCTTATTTAAATATGTTCCTATATAACGAAAAAAGATATAAATCCACTATGTGTGCACCAATTGCCTCTGCAAACCCAGATATTACCTTGTAAAAATATCCATGACCTTATCATTGTGCAGAGCTGTGGGGTGGGGTCAGCAGCTCCATTCACTTTAGGCTGCTTGCAGAAAACGACAGAAGGGGGCGGAGACAAGACCGGTCACCCAGCACAGGGAGAGAGAGTAGCAGTGAGCGGTCTTTCTTACAGGAAGCTCCGACACAGAGGGAAAGTCTCACACTGGATGACTGCACAGATCTGGAAGAAATACACAAAGCACACCAAGAATACACAAAGCACACCAAGAATACACAAAGCACACCAAGAATACACAAAGCACACCAAGATTGCAGGAAGAATACAAGAATTGCTAATTCCAGAGTTCAGTTTAATAAATGTACAATTGCAGCACTGAAATAAACTAGAATTATTTGTTTATAACTCTTTTTTTTTTTTTTTCTATTCATGCTTCTTTTCTAAGGGGTGCGACAGCCCGCAGTAGGTAAGTCTTTCTTTATTTTACTGATTCTTCATAAATGAGTCGATAAGTCGATATGTGTAACTTAAAGCGGAGTTCCACCCAAAAGTGGAACTTCCGCTCATTTGTCTCCTCTCCCCCTCCGGTGCCACAATTGGAACCTTTCGGGGGGGAGGGGGGGCATGATACCTGTTCCCACTTCCGGGAGTCCGGGCCACGGTCCATGACATCACCGCGGATCTCCTCCCTCCTCCTCCCTCCTCCTCTCCCTGTCGCCGGGCCAGTAGGAGAGAGGAGCGGGGCCTCGTGCATGCCTCGTGCATGCGCAGTAGAGTTCCCAGCGTGAACCTGTAAGGCTACACTGCCGGTTACCCTCATCCGCAATGGCGGCGGCAGCACCCAACAGCTGATGGAAACATCAGCTGCGGTGCCGACATCGCTGGACTCCAGGACATGTAAGTGTCCTATTGTTAATAGCCAGCAGCTGCAGTACATTAATGACCCTCTGTATATAGTATATGCCAAGAGAATTTTTTTTATACAAAATTTTGATTTCATAATGGTTAGTGCGGTCAGATTGGGGTTGTTTTATGAGCAATATACGTTGCTAACGTACTGTATTAGGCCTATAAGTGGCATTTGCACCAGGTCTTGCTGATGGCCTTTGAGTTTTAGACAACCCTCAGGGTACTCGTATGCCCTGTACACACGGTCGGATTTTCAGACGGAAAAAGTGCGATCGGATTGCGTTGTCGAAAATTCTGATCGTGTGTGGGCTCCATCGGACTTTTTCCGTCGGAATTTCCGACACACAAAGTTGGAGAGCAGGATATAAAATTTTCTGACAACAAAATCAGATTAAATTCCGATTGTGTGTACACAAATCCGGCGCACAAAGTGCCACGCATGCTCAGAATTAAATTAAGAGAATAAATTACGAAAGCAATTGGCTCCTGCCCCGTTTATAGTCCCGACGTACGTGTTTTACGTCACTGCGCTCAGAACGATCGGATTTTCCAACAACTTTGTGCGACCGTGTGTATGCAAGACAAGTTTGAGCCAACATCCGTCGGAAAAAATCCATGGATTTTGTTGTCAGAATGTCCGATCAATGTCCGATCGTGTGTACAGGGCATTAGGCAACGGGTAAACTTTTGTCAAATGATTTAATAATTTAACAGATGTATGTTCATATAAAGTAATATGGACAAAACCTGGTTTTAATGGTGTTGGTCATACATCTGCCAGGTCAGTGGAAAATGAAGGCACAGTCCGACCATGCCAAGGCTTGCCTCCCAGCTGACTCTCATGAATATGTCCGCTTTGTTCTGGGAGCCTGGTGCTGCAAGCCACCTGGAGAACCAACACCGTGCATATTTAGAACCATGAAGAATTCGCAGCAAAACCACGCGGATGCTCATTTTTATTTTACAATGCTTTTTTTTATCAACCATCAGTGCCAAAAAAATGCTACACTTGACTGTATTGGGACATCTGTTTGCCCTTGAAATGAGGTGAATAGGTAGTACATATTTGCTTAACGCTTTCCTCCCTTGCTAAAGCAAGGATTAGGCCCATTTGCACAGAGATTTTCCAACATGTTAGAAAATCTTGGTGAGTAGTAGTGAGCTCTTCCTAACAGTGCTGAGACAAGGTCATCTAGAGCCCAGGGCAAAAAGTGTCAAATTGTGAACCCCCCCCCCCAAAGTTGCATGAGTATTGTGTCAGCGAAAATCCCCCACGTGCTCAAAACTGATCACTAATCTGCATGATTACTCCCTTAGCATAAACTCCCCCTCCTCCTTCCAGTACAAACCCACCCCCTGCTTATATCACCCTACCAGTACAAATCTTTGCTTCCCCACCCCCCCCACACACACAAAAAGAATCACCCCTCCTAGCACAAATCCTCTACCCCTAAAATCTCCCCTCTCTAACCCTCCTGAATTTCCCCTTCTAGCACAAATACCCCCCATTTCATTCCACCATCCCTACTAGCACAATTCCCCTCCCCCGACCATATTTATTTTAGGTGCCGTCAATTTACGCAGTGCTTTACATATACATTGTACATTCACTTCAGTCCCTACCCTCAAGCAGCTTACAATCTAAGGTCCCTAACTTACATTTATATACTAGGGCCAATTCAGACAGGATCCAGGATTAACCTACTAGCATGTGTTTAGGATGGGGAGGAAACCGGAGGACCTGGAGGAAACCCACACAGGCACAGGGAGAACATGCAAATTCCAGGCAGATGGTGTTGTGGTCTGGATTCGAACCAGCGACCCTTTTTGCTGCTAGGTGAAAGTGCTATCCACTACACCACTGTGCCGCCCCATATCACCTCTTCTAGCATAACCCCCCCCCCCCCCAACACAGATCCTCTTAATTTACCACTCCTAGCATCCTCTCACAGCGCCCTCCCACCTCGCATGACATCACAGTGTCCAGAGCAGCTGCCCCTCTTGCCCACCCCTTGTCCGGGCCCTGCTTCCTAAAAAAAACAAAAAACCTGACCAAAAAGAATGCCCCACTTGGCCCATTCAAGATCTGGATCCGGCTGTGCATAACTACCATAATATAACCAACATCCCTTTTGTTCTTGCTGTTGCTTTTTTTGATTTTTTTCCTAGCCTTGTGCTATTCAATAGCAAGTCAAACAAGACATTGTGCTTAACAATGCAACTATCAGTCCCTCCCCTCATGCCAGGGTACTAGGTGTAATCCTAGACCAGTGGTTCTCAACCTTTCTAGGGTCGTGATCCCTTGATAAAATTTCACAGGTTGTGAGGACCCCTAACAGTAAAATTATTTTCGTGGCATGGGTTGTCAGCACCCAAGGCATGACAAGTAATTTGCCCCTTCCACTTGTACAGTATTAAACCCCTTATGGTACATTTTAGGATGTACCACTCTTTCTCTTTGTTCTCCTTTTTGTTTCCTTTTATCTCTCTCTATCCTAATTTCTTGGGTTTTTTTCCCCATCCCTCTCTCTATCCGTCTTTCTTGTTCTTGCTCCTATTCTTTCTCTCCCTTTTTATTTGTTCTTCCCCCTCTTTTCCTCTCCTCCCTTCCATGTATTCTCTATGTTTATTCCTTCTCTTACTCCTTGGTGAGGGGTGGGGGAAGAATGGGATGAGTGGCAGTGCCCGTGGGAGTTGGGATGAGTGGCAATGCTGGGGGAAGTTCTGATCAGCCAACTTGGGTGCTCTTGATCAAGGTCATCTGCTGATCTTAGAACTGTAGTGGGGACTTTTAATGGCAACTACAATCACAGGTAGTGTTACTGCTTCTCCGGCTTCACTGTGCCACAGGCTCCAGGGACAACCCTGCTGGGCGGCTGCAAAAAGTCTGGGAGAGGTGCGGGCTTCAGGAACAGCCCAGGATTTGGTGACCCCTGGCAAATCATCATTTGACCCCCGAGGGGGTCCCGACCCCCAGGTTGAGAACCACTGTCCTAGACTCTATCTTGTCATTTCAGCCTCAAATCCAATCGTTGTCAATAGTTTGTAGAATTCACCTCGGTAACATCTCTAAAATTCGCCCCTTTTTAACAATTGAAACCACCAAGCTCCTCATTCACTCCCTTGTTATCTCTCGCCTTGACTATTGCAACTCCCTTCTCGTTGGCTTTCCTCTCCATAGGCTATCCCCTCTTCAGTCTATCATGAATGCTGCTACCAGACTTATCCACCTTACCAACCGCTCAGTGTCTGCCAGTCCTCTCCTCCAATCCCTACACTGGCTCCCAATTACCCAGTGAATTAAATTCAAAATACTAACCACAACATACAAAGCCATTCACAACTCTGCCCCGAGCTACATCACCAATCTTGTCTCCAAATATCACCCAAATCGTCCTCTCCGCTCTTCTCAAGACCACCTACTCTCAAGCTCTCTTTTCCTCCTCCCATGCTCATCTCCAGGATTTCTCCAGAGCCTCTCCCATCCTCTGGGACTCGCTACCTCAACCTGTCCGACTATCCCCTACTCTTGCTACCTTCAGGCGATCCCTGAAAACTCATCTCTTCAGGGAAACCTATCTCGTCTCCAACTATTCTCCTACCACTTCCATCAGCTCATTCCCCACAGTTACAACCTTTTGTACCACCTGCCCCACCCTATTAGATTGTAAGCTCTTCTGAGCAGGGCCCTCTTAATCCTCTTGTATTTTATTGTATTATAACTTTATTGTCCCCTTTTTATATTGTAAAGCACTGCGTAAACTGTTGACGCTATATAAATCCTGTATAATAATAATTATAGGGTTGGCTTTCCCATGATAGCTCCTGCAACTCATCGTTTACAATGATATATTGGTGCTTCCATGTCTCCTGAGCCTATGTCTTCATTGGTTTGCTCTTTAAGTAGCCTTCTGACCCTAAGGCCTCATGCACACAGACGTTTTTACAGCCGCTTTTTTGAGCATTTTTTGCAGCTTAAAAAGGCCTGTATATGTTAGTCTATGGCTTCATGCCCACCTAGGCGTTTTTGAGCTGCAAATGGCATAGGCGTTTTTAAGCTGTAAAAAAAAAAACCCAGGACCAGTGGGTTCTGAGAGACGTTTTTCAGCTGTAAAAACGCTCTAACGCTAATAAACGCTCAAAAACGTCATTCACCAACGTTTTTTAACGTTTTTGATCCATTGAAAAAAAATAAATAAATTTGAAGAAAAAAAAACGCTCAAAAATGCTAACGCTCAAAAACGCTATTGCAAAAACGTTGAAAAAAGCTGAAAAAAATCACTGCAAAGTGTGCATGAGGCCTTACAATATGCAGTCTGTTTAAATCTTTCCTCTGCAGGAGAATGAATAAATGGTGTCTGTCGTACAATATCAGACAATTCCCAAAATCAGGACTGCATGTTCATCCCCCTATTAAACACCTACAAAGCCTGATAATCTCCCTACATTTTCTGCAAACCTTTGTATGTCCACAAAAGCAGAGCTACAAACAGATACAAGTTATTGTAGTAATATTATAATTTTATATTTTATGAAAATGTAGAATTCCTGTAACTTCATCTATTTTGTTTTTGCCCCCAGCTCGTGTTATAGATTTATCTAAAAGTAATATTGACCTGGCAGAGAAATGTTTAGAAGAGACAGGAGGCCTGGGAGTCAACATTGTTCTTGATGCTGGAGGTTGGTTTTGGACTATAAAGTAATTTTTTTTGTGGTGTGTTTTTTTTTTTTTTTTTCTTTAATTTTTTTTAATTTTACTCAAAATTGCATGTGAATACTTATTTATTGTGTGTAGGCAGATGGAGAAGGCCTCATGTACACAGGACGTTTTTACAACCTCTCCTGAACGATTTAATTTGGTAGTAACCCACGGCTGCGTTTTGCCGCGTGTGCATTTTATAAGCATTTTAAAAAGAAACAATAAAAAAAAAAAATAATAATAATAACATATATTTTTTTTTTTTCAAAATAGCCAAAAATGAAACGCGGCTAAACACAAGTTGCTGCATTTAGCCGCATTTGGCGCTTGAAATGCCTCTAAACACAGCTTCTCAGCCCATTTTTTTTGCGTTCCAAAAAAAGCCTCTAAACTCAACTGCCTAGAAACGACTATAAACGACCCTGTGTACATGTACTGATAAGATAACATAGAGGAGAGTTCAGGAGCAGTTGAAAAAAATGCCCAACTGCTCCTAAACGTCCGTTTACCAGCAGCAGTGTACATGAGGCCTAAGAGCCCTTTCACACTGGGGCGTCGGTGGTAAAGCGACACTATTTTTAGCTGCGCTTTACCACCGTTTTACGGGGGTTTTCAGCCGCTAGCGGGGTGCTTTTAACCCCCGCTAGTTGCCGAGAAAAGGTTAAAATGACCCACAAAGCGCCGTTGCAGCTGCGCTTTGCCGGCAGTTCGGCAGCGGTGCCCATTCAGTTCAATGGGCAGGAGCGGTGGAGGAGCGGTGTATACACCGCTCCTTCACCGCTCCAAAGATGCGGCTTACAGGAGTTTTTTTAATTTCCTGCCAACGCAGCGCCTCAGTGTGAAAGCACTCCGGCTTTCACACTGAAAATGCAGGGGATCCATTTTTCAGGTGCTTTACAGGAGCTATTTTTAGCCCAAAAGCGACTGAAAAATGTCTCAGTGTGAAAGGGGTCTTAGAGTAATTGTGTAAGTTAAAAAAGAGAGCTGACTAGCCACTTGCCGACTGCCTAACTGGGAATATACATCATTAAATACCGGAGTTATGGCTGCAGCTAGATGCCATAACCCCAGTATCATTTTTTTCCCTTAGGCGGCCGGCTTTCTAATAAAAATGATCCCAGTGGCAGATTTGCCATGGCATTACTTTTAGAAGCGGGGGGCACCGCCCCTGGTGGTTCCCGGGGCTAAGGTTACCGATCGCTGAGCCTGGGAACCATTCAGGGTCGGCAGCGTCTTTGCATAGATAAGATAAGCGATGGCAAGATGGCCACCACTCCTTTCTATGCCCTTGGGAGGACCGGAGCAACATTGACATGGTTTTTATTTTTATTTATTTATTTTTTAAGCAAATATTTTTGCTTTTTAATTTTTGCTAAATAAATACTTTTTTTGCTTTTTAAGGGTAGAGGAGATATTTGGTTTAGACCCCAGATCTCTCAATAAAGAGGACCTATCATGCTGTATTGTTATCACAAGGGATATTTACATTCCTTGCAATAGCAATTAAAGTCATCAATTTTTTTTTTTTTAAGGGACAGTGTAAAAAAAAAAATATATATATATTTTTTAAAGAGCCCGCCGTCCCCGCATGCAGTAGTGAACGCATTTGTAGGTCACGTCCACATATGTAAACAGTGTTTGCATTACACATGTGAGGTATCGTCGTAAATGTCTGGGCGAAAGCGATAATTATAGCACTAGACCTCCTCTAACTCTAAACTGGTTTTTAAAGCGTCGCCTAAGGAGATTTTTAACTACCGTAGTTTGGCGCCATTCCACAAGCGTGCACAGTTTTAAAGCATGACATGTTGGGTATCTATTTACGTGACGTAACATCAACCTTTATATTATACAAAAAAAATGGTATAGATTATGTATATTTTTTCCCAAAAAGTTGCCATTTTATTCTCTAGTGTCTCTGCTAAAAAAATATTTAATGTTTGGGGGTTCTATGTAATTGTCTAGCAAAAAGTACTGATTTAAATAAAGTGTTACTAAACCTTCAACGGTAAAATCAGTCTGCATATGCAGTAAAGCATGCATCTTATACCCACTGAGGAACCTAAGAGCCCTTTCACACTGGGGCGGGCGTCGGCGGTAAAACGCCGCTATTATTAGCGACGTTTTACCGTCAGTATTCGGCCGCTAGCGGGGCGGTTTTACCCCCCACTAGCGGCCGAGAAAGGGTTAAATACCACCGCAAAGCGCCTCTGCAGAGGCGCTTTGCCGGCGGTATAGCTGCGCCGTCCCATTGATTTCAATGGGCAGGAGCGGTAAAGGAGCGGTATACACTCCGCTCCTTCAACCCCTCCGAAGATGCTGTTAGCAGGACCCTTTTTACCGTCCTGCCAGCGCATCGCTCCAGTGTGAAAGCCCTCGGGGCTTTCACACTGGAATTAAGGCAGCGGCACTTTCGGGTCAGTTTGCAGGCGCTAATATTAGCGCAATAGCGCCTGCAAACAGCCCCAGTTTGAAAGGGCTCTAAGGGGTTAATCCTCCGCATTATGTAAAAAGCCTGTTTGATCTTGTATGCATGGATCCTCCCCTCCTTCCACTGTCCCCTGATAATTTCCTGATAAGGCCGAGCCTATGGAGTCAGACTGCACATGCTCAGTTTGGTGTGTATTGCTAGAGGGTTTTTTTATTTTATTTTATTTTTTTTATTGGGAGAGTGCATGTGATCAGCTTTAATGCTGGGTAAATACATACTGAATTTACTACCAGATATTACGGTGACAACAGTATCATACACAAGTAGTGAATGATGATCTGTTCCTTTCTTGTGCCTAGTGATCCTTTACAATGAAGAAGACCACATTGCAAAACAAAAACTTCAGCCTCACAAACACGACATCATCACACTCCTGTCTGCCGGAGGACACTGGGTGACAAGAGAACACAACCTCCAGGTACCCAGATACTAGACCAAATGCTAATGGCCTCGTAATTACAATTTTTAAGCTGTATTGGGCTCAGGTTAAAATAAGTGTCAAATTAGAGCTTTGTGAAAAGGGTTGCTGATTTGTATCCTAACCACAACACTACCTGCCTGGAGTTTGCATGTTCTCCATGTGCCTGCGTGGGTTTCCTCCGGGTACTCCGGTTTCCACCCACACTCCAAAGACCTGCTGGTAGGTTAATTGGATCCTATCCAAATTGGCTCTAGTATGTGTATGTATGAATGCAAGTTAGGGACCTTAGATTGTAAGCTCCTTAAAGGGGTAGGGACTGATGTGAAGGCCATAGATTTATAGGTTTGTTTTTTTCATTTGAACTGAAAAATGAATTCCTCCATCCTTGCTATACAGTGCAGATGTATGAATCTCCCACTGACAGCCAGCTCCATCACCTATTAAAATACTCAAACAGCAGCTGGCCAAAACATTTTTTCCAGCAGGCTCCTTCAATAAAAGTTAAGTGAAAAATTTAACGAAACTGAACAAATTTGGCACAGTGTATGGCTACCTTCATGGAATGATGGGCGGATTCGAAGCATCCTTTTTTAGCTAGAAATTTGGCTCTGTTGAGTGCCAGCGTCAAATAGCCTGGGCATTTGAAAAGAGTTTTTCAGGGCAAAGGTATATATATTTTTTTGGCTACATAGTCTTGGGGGGGGGGCAGTACTGTTTTTTATTTTCTTTTAACTGCACTAGTCCCCTCAAATTACATGAACTATTTTTTTAAAATCTCCACAGTATGTGTGTTCATGTATTCCGTTATTGTGTATATGTGTTTTATTTATGGCAAAAAGTAATTTTAGTTTTTCAGTGATCTTTGTATTGCAGCTGGACCCACCTGACAGCCACAACCTGTACCTGAAGGGGGCGTCACTTTCCTTTCTCAATGCTGAGATCTGGAACCTGTCCAATGCACAACAAGGAAAATATCTGCATATCCTTTTCTGATCTGGCTAGGATTGCTTTGCAGTAATTCACAGTAGCCAATATTTGCTGGCCAGCTTCTTCCAGTTTTTAAAAGCTGGACTTTTTTGGCTGGTTATTAAAGTGGTTCTAAAGCCTAAACATGTTTGCATTCCTTGTATTAATGTAAAAAATGTTTAGGCATCAGTCCCCTCCTTACACTTACCTGATCCCTCATTCAATCCAGAGCTGTGCACATCTGCAGCTCTTCTCTCCCCTCACTTCCTGGTCTCACTGGCTTTGCTGAAGCAGAGGGAGCCATTGGCTAGAGCAGCTGTCAATCAAAGCCAGTGAAGAGGAAGCAGGGGGAGGGGCTGAGTCCTGCTGTCTGTGTCAACAGACGCAGACAGCGAGGCTTGGAAGCACACCTGTCCAAGCTCTCCCATAGAAAGCAGCTTTGATGGGGGTATTCGCCAGAAGAAGGAGCCAATGTTTTCCATTTACAATTATTTTAAGGCTGAACTCTGGGATATACAAATATTGTCTACATACATTTGTCACGTGTATTCTTCTTTGAACCTTGGTGCGCTTTGTGTATTTCTTCCAGATCTGTGCAGTAATCTACTGTGAGGCTAGATTCACACTTCTGCAGGTGCGAGAATGCATGTAATCGCATGCTTTCCTGCACCCGCTGCAAAAATGCGCTGCTGTTAGCAGACGCATAGAGGTGAGCACCATGATTTAAAGAGAAGTATGGGATTTTTTTTTTCTTGTTTTTAACCCATCATACTTGTCTAGGTGGATGCAGCATCGGACCGATGCTGCATCTGTCCCCTGGCGCCTCCGCACGGAGAACTGAGCGATCAAACATTGCTGATGGCTCTGTTCTCACAGATCCCCGAGCAGAGAGCTGCTGCCTGTCAATCAGCAGCTCCCCTCCTCCATGCTCATTGGAGCGCTGAGCTGTGGAGGAGCGCTGAGCTGTGGAGGAGCGGAGAGTGGCCGTCTCATTCTCTCAGTGGCTCGCTGAAAGGCTGAGACAGGAATCAGTCCAGGCACCTGGCAGATCCAGACTTTATTGTCGTGATGACGCCTGGACTGATTGCTGTGACATCAGCAGAGAGCGGATTTCAGACCGCTCTCTGCTAAAAACGGGTCACAGGAGTGCAAAACAGCTGGAGAAGTCCAGCCAAATGAGCTCAGGCTGGACCTCTCCTTTAAGCCCTGGGGGCGGGGCAAAATGTGTTAGGGGCGTGGCTATTATCCTTATGACATATGGCTTTGTGTGCAGTGTCTAAGATATTTCCTATGCTCTTAAATCCGGTATGGAGTCAGGACAGACTCCGATCCAGTCTGCATCCACAACCAGATCCAATGAAATGGGGCTCTGAAAAACTGAGCAGAGACCCAAAGCTTCTTTCAGGTTCACAGATGCACAGGGGTGCCATTACTTCCATGCGCTGGAAACTGCAGCGCATTTTCCTCTGTTGGGAACCACATAGCACTGTGTGGTTTCCCTGCGGCTGTGATTTTGAAAAAGATGCCTTTTCCCGGTGTTTTCCCATAGGTACAGCAACCCATACAAATGAAATTGATGTAGAGAAAAGAAATACAAATACTTTGGCAGGTAAACCATCCCATATTTTTATATCATATGTGTATTGAGCTGTATGCTTGGATGTTAACTATAGTGAATACACACTTAACTTCTTTCTCACATATCCTAAAAGATGTGGTGGACAAACTGTCATGTGGAGTATTCAGGTAAGGCAATAAATTATCCGCTTGCCGACCGCCTAACATACTAGTACGGTGGCAAAGCCGCCTCCCTGCGCTGGATTGCGTACCCAGTACATGATCTGCGTGCCCACCGGCCTGGCTGTGCTATGCATCGTCACACCACAAGCCGATCTGCAGGTCTTAGACAATAGTTGATGGCCGGCGCCCGCTGATTGGTTCGGTGATTCATGGAACAGAACTCTGTGATTGTAAACAATACAGAGCTCTGTTCACGGACAGGGGATCTTGCTATTTTTTCCCTGGGAAAAAAAAACCAAGATCCTTAGTAAAAGCAGTACATATTACACACGTTACGTTAGTTAGACATGCATTTAATCCTTCGATCGCCCTAGATGTTAAACCCTTCCCAGCCAGTGTCATTAGTACAGTGACAGTGCATATTATTAGCACTGATCACTGTATTATTGTCACTGGTAGTTTGTCAGTCTCCCCGCTACACTATAGCATTTGCGTTGTAAGTTTCTGATCACTGCCATTAGTAGTATAAAAAAAGTAAATAAATAAAAATTCCAGTATATATCCCATGGTTTGTAGATGCTATAACCAATCAATACACACTTATTGGGATTTTCCTTTACGAAAGGTATAAAGCAGAATACATTTCAGCCAAAATTTTTGGAAGAGATTTTTTTTCATTTTGTTTTATTTTTAGGATATGCTTTATAGCAATAAGTAAAAAAAAAATAAAACTGTCCATTTTAGTTTATCGCAAAAAATAAAAGACCAAGTGGTGATCAAATACCACCAAAAGAAAGCTCTATTTATGTGAAAAAAAATTATATAAATTTTGTTTGTGTACAGTGTTCCATAACCATGCAATTGTCTGTTAAAGGACTTTAAAGGCACATATGAAAAAACGTAAAAAAAAGTATAATATGTAGACAATAATTTATTCATTTCGAAAGCATCATAAAAACATCAATAACATTATACCAAATAATAAAGGAATGCGATTCATGCATTTGTACATGTATGAAATATTGATACCAATGTACTTGCACTAGACGCGTTTCGGAGTTGTTTTGCCTCCTTCTTCAGGGGTGGATGTAAATTTTAGCAAAGGTTTATTGGCATTATGTAGGCTAGCTTCGCATTCCAAAACAGTTTAAAAACAAAGGCGCTGACACTGTCTGCCCATCCAACGTGTTTTCCAATTGTGATATATAGGGGTTGATTAACATACCCAGAGTATTAATACTTCATGCGTAGCAGATGAAAATGGCTAAGTATAGATATATATAGATAATTTTATTCCTCACAGTTGGAGGAAGGGCAACGGTCCGTTGCTGTGTGCAGGACGCTGTCTGTGTGAGCTGCTGTCTAGTAATATAAACTATCTGAGATATATTCAGTCTACATCAGCCACTCTCCTCATTTCCTTTTTGAACCTTCTGCAGTAGTCTTATCAGGATCCGCATTCGGCCTCAGTGGAACTCCAGATCCAAAATTTCCTTACGCCCCACATATATGGGCCCTTCCTCCAACTGTGAGGAATCAAATTATCTATATATATCTATACTTAGCCATTTTCATCTGCTACACATGAAGTATTAATACTCTGGGTATGTTAATCAACCCCTATATATCACAATTGGAAAACACGTTGGATGGGCAGACAGTGTCAGCGCCTTTGTTTTTAAACTGTTTTGGAATGCGAAGCTAGCCTACATAATGCCAATAAACCTTTGCTAAAATTTACATCACCCCTGAAGAAGGAGGCAAAACAACTCCGAAACGCGTCTAGTGCAAGTACACTGGTATCAATATTTCATACATGTACAAACGCATGAATCACATTCCTTTATTATTTGGTATAATGTTATTGATGTTTTTATGATGCTTTCGAAATGAATAAATTATTGTCTACATATTATACTTTTTTTATGTTTTTTCATATGTGCCTTTAAATTCCAGTAGGGGAATTTTCTTTTGTTTGAATTCTTAATCATAGGATGTGGCACAATTTGCAGTTAATAAGTCGGTCAACAACCCTCATTTGTCTGTTAAAGTAGCGCTGTGCAGAATAGCAAAAAATGGCCTGGTCTCGAAGGGGGGTAAAATCTTTCAGAGGTCAATTAACAACACACAAAAATACATAATGCTAAGATGCAATTATAGGCCTATGACATTTCATCATGGGCGGCTGCAATAGGGAGCAGCAGAGACATCGTCACTGAATGGAGGAAGGTTGCCATTCCTGTTACTGAACCTTGTGTTCCTCCTCCATAGGCCTCAGTTGGATGAACTGATTCCATTGTACGAAGCTAAAGTGGTAATGGAGATGGTGCAGAAGAATGAAGTGAAGAAGCGGCAGGTTGTCCAGTTATAAGAGGCAGTAAAGATCATACAATGGATGACTCCTGGCACAGATCAGCTTTATGTCTCCTGAATGGCCTTTCCAATCTCTGTAGAAGACTTCACAGATTGCGCAATCTAGGAAATGGAACCCTAAACAGGGTGTTGGAGTTTTCCATATGAAGCCTACACATTCTGAGATACAATCTACTATTGTCTGGTGTTTATCAAGTAATGTTGTGTTGGCCCTCAAAGTCTTGGAAGACCGGAATGCCACTGTCTGAACCTTCATCTTAAAATACTCAGGACCGTTAATTCCAGCGATTCTTATGTGTAGATGTTCCGTAGATGGTTGGACTCATATTATAATTGCATTTCTTTGTGGGGGGTAAATAAGGACACTGACCTCGGGAAGATCAGAGTTGAGCACCATGTGGTAAAGAAGCAGTATTGGGTCAATGTTGGCAAATCCAAGGAATTTCGGGAAATAATGTAGAAGTAGGCAACTGTAATGGGTCAGCAGTTTAATGCTTTGGTGGGAGGGTGCGACCTTTCCTGTTGATATGCAGCATATGTGAATAGCTATGGACCAATCACCAGTCAGGACTGGACTTCTACAGTATATAGAATGTGCATTCTTACAAAGAGATGTATATGTTTCCCTGGTATTTAAAGCGGAAGTAAACCCACCCATAAAACAGTTTCATTTCTGGCACGCGCCGGTGTTTCATCAGATTAGGCGACCCATCAGAATGTGTAACGGAAGTGACGTTTTGTCGCCACCATCTTGCTACACCCTGCCCTCCTCCACAGTAAGGATACACTGAGAAGGGGGCAAGTGGACATCTTGTTACACCCACCGGAGTTTTGCATTTTACATTTATGTTTTACAGTAAACTGAGGTTATATAGTGAAATACAGTACTTAGAACTTCGTCTGACTGTTTACAATTAAAATTTTTAAAGCAGGGGCAATCCTGCTGATCTCACAGTTTCGCTAAGCTGACAGAAGTTTGCTGCTTTTAAAATTCAACATCTAAACATTCATACTGAGTTCTAAGTAGTGTATTTCACTATATAAACTCAGTTTACTGTTAAAAATAAGTGTAAAATGCAAGACTCCGGTGGGTGTAACAAGATGTCCGCTTGTCCCCTTCTCACTGTATCCTTACTGTGGAGGAGTGTGGGGTGTAGCAACATGGCGGTGACAAAATGTCACTTCCCTTACACATTCGGATGGGTCGCCCAATCTGACGAAACACCGGAAATGTAACGCTCCCATTGGTTGTGCTCTCACCCAAACTGTCAAGCCACCCAAGGGCTGGTGTCATAACTGATCAAATGTGCAGCATCGTGGCAGTTGTAGATTAAAAGGAGGCAAAGATGGCAGCTTCCTTGACTGAAAATGATAGGGGGGTTTACTTACACTTTAACTTAAAACCAACTTTTCCTCAATAAATACATTTCCTGTAATTTGCTCCCCCCCCCCCTCCAAAACAAGTACCCTATTTTTGGTGGTGCTCCCTCCCACATCCTCATTTCTTCCAACCACCCCCTGTCCATCCAACTACTCCCCTATCCAATACGCTAACCCCCCCTGCCCATTACAATACACCCAGTCCACCCTACTGTCCACCCCATTGTTATTAGGAGGAACTGTGCCCAATCTTTGGTGTCATTGGGAGGAATTGTGCCCCTTCATTGGGGGGGAATTATGTCCTATTTCTGGTATCAGTGGATCAAAATAGTGCCCCATGGGCTGGAAAAAAGCAAACAAAGAGCCACATCTGGCCCCCGGCCACAGTTTGGAGACCACTGGTATATTATGTGGAAGGGATTTTATAGGGCACAAAAATAGTAAAAATGTAATAAACTTTATTGGATGAAAAATTAAAAGCACAGGCTAAAACACTCCATCTCATGTAATTCATAATAGTAACATCAACACACACATATTGTCTGTGTACACATTCACATAATTAATAAATCCTATTGCGAACAAACAAGTGGGCTATATGCAATGTCAATGTATCGTATATTAAGTCCGACTGTCCAGCACGTTTCAAGGTTCATACTCTTCCTTCAGAGTTGTCAAGAGCACCTTAATATCAAAGACATAAAACCAAATAAACCAGAGGAGGAGCTTGCTGTACTAACTATACAATGTTAGTACAGCCCCCCCTCCCCTACCAGAACACCTTTCACAGCCGTTGTGGAGTTGAATGAGACCTACTGAGTAAATGATTTGTTGCACCCTGCTTCGGCTAGCAGATGATGCTGTATCTCATACACCATTTCCCCTCCTGAAGATGGCACTGTAGTCCAGACACCCTGCATCGGCAAGCAGATGACGCTACAGTATCATGGGGAGCAGCACACACTGCACCACGTGTGGACCCCCCTGGCTGTGGTAGGTGCAGCTATCGCTGTGTGCTCACTGCTTTGTATTGCTGAGGTTAGATCTGAGCATTGCTGGGACTGCAGTAGGGAAAGATTAGAACCACTGTCTGGCTTTTACTGCTATACAGGGCACATTGTTTTGCAATGCGGCACTCCACGTGCGGGAAGCAAATGCACAGTTTGCACATGCAAAAACGCACAACAAATCCAGCAAAAAGGACAGTAAAAAAAAAGCACAAACCGTAATCTGCCAAAATGCTCTGACCCCATTCACATCTAGCAGTTTTCAAACATGCAATTTTTTGCACATTTTTCACAAGACGCGTATGGGGCAGCCCATTGATTTCACAAAAAACGTGGCAAAGTAGCTCATGGAGTATTTTGCTGCATTCCAGTTTGTGCATTTTTACTGCATGATTTGCTGCTTTTGTGGCATGTGACAAAATGCACTTTTACTTTCCACATTTGGGGTGCCATAAACAATGGTACTGCAAGCCCAATGCATATTTTTGCATGCTCTGGGAACACGTGCAGAAATTCATGTTGCTGCACACCTTTTTTTTTTTTTTTTTAATCTGCGGTGGTGCTGAAAAAGCAAAACAAAAACAGTTAAGTGTACAAAAAACATTCATGTGTAATCGCACTAAAGCCTCGTACACACGATCCGATTGTTGGTCAACCAAGCGTCTGATTTTTGTCCAAAGGGCGTGTGCCAGGAAATTGTTTTGCATACTAATGCCGCGTACACACGGTCGGACTTTTCGTCTACAAAAGTCCAACGGACGCTGACGGACTAAAGCTGGCTGGTAATCCGATCGTGTGTGGGCTTCTCCGGACTTTCAACATACTTTTTTAGCCTCAAATCCGACGTACTTTAGATTTGAAACATGCTTCAAATCTTTACTTCGTAACTACGACGGACCCCGAAATCCGCTCGTCTGTGTGCTAGTCCGACGGACAAAAAGCCACGCTAGGGCACCTATTGGCTACTGGCTATGAACTTCCTTATTTTAGTCCGGTGTACGTCATCACGTAAGAATTCGACGGACTTTTGTGTGATCGTGTGTAGGCAAGTCTGTTCGTTAGAAAGTCCGCCGCAAGTCCGTCGAAAGTCCGCCGAAAGTCTGCCGGAAGTCTGTCGGACAGGCTGTCTGACTTTTGTAGACGAAAAGTCCGACCGTGTGTACGCGGCATAACAGTTGTAGCAGAGCGTCCCAGAGAGAGCCAGGAAAAGTCCTGTTCGGGGTTTATACATCTCCCAGGCTCCTCTCATACAGGTTCAGGGATCTGTGATCCATGGTCCGGTTCAGGTCTTGGTCCTCTCCCCCAGGCTAATTTAAGCTCACCTGAACAGACAGCCTTTGCTCTTGGCCTGGGATACTCAGACAAGCTTCTGTGTAGGAGAGCAAAAAGGTATGTGGAAGCTGACAAGCTGTAGGCTTGCTCAGCCTGATAGTTAGGATTTGTAAATATTGTTTAGTTAGTGCCGAGACACGGCTAGGTTTTTGTTTTGGCTATTTTTGGTTCCTATTTGTTTTCTTTGGAACACTGTACAGCACCTGTATATAGACTTGTATATATCACAAATAAACACCGCACTGTTTGTCACTATTTCACTGGATTTGGTATCTGTGCCTGAAAGACTGCTCATCCCAGGGAGCTTTGTACCTGCTACCTGTCCCCCAGGTTACATATGGTGGAGACTGCGACCAGCTGTAGTAAGTTACTACTTAAAAGGCCAGTACCTAGAGTGACTAAACATGGAGGAAATCCTAAAACAATTGGTGATATCCAACGCTGCACAGCAACAATCCAATGCTGCACAGCAACGAGCAAATGCTACACAGCAACAAACAAATGAGTTATCGCAGAGGCTGTTTGAACAGCTAGCCACTGATGCAAAAGAGGATAGGAAAACCTTGGCTGCGGTTGTGGAGACGCTAGCACAGTGGTCACCTGCTAAAGTTAATGTTGTTGGAGACAAGCCCTCAGCCATCCATGTGGGTCGCTTTCTTTCTAAGATGACTGCAGATGATGATCCAGAGGCATTTCTCTTAACGTTTGAACGTACCGCTGAGAGGGAAGGTTGGCCCAAAACCCAGTGGGCAGGACTGGTCGCCCCCTTGCTGTCTGGAGAATCGCAGAAGGCCTACTATGATTTGGAGTCAGCAGAAGCAGGAGACTATGAAAAGGTCAAGCGGGAAATCCTGGCGCGACTTGGTGTCACCTTGGCAGTTCGAGCACAGCGGGTCCACAACTGGTTCTTCCAAGACGAGCGGCCCCCAAGAGCGCAGATGTTCGACCTAATTCACTTGGTGAGGAAATGGCTACAGCCGGAGTCCCTGTCTGGGCCACAAATAGTGGAGCGTGTGGTCATGGACCAGTTCCTGAGGTCACTACCAGTTCCCCTGCAGAAGTGGGTGAGTCAAGGAGACCCCAACTCTGCAGACAACCGCGTGGAACTTGTTGAAAGGTACTTTGCTGCAGAGAACCTTGTCACCACCCCTACAGCCGTACGGACTTTCCGCCCAAAGCCACGGTCCCCCCAGGCAACCGGTAAGACTGTTCCAGGGGAAGTGGGTGGTAAGCATGGCAAGGAAATAGGGGGGAGGATTTTTGGTGCCAGGACTGAAGTTTGGCGTCCCAAACAAGGGAAGCTACTGCCTGTCAGCAAACCAAACTGGGGAAACATCAGGTGTTTTCGTTGCCAAGAACTGGGACATGTTGCAGCAAACTGTCCATTGACAGATGAACCAATGCAGTGTGATCTATCTATTAGAAGGCAATCTATGTTTGCTGCTGTTTCATGCGCTGCAGCACCAAGTATGGGAAAACACATGTGCCAAATGACTGTTAATAATAAGCCTATTACGGCCTTGCTGGACTCTGGAAGTCTAGTGACTTTGGTTACAGCTGAGATGGTTGAAACTGTGAATTTGCATGCTAAAAAAATTGCTGTGATCTGTGTACATGGGGATACCCGCGAGTATCCTATAGCCACTGTTCAGTTTAAAACTGGCTTAGGTACGGTGACCCATCCGGTCGGACTTGTGCCCCACTTGGTGCACGAGGCCATCGTTGGTAGGGACTTCCCTACGTTTTGGGAACTGTGGGATCGTCCCGACCCGGTCGCAGTAGCTGACTCAGTGACAGAGCCAGAACTCCTGGCCGCTGCTGACAATATGGGTTCAGGGGACTCTTCTCAGGGCTCCCCAGGTTTTCCTTTCTCAGTTATGGCAGGAGAGCTGGAGGAGCCTGAGGAGGTCCCCACAACCAGTGGAGCTGGACAGCCATCTGCTGAATCTGAGCCTACGTTGGAGTTTGCTGACCTTAATGTACACAAGGAAAATTTTGGTACCGAGCAGAGAAAAGACCCAACCCTTGCCAGGGCCTGGGAAAATGTAATGGTGATTAATGATGTACCTGTCGAATCAGGGGACAGGCTCTGTTTTCCTTATTTTAGCAGCAATGAGGATTTACTGTATCGTGTATGTAAAAAAAAATGATGAAGTGGTTGAACAGTTGGTGGTTCCTAAGCCATACAGACGGGTGGTGTTGGAACTTGCCCATGGGCACTTGCTAGGAGGTCATTTAGGGGTTGAGAAAACTACTGAAAGGGTGTTGCGCAGGTTTTATTGGCCCGGGATACAGAAGGATATTGCGAATTATTGTCAATCCTGTCCTGTGTGTCAGATGTCAGCCCCACTACAACACTTCCGAAGTCCTTTAGTGCCCTTGCCCATTATTGAAGTGCCCTTCGAGAGGATTGCCATGGACCTTGTGGGTCCACTCCCCAAGTCTGCCCGACGTCACCAGCATATCCTTGTAATCATGGATTATGCTACTCGTTACCCTGAGGCCATTCCCTTACGCACTGCGTCTGCTAAAAACATTGCCAAAGAGCTGTTTATGGTGTTCAGTCGAGTTGGAATCCCTAAAGAAGTCCTTACAGACCAGGGCACCCCATTTATGTCACGAATAACTAGAGAGCTGTGCAAGTTATTTAAGGTGTCACAATTGCGAACCTCGGTGTACCATCCTCAAACGGATGGCTTGGTGGAACGCTTCAATAAGACATTAAAGAGCATGTTAAAAAAGGTTGTTGACAAGGATGGGAAAAACTGGGACTTCCTGATACCATACTTGATGTTTGCCATCAGGGAGGTTCCCCAGTCCTCCACGGGGTACTCTCCCTTTGAGTTGCTTTATGGGAGACACCCTCGGGGACTCTTAGACATAGCCAAAGAAACTTGGGAGGGGGAGCAGACACCCCATAAAAGTGTCATTGAGCATATCGCTCAAATGCAGGACAGGATTGCAGCAATCATGCCGATGGTAAAAGAACACTTACTGCAGGCCCAAGCAGCTCAACAGAGGATATACAACAGGGGGGCCCAACTCCGTGTTTTCTCACCTGGTGACAGGGTCCTGGTGTTAGTTCCCACTGTTGAGAGCAAGTTCCTGGCTAAGTGGCAGGGTCCCTTTGAAGTAATTGAAAGAGTTGGGGAGGTCAATTACAAGGTATATCAACCAGGGAAAAGGAAGCCCGAACAGATTTACCATATAAACCTGTTAAAGCCCTGGAAGGATAGACTGGCGTTAACTGCGAGGTCCCTCCCGGTAACGCCTAAGGGTACTGAGTCCCTTCTGATCCCAGAGGTCACGATTCCAGACACCCTGTCATATTCCCAAAAGCAGGAAACTAGAGAATTCCTGATAAGAAATAGAGAGAGATTTTCAGAGTTACCTGGCACGACTTCAGCAGTTCAACATGATATTGTTACTGAACCTGGGGTCCGTGTCAAGCTCAAACCATACCGAATTCCTGAAGCGAGGAGAAAAGACATCAGCGAGGAAGTTAAAAGAATGTTGGAGCTAGATGTCATTGAGGAATCCAATAGTGACTGGTCTAGCCCCATCGTGTTAGTCCCAAAACCGGATGGCACTTGGAGGTTCTGTAATGACTTCAGGAAGCTTAATGCAGTGACAAAGTTTGACACGTACCCAATGCCCAGAGTGGACGAACTTATAGACCGACTTGGCAAGGCTCGCTATCTGACCACTTTGGACTTAACAAAAGGTTATTGGCAAATACCCCTGACTGGTAGCGCCAAAGAGAAGACCGCATTTGTGACCCCAGAGGGTTCCTTTCAATACAAAAAAATGCCTTTTGGGTTACAAAATGCCCCCGCGACATTTCAGAGGGCCATGGACAGGACTCTAAGACCCCACCGACAATATGCAGCAGCATATCTAGATGACATAGTGGTACATAGCACTGACTGGGAGTCTCACTTGCCCCGTGTCCAGGCTGTCCTTGATTCCCTCTTCAAAGAAGGTTTTACAGCAAATCCAAAAAATGTGCCATTGGTCTAGAGGAAGCCAAGTATTTGGGCTACACTATTGGGCGTGGGGTCATAAAACCTCAAGTGAATAAAATAGAAGCCATCCAGGAATGGCCACGTCCTGCAAACAAGAAGCAGGTCAGGGCCTTTCTTGGCATTGCGGGGTATTATAGAAGATTTATCCCAAATTTTGCAACTATAGCTGCCCCACTGACAGACCTTACGAAAGGGAAAGACTCTGTAATGGTGAAATGGTCCGCAGTAGCAGAGGAATCTTTTCAAGTCCTGAAGAAGGCTCTTTGTGCACAACCAGTACTGTACTCCCCCGATTTCTCCAAAGATTTTTTGGTTCAGACGGATGCGTCTGATGTTGGTATCGGGGCAGTACTATCACAGGTACATAATGGGGAAGAACACCCTGTGGTGTACCTAAGCAGAAAGCTCAATGACCATGAGCAAAGGTATGCAGTCATTGAAAAGGAGTGTTTAGCCATAAAGTGGGCCGTGGACGCACTCGGGTACTATTTATTAGGGCGCCAGTTTGACTTAATAACTGACCATGCTCCTCTGAAATGGATGGCCCAAAAGAAGGAGACTAATAGACGGGTGAACCGGTGGTTTTTGGCTCTACAGGATTACTCCTTCACTGTAAAACACAGGCCAGGTGTTGAGATGGGGAATGTAGATGCCCTGTCCCGTGTTCACTCCTGTTGGGCTACAGGTGTTCCAACCCTGGGGTTGAAACAAGGGGGGAGGATATGTAGCAGAGCGTCCCAGAGAGAGCCAGGAAAAGTCCTGTTCGGGGTTTATACATCTCCCAGGCTCCTCTCATACAGGTTCAGGGATCTGTGATCCATGGTCCGGTTCAGGTCTTGGTCCTCTCCCCCAGGCTAATTTAAGCTCACCTGAACAGACAGCCTTTGCTCTTGGCCTGGGATACTCAGACAAGCTTCTGTGTAAGAGAGTAAAAAAGGTATGTGGAAGCTGACAAGCTGTAGGCTTGCTCAGCCTGATAGTTAGGATTTGTAAATATTGTTTAGTTAGTGCCGAGACACGGCTAGGTTTTGTTTTGGCTATTTTTGTTCCTATTTGGTTTTTTTGGAACACTGTACAGCACCTGTATATAGACTTGTATATATCACAAATAAACACCGCACTGTTTGTCACTATTTCACTGGATTTGGTATCTGTGCCTGAAAGACTGCTCATCCCAGGGAGCTTTGTACCTGCTACCTGTCCCCCAGGTTACACAGTACACAATTGTCGGCCAACAAACACGAACGTAGTGATATACTACGAGGAATTTCAGCTCTTAAGCGCCACCCTTTGGGCCCCTTCTGCTAATTTCGTGTTTGGTGAGCATTGATTCCAAGCATGCGTGTTTGTACTTTTGACTTTTGGGTGAAGGACTTCTGTACTGATGATACGAAAATCTGACGTCGAACCGTTGTGCCATGAAAATTTACTAGCCTGTCATCCAACATTTGTTGGCCGAAAGTTGGACAACAATTGTCAGAAGGAGCGTACTAACTGTCAGATTTTAGGTCTGTCAACAGACAATCCATAGTTGCCAACAGTACCGATTTTCCCGGGACAATCCCGATTTTGGGACCCTCGTCCCGATTGGAGGCTGTCCCGAATCGGGATTTTCCATAAGGAAAATCGGGAATGTTGTTTTTTCGTTTTTGGAGCAGCGGGCTCCAGCAAAATGGCGGCGGCCGCCGCAGCTCTACCTTCCCCCTAGTGTTGTGTGGAGAGAGGAAGGGGGCTTGATCCGTGCAGCCAATGAAGCGGCTTCTTTAGCTGCACGGCCCCTCCCCTCTCCACTGAAGTAAGCAGAAGACACGTCGCCGTGTCTTGCTGAAAGTTCCCCAGCCCCGTACTGCGCAAGCGCTGCGCCTGCGCAGTACAGGGGGTCCTTCATTGCCGAGGGGAACTTTCTCGGCAGAACACAGGCCGCTCCTGCACTGAGCGGGGGCTGCATTGAGGGGGGGTCTGCACTAATGAGAGGGGCTGCACTAATTGAGGGGGGGGCTGCACTAATAGACGGGGGACTGCACTAATAGAGGGGGGGCTGCACTAATAGAGGGGGGGCTGCACTGAGGGGGCTGCACTAATAGAGGGGGGCTGCACTGAGGGGGTGTCTGCACTAATAGAGGGGGGGCTGCACTAATAGAGGGGGGTCTGCACTGAGGGGGGCTGCACTAATAGAGGGGGGTCTGCACTGAGGGGGGGCTGCACTAATAGAGGGGGGCTGCACTGAGGGGGGGTCTGCACTAATAGAGGGGGGTCTACACTGATGGAGGGGGTCTGCACTGAGGGGGTCTATACAGACTCTGGCGGGGGCACAAGGATTTGCATGAAAGGGGGCCGACTTATGGAGTAAGCCCTCCAATCATGATCCAAGCTAGGCCAACCAATGAGACATCAGCCTGGTTTTATATACTCAGAGCCAAGGGGGAGGTATCACTCTCTTTCTGATAGACCAGCAAGCTGAAAGGAACTTTGGTAAGGATGGGTAATTATGGGAAAGGAATGCCCTTTTACTTGTAACTAAATATGTGTGTAGATTACTGTATTGAGGAATATACCCTGTATTCCTTCATGTAAATACTTTATTTCAACCTAATATTTTCTTCCTTGGTGTAAGACGATATATAGATGATTGTGTATTAGCTAGACTTTCAACTGCTTGGCTTCCTAATAAATCTTATTATATTTGAAGCTTTCACTCTTGGCCGAAAAGAACTCTTATTTAACCCACCTCATATCTATGAGATATGAAATATCTTAAATAAAGATTTTTCAGGGTAACAAATCGGATCATGTGTACGAGGCTTAAGGCTGCATTCACACTACAGCGCTTTGAATTGCAGGCAGATCTTCCCACGATTTGACAGCGCTGATGTGTGAATGACAAAACGTGGAACTCGCATTTAAGATGCCATTCCTTTGAATGACACCTCAAATCGCGGTGCGAGTCTGTTGCCTGATAAAACGTGCTGCAATCGCGGCAACCCACAATGTGGGACGCATGTTGCCCCAAAGTAGATAGATAAATAGGGGGTGCTAATAATTATCTATAATGAATAAACTATTGTAATACAAAATTTTATAAATTGTGCTTAATGTGTACCTTAATCTTATAAGAGGAGAAAGGTAAATATGAATATATAATTAATAGTGAAATTGAACCATGAATAATAACACACAAAACCAACAGTAATAGTATCAGTGATATACTATCTCAGTATGAAGTGAATAATGAATTATAAGTTATGGTGATATCTTCCAAAGTGAGCCAGTTTCTTCCTGTCGATAGATAAAAAGTTCCTTCACCAAAAGAAGAAAAGGAAAATACACCTAGTAGAAATGGATATCTGCTTACCAGATACCAATGACCCCTTTAATCAAAAAGAGAGTCATTAGCGCTTTTGCAAGATTGTGCCTGCTCACATGGATGGCTGGACAGCTGGATGATGATTAGGCAAAGAACCCCTCCGGTCCCAATCGTTCAAACATGGGATATATGTGAAACAAACAAAGTCTCCATAGCGTAAAACCGTTTATTAAAATGCTAAAGATACATTAAATACGCCAAATGGCTGCTTACATTTGTGGGTGCCTACCCGGCACTGGGGCTGCTCGCTTGTCAGGGTAAGGTTGAGATCAGAGACCCGTCGCACCACATCGAAGGACGGCGTGCGTTCCACCCGGCGTGAGAAGCAACCAGAGAGCCGGATGTAGGTAAGAATCACGTGACCACGTACTGCTCCGACGTACGTTTCGTTGTGAACGTCCTCAGGGAAGCCCCAAAGTAGCTCCTTAAAGTGGTGTTCCGGCCGAAATGTTACTTTTTAAATAAAAATACCCCTACAATACACAAGCTTAATGTATTCTAGTAAAGTTATTCTGTAAAGTAAGGTCTGTTTTGTTAGTTTATAGCAGTAGTTTGTTATTTTATAAACTTACAGCAGGCCGTGGCCATCTTAAGTCTGGGCATCTGAAGCCAGACTGTACAAGCAGTGTAATAGGTTTCAGGTCAGGTTTCCATAGCAACGGCAGTTTCAGAGGAAGTTGCCGCCCCTTCCCAGAAGGCATTGCAAACAGGAAATGATGCGATGGGCCGCGGCCAGGGAGGAGGAAGTGAAAAATGAATACAGCAGATATACAGTAAGTGCTAAGAAAAAAAAATTAAAAATACCCAATTCGTTTACAGTGCACAGTTTAGTGAGATATGCTGAAGAGTTGTAAAAGTGGGTGGAACTCCACTTTAACTATTTTTGGGTTACACTGATAAGAACAAATACTACACTTGATGTTGCGCCACACCTTCTCAGCATGCACAGATGTGAATGGAGCCTCCTTTAGATACCTTGCCACATTTGTTGCAGATACGGCAGCCCATTGAAATCAATAGACTGCCCTATGTGTGCAGCGTAAAAAACACGCAAAAAAAGTGCAAAAAAAATTTGTGTTTCAAAATCGCTAAATGTAAATAAGGCCCAGAGCATTTTGCCACGTTCCAATTTGCAAGTTTTTTTTTTTTTACTATGCTTTTTGCTGCATTTGTCTTTTTTTTTTTTGCATGCACGTTTGCTTCTTGCATTTGCGTTGCCATTTACAATTAATGGCACCGCAAGTGAGATGCATGTTTTTGTTGCATTTTGGAAACGTGTACAAGAATGTGAAAAAATAAAATGCATTTCAAATCGCCAGGTGCCAACAGAGCCCCGGGATGTATTTATAAGCTTTACTAGTTTTATTTTATTTTTTATTTATTTTTTGCACATCTAAAGGAGCTCCAGGAATGCGTTTATAAATATCACATCTAAAGGAGGCCAGGGATTCGCCATAGGCTTCACTATTAGTGAACCTAGTACACCTTGTGCGCATGCGCAAACTGTAGCTGGAACGCACTGTTCCTGGAAAATGACGGGGTGTAACGACACATTCGGCGACCCATCGCAATTTGTTCCGGAAGTGACGTTCCGCTGACAAATTACGGACTGCGCATGCGTAAGTGCTCCATATGCGTTCCACAAGTTTTGCCACAATACCAACCAGTGAAAAGCATTAGATAATGTCACGGAAGTGACGTTGCTCACAATACAAACACTGAGGCGGGAGTGCGCACAGCTACAGCAGAATCAATGCTAATTTATACCTTCACATTACACACAATGCTAATTTATACGTTCATGTTGGGGGGGGGGGGCAATTTAATCCTGCTAAACACACACAATCTATAACAAATGAACATCTGATCGATGTCTCGCTGCATATATACTACAAACACCAGCCACTGCAGCGAAACATCAATCAGATGTTCATTTGTTATAGATTGTGTGTGTGTGTTTAGTAGGATTAAATTGCCCCCCCCCCCCCCCCCCCAACATGAACGTATAAATTAGCATTGTGTGTAATGTAATGTGAAGGTATAAATTAGCATTGATTCTGCTGTAGCTGTGCGCGCTCCCGCCTCGGTGTTTGTATTGTGAGCAACGTCACTTCCGTGACATTATCTGATGCTTTTCACTAGTCGGTATTGTGGCAAAACTTGTGGAACGCATATGGAGGCATGCGCAGTGCGTAATTTGTCAGCGGGAACTTCACTTCAAACTACGATGGGTCGCCGAATTTGTCGTTACATCTGGAAAGCACGCTCTCGCCAGCAGATGGCGCTGCGGTATCACAGTGGGAGCAGCACTGCACGTGGGTCCCCCTATGCTTTGCATTGCTCAGGTTAGATCTGGGAGTCGCTGGGACTGCCTGCAGAAGCGCCATACAGAACAGCTTATGTAAAACTACAGTTCCCGTCATGCCTCCCTGCTGGGACTCGAGGTCCTTCACCTCCAGAAATTACACTTATAATAACCAAAGCGTGATCTAGATTATAGGAAAGCATACATCCGGCCAGCAGGGGGCGGTGCAGCTCAGGTCAGGTGGTACATTGTGCTCTGTGCAGATAAATGAGAGCAGCGGTCAGATCAGGATACACGTGGGCTGTACACAGGGATAGAAGAGGACGGGGACTGTCTCATAAGGACACACAGGGCTAGAAGGTAAGTGTGCAGAACAATCTTCCATTATATGATGAGCTCTGCTAGTCCTGTTCTGCTGCAGAGCTTCCATTCTGCACAGAAGTATTTAATATAGTATCCTTCCCTACTCATATATATATACACGCTGGGGGGAAAAAAATTTTTTTAGATTTTTTTTTTTTTTTTCTTTCACCGCGCCGGTCCCGAGGCGCGGCGGGCATGAGTTTTTAGGCAAAACCGCGGCTTCGGCCTAGTCCGCGGCTACGGCCGGACGCCGCGGCCTCGCCTAAAGGCTCATGCCCGCAGCGCTTCAGGCGGTTTCCAAAGGAAAAAAAAAAACTCGATTCGAATCGTGAATCGAGTTTTTTTTTTTTTTTTTTTTTTTTTTTTTTTTTTTTTTTTTTTTTTTTGAAGAAAATCTCCCAGCCCTAATATATATATATATATATATATATATATATATATATATATATATATATCTCTATCTATCTATATATATATATATATATATCTCTCAGGGACAAAAAAAAAAAAACTGGAGAAAATCAGGACGGAGATGAGAGTTGGGGGGGTGTGTATATATATATATATATATATATATATATATATACACACACACACCCACCCAACTCTCATCTCCGTCCTGATTTTCTCCAGTTTTTTTTTTTTTTTTTTTTATATATATATATTCCCTACTGTTTGTCCCTGTCCTGATTTACTCTTGGTGTGCCTGTTCCCCGTCCTGGTTTACTTTACTCTCCTATCTATGTAAATGCAACTTAGTGAAAAAAATAAGTGAAAAGAAATTTCCAAAAAAAAAAAAAAAAAATGTACTGCATCGCATGTGAAAAACACATACAAATGCACTTGCAGAAATGTATATTATGATCCAACTTCTAAGCCAATAAATCGGGATTCTCATTTTAGCCAGAATCGTGCAGCTCTAATGCTGGGGGACTTCTCACCTCGGGAAGGAGAGAAGATCTTCAACCCTTTGCATGCATCCATCTTGAGATTACATGTGGATTACACCCACTTGCCAACTGAGCAGCACGAGAGCGTGTTAAGTCTGTGGTGTGGCTGGTGTCTTTCAAGAGAACCTGTCGGGTTTTTGTCCCCAACAGGCAAGGTGATCAAATCCCTTTTAATTATTTAAAGACCGCCCACCGTAGATATATGGCAGCTCTATTGTGCGAAACGTTATACCTGTACGTCATTTCGTGCAATAGACAGGGGGGGGCGCACACCTGCGCTGATTTGCTAGAGGGGGGGAACCAGTCAGCGGGTCCAGCAGACGCAATGTCTTCGGCCCGAGACCCACCGATCGTTCCCCAGAGAGGCAGAACTGCGATCTGCCTATGTAAACAAGGCAGATCACCATTCTGACAGGGAAGAACACAGTGATCTTGTGTTCCTGCTAAGCAGAAAGATGGATCTCTGTGTTCACCTAGACAGTCCATCCCCCACACAGTAAGCAAGCACGTCTTTGGGACACGCTTAACCCTTTGATCGCCCCTGGTGTTAACTGCTTCCCTGGCAGTGTCTTTAGAACAGTAACAGTGCATATTATTATCACTGGGTCCCAAAAAAGTGTCAGGTATCTGATTCGTCCGCCACAATGTCCCAGTCCTGCTAAAAATCACTGATCACCACCATTACTAGTAAAAGAAACATATCCCATAGTTTGTAGAGGCGATAACTTTTTGTGCAAACCAAACACTTGTTGGCTTTTTTATTTACCAAAAATATGTACCAGAATACATATTGGCGCAAATTGATAAAGAAATTCGAGGGGAGGGGGATAATTTTTTTTTTTTTCCTTCAATATTTGCCACTTTTTTGTTTTTATAGCGCAAAAAATAAAAACCGCAGAGGTGATCAAATATCGCCAAAAGAAAAGCTCCATTTGTGGGGAAAAAGGACATTTAAATTTTATTCTGGTATAGCGTTGCGCGAACACAATTGTCAGTTAAAGTAACACAGTACCGTATCACAAAAAATGGGCTGGGCCTAAAGTGGTTAAACTTGAAGATCACCGGGAACAGTATTTAGAATACAACTTCTTAGCAATAAGAATTTCACAATTGCATTGGTAGTACAGCGCAGCTCTCCAATATTGAGGATGTAAAGCTAGGCCATGCAAGCTCAGCAGCAAAGCATAACCAAAAATAATTTTATTCTACAGGAATCTATGGGGTTATCACTGGGATCAAAGTCTAAATATACTTTGTGCCAGTAGAAGAAGATACCGCAGGCCTGGCATAAAGATTAGCAGAGGAATTTGTTTTGTTTGAACAAAACGGCTGCTATTTACATGCAAACACATAAGCAGAGAGTAGTAGGCCTAAATCAATAAGTTTTTTTTAGGGGGGGAAATGGGAGTTTTCTGCTGTGATGGACAGAGTAGTACAAAGTCTGCTGTTGACTGTTTTTGGTTGTAGGTAGGCATTGCTAGCACCAGTCACCCAAAACCCCCTTCCCGGCTGTTATTTCAAGGACGTCTATGTTGTAATGTGTGATGCAGACAAGTGAGGGAGTCTGACTTCTACTGCAATATTTCCCACAATCTAAAGTAAATAGAAGGTTCGGTGTAAGACTGAGATACCCTTGTGGCAAGTGTGTGGAGTTTGGAACTTTGGTACAGGATCTTTCATATGTCCTAACTCTGGTAAAAGGGGCAACTTTCTTCACTTTTAACCAAGTCCAATAGTAGTAGTTGGTTACGTTCACCTGGACTTGCTCTGTAATTGGTTTAGTGTCTTCATTTATTTAGATCATGGTATAGCCATTTGTATTTGATCACATTTTATCTAGGTCATGGTATTGCTAGTAGTAAGGCTCCTTTCACACTGAGGCGCTTTGCAGGCGCTAAAGTGCTAAAAATAGCGCCTGCAAAGCGCCCCGAAAGAGCTGCTTAATGCACTCCAGTGTGAAAGCCCCGAGGGCTTTCACACTGGAGCGGTGCACTTGCAGGGCGGTCATAAAAGTCCTGCAAGCCGTATCTTTGGAGCGCATTAGGAGCGGTGTATTTACCGCTCCTAAAATGCTCCTTCCCATTGAAAACAATGGGGCAGCGCTGCAAACCCGCCCGCAAAGCGCTGCTGCAGCGGCGCTTTGCGGGCGGTTTTAACCCTTTTTCGGCCGCTAGTGGGGGGGTTAAAACCGCCCCGCTAGCGCAGCTAAAACGACAGTAAAGTGGCGCTATATTTACCGCCGGCGCCCGCACGCCTCAGTGTGAAAGTAGCCTTCTAGTAAGTCAAATTCACCTTGGTCATGGTAATAGTTAGTAGTAGTTGATCATACACATCTACATCATGGAATGGCTAGTAGTTGGTCATTCTCGTCTAATTCACGTCATAGCTAGCAGTAGTTGGTCACAAACATCTAGGTCATGGTAAAGCTAGTAGTGGGTCACCTATATATCTAGGTCACATATAGCTTGTAGTAGAGTTTAACATGCTATTTGTAGTTGGGCACGTTGATCTAGGGCACGTTATTGCTAGTAGTAGTTTACACTTATTTTGGTTATGGTATAGAATAGATGGTAGTAATAGTAGGTCACATTCACCTAGGCGATGGTATAGTTAGAAGTAGTGGGTCATACTTCTCTAGGTAAAGGTATAGCTAGCAGTAATTGGTCACTAGTAACAGATGGTCAGCTTCATCTAGGTCAAGGTGTAGCAATGGGCTCTAAACTGGGGGCCGGATGCGGCCCTTTGCTTGCCTTTAACCGGCCCTTGGAATCATTCTTTCCACTCATACGAGACGCTATTCTGCCAACTGACACCAACAATGGGGCACCATTTTGCCCACTGACACCAACAATGGGATACTGTTCCTCCTAATGATGCCAACGATGGGGCGCTATTCCTCCTCCTGATACCAAATGTAGCAATGCCACAAAAATTTCCACACCCGCTGGACACAAAGTCTTTGGGCAATAAACTGGCCATTTGTTTAGAAAGTTTGGAGACCCCTGTAGTAGTTGGACACATTTTTCTAGGTCACGGTGTAGCAAGTAGTAGTTGGTCACATTCATCTAGATTATGGTATAGCTAGTAGTAGTGGATCACTAATTTTATAGGTCACGGTATAATGTAGCAAGTAGTAGTTGGTCACATTCATCTAGATTATGGTATAGCTAGTAGTAGTGGATCACTAATTTTATAGGTCACGGTATAATGTAGCTAGTAGTAGTTGTTCATATTCATCTAGACTTTAATTTTTTGCCCCTTCATCCAAGTAGCCTTGAGCCTCATGAATGTTTGAGGAAACCACTTGGACAAGTGGCGAAACGCTTTCAACATTAGAGAACAAATCTATATGAATGTGGCCAACTACGATTAGCTGTACCTGATGCATGACAACTTTCAGATGTTGTTCAATTCCACTAAGCTTTTCACAAAAAAAGTGTAAACAAATGGAGGCAAACTACCAGCAAGAAGATGTTGGTTGGTCATCCTTTTCCAGTTTTGATAAACTAGACTGTGGAAAGTTGATAGTGATTGGAATTGCCTGCGTGAATGGTCTGCATGAAGGTACTTTTAGACATTTGCTTATACAGTGCATCTGGAAAGTATTCACAGCGCTTCACTTTTCCACATTTTTTTTGTTGTGTTACAGCCTTATTCCAAAATGGATTAAATTCCTTATTTTCCTCAATTTTACAAACCATACCCCATAATGACAATGTGAAAGTTTGTTTGAAATCTTTGCAAATTTTAGTAAAAATGAAAAAATCGCATGTACATAAGTATTCACAGCCTTTGCCATGACACTCCAATATTTAGTTCAGGTGCATCGTGTTTCCACTGATCATCCATGAGATGTTTCTACAACTTGATTGGAGTCCATCTGTGGTAAATTCAGTTGATTGGAAATGATTTGGAAAGGCACACACCTGTCTATATAAGGTTCCACCCAGATCGTTTCTCCCCCGATCGCTCAGTTTGGTCAGGCGGCCCGCTCTAGGATGAGTCCTGGTGGTTCCAAACTTCTTCCATTTACAGATGATGGAGGCCACTGTGCTCATTGGAACCTTCAATGCTGCAGACATTTTTTTTCTGTGCCTCGATACAATCCCATCTCAGAGGTCTACAGAAATCCTTGAACTTCATGGCTTGGTTTGTGCTCTGATATGGACTAAGGCTCCATGCACACTGGCGCTCATAAATGGCCGTTTTTTGGAGTTTGGGAGTTTTTTTTTTTTTTTTTTTTTTTTTTTTAAAGCCCATAAACTCCACTCTGTTATCCTATGTGTCCGTGCACACATGGACGTTTTTGGACATTTATCAGCAGTGGAGTTTATGGGTTGTTTTCTGAAAGCCATAAAATTGCGTTCAAGAGCAGTCCTGGAAACGCCAGACACCGGTAAAAGGTGTTAAATGAGGATTAACGCTGTAAAAAGAGCGTTAAGCCTCGTTAGGCGTTTCTCTGCCTCTATTCAAAATCAATGGTTCCCTATGGGAGTCCATTGATTTGAATAGAAGTCGCACCATGTTGGAAGTCGGATCATGATGAGGATAAAGGGGAACCTCGCCAAAATGAAGAGAAAAATTGGCGTGGGGTTTTCCCCCAAGACTATACCAGGCCCCCTACGCTGAAAAAACGGCATGGGGGTCCCCCCAAAATCCATACCAGACCCTTATCTGAGCATGCAGCCTGGCGGGTCTGGAAAGGGGCTGGGGACAAGCGCACGCCCCTCCTGAACCGAACCAGGCTGCATGCCCTCAACATGGGGGGGGTAGGTGCTTGAGGTGGGGGGCGCAGAGCCCCCCCCCCCCGCCCCAAGAACACCTTGTCCCCATGTTGATGAGGACAAGGGCCTCTTCCTGACAACCCTTGCCGTTGGTTGTCGGGGTCTGCGGGCGGGGGGCTTATCGAAATCTGGTAGCCCCCTTTTATTAAGGGGCCCACAGATCCCGGCCCCCCAACCTATGTGAATGAGTATGGGGTACATCGTACCCCTACCCATTCACCAGGAAAAGTGTCAAAAATAAAACGCATTATACAGGTTTTTAAAGTAATTTATTAGGCAGCCCCGGGGGTCTCTTCTGATTTTTTTTTTTTTTTTTTTTTTTTTTTTCCTTCTCTCTTCTCCGCGCTATCTTCTGCTCTTTAGCCCGCTCTTTAGCCCGCTCTTTTGCTAGCTCTTGCCCGGTCTTCTCCGTCTTCTTCCCTCTGCTTTTTTTCCGATGTTGACGCGACGCTCTCTCTCCTGCTGTAATGCCGTGTGCGCAACAACTTGCACACCCAACTGGCATTGGGCGTGGTCACCGGGTGATGTCTTTCGGTGATCCCGCCCCTTATGACTTCACCGTCCCATCATGCCCCAGGTGGTGACATCATAAGGGGCGGGATCACCGGATGACATCACCCGGTGACCACGCCCCATGGCAATATAAGTCATTGCGCATCGTGCACACGGCATTACAGCGGGAGAGAGCGTCGCGTCAACATCGGAAGAAGAGCAGAGGAAAGAAGACCAGGCAAGAGCTAGCTAAAGAGCAGAAGAGGAGCGGAGGAGCCCAGCAGAAGACACCGGACAGTGGAAGAAGAACCGACGAGAGAGGGGGGAAGAAGTCGAAAGAGATCCCCAGAGCTGCCTAATAATGCACTTTAAAAACCTTTTGTAGGGTGTTTTATTTTTGACACTTATTTTTTTTTTTTTTTTTATTAAGGGGGCCGGGATCTCTGGGCCCCCTTAATAAAGCGGGCTTCCAGATTCCAATAAGCCCCCCTCCGCCTGCAGACCTGACAACCAACGGCCAGGGTTGTCGGAAAGAGGCCCTTGTCCTCATCAACATGGGGACGAGGTGCTTTGGGGTGGGGGGGCAGAGCCCCCCCGCCCGAAGCGCCTACCCCTCCATGTTGAGGGCATGCGGCCTGGTATGCTCGCTCGTCCACACCCCCTTTCCAGACCGGCCGGGCTGCGTGCTTGGATAAGGGTCTGGTATGGATTTTGGGGGGGACCCCCCACACTTTTTTTTTTTTTTTTTTTCCATTTTGGCGGGGTTCCCCTTCATCCTCAGCACGCAAGTCGGATCAATGTGACCCGACTTCTATTCAAATCAATGGGCTCCCATAGGGAACCATTGATTTTGAATAGAGGCAGAGAAACTCCTAACGAGGCTTAACGCTCTTTTTACAGCGTTAACCCACCGTTTAACTGGTGTCTGACGTTTCCAGGACTGCTCTTGAACGAAATTTTATGGCGTTCAGAAAACCGCCCATAAACTCCACTGCTGATAAACGTCCAAAAAAGTCCATGTGTGCATGGACACATAGGATAACCTAGAGTGGAGTTTATTGGCTTTTAAAAAAAAAAATAAATAAATAAACTCCAAAAAATGGCCGTTTATGAGCGCCAGTGTGCATGGAGCCTTAGTGCATATCAGAGCACAAACCAAGCCATGAAGTCCAAGGATTTCTGTAGACCTCTGAGATGGGATTGTATCGAGGCACAGATCTGGGGGAAGGGTACAGAAAAAATGTCTGCAGCATTGAAGGTTCCAATGAGCACAGTGGCCTCCATCATCTGTAAATGGATGAAGTTTGGAACCACCAGGACTCGTACTAGAGCGGGCCGCCCGACCAAACTGAGCGATCTGGGGAGAAAGGCTTTAGTCAGGGAGGTGACCAATAAACCCGATGAACACTCTGACAGAGCTCCAGCATTTCTTTGTGGTGAGAGGAGAACCTTCCAGAAGAAAAACCATCTCTGCAGCGCTCCACCAATCAGGCCTCTATGGTAGACTGGCCAGACGGAAGCTACTCCTCAGTAAAAGGCACATGACAGCCCGCATGGAGTTTGCCAAAAGGCATCTAAAGGACTCTTAAACCATGAGAAACCAAATTCTCTGGTCTGAAATAGATTGAACTCTTTGGCCTGAATGGCAACCGTCCTGTCTGGAGGAAACCAGGCACCACTCATCACCTGGCCAATACCATCCCTACAGTGAAGCATGGTGGTGGCAGCATCATGCTGTGGGGATGTTTTTCAGCGGCAGGAACTGGGAGACTAGTCAGGATCGAGTGAAAGATGAATGCAGCAATGTACAGAGAAATCTTTGAACACCTGCCCTGGAGTGCTGTGGACCTCAGAGTGGGGCGGGCGAAGGTTCATCTTCCAATAGGACACTGACCCTAAGCACACAGCCAAGATAACAAAGGTGTGGCTACGGGACAACTCTGAATGTCCTTGAGTGGCCCAGCCGTGAACCCGATTGAACATCTCTGGAGGGATCTGAAAATGCTGTAAAACATAACAAAATGTGGGAAAAAAAAGTAAGTGCTGTGCATACTTTTTTGATGCACTGTACTTGGATCTGGATAACCTAGCCTGCCTAGAGTCTGGATCTCGCTAACCTGTTTTTATCTTTGCAGAGATGGCAGAAGTAGTTCTGGTGATTGGCAGCGGTGGTAGAGAGCATGCCTTAGCCTGGAAGCTGGCACAGTCTACCCATGTGAAACAAGTCCTTGTGGCACCAGGAAACGCGGGTACTGCTACCAATGGGAAGATCACAAATTCTGGTAAGAACCATGCCTAGTATGGAGTGCTGATAGTAATTTGAAAGCTCTTTTTTTTTTTTTTTTTTTTTTTTTATGTATTTTATTTTTCTCCCTTAAGGCTAATATTGTGTATGGTGTAGATGGTCTTCAAAAAGCACCCACTATGAAATTCTAGAATGGAAATCCTTGAATAGGGAGAGTGGACTGTTCAGCTTGTGGCTAAAGGGAACCATACGTGGTTGGGCTTTTAATCTCTGCTAAAACTGTCAAAATTTGAGCTGTGGGTGGCCCGGTCAGCACCTCTCTTTCTTTACCCCCCCCCCCCACTCTTTTTTTTTTTTTTTTTTTTTTTTTGGCAATGGAGCAGGTCAAAACATTTTTGGCTTAACAGAGCTTGCATTCTACAGATGCACGCATCAATTTCTTTACCTCTCAGTTTTGCTCACAAAGCACTCTTCCATCAGCTTCTTTAACCACCCGGAGCCATTTTTTTTTTTCAATTTCAAACTTTTGGTTTACATGCTTAAAAAATAATTAAGGCCTGAAGATTACTTAAAACCCCCAACCATTATGTATTTTCTGAAAGCGGACACCTTGGAGAATACATTTGGGATAGTTCCAATTTTACTATGTCACATGATTTTAGCACAACTGTTTATAAAATGTAAGTAAAAATGCACTAAAGTTCACTTAAGGGCACACAAACACAATAGTTCATATAAAAGATGACGTTGCACAGAGTAAATATATACCCAGCATTTCAAGTGTTAAAGCTGGGTGCACCTGTGAAACAGCAAAAAAATGTCTATCCTATATTTTCCATAGGTGATGCTTTAAAAGCCCCTATAGGTCATCATTTTAGCGTTACCCATGAGCTCTGGTGCTAAAATTATTGATCTCTCTCTGGCTTGCGCGGTGATATGTAACAGGTAGCACAATTGCTATATATGCCTGCGTATGTGGGGAGGCTTAAATAAAAAAAAAAAAAATATTTTTATATATAAAAAAAATTATTTTATTTCTTGTGATGGTATTATGTGACAGGTGCTCTGGGGGGGAGGGGGGTGCTCTGCCGCTCATTCTCAGCACTGTGAATTAAAGAGCTGGGGGGGGGAGCCGTAAATTACCAATTTTTAAATCCGGCAAGTGAGCAAGCTGGTCTGTACATCCTGTGGTTGTTTTTTTTTTTTTTTTTTTTTTTTTTTTTTTTTTTTTTTTTTGGGGGGGGGGGGGGGAGTTTTTTTCATACATTTTAATTATTTTTTTTTACCTAACAACAAAAATAGGGTTTTTGATTTTGTGTTTTTTTTTTTTTTTATTTTTTTTTTTTTTTAAAGATTGTGGATTTAAACCGATATAAAATGATCAGTTTTTCCATTGAGATGCATTGATGTCTGTTTTCGGTCCGCATGTATGAAAGGGGTCTCATGCTTGTGATCGTTGGAAAAGTTATTCTCTTATAGATTTTTAAAGAGATCAATGGTGTTAGTGGGAACTTATGTGAGAGGCAGAAATTGCTTAACAACCGGCCCATAGCCGAATGACGGCTGCAGGGCGGTTGCTTAACTCTGGGAGGACATCATATGACGTCCTCCCGGAATTCCTCTCTCGCGCTCCCCCTGGGGCGCGCACCCGAGCACATCCATGACCGCCGTGCCCGGAGGACCCGGCGCATCACGGATCCCGGTAAATGGCCGCTGATCGCGGCCGTTTACCATGTGATCGCGCCGTCAAATGACGGCGCTAACACATGTAAATAGACCGGCGTCCTCTGATGACGCCGGTTCCTCTCCTCCCCTCCTGTGTAACGATCGGTACACTGTGAGCGGAGAGGGGGATGGATGGCTGGCTGCAGCGCCTGTGGGCTGGATGTGTAGTGCCCACAGCGCTGCACAGAGACATCCAGCCATCCATCCATCCATCCATCCATGCTCAGCCATCCCTATTGCCCTGCACTAATCTGCAATGCTGTGCAATACTCTGCAAAGCCCCACATTACCCTGGAATACCCCCACAATACTCTGCAAGGCCCCGCCATACCCCGCCATTCTCCGCCATACCCCGCCATTCTCCGCCATACCCCGCCATTCTCGGCCTCTGTATGTGGCCAGGCTGTTAAAGTCTCACACATGTGGTATCGCCGTACTCAGGAGGAGTAGGAGAATCTATTTTGGGGTGTCATTTTTGGAATGTACATGTTATGTGGTAGAAATATTTGTATAAATGGACAACTTTGTGTTTAAAAAAAAAAAAAAAGCGTTTTAACCACTTCCCGCCCGCCGGCCATCATACAACATCCTTGACTTTGTGCTGGGATATCTGAATGATGGGTGCAGCTACAGGCATCATTCAGATATCGGCTTTTTCAGCCGGCGATTCCCTACACCATAAGAATGATCATAGCGGCTGTTCCACTGCTTAATCATTCTTACGGGAGGCAAGAGGGGATGTCGTTCCACCCCCCCGCTTCTACCGACTCACCGCTACGATCGAAGCCAGGATTGTTTTAGTGTTTTTTTTTTTTTTTTTTTTTTTTAATTTCAGGCTTCCCAGCCTAGAGGTGAGATGTGGGGTCTTATTGACCCCATATCTCATTGTAAAGAGGACCTGTCATGCCATATTCCTATTACAAGGATGTTTACATTCCTTGTAATAGGAATAAAAGTGGTCTAAATGTTGTTTATTTTTTTTTTTGGAAAAAAGCATCAAACTAAAATAAAGTAAAATGAACAATAAAAAAAAAAAAAAAAATTTTTAAAGCGCCCCTGTGTGCTCGCATGCAGAAGCGAACGCATACGTAAGTCCCGCCCACATATGAAAACTGTGTTCAAACCACACATGTGAGGTATCGCTGTTTTGGTTTTTGTAAAGCACAAAACTTTTTTTTTTTTTTTTTTTTTTTTTTTTTTTTAAAACGCGTTAAAATTGCTGCGCAAATACCGTGCGAGATAAAAAGTTGCAACGACCGCCATTGTATTCTCTAGGGTCTTTGCTAAAAAAACATATATAATGTTTTGGGGTTCTATGTAATTTTCTAGCTAATGATGATTTTTACATGTAGGAGAGAAATGTCAGAATTGAGTTGGGTACTCCAGAACGCCTGAAGGTGCTCCCTGCATGTTGGGCCTCTGTATGTGGCCACGCTGTGTAAAAGTCTCACACATGTGGTATCGCCATACTAGGGATTAATAGCAGAATGTGTTTTGGGGTGTAATTTGTGGTATGCATATGCTGTGTGTGAGAAATAACCTGCTAATATGACTATTTTGTGGAAAAAAACAAAACCTTGATTTTGCAAAGAATTGTGGGAAAAAATGACAACTTCAAAACTCACCATGCATCTTTCTAAATACCTTGGAATGTCTTCTTTCCAAAAAGGAGTCATTTGGGGGGTATTTGTACTTTTCTGGCTTGTTAGGGTCTCAAGAAATTAGATAGGCCGTCAGTACTTCAGGTGTGATCAATTTTCAGATATTCGCACCATAGCTTTTGGACTCTATAACTTTCAAAAAGACCAAATGATATCCACCGATTTGGGTTATTTTTACTAAAGATATGTAGCGGTATAAATTTTGGCCAAAATATATGGAGAAAAATTACTAATTTGACAAATCTTATAACAGAAATTAAGAAAAATGTATTTTTTTACAGATTTTTCGGTCCTTTTTTCTTTTACGGCGCAAAAAATAAAGAACCCAGCGGTGATTAAATACCACCAAAAGAAAGCTCTATTTATGTGGAAAAAAAGGACAAAAATTTCATATAGATACAGTCTTGCATGACTGAGTAATTGTCATTCAAAATGTGAGAGCACCGAAAGCTGAAAATTGGTCTGGTTAGGAAGGGGGTTTAAGTGCCCAGTGGTTAAGGAACCCCTAGCAACCTCGGGAGGAACCCTTGGGTTCAATGGAACCTTGGTTGAATAGATTTTTGCATATCTGTGTTAAGTCATAGCTTTAATACTTTTAGAAAATCAATCAGATTGTCCTGATCTCTAACACACCTGAGTGTGGCCCTGGTGGACACCTAGCAGGTACTTCTCGAACCTAGATAATGTATATAGGCACTACTCTTTTACATGGGACTTATGGGGGCGGGGTCCATATGTCTTGGATCTCCTTTAAGGGAACCTGGACTAATGTGTGTGTGGTTTTTTTTCTGAGCTAAAATACAGCCCAATAATTGTAATGTGCCTATGCACACAGGAGCATAAACTAGCAATGTGCATACTTCAGTAAATATTAAAAAAAAATGCATTTTTTGGTCTGTAATTTGCGCTCAAATGTGCGCAAATGATCATTTGCATAATACAGAACAAGAACGTGAGAATAAGTTTGAAAATGCACGCACATTTGTGCGAATGTGTATGCGCAAAAATGCATGGGAAAAAGTCAGAAGAACTAGATGCTCAAACAGTAGTATCATGTGCAAGAGGCCTAAAAAATGGCCTAGTACTTGGTATATATGTGTGCTTCCCACAGAAGCTGTGTATAGTAGTCATTCAGCTTCTTCAATTAGGCTTGAAAAACAAACCTGGAAGCTGATTGGTTTCTATGCAGAGCTGCACCAGATTTTGCACACTCCAGTTTTATTAAATCAACCCCACAGTATGTTTTGTAGGTAGTCTTATCACACAGTGAGTTTTAGCCACATGCCGATTCATTAGCTCGTTTGTTTAAAACTAAGTTTGGAGGAAAAGTCCCCTTTTTGGAGGCATCTACAAGTAGCTACTTTTTCCTGGCAGATGCTTCTGTTTAATATATTTATTTTGTTTTTGAAGATTTAGTTGGGTAGACAAACTACCCACATCCTCCCTCAGGATCCCCAATGGTGGGTTTTTCTTACTAAAAGAGGGGGGGGGGACGATTTAACTAAATACATGCACATGCTGGTCAACTCTATATGGTGTCCGGAAAAAAAAAAAGCGATTCTGTGCAACTTTTTTGTGACCCAAGGGATCCATGTAGCAAAATCGAGCTTAAAGAGGAGTTCCACCCAGGTGGTCCATTTAAAAAAAAAAAAAAAAAAAAAATAAGTCAGCAGCTACAAATACTGCAGCTGCTGACTTTTAATTGGACACTTACCTGACCCTGGGTCCAGCGATGTAGGGGATTGAAGCCCCGCTCGTCAACCCCCCCCCCCCCCCCCCCCTCCGCTCGTGGGCATTTCAACTGTGGGCGCCGGGCTGTGGCTTCACAGCCTGGCACCCACTGCGCATGCGCGAGCGGCACCGCGTGCCGTTATTGGCCGCTCAATCACCTGGGACCTGTAATGGGTCCCAGATTAACAGGAGGGAGGGAGCAGAGCTGAGCCCTTCCTGTGCCGAGGGATAAGTGATGTCACCAGCCCAGGCACTGGAAGAGGCAGACTACGAGGGACCACCTAGCAACAGGCATTTAGAGGCAAGTAAAAATTTTTTTTTTTTTTTTTTTTTTTTTTAGGGTGGAACACCACTTTAAGAACAAACCTACAGAATCTTGTTTGTAACCTGGGGACTGCTTGTATCTATGCAATTTTTAGCGCCTCCAAAGTATCTGTAGAAGAGTGCCTAGAGAGACCATACCTTGGACAGGAGGCATCTGGGTGTCGGGCAAATTGAATGAGTTTCAATGGTATACGATCAGATCTATTGAGGAGGAACAACTGTGACAAGTTCTTTGTGAGGGTGATGGGGATATCGGTGGATGAGTTTCCAAAATTATATGTCCAATTGTTCATGCTCACTGCTGGCATTTTGAGTGAGGAAGTTTCCCCCCCCCCCCCCTCTTTTTATAGATAATGCCAGCACATGATTCCCAATTTCAAGCAATGCTTCCTGGCTGGCAGGATTGAATAAGTAGAGTGTTTGTTTTCAGCCCTAATGCAGTTAGGTTCGCTTTTCATATCCTTCAGAGGACATGTGTCTCTCACATGCCCCAGTCAGTTTTCCTTGTGACCCTTGGTGAAAAGAATTAAAATTTGGCAAAGATGAGCTTTTGGCCTATTGCAGTATATCATACAGTAATTCTGAAAATACTGAATTCTTTTTGTGCACATTGTTTGATTTTAGATAGCGCGATCTCTCTATTATTTTAAAAATATAGGAATTCTGTTATTGGTCCTGGTTATGCCTGATGGTAACATCTGATTAAGTCTCTTTTTGTCACTACAGATGTCCCGGTTGGAGACCATGCCCAGGTTATAGAGTTCTGCCAAAACAACAACATTGCTTTGGTGGTTGTCGGGCCAGAAGCTCCTTTAGCTGCAGGTAATGCTTATGCTGCAAAGCCTTTAGCATTTGCACGTATTGAACTTAATGATCCCCCTCTTTACTTGTATAAAAGTGTGTGTGTGTGCGTATATATTATAATTTTTTTTTTTTTTTTTTTTTTTTAAATCTTCAGGTCTGGTGGATGATTTGACGGCAGCTGGAGTGAGATGTTTTGGTCCCACCGCAAAGGCTGCTCAGCTGGAAGCCAGTAAAAGTTTTGCCAAAGATTTTATGGACCGACATGGCATTCCGACAGCCAAGTGGAAGTCTTTCACTGACCCTAAACCAGCTTGTGACTTTATCACTAGGTAGTTATCAGTGTACCCAAAGGGGAATGGTAAAATTCTGCATAGTTGTCAAAAGTCTAGAATAAAATCTTTTCATTTCAACCTGTTCATACATTCAAGGCTGAAGAATTAACTGGAGGTCCTATTGCTCTTGTCTGTCTCTATAGCGCTGACTTCCAGGCCTTGGTGGTCAAGGCAAGTGGCCTGGCGGCTGGAAAGGGAGTGGTTGTGGCCAGCAGCAAGGAAGAGGCTTGTAAAGCTGTTCTTGAGATTATGCAGGTAAGAAATGAATGTTATAATGCAAGCGCTCCCCCCCCCCCAAATGGGGTAAGAATACAAGCATTGATGGTTAATAGGGCTTTATTGTGATCATAATGGTGAATTTTCTTACTTGGAATGATGAAACCAATAAAAATCAGCTTTTAAAAATATACAGGCATCACTTGTCTGTGCAGAAGAAATGGTGCCCTGTTCAGCACAGGCATCACATGAATTGGTGTGTTTATCCATCACTTAATGGATTGTTTTCTGAAGTATCTTTTTGTCTACCCCCCCATCAACTTGGATGTGTGTCCTGTTGTGATAGAGAAGTATGTATGCATGTATGAGTTTCATTAGGTTGGTCCATTGGATTGGTCCTATAATAACCTTTTGTAATGGCATAGGTTTGCTTTAGGGACATTTAGGAGACTGGTTCGGGTTTGGTTTTGGATAATAGTTTTCTTTTAGACTGCATATGAGGGAACAAATATCTGTCGACGTGGATCCTTAGGGAGCAACTTCTAATCGCAAAACGCGCCGATTTTTAAGCGTTACATATAGTTACATAGTAGGTGAGGTTGAAAAAAGACACACGTCCATCAAGTCCAACCGATGTGTGTGTGCGATTATGTGTCAGTATTACATTACATATCCCTGTATGTTGCGGTCATTCAGGTGATTATCTAATAGTTTCTTGAAGCTATCAATGCTCCCCGCTGAGACCACCGCCTGTGGAAGGGAATTCCACATCCTTGCCGCTCTTACAGTAAAGAACCCTCTACGTAGTTTAAGGTTAAACCTCTTTTCTTCTAATTGTAATGAGTGGCCACGAGTCTTATTAAACTCTCTTCTGCGAAAAAGTTTTATCCCTATTGTGGGGTCACCAGTACAGTATTTGTAAATTGAAATCATATCCCCTCTCAAGCGTCTCTTCTCCAGACTGAATAAGTTCAGCGCTCGCAACCTTTCCTCATAACTAAGATCCTCCAGACCCTTTATTAGCTTTGTTGCCCTTCTTTGTACTCGCTCCATTTCCAGTACATCCCTCCTGAGGACTGGTGCCCAGAACTGGACAGCATACTCCAGGTGCGGCCGGACCAGAGTCTTGTAGAGCGTTAGATCATGACTGTATGAACCTGGAATTTGTTTTGATGACAAGTGTGTGTTTTTACTTTTCTATTGATTTCATCTTTTGAGGTACATTGAAAGTCCCACCTTGTATTGTCCAAATTCGGGTTGTTAAAGGGTTGGGACCTAAAGAATTTGTTATGAACCCACCTTTTGATTTATGAGCATGTTGTTCTTAGCGCAGGCCTCTGAAATCATACTTGTGGTGTATCCATAAGTCGTAGTTGTGATGTATGGTGGGAAGCAAGTCTTTTATCACAAACTTATCAATGCGTTTCTGCAACTTTATAACCCAATTTGGTTGACTTTTCTTTCAATAATTTTTATTAGAATTATCAATGTTGATACAAATTTGGTCAGTACAAGAATAACAAGCGTATCAGTACTATAGGCAAAAGGGAACAACAGGTGCATGACATACTAATAAGAGTCTTTGCAAACGCTAATTCACATCAAACACATCAGATAGAATATTGTGTGATACAATTATCCATGTCTAAAAAAAAAAAAACGAAAAAAACACCAGAGACGTCCGGTCCCACTATGATGATGGATTTTGGTTGACTTTTCAAACCCATCATACACTTTCAGTTAAAGGATCCTTAGCTTTGCCATAGAAAGAAAATGAACTGTGTTCATTGAACAAAAATATTTCCCACATTACTGTAAATGACCTGTTTGTATAATTGTTTTTATCTGTTCAGCAAATTACTTCACTTGCATATGCACTTGACTACTTGTGATCATGGACACCTGTTATTACTTGGGGTAACGTATTGCAATGGTATTCTTAGATTACAGTGCTTGTGGATAATGGTCTTTCTATTGGCAGGTTTGTGCTGGCCCGTGAGGTGTGTGTTTTGCTTTTTTTTTTTTTTTTTTTTTTCTTCCCTTTGAGTTTTTATGAGTGGTATGGTTTGAATGAGCTGGCCATGTTCCCTTTTTTTGTCACGAACACCTGAGCGTTCTCCCAAAATGCTTTGATTCTTACCTTTTGTGAATAGTTACTTCCTCCAGAAAATTCCACAGTTGATATTGGTGTTTTAGATCCTCCTTAATGAGCCTCACAGATTATCAGCTATGTTATGCCTGGTTATAGAAATTAAATCTATCCCATTATGTTGTTGGACCTGTATGGTATATTTCCACATTCATGGTGTTGCTATTAATGTGGTATAAATTTGTTGCTTATGATTGACTTTGTCTGCTTATTCCTATAGGACAAGGCATTTGGAGAAGCTGGGGAGACTGTTGTAGTGGAGGAGCTCCTGGAGGGTGAAGAAGTGTCTGTATGTATCATAGGTTCTGTTTTTGATAATTTCTCTTTGTAGCTCCCTGCAATATACAATGTCAGAGCCTGTGTAATCCATTCACAAAGCACAGGGACTGAACCTCCGGTGCTGGAAGGAAGCTATAGCAGTCATTGATTTACAGTGCTGCCCATCCTGCCTGTAGAAAACCTTTGCATTCAGGTTGTGTTTTGTAAGGCCTCATGCACCTAAACGTCTGGGGCTGTACAACTGTATTTCTCCACCCCTAAGCGCTGCATACAGCAGCCCATAAAAATAGATGGCTGTACGCAGGTATGCACCAGTATTGGAGGTGCACCAAATGGAAATTTTGGTATCCAAACCGAAAATTCAGGATATATAATCTATATCTATATCTCTATCTATATATATATATATATATATATATATATATATATATATCTCTATCATTTTAATTAATTTTAAATGAGAACAATGCATCCCTTTAATTTCTATGTATGTCTTCACACTGGTTATTTCTGTTGTGGTGTTAAAAGCATGCATGCACTTTTGGTCCGTTAAAAAAACTGCACCAGAAATTGTATCAATAAAGCCCCCCTGTTACGGTTTTGATTTTTTTTTTATTTATTTTTTTTTTTTTGGTCACGTGACCATGAAAAATGCACCATAAACACAGTAAATTTGCAGCAAAATCACATGCCTTTTTCTCTCTGCAAACACCATTTTCGGCCCATATGTTTCGGTGGCCGATGTTTCGGTGCATCTCTAACTAGTATGTAATGTAAACATGTGCGTGCATGCATGCAGACGTATGCTCCTGGACACAGAGCAGTGTACAGCCGTTGATTTCTGTGGGTGGCTGTATGCAGCAAATCGGGCCCGAGCAAGGAAATGCACCCAAATTTTACTTTGTACAGCCCTTGGCGCCTGTGTACACGAGGTCTAAGAGTAATTTCCGGTATCAAGTAAAATCTTTCAGTGAACTACTAATGCTGTCGTGTGATTGTTGCATCTACCTCAAAGATGTGTAATTGAATAGTTTCTGGGAAGTCATATCTTAAATATGAGAATTCAAATCTGTGGGAGTGCAGTTGGTAGAGAAACTCTCTGCTGTAGATGACCATATAGGTAGAATAGGGGAATGCACAATTAGACTGCAACTGGGGTGTGAATAATTGGTGTCTTAAAGGAGTTGTAAAGTCTTGTGGTTTTTCACCTTAATGCATGAAGGTGAAAAACCTATGCTGCAGCTGCTCCCCGAGACTCCCCCTTTCTCTGACCTTAACCCAATCATTCCCGCCACGAGCCCAGCAGCTCCAGCTGCTGTCTTAGGTCTTCATTGGATAGATTGACTCCCGCTGCTATCAATCAAATCCAGTGACACGAGCGGGCAGGGTCGAGTCCTGCTGTCTGTGTCAATGGATGCAGCACTCGAGTGTGCCCGCATGGAAATCGGTTCTTCATGGGGGCACCCGATGAAGAGGAGGTGCCAGGGGACCCCAGAAGGAGGATTGGGGCCACTCGGTGCAAAAACCTTTTTAGTTTTCTATTTAAAAACAAAAAACTTTACAATCACTTTAAGCATGGTAAACTTAATTAATGGGCAGCACAATCATTTAGTGGTTAGCATATCTGCCCTGCAGTACTGGGGTCATGACTCAAATCCGTCGGGACACTATCTGCATTGAGTCAGCATGTCGTCCTTGTACAGATTTCCTCTGAATACTATAGTTTCCTCCCATACGCCAAAGCCCTACTAATGGGTGGATTGACTCCTGTCTAAACTGGCCCTAGTATGTGAGATGGGGACCTTTGCTTCGTAAGCTCATTGAGGACATTGGCTGATGTGAATGTATAATATTAATATTAATGCTTAATTTGTCTGTGCTATATAAATACCTGTAATAAACAAATTATTCTTAACTGAAATAAACTAAAATGCTGGTTATTCTGTTGCAGTGCCTCTGTTTCACAGATGGGGTCACTGTTGCTCCCATGCCTCCAGCCCAGGATCATAAAAGATTAATGGATGGGGATCAAGGCCCTAACACAGGAGGGATGGGAGCTTACTGCCCTACACCCCAGGTATGGACCAGAAAATGATTCTGCAACAACATGCACTAGCTCCAAAATGAACGTTAATTGAATAGCATAAAATCATCTAACTCTTGTTACTTCAGATATCGGAGGCATTGCTTGCGGAAATCCAGGATACAGTGCTGCAGAAATCTGTAGATGGAATCCGGAACGATGGAGCGCCATATATAGGTAAGATCAGTGTAGTAGTTTAGTGTAATTGTTTAGATGGCAGAAAGCGTGGTTTCCTACTGAGTAAAACATTTGATATAACCTATTCCAGAAGCTATACTCTATTTAAAAAAAAAAAAAAAAAAAAAAAAAAAAATACTCTTGCAGTGCACCCTCTCCTACTATCAGGCTCAAATGCATGTTAAAGCAGAAGTTCACCTTTTACAAAAAAAAAGGCATGCCAATCTCTTTGCAGATTAAAAAAAAATGTGCATTTTATATATTTTTGAATGCAGCCTGTAAGGCACTGCACCCGAGAATTGCAGATGACGGATGCAATGTCAGGCTCCTGCAGACACTCAGCAATTGTATGTCAGTCAGATACTGTATAACAGGAAGAATCCATGAACTGAGAGCACTCACCAGTGTCTTCGCAGTTCATTCAGAACTGCAAGCTGTTGACCGCGGAGGCCGATGGTACTTTTGTCGTTCATTCACATAACTCTGTGAATGATTGAGACTGCTGTGTGGGCGGAGTCTCGTATGACCATGTTTTTGAATTCTGTCAGCAGGTGAGGGGAGAAAATTTTGTCGCAGGGATGGCGGGTGGTGGTGGAGAGAGGAGCTGGAACATGTAACATGGTCCAAAGGTGAACGTGTCCTTTAAGTCTAGGGGGTAGGAGAATAAGGTTGTCCCGTACCTGGTCAAGGCCGCGTTGAGCGGGCTGTCCTTACACCTCTTGTCCTATTTCCCCTGGGATGATGACTGGGTATAACAGGGCACAGAGTGGCACAGGTGCCTGTAGAAGATTTGCTTCAGAATATCTTGATATTGGCAGATGTGGAGCTGAAGCAGACTAGCTGGCAGCGGGCAGTTTCTGGTCTAGAGCCAAGCCAGAGTCAGCACTGGACTGAGTCAACAGAAGATCAGGAACAGCAAGCCATGTCAAGATACAGATGAATACAGGACCAAGTCATAAGCAGCATGCTCTGATGACCACTCAGCAATGAACCTTTATCTTGTGTAGATGCATGCAGAGTCCTAATGCTGTGCAAAGTTCTTTGGACCCTTCTGTGCACAGGCATTCCTTTTGAGCATGGCTTTCCTGACAAAGATGTAATATTTTTATCTTATGGCACTCCTCTCTTCCCTTGGGTGCTCAGGGTTGTGGGCGGTTCCATGTGTACAATGCAGTACTATTGGTCCTTCGTTATAGTAAAAATGTATAGTCCAGGCCTATATACCGTATCTTTCGCTCCATAAGACGCACCTAGGTTTTACAGGAGGAAAACAAAAAAAAAAAATATTTTGAACCAAATGGTGTACTAAAGTATTTTGCAGTGCCCATGAAACGCAGGGTGACCATTGCCATAAACGCAGCCTTACCTAATGTTATCCCATCCTGTCTTCAGGAGCAGTGTCAGGCAGGCCCAGCCAGGAGATCGCCCACAGGGTGCTTGTATGTCTGTCCCCTGCCCTCCTGTCTCCTCCGGCGGGGGGCGTTGCTAGCGGCGGCGAGGGGGGTTGGCGGGAAGCGGTGACGGGTGCGCTGCCAGCGGTGACGGGTGCGCTGCCAGCGGTGACGGGTGCGCTGCCAGCGGTGACGGGTGCGCTGCCAGCGGTGACGGGTGCGCTGCCAGCGGTGACGGGTGCGCTGCCAGCGGTGACGGGTGCGCTGCCAGCGGTGACGGGTGCGCTGCCAGCGGTGACGGGTGCGCTGCCAGCGGTGACGGGTGCGCTGCCAGCGGTGACGAAGGGTGGTGCCTGATGTATATTCGCACCATAAGACGCAGAGACATTTTCCCACGTATTTCTGGGGGGAAAAGTGCGTCTTGTGGTCTGAAAAATACCGTACTTTAGTTAGGATAATATTGTCATTGAGTGCCAACCCTCAATATAAACAATGGGAAAAGGAATTTTTAATGGATCTGGGTGTTTTAAATGGTCTCCTCCAGACAATTAAAGATACATATTTGCATGTGAATATTTATTCGGTAATAGAAAAAGACATATAAACGTAAAACAGTAGGGGGCTAACACATAAGATCTTATGCTGATGTGCGGGATCCTCGGGAGACCCCGACTTGTCCCACAATAGGCAGTTTCCGCAGAAGCACAACACTCATTTTCCTAGATCTCCACATAGGTGATCTCATGTGACACCTATACTTGTAGTACTTCTCAGGATAGGACTGCCAACCGATGATTATGGATCTACAATGTATATGGAGGGAGTGAACTAATCCCTTAATGGAGCCCTATCTATTTTTCATCCTAAGTGAGGAGCATCTATATTAATAGACCTGTGATTGAGGGTGTTTTCTGTGCTATGCGGTCATTGCCTGTGATGTAGGTTACTTTTGGTCTCCCCTTAATCCGGATGTCCTGGATGGCTTAAAGATTCTGAGTTGGTTACGAAGCAAGCCCTGAAGAAGCGGATACACAGACCACAAAACATGTTGGCTACTTCAATGTAACATCTCTGTTGTGTGTGTGTGTGTATACCCCATTGTTTTTACATGTAGGGGCGTGTGTGTTGGCCCCCTACTGTTTTAGGTTTATATGTCTTTTTCTATTTAATAAATTATTTAAATGCAAATATGTATCTTTAATTGTCTGGAGAAGACCATTTAACGCCCAGATACATTACAAATTCTTTTTCCCACTATTGGTCCTTCCTTGTAAGTCGTGAGATCTGTGTGCAACCAATGATCAGATCGCTAAAGAGAAGAGAATTTGGGGAACTGGTTGCACAAAATGGAGGAAGCCTGTCTGAACCAGGTTTAAGGTAAGTATTAGATGGCGCAGGTTATAAAAGACACTGTTATTGACTGTAAAAACTGATGTCATGCTGTATTTGCAGTTATGACAAGTCTTATTTGTTTTCAGGTGTTCTTTATGCTGGTATTATGCTTACTAAAGATGGACCTAAGGTGCTTGAGTTTAACTGCCGATTTGGAGATCCAGAATGTCAGGTGAGTAACACCTCCTTGTGCTCATATTCATGAAATGCAAAGTTAAAGAGTTACCCCGATGCTTACCTGTCCAGGGTTCGCGTGATGTTGGCACCCCAGCCGTTTTTCGGATTGGCTCTCGGGTGCTGCCATTGCCATTCATGGTAAGGGAACCCGGCAGTAAAGCCTTTCAGCTTCACAGCCAGTTCCCTACTGTGCATAGGCGAAGCGCGCTGCTCTTTCTAACTGGCCTGGAGGAAGGAGGAGGGGGGCCAAACTTCAGAGGGATGGCGGTGCTTTAATTTACAACTACAGTAAAAGTTAGTAACCAATCAGAATATCAAAATCATCTGAATTTTTGTGAACTAAGGTGATCTGGCTACTGTGGCTTATCAGTAACTTACAAATCGTCTGAGTTGATTCCTGACCTGTCACACTATTATCATTTTTCAAAAAAAACCTGTACCCCCTTATTTTTTTTGGGTTAGTTTTCCTTAGATAATTAACAATAAAAAAACTTAGATATCCATTACCATTTACCACCAAATGAAAGCCCAACTTGTCCTGTAAAAAAAAAAACAGGTATAATCCACCTTGATGCACATAGCAGTTGTGGTGATATGTACGGTTTTACTTAAGCATGTCAAAGTTGCAAAATTGGGCTTAGGCATTAAGATTTGTTTTCCTCTTGGGCACGAATGGGGTTAAGATGAGGCATATGTAGATTATATTGGCTATAGTGAGGTAGGAGACCAATGTAAATTATCACTTTGTTATGTTAAAATCCAACTCCTCATGAAAGTGATCTCTCACCATTGCATGTGTTTTTCACATGGGAATAAAAGTTTTAAAGTTCTTTAACTGTATTTTTTTCAAGGTGATACTGCCGCTTCTTCAGAGTGACTTGTATGATGTTATCCAGGCCACTCTAGATGGACGCCTTGCCGCTTCTATGCCAGTGTGGCGGAAGGCCCATGCTGCTGTTACTGTAGTTGTGGCTAGCGGGGGATATCCTGGTAGCTATGCCAAAGGCCTGGAAATTACAGGTGAGCTCTTGTATCAATTCTTTAATACATTTATTTTTTTTCTTTTCTTGGCCTGTGATTGTCATGTTGATGCAGTATCTCAGACCTTGGCAGGTTCACTGATACTTTTCACCGGAGCTTCATATGAATTATAACTGAATTTTACACATTATGTGTAATGGTGTATATCCCATTACCTGCAGATGGCTGCTTCTGTTTAAACTTCAGTTTCAGCACCTCAATATAATACCCTGAGCAGCAGCTGCTGCTCCTGAGAAACGTTGCACCGCTTGATTGCCCCCTTCTACCTCTGCTCTTTTAAGATGCATAGCATTCTGTGGCTGGGCGGTGGAGATCCTGCTATTCAGTTCTGTCTATGGCATAGGGGGCAGAAGCAGTGCAACTTTTCTCAGTAACAGTGGCTGCTGTTAACTCTGACAGCACCAAAAGATAAGGACGTTTAGAAAAGGCAGCTGTAAAAATGCACTTTTAGCCATGTGTGTGTTTGTTTGTTTGTTTTTTTTTTTGTTTTTGTTTTTTTTTGACTAGCGTTTAGGAGAATTTTTGGGCGTTTTTTACAGTAAAAACGCTCCCTATGTAAAATGTTTTGCATTTTTACAGCCAAACAGCCTTTGCTCCTGGACGCACTGGCAGGCGTGGTGTGTGTGTGTGTGGGGGTTGTTGTTTTTTTTTTGTTTTTTGTTTTTTGTTTTTTGTTTTTTTGTTTTTTACTGCCACTGAACACTTATGCATCCCAAACTCCTCAAAGTTTTTTTGCATGTTTTTTTCTCATTTTATTTTTACCTGTTGATTCAGCCAGCTAGTCTTATTTTTTTCAACGTCCAGAACAAGACCAAACTGTCCAGTAAAAGTGGCAGTTATAAGGAAAAGACAAACCATTTACTGCTGACAGGGGTGCCTACAATGATCCGCTTGTATTCATTAAAGTAAAACGTTTATTCCAAATGGAGGGGAAAAAAAACTGCTGTAATTACTTAAATTGTTACCTGGAGGTTCGCTTTAATTTGTTAGACTAGCAGATTTATATGGGGTTGATAACACTACCCCCCCCCAAGGTGTCTTTGTTGCTCCTCCTATCCAGAGTGGGGACACCATAAGACAGTGTGTTACTGATAGGATCACCAGCTGAAAATAAAGGGGGGAGCCTAAAGAACGCATGTAGCCGTAGCCACCATACCTATTGATTTTAGATCACCAAAAAAAAATGTAATATTACTTGAAGATGACCCGAGTAAATACAAAATGCAGTTTTTAAATGATTAATTTATTAAGGCGAAGAAAGCTGTCCAAACCTGCCTGGCCCTATGTGAAAAAGTAAAAAGTTATTGCCCCCTTCCCTCTTGCTAAATCATGAATGAACTGTGACTAACCACATTTTTTTGGAAAGCAGAGTTAAATTTAATTTTGCCACACCCAGGCCCGAATACTGCCAGACCTGTTGAATTAAGAAATCACTTAAATAGAAGCTGACTGACAAAGTGAAGCGCATTTAAAGATCTAAAAAAGCAACGCGTCATGCCGCAATCTACAAGATTCCAAGAACTGATGAGGAACAAACTAATTGCAATGTATCAGTCTGGAAAAGGTTCTAAAGCAATTTCTAAGGCTTTTGGGACTCCAGTGAAGCACAAGGACAACTCATCCAGGAGGTCATAAAAGAACCCAGTACAAAATCTAAAGTACTGCAGGCCTCACTTGCCTCAGGTAAGATCAGTGTTCATGATTCAACAATAAGAAAGAGACTGGTCAAAAATGGCATCCATGGGAGAGTTCCAAGACTAAAGCCACTGCTGACCAAAAAACACAACGGCTCATCTCACATTTGCCAAAAAATATTTTGAATATCCCCAAGACTTTTTGGCAAATATTCTGTGGACTGGTGCGACAAAAGTTTTAACTTTCTGGAACGTGTGCCTGTGTCCCGTTGCATCTGGCGTAAAACTAACAGCATTTCATAAAAAAAACCTCACACCAACGGTCAAACGTGGTGGTAGTGTAATGGTCTGGGGCTGCAGGACCTGGACGACTTTCCATAATGGATGGAACCAAGAATTGTGTGCTCTACCACAAAATCCTGAAGGAGAATGTCTGGCCATCAGTTTGTGACCTCAAGTGCACTTGAGTTGTGTAGCAGGACAATGATCTAACTAGCAAGTCCAACTCTGAATGGCTCAAAAAAAAAGGTGGTTTTGGAGTGTCCTAGTCAAAGTCCAGGCTTGAACCAAATTGAGATGCTGTGGCATAACCTTAACCAGGCCATTCATGTTTGAAAATCCTCCAATGTGGCTGAATTAAAACGATTCTGCAAAGAGTGGGCCAAAATTCCTCCACAGCGATGTGAAAGACTCATTGCCCGTTATCGCAGACGATCACAACCAGCAATTAGGTTTAAAGGGCAAATACTTTTTCACATAGGGCCAGGCATGTTTGGACAGCTTTTTTTTTTTTTTTTTTTTTTTTTTTTTTTTTTCTTTTAATAAAATCATCACTTTAAAAACTTAATTTTGTATTTACTTGGGTTATCTTTGTGTAATAAAATTATGTTTCCTTGTGTGAATCATTTAAGTTTGACAAATGTTATTTCTTTATATATTGGGGGGGGGGGGGGGGTTCATATCACGTTCTTGGGCTTAGGAGGTCCAGGTCCATTTTATGTACGGATGTGAGTAAAGGCCTTTTTTTTTTTTTTTTTTTTTTTTTTTAGGGCTTTCTCAAGCCAAAGAGCTTGGTCTGGAGGTGTTTCATGCTGGCACTGCGCTGAAGGACGGAAAGGTGGTAACCAGCGGCGGGCGGGTTCTTACTGTCACTGCCATCAAGAAGGACTTGGTATCTGCTCTGAAAGAAGCCAACAAAGGAGTAGCCACTGTACAGTTTAAGGATGCGATATACAGAAAGGACATTGGTTACCGAGCTATCGCTTATCTCAGGCAAAACAGGTGTGTGTATAGGAAGATTGAAACTTTGGTTTAAAGCCCTTTAAAGTGTAACCAAAAGAGTTTTAGTTTTTTTTTGTTTTGTTTTTTTTTCGGTAGCGTAAAGATAGAACGCTTGTCAGGTTTTATTACTAATGGTGTCCCGTTAGGAAAATTCACCCTCTGTCTTGTTTTGGGTTGTCGCCAGAACAGAAATGGAGGGAAAATCTTACCATGGGGTACACCAATTCACGTGAGTCTTCGAGGGATTTCCTCTCACTTCCTGTTTTGGCTGTGGGACAGGAAGTGAAAGGTAATCTCCCAATGGGGCAAAGTGCTTATTACCCTCCCTTTGGGGGGGGGGGGGATGTAGATTTGCATAAAAATGAAATGTCGTAGATATTCGGTTTGTGGGCGCTGCCTTTTTGCCATGTACATGCTTACTAATGCCCGGGGCTAGGCGCGGGCATGGTCATGTGAAGTTTAACATTAAGGCAGGACCTCGACTCAGGAGAGAGAGAGAGACTGCACAGGGTGGAGGGCAGAGCCCAGGAATGCCTGGGGTAAATGTAGTGAGGTTTAACCCTGTCATACCCCCCTTGCAGCCTATGTTGCCTGCATTATATACACTATATTGCCAAAATTATTGGGACGTAGGGTTCAATATAAAGTTGGTCCACCCTTTGCAGCTATAACCGCTTCAACTCTTCTGGGAAGGCTGTCCACAAGGTTTAGGAGTGTCTATGGGAATGTTTGACTATTCTTCCAGAAGCGCATTTGTGAAGTCAGGCACTGATGTTGATCGAGAATGCCTGGCTCAGTCTCTGCTCTAATTCACCCCAAAGGTGTTCTATCGGGTTGAGGTCAGGACTCTGTGCATGTCAGTCAAGTCTCTCCACCCCAAACTCGCTTATATGTCTTTATGGACTTTGCTTTGTGCACTGGTGTGCAGTTTCCTCAAAGTCTGGACCATTTAAAATGTCCAAAATGTCTTGGTATGCAGACTCCTTAAGAAATCCCTTCTCTGGAACGAAGGAGCCAAGCACAGCACCTGAAAAACAACCCCACACCATAACCCCCCCCCCCCCCCCCCCCCACCAAACTTTACACTTGGCACAAAGCAGTCAGGCAAGTAACAATCTCCTGGCAACCACAAAACCCAGACACGTCTATCGGACTGCCAGATAGAGAAGCGTGATTTGTCACTCCAGAGAACATGTCTCCACTGCTCTAGAGTCCAGTGGCGGCATGCTTTTTACACCACTGTATTCAACGCTTTGCATTGCACTTGATCTAAGGCTCTAAATGCTCGGCCATGAAAACTCATTCCATGAAGCTCTCTACGCACTATTGTGCTAATTTGAAGGCCACGCGAAGTTTGGAGGTCCGTAGCTATTGACTCTGTAGGCACTTGGTGACTTCTGTGCACTGTCAGCTTCAACTTGCTCTGACCCCGCTCATTTTTACGTGGCCTACCGCTTCGTGGCTGACTTGCTGTTCCCAGTTGCTTCCACTTTGTTATAATACCACTAACAGTTGACCGTGGAACATTTTTAGTAGCAAGGAAATTTCACAGATGGAGTTCTTGCAGAGGTGGCAACCTATCACGGTACCACACTTGAATTCACTGAGCTCCTAAGAGCGACCCATGCTTTCACAAATGTTTGTAGAAGCAGTCTGTATGCCTAGGTGCTTGATTTTTACACCTGTGGCCATGGAGGTGATTGGAACACCGGAATCCAATGAAGGGGTGTCCCAATATTTTTGGCAATATAGTTTGTCTGTTAATTTGATGTCTTAAGAAAAATTTGGACAGCCCTTGAAGTGAATTTAGAGACCATCTGATCTCTTTAGCAGTCAGTTTGGTTTTTGCTTAATTGTTGAGCTCTCTGGATTTCCTATAATGGAATTTGGTACTGGCAGCTGATGGGTCAGCATATACCATACCCTGGGTCAGGACCCCAATGAAAACCTGAGCAGCAGTGGCATAGTACTTGCTGTATTTTGGCTCCAGCTTATGCTCCATGTCATGCCTCCTGTAGGCTTTTGTACATCGGTCACCCTGAATGATATTGAGACAGGTCGTTAGATGGGCAGTGCAGAGATGATGCACAATTCAGCTACAAGGTTCTAATCCTGTCTTGCAAATTGTTATAAAACTTTTTTTTTTTTTTTTTTTTTTTTTTTTCCCACCACGTGTGAATAGCTGCCAAGGGAATACATAAGAGGCTCAATTCACAGCTTTGGGCCTGTGTCAACAAGGTTTTCAGGTCTATTTCAATTGCATTTGCAATCCATATGAGATGCTTCTGATATCATTCCTCATTCATTGATGGGTGCAGTTAACCTACTGCCTCCCATCAGCACAGGCCCTTAGGCCTGGTTCACATGGTTGCAGTTTGCATATTCCAGGTGCATTTTTCAATACACTTTTTTTGATCCTCTGAAGTCTATGGAACCAAAAACAACCTGCTGGTCCCTGGCCCTTTCCATAAAATGCACAGATGTGAACACTACTCACAGGAAACCATGTTAAATGGACTGTAGTGTGTTTCTGCAAAACTGAAAACGCACTACAAAAAAATGCATAGGGGTGAACCAGACCAGGTTTCTACGGAGCTCGCCTCGGTCCGCCGGCTCAGCGGGAGATCAGTCCGTTGATCTCCGCTGAGCTGGCGGATGACGGGTCCCTCTCTGCTCACTGAGCGGGGAGGGGCTTGTCAGGCACCGCTGCCGCCTATGGAGGGATCGGATGAAAACGGACAGAATGTCCGTTTTTCATCAGATCTCATCCGATCCGCCAGCGACGGACCTGGACGTAGAGCCATCCGTCTGCTTTTAGCAGATTGGACGGGGTCCGATGTCAGCGGACATGTCTCCGCTGACATCCGACGCTCTATAGGCTAACATGGAGCGCCCGTTCAGGTCCGCCGTCAAAACTGACAGGCAGACCTGAACGGTCCGATCGTGTGAAAGGGGCCTAAGCTTTTTAACAGTTAAATGTTTGTTTCATAAATTTTTATTTCACATTTTTGTTTTAATTGAACATTTTTAGGGAATTGAACCGAAGACCTATTAAAGCCTAAGTTTGTTCAAAACTCATCAAGAGTTCTGAATATGACTGCCCTTTCTGCCCCCTCCTCCATTAATGCCAGCTGTACTATAGCTTCTATGAATGAAAAATGAATTAAGCAGATCTTTCCATCCACTCATCCTCCCATTTTTATAAGTTTTCCATGGATGGAAGGTATAGTAGAGCCTCTATGAATGGAGGGGTGGAAAGGGCAGGCGTAGTCTACACTCCTGGTGAGTGCCCGTCACCGGTCCACCACTTGTATTAATTCCCACAGCACCAGCAGATTGCAGCTTTGGGTGTATGCAGCTTAGACTTTGATCACAAATCAAAATGTGTAGTTCTGCATCTGTTGGGCTAAATTTTCTTCAATATTGGCGTTGTGTTATTATGTGGGGGGTGGTCTTATCTAAAGGAGTGCTGTTGTGCTCAAACAATTCATACACTTTGTATTGTCTACAAATATTTTTTTTTTTTTTGTAATAAAGCACTACAAATGCATTTGGTGTGTCTACGTTTTAATATACGGTACATACATTTGTGTTATGTCGGACCTTGGGATAATCCCAAAGTATGGGGGGGGGTTCCTTTCAAAATTTGAAGATGAGTTGCTCTTATTACTCACCCCCCCAAAATCTATGTAAATTTTCGCTTCAGCTTTTGACCTGTAAAAAAGACAAAAAATACAAAGCTGGGCCAATCTGCTATGGCGTCTATACATGAATTTCCGTGTCTATATGGTTGGCAGGCCATTGGTCATTACCCTATACAAGAAGTACAAGAAAGTGGCCTTCACCATTAAAGCACAAAATTGTGAACGGATTGCACTGCATAGTCACAGCTTTTATTCCTCGTTTTGGGCTCTACAACCTCTCCAAGAAAAAAATCAAAGCAGTAGCAGTACAAGAATCTACATCTCAAGGGGTAATTTGTGCAGAAAAAGCACAAGCTCTGAACCTAGAATATACAATGGCCTTCACTTTGAGACACCTCCACACAAACTTCACCTGTAATCTGGAAAAAACTGAAGATCACAGTTTCGTGCAACAGATGAGCCATGGTTGACATGCTGAAGGGCCTCCTTCTCCTGGAGATGGCCAATATGGGATACACATTTTGATAGCAGGATGGCATGCCTACATAGTGCAGAATGGGCACACTTCCAGATCTGACACTGGAAGGTGAGCTGTAAGATGAATGTGTTCTCACAAATGTAACATTATAAAATAGGATTTGATAGTACAGGAAACCGCAGTCAACACTGAAGAATGGTTGTTGGTGATAGTGGGAATGTGTTTTATAGATGCAACAAATTTTACAGTGATTTGCTGTATTCTCCAGTTAATATTCTCCAATTAAATGCCCAAAAAAAGGTGACAGAACTTTAACCACCTGCTGCTCAGGGCAATGTAAAAAAATCTGCAGTTTTTGCTAGAAAGTTTACTTGGAACCGCCAAACATTCAATATTTTCTGAAGGCAGAGGCCCTGGAAAATAAGATACAGACAGTCCCCGGGTTACGAACGGGTTAGGAACTGCCTATTTGGTCGGAAGCGCATGCGCAGAACGGCAGAGACGTCTTTTTCCGACGTGCCCACCTACGCCGAATCCCGTCTGTAAGTAGGAGTCGTTCGTAAGTCGGGGACCTCTTGTAGTGGTTGTGTGTGGTTTTTTTTTTTTTTTTTTTGTTTTTTTTTTTTTCCTGACACCTTGCAGGGTATTTATGCTCAAAATGTTCACAAGGTTTAGGAGTGTGTTTATGGGAATTTTTGACCATTCTTCCAGAAGCGCATTTGTGAGGTCAGACACTGTTGTGGACGAGAAGGCCTGGCTTCTCTGCTGTGTTCTATCTGGTTGAGGTCAGGACTGTGTGCAGGCCAGTCAAGTTCTTCCACCCCAAACTCGCTCATCCCTGTCTTTATAGACCTTTCTTTGCGCACTGGTGCGCAGTCATGCTGGAACAGGAAGGGGCCATCTCCAAACTATTCCTACAAAGTTGAGAACATGAAATTGTCCAAAATGTCTTGGTATGCTGATGCCTCAAGAGTTCCCTTTACTGGAAGTAAGGGGCAAAGCCCAACCTCTGAAACCCAGCCCCCTCCACCAAATGATTTGGACCCCTGCACAAACCAAGGTCCATAAAGACATGGATGAGCAAGTTTGGGGTGGAGGAACTTGACTGGAGAATAATCTCATACTTTGAATGCTCTGTGAATAAGCACTGCTGTGTCACACATCTTCACAGAGCCTGCCTTATTAACTACAGAGGTGCTGAAACCATGTGGGGCCATCATGCCCTCTCTGTGGGTGTTTGTGTTTTTTTTGTTTGTTTTTTTGTTCTATGTAATTGCCTGGAATTCTTCTTTATGCTTTTGTACTGCAGCCAGCTGAGAAGTGAAGCTGGCCTCTTGTTTGGGGGAGCTTGCTCTGCATGGCTGAAGGCCTACAAGAGGGAGTGCTAGGTGAATGGGCACCAACAATTTGATATTACTAGTTCAAAGAGCAAAAAGCGTTCATAGCAGCATGAAGTCTTGATCGGGAAATTGCATATTCCTTATTATTGTTGGCCTCACAAATATCTAATAAACCCTCTAATATTCTGATTATCTTGAATGACTCCTCCTTTTATAGGAATGTTTGATTTGTAAACTGACAAAGTCCTTGAGTGATCATATTGAAAAGGGACTTGGCTTGGGGGTTTTCTTATTCCTTATACACAAATCTAAATACCACAGCCCAAACTGGAATAGGCTAGTCTTACACCAGAGCTTGCAAATCGTGCTTCTGAACCTGGTCGGCCATGCTGTGTAAAAGCAGGGGGACTCCGTGGTGAAACAGCATCTTTAGTTAAGTATTCTTGTCATATTTTCTGTATCTGTCATTACTCTTAATAAATGTTATACTTTTATTTGCGTGAGCTCTTTTTGCACATATCAAACACTGCCCCAAAAATGTGACAAAATAAGTCTGCAGAATTGCAGTCTCACCAAAACAAAAATTGCTCCCCCCCATATATGATAAAGCAGACTGAGTCAAAGAGCCTGCTAATTGTATAAACATTTTGGCATGTGTTACAGGCTCTGTATGTACCTTTCTACTGTGAATGTAGGTTTTTTTTTTTTTTTTTTTTTTTTTTTTTTGGCTGTGACTACACTTTTTTTTTTTTTTTTTTTATATTTTTAGATTCTTGGGTATTAATATTTCCCTGTGTCCTGACAGGCCCCTGACTTACAAAGACAGTGGTGTGGACATAGAGGCTGGGAACAGTCTGGTGCAGAGAATTAAGCCTTTTGCTGCTGCCACTGCTAGACCAGGTAAGCCAGAACAATCCAATTGACTAAGTATTGTAGAGTTGTATGTGGACCGGGTGTCCTGGGCTTCCCATCTCTGCAGAGCAGATAGTAAAAGAGGTGAATTAAAGAGAGCGTTTCCTCAATTAAAGCAGCTGGAGGAAGTGCAGAGGCTGGATTAGATGTTCCTGCTACTGGTCACAAGTCTGCTAGGACAAAGAACCTTTTTGGCAGACAGGAAATGTTTAGTTATGTCCTATAGAGGCATGACATTTCCATAATAATGTGAATTGGGAACTATAAATGTCTGTATTGTCAAAGTGTATGTCTGGGAATTAGCCACGTTTACCTTCAAATCCCCTCCTAGTTTTATCTCAACATTTTGACAGTACAGTTTAAAGTTAAACCAGTAATATATAGAGTCCAGTAATAATTAAACATTGGACAATAGGTGGGTGACATCAGTCTTGTACCTTGAAACCTTATAGAGGAAGGGAAGGTCTTGGTTAATAAATTGCACAGTGTGGTTTAAGTGGAAAGTGGAGCTTCAATTGGAGGGTCATATGTAAGGATTGAATAAAAGACTGGCACAAACACATTTAAAAATTCCTCATTGTGAAAAGTTACCTCTGGGTAGATGTTCTAGACCAGTGGTCTCCAAACTGAAGCCCAGGGACCAGGTGAGGCCCTTTGCTTGCTTGTATCTGGGCCTTGGGACACTTTCCTCCCACTGATACAAGACATTACCTCCCACTGACATCAACAATGGGGTTTAAAGGGGTTGTAAAGTCAAAGGTGTGTTTTTTTTTTTTTTTTTTTATTATGCATTAAGATAAGCCTTCTGTGTGCAGCAGCCCCCCTAATACTTACCTGAGGCCAAGCTCAGGAGAGAGGGGACGGGGCCGAACCACAGCGCCTTGTCTGAATGGGCACATGGAGCTTCAGCTCGGCTCAGGTGCCCCCATAGTTGTTTGCTGTGGGGGCATTCAACGGGCAAGTAGTTTGCTGCGGGGGCATTCAACAGGAGGGAGGGGTCAGGAGCACAGAAGAGGGGCCTGAAAGGAGGAGGAGGATCCGGCTGCTCTGTGCAAATCCACTGCACAGGGCAGCTAAGAATAACATGATTGTAAAGTCCTTTGTTGTTATAGGGGAAAAAAAATCACTTTAATGCCTGCTATTAACATCCAACAATGGGCACTATTCCTCCCACTGACCCCAATGATGGGGCGTTATACCTTCCCCCAGAATCAAACATGCATTGTTTACTCCACTGACACCAGGAAAATTTCTACTCCCAATGACCATAGTCTGGCACCCCTAAAGTCTGAAGGACCGTAAACTGTCCCATTGCTTAGAATGTTTGGAGACCCTTATTCTAGACCATATGGTGAGGGGGAAAAAAAGTGTTTGCCCACAGACAAATTATTAGTCTATAATTTTAATGCTGGGTTTATTGTAACGGTGAGAGAGAATAACAAGAATTCCCAAAAAAAAAATTTCAAAAAAGTTATGAATCGATTTGCATTTTAATGAGGGAAATAAGTATTTGACCCCTTCGCAAAACATGACTTAGTACTTGGTGGCCATACCCTTGTTGGCAATCAGAGGTCAGACGTTACTTGTAGTTGGCCAACAGGTTTGCACGCATCTCAGGAGGGATTTTGTCCCACTCCTCTTTGCAGATCCTCTCCAAGTCATTAAGGTTTCGAGGCTGACGTTTGGTAACTCGAACCTTCAGCTCCTGCCACATACTTTCTATGGGATTAAGGTCTGGAGACTGGCTAGGCCACTCAAGGACCTTTTTTAAAGTGATTTGTAAAGGTAAATTAAAAAAAACAAAACAAGCATATCGTACTTGAAGTAAAGATACGATATCTCTGCGCTACTATAAATCTGAAATGAATACAAAATAAAAAATAATATACAAAGAACGTGGAGATGCTGCAAAATCAATGTGATCACTAGTCGCCTAAATAGGATGGAAAGTATAGAATTAAATTTATATGTGATCTTGCGCATAAATCTCAGTTGCAGTGATTGGTTGAGAAAGGTGTTGAAAATTATCGTGTGCGCGGCAAAGTCACCAACCAATAATGAAACTTTCCACCCATAAACTCATCTACAAAAAATGTGCTCACATGTGTAACAGAATAAGAATGATCAATACATAAAACAATACATGTGCAAGACATAAACATCAAAAAGGGATGTATACAGTGAATGTTCATAAAAAAAGAGTTCAAAATGATAGTGCAAAACACCCAATGTATGCAGTGAAAATCCTAAACAGTCCAATAAAAAATTCAAGTTAAAAAAATTCCAATGTGTAAAACTTTCAAGAGTCTTCACCAGCAGATGAAAAATGTGGTGATCGTGGTTCAAATGATATCCCTTCATTGTGCTCCCATTGCTCTTACCTTGAGGGCATGGATCAAATGCCTTGAACCATTCCTAGGACAATCACCACGGTGTTGGAGCCCACACTCAATCTAGATAGGGGATGGAGTCTTGATGCAATAGGTGAATAGCTCCTCCAGCCCTGTATCCGGATCCACATGTAAAGGAATAGCCTCCAATGGTGTATTACCACAAAAGACCAATTTATTAAAGATAAAATTATGCTTACATCAAACAAATGAAGGATAAGCCAAACAAAGACCAGAAACAGCGTGTCTCCTCAGAGGAAGTCACGAGGGTGTGACGTAACGTGTAAGGCGTAACAGGAAGCCGTTCATCGCGAACCGGGATTTTCACCGCGGGCCGGAAGTGACGTATGAGGTGGCGAAAACACGCTGTTTCTGGTCATCATAGGATAGGATGCATTAAGGTGAAAAAAACAGGAAGGTTTACAACCCCTTTTTTTTAATATGCTTCTTGAGCCACTCTTTTGTTGCCTTGGCTGTGTTTTGGGTCATTGTCCTGCTGGAATACCCATCCACGACCCATTTTCAATGACCTGGCTGAGGGAAGAAGGTTCTCACCTGTCCATCATCCCTTTTTTGATGTGGTGAAGTTGTCCTGTCCCCTTGTCAAAGAACACCCCCAAAGCATAATGTTTCCATTGCCATGTTTGACGGTGGGGATGGTGTTCTTGGGGTCATAGGCAGCACTCCTCCTCCTCCTCCCACGGTGAGTTGAGTTGATGCCAAAGGGCTCGATTTTTGGTCTCATCTGACCACAACACTTTCACCCAGTTCTCATCTGAATCCTTCAGATGTTCATTAGCAAACTTCAGATGGGCCTGTACATGTGCTTTCTTGAGCAGGGGGACTTTGCTAGCATTGCAGGATGTCAGTCCTTCATGGCGTAGTGTGTTACCAATTGTTTTCTTGGTGACTATGGTCCCAGCTGCCTTGAAATCATTGACAAGATTCTCCTGTGTAGTTCTGAGCTGATTCCTCACCGTTCTCATGATCATTGGCACTCCACAAGGTAAGATCTTGCATGGAGCCCCAGACTGAGGGTGACTGACAGTTATTTTGTGTTTCTTCCACTTGCTAATAATTGCACCAACTGCTGTCACCCTCTCACCAAGCTGCTTGGCGATGGTCTTGTAGCCCATTTCAGCCTTGTGTAGGTCTTCAATCTTGTCCCTGACATCCTTGGACAGCTCTTTGGTCTTGGCCATGGCGTAGAGATTGGATCCTGAATGTTTCTGTGGACAGGTGTCCTTTTTTTTTTTTTTTTTTTTTTTTTTTTTTTATACAGGTAACAAGCTGAGGTTAGGAGCACTCCCTTTTGAGAGTGCTCCTAATCTCAGCTTATTACCTGTATAGAAGACACCTGGGAGCCAGAAATCTTGCTGATGGGGGATCAAATACTTATAAATTGATTTGCATTTCAATGAGTGAAATAACTGTTATCTTTGTTCTTTGTCTCATTGTTAAAATAAACCTACCATTAAAATTTATAGACTAATCATTTCTTTGTCTGTGGGCAAACGTACAAAACCAGCAGCGGGTCAAATACTTTTTTTTTTTTTTTTTTTTTTTTTTTTTTTTCCCCCCCCTCACTGTAAAAGTTATCCATCCTAATATGTCAGGTAAATACAGTTACCACTATTCCTCAGGCAATGCTGTAGGTATAAGAGCTGCAGGTCTTTTATCCGCCCCTCCTCTCGTCCATTTACAGGATGCCTTATGTTTTGTGAATGGTTTACAAAATGCAAGGCATTTTCTGAATAGACCAGAGGTGAGGAGGGGCAGATAAATGACAGGATTGCTTCCCTGTATGAGACCCGCAGCATGCCAGAAGTACAGTGATTGCTGGGATTTTCAATGTTTTAATATGAAACCACCTAAAAACGCATGGTGCAGAATTCATTCATAGAAAGTGTTAGAAGCACAGCAGTATAAATGGGCCTTTTACAGGTTTCAGTTAGTTCTCCCGTCATTGCAGTTGTTATTGATGTGTATTATTTTTGTACTTATTTGAGTATTTTTCCAGGATGCAATGCAGAGCTTGGAGGCTTTGCTGGATTATTTGACCTTAAAGCAGCAGGATATACCGACCCTATTCTTGTGTCTGGTACAGATGGTGTTGGCACAAAATTGAAGGTAATTTAGAACAAGAGAAAATATTTTTTATTAATGGCTGACATACAGTAGATGGCTGCTAGTAATTTAATCAGTAGCATCAGTGAGGTGTTGAGGAATAAATATACTATGTGGCCAAAAGCTTGGAAACATTTGACCATCACACCTGTGTGAGCTTGTTGGAATTCAGATTCCAAAACCATGGTCATAAATATGAAGCAGTCTTCCCTTTTACGGTTCTTTATAAGCCTGCATTCTTCTGGTAAAGGTTTTTCCATTGGCTTCTGGAGTGTCTAGACTACAGAATGGGCCCATTCAGCCAAAATGTAATTTGTGAGGTCTGGTACCTTTCCAATTCATCACATCACATCAGTATGGTCAAGGACAGGGCTCGCCACACCATGTCCTTATGGAGCTGGCTTTGTGTACAGGAGCACATGCTGAATCGGAAAGAAACTTCCCCAAACAGTTACCCCCAAGGTTGGAAGATCACCATTGTCTAAATTTGTCTTTTGTATCCTTTTAACAATAACCATATACCCTTCACGGGTAACACTTGAACTCCATAAATTTGAAGGGGTGTCCATATACCCTTGGCCACATAATGTACCTTATGATTCGGTTGTAATGTGAAGTCCAGTTTTGTGATGGAGTAGTTGTGGTATTGTGTAAACTGCTCTTTTGGATATTCAATCAATTTGGGTATTTAGTCATTTTCTACAAATCTAATCCACAAATAGATGTGCTTATCTCTAGTTTAAAATTAGGTTGGTATGCAGATCATCGGTTTTTTAAAAGAAACTTGCATTGGGGCTAACGGTTTTGAAAATGCTAATTGCCAGGTTAGCAATCTTAAGCTGGTCATATATGTATCGGAATTTGGCCGGTTCAGCAGGGACCAAATGGATTTTGATCCATGTATGGGTCACCCTGGTTGTACACGCGTTGCTCTAACGATCAACTTGTGTACAACCAGTCTGTCAGGTTTTTCCTGAACGGCTATAGCTGGCAACACTAATCGTGTTCTGCTGGCAGGAAAGGCTCCCCACTGGCAGAACAAAATGGGGCAGGCGAAACTGTGTTGATGGGGGAATCGAGCAACTTTCTTTCCATCTGGTGGAAGCAAAGAAAATTGCATAGTCGATGGCCCACTGATTCAGAACAATCATTAACGTGGTTCTAAATTCAGAAGGTTTTTATCCTCCTGCATGAAGATAAAAAAAAAACCTTCTGTGTGCAGCAGCCACCCTAATACTTTCCTGAGCCCCATCTTAATCCAGTGATGTTCTAGGAGAGTCTCGGTTGCCCGGTACTCCCCTCCTTATTGGCTGAGACAGCAGTTCACCGGTATGGCTCCTGCTGCTGTCAGTCAGTGAGCCGTTGAGAAAAAGAGGGGGTGGGGCTAAACCGCGGCTCCGTGTCTGAATGGACACACATTGCCTTGGCTCGGGTACCCCCATAGCAAGCTGCTTGCTGTGGGGGCACTTGTCAGGAGGGAGGGGCCAGGGGCGCTGGCGACTGACCCAAGAAGTGGAGGATCCAGTCTGCCCTGTGCAAAACCACTACATAAAGCAGGCAAGTATAATATAAAGTAATCGGCACACACAGAAGTAAAAATTAGCAACAAATCACAACACTTCAAATGTAAGAAAAAAGTGCAGCGCATTGTATAAGTCCATATACATATAGGGAAGGAGCGATAATAAAGGTGACTAATCCTCCACCAGCCAATCCAAACTCTTACCAGATCTGATGGACCTCTGAACTAACAGAAGGTCGTATGAGCTTGTGTCTACAGATGGGATAGATGCAATTGGTGAGTGAGACTGGTGATATCGGATGACCCAGGATTCGATATAAAATGGAATACAAACACACTCGGTGTTCTCCGTATGTTCCATTTAATAAAAGTTTGACAATGTAAACAACATAGACAGCCGTGACCTAAAACGCTGATCAGCGATACAAACGAACAGCAATATAAAAACCAGCAGTGCGCTTGAGACGGCTGTGGATGACGTCTGTGTAATAGCGCCTCCTCCCGTACGTGTTGCTTGCTACGGGACTTCATCAGAGGTCCGTCCCAGATTTGGTAAGAGTTTGGATTGGCTGGAGGATTAGTCACCTTTAATATTATCAACAGGATTCTTTGTGTATTCCATCACGAGGTGTTTCCATTACTAAAGAACTTTATTATCGCTCCTTCCCTATATGTATATGGACTTGTACAATGCGCTACACATTCTTTTTTTCTTACAGGTAAGTATAACATGTTTGTTGTTTTTTAAATGGGGGGGGGGACTTTTTAGTATCAGTTTAAGTCAGGGAATTTGGACTGATCATAGAACCCAAGGCCTGAGTCGCTGAGTAAAAGCTCGGGGATCTTTATGATTGCCAGCTGACTTATTTAGAAGAGGTCTTAGTGGTAGCCTCCATGTTTATCGCCACCCTTCTCTTTAAACGCATGGCTTCACTAGTGAATTCTGGTAACTGATTCATTTTCATATGAAATTCGTTGTTGCATTTAGACTATATATGTTTCTATTGGAAAGGCTGTTTAAATTTTATTTTTATCATTTTTAGTTAGAGTAACTTATTGAGTAAAAAAAACATTCCCCTCTGGGTGATCTATGTACATTGCAAGGTTTTTAACAAACTGTTGCAGAGTCGTACCTTTTGTTGTTCTGAAGAAATCTCTGTAGGTTTCTCTGTGTCCATGTGGTAAGTTAATCTAATGGGGAGTATTTTCATAATTCTCAATCAGCTGCTGCACTTGCAGGGCTCCCTTGAGGAAAATTGCAGGGTCTGCATCCCTTTTGGAGGGAAGTTTCTATTGAGAGTATCTCACCAAAAATGTGAGAGGGCATTCTGTATACATTCTATGTACAGAACACCTCCAGGTAGCTTTATTGCATTTTATAGAAAATTACAGAGCTACAGATTGAAAAGGAAATGTCCCTTTTTGATAACATTCAATTGCAATATGACCTGAGTCAAAATTGTATATACTATAATATTTTCATTTGCTATTTTTTTTTTTTCTTTCCACCATGAAAGTGGAATTACCCTCTTATTGTTCCCTATTGTAGATTGCACAGGCATGTAACAAACACGACACCATTGGACAGGATCTAGTGGCCATGTGCGTAAATGACATCCTGGCGCAGGGGGCAGAACCTCTGTTCTTCTTGGACTACTTTGCCTGCGGGGCACTGGATGTGTCTGTGGCGGCCCCTGTGGTCTCTGGTATCGCCAAGGCTTGCCAAATGGCTGGATGTGCTCTTCTGGGTAACTATCCTTCTGTAAAAAAGCACGCACTCTCACATTCTTCAGTGCCTCCTCCGACAAGTAATGTCTCGTGCTTTTAGGTACAATTTGGAATAAAGGGCGCTATAACATTGGCCTATATTTGCACTATACACTAGAACAGGGGTGCTCCAACTTTTTGTAGAGTGTGGGCCATTTAAGTGATTTGGTAAGCAGTTGCGGGCCACAATGAACTCTGTTTTTTTGGGGTTTTTTTTTCCGTCCAAACCGCAAATGTAAACGAGCCTTTACCCCCCCAATAAGACTGCTATCACATTGATGCGCTGCGCTTTTTGCAGCACAGAAGGTGAAAAACCATGAGACTTTACAACTCCTTTTTAAGATGAGAATTCGACTTGAAGGCGACTTCCGTTAAAGTCCTATGGGCCCAAGTCGGATAGAAGTCGCCTTGAATTAGTACACTAACCTTTTCTAAAGTCGGAGTGACTTCAGTAGTGCTTATTTTAAGAAGGCTCTCATTGGCTAATATGAGTTTTCAGATGTCACACGACTTAGGGTCTCACAAGTTGGATCCCAAGTCGCGGCAGTGTGACCTGAGCTTAAGGCTTATTTTGTTTCTGTGCCCAGAACAATCGGAGTGAGCTAGTCTTCTAAGCTGGGATACAGACGGCAATGGGGAAAAAAAAAAAGCTAAAAAAAAAAGCCAAACCTCCCTACTCTATTTATTTATTTTAAAACTGAAAGACAAGCTTTGGCTATTCATATACGTTACTAAACCCAGTGATATGAAAATAGTTCCTCTACCTCCCCACAGTGCTCACCGCTTATAAATCTTCTTTTTACATTAAAATATTGCCACAATTTATCTTTTTTGCTGATCTGTATACCACAGTCACATGATAAACTGCACAGTTTTGTCCAAAGCTCAGTTTTCAGGTAGATTTCCACTACGGCCTGTATACACGCCCACATGTGTGATGTCCATATCATGTGACCTGAACAGTTCAACTGAAACGGGAAATGTTCTCTCCAGCAATAAAGACTAAACTGAGCATGTGCAGGATGGCTACCCTCACTATATTATATGGACTTGCCAAGATAGACAGTGCAGGAGGGAAGGATCTGTCCATATAGTGTCAAAGAGCCTTTTTACACAATGCAGAGGATTAACCCCTTGAGTTCATATAACAAGCATGCTATTCTGCATATACAGACAGATTTTTACTGTTGTGGAGTGGGAAAGGGTTAATCATTCTGTAACCCCATTGTGGATATTTGCCCTATGAGAAACCAAAGACAAAAATTTTGTCTGGTACTAATAAAATAATTCATGGGTGTAAACCAAAGTCCAGTGCATTATTTTAGTCTTTAGTTGTAATAAATCTATGTGGATATTTGCCCTACCTTTCCTGTGACACCCATGTAAGAAATTACTTTGAGGATGGGGGTGGGGATTTTGTTATCCAGAAGACTGGAAGGCATAGGCAAAAATTAAAACCTTGCCAAAAGTTTGACTGTCCCCATTGGAGGGATTTCCCATTGCTTCTTGACCTGGCAGGAAGTGATGGGAAGTCTCCCAAGTGGGGACACGGCAATGAAAACTGGAAGAGGCTCTAACCCTTCCCCTGCTCTTTCAAACACTGGTTTTGGTTAAGCTTTAATATAGGAGCGATATACAATGAAACCTAAATCCTGCAGAAACAGACACCCTTATCAGATTTGGATAAATCTATTGTGTGTTGCCTTTTACTAACTGATGCGCTTTTTTTTTTTTTTTTTTTTTTTTTTTTTTTTTTTTTTTGGTAATGTTGTTGTGTAATATGTGTTCTGTTCTCCTGGCAGGGGGTGAGACAGCGGAGATGCCGGGCATGTACCCCCTGGAGGAGTATGACCTGGCTGGGTTCGCTGTAGGAGCTGTGGAGAGGGGCCACATGCTGCCTTTACTGGACAGGATCACGGCAGGGGATCTAGTTATCGGAGTGGCTTCCTCCGGGGTCCATAGCAATGGTTTCAGTCTGGTGAGGAAGATTCTGGAGAAGTCCAGCCTGGACTTCTCCTCTCCAGCCCCCTTTGGCTGTGGGACACAGACACTTGGTGAGTGTGCGCTGAATCAGTGGAGTAACCGTGTAATAACTGTTTTTGCAAATTTAACACAACTTTCAGATCTTCTGTGAAGTTTAATGTTGCCCGATCACTAGTATGAAATAATCCAGCTAGAAGCCTCTTGTGAAGGAAGAAATTTGGATACCAAAGCTGGCCATACATTAAGTACTTTTTTTTTTTTTTTTTAAAGTGATCACATTCCCTCTGTTCTCCATTGCATAAGAGCTGGGGGAGGAGAAGCAGCAGTACACCGAGCTTCCCAGTGAATGGCTGTGCAGCAGGGGTATGTCAGGACAAGTCTAATCATTTGAGGAGAGCACAGTGTGATCTCCTGCTTAGTGTGGTCAGTTATTAATAGGAAAGCAGAGGGACTAGCAGGTCAGGAACACCAGGGATTTCACACAGAGAACAGAATACTTTTTTTTTTTTTTTTTTTTTTACAGGTACATAATACAGCAGGCACATATCAGGAATATGAAACGTTGGGGTAACAAACGCTTTAAAGTGGTTAACTCACTTCTTTCAAATCCTCCCATCCCCTCTGTACCATAATAAGTGTCCCTGTGCATTGTAAAAAATCTGCTGGACTTTACCTACAGTATATAAGCTCTGCTTCCGGTGCTCAGCTGACTCGTCGGCTCTCTTCTCTCTAGGCTCTCAGTTCCAGTGGGCGGGGCCAAGCCCTCCAGGGAGGGGGGGGGGCGCGCGCGCGCAACAGTCAGCAGGGAGCTGTGGTCATATAGGTACAGATCAGCAGATTTTTTACATTACACAGGCACACTTTTTATAGTAGAGAGGATGGGAGGATTTGGCTGCAGATATGGGAGCAGCAGCAGGGCGGGCACTGGTACAAGCAGACGGGGAGGGAGGGGAAAGATGGCAGAGGAGACGCAGGAGAGCAGGGCAGTATATGATGGAGGCACATACACTGACAAAGGTGTCAGGGCTCAGCAGCCCTGATATATTGGAGTCAGCGTACAGGGGAAGGGTATACCCAGGCAGGATCAGCCAGGTATTACAGTTGTTGCAGGGGGCCAAATGACACTGCATAACATGCTTTAAGGGAACAGGATTTTTTGGGGTTTTTTTTGGAGGGGGGGGGGGGGTTGTTGACAAATACTTTACTGTCTTTATAACCTTTTTAATGTATTTTTATAATAAAATATATAAATTTGTTTTTTGTTCTCGAACAGGTGAGATTTTACTGACTCCAACAAAAATCTACACCAAAACCCTCTTACCCATTTTAAAATCGGGCCATGTGAAGGCCTATGCGCACATCACTGGGGGAGGTCTGTTGGAGAACATTCCCAGGGTCCTGCCTTCATCCCTCGGAGTCAATTTAGGTAAAAGAAAAAAAATGGCAACTAAATCTAACAGTTAATTTATATCAATATATTGTATATCAACTGCAATTAAGGCATTTTACGGAGAATCTAAATAGTCAAACTTGTGTTACAATAACTGGGGAAGTATATTTACAGATGACCGCTTTTCTTGTGTTTTGACACTTCGGCTTGAATGAGGTTTACAGGTCACCTGGAATCTTACAGTTGCTTTCTTTTCAGTGGTCTGCTCAAACACCATCTCCCAGCTTCTGAGTGTACATAATCATACCAATAAAAAAAAAATAAAAAAATGATGTTTTGGAGCTCTGTTATTTTAGAATGAATTCCAGGTATGGAGGTAGATATGATTGGTTCAACTTGGACCAAGGTAACTATACCTAACTGATGCCCCTGGACACGGCTACTCCAGTGATCTCCACTTGCTTCCCAGTCCCATGCCGGGCGACTGCCCTGCTGTATTCTGAACATAGGAGGTTGGTTACTCGGCACAGGTGTTAGAGAATGCTTTGTGTTTTTATGAATGAAGGCATTCTCTGATTGGATGTGGTAGAGAGGCAGGGTGATGTCACACTCTTCACCTGGTCCAATTGGAGAATGTTTTGTAAGTGGCGATAACTATTACTTCAGTAATTTTCCAGCTTCCAGAGGTAGTGGCCACATATAGAGTGTGTGTATTTAAAAATGTTATGGACCATTAACATGGTTGTGGTCTTGTGTGTTCAGTTAGAAGAACTGCAGCCCTCTCACATAATTTGTAATAAACATCTTTGCCATTCTGAAGCTTCCCTCCCCAACCCCTTAGCATATTTTATATATACTGTGATTCTGTACTTGCAAAATCTGCAAAAATCTCCCTACACCAAGACTGGCTGCATCCATGTTAACTGTGGGCAGCTGAAGCTGTTGCCTGTTCACTTCCTGGATTTACAGACACACCTCCAGCTCTGCAGCTCTCATTGGCCCTCTTAAGACTCATCCCCCCCCCCCCCCCCCCCCTCCCTTTCTGGCAAACTCTGAGTGAGAGGGAGAGCTGTGCATGATGTCGTAAGCCTAGGCATAAGGTATTTACTAGCAGGAAAAAAAATGTTTTACTATCCAAAGTTAAAACCACAAGGGCTGAAGATTTAATAGATGGAAAGATGAAAAAATGACTCGGGCTTCAAAACTCCCAACAAGCAAAATCCCATTCATTTTAATGGCACCTGTTCACATCTGAGCGTTTTTGTCACCTGAAGCAAAACACCTTAAAAAATGCCCTAAGCTCAAAAAAGAACATGAGCTTCTTTGGGGCAGATTACAGGCGTTTTCTGCCTTTTACATTGGTGACCTGAACAAAATCGTGGTAAATACGCATGACTTTGAAATGCTCAGGTGTGAATGCAGCCTCAAGGTCCACTTTTTAAGGTGAAATAAAAATTTAGTTGTGTTTTGTTTTTTAACCCCTTCCCGACCAGCCACTGCAGTTGTACTGCAGCAGGTTGGCTCCCCTGGGCAAAACAACGTTGCCTTACGTCGGTTCGCATTTTGACCACTATAGGACACTGAGCCAATGCACGTGCCCAGCGGTCACGATGACCACCAGAGCACCCGCGATGTCTCCACACAGAGACAGAATGGAGATCTGTCAATGTAAACGGACAGATCTCTGTGCTGTCAGGGGTGAGGAGAGCGATCTGTTGTTCATACCGGTGCAGAACCTGACTGCACTGGTGTGAACTAGGGATTATTTTTTTCTAGAAAATTACTTAGAACCCCCAAACCTTGTATATGTATATATTTTTTAGCAGAAACCCTAGAGAATATAATGGTGGTTGTTGCAATATTTTTTATGTCACACTGTATTTGCGCAGCGGTCTTTTTAAACGCAATTTTTTTTTGGGGGGGGGGGGGGGGGTACACACTTAAATCAGTTTAATAAAAATCTAAACAGTAAAGTTAGCCCAATTTTTATTTTTTTGTATAATGTGAAAGATAATGTTGCTCTGTGAGAATTGTTATCTTTATTCTAAGCAAAACGATTGTTCTCATTTTGGCAAGAAACGTGCAGCTCTACATCAGTGTAAAGAGCACTCCCTGTAATGTGACTTCCTGCTTGTGCGATTGGCCCACTGGTTTTCCCAGAAGGTTGCACGAAGATGGAAGTAAAATTTTAGGCATCCCCTGCAATAGGAATTTTTTTTTTTTTTGTGTGATCTCCCCTCAAGGGTTAAATACTTCTGAAGGGATGCAGACCCTGCAGCTTTTCTCATAAGGACACTTAAAGTGCACCATGTGATTATAATGAACCAAATCCCCCTCCCCATGCAGAATTGGTCTGCAATTACATGGTGAAACGATTTCTTCAAAACAAAAAAGGGTAGGAAAGTCTGCTACAAAGTTTGTTAATCTCTGAAATGTACAAAGATCACCCAGAGGGGATTTTTATTTTATTTTTTTTTTATTATTTTTTTTTTACCCAGCAAAAGTAAAGTTACTTTTTTTTAAGCACAATCATGAGTCTTTTTTTAATTACATTGGTAAATATTTTTGAAGTTCCTTGAATGAGTTATTTTGGAGTAGCTAACAGTTTCAGACTTCTCCATGTATCATGGTGTTCATGTTTCTGGCCAATGCATGTGACTTTTTTTTTTTTTTTTTTTTTTTTTTTTTTTTTCAGATGCCTTTTGTTGGAAGGTCCCGGAAATATTCTCCTGGCTGCAGAAGCAGGGGGGTCTGTCAGAGGAGGAGATGAGTCGGACCTTTAACTGTGGGATTGGCGCCATCTTGGTAGTGGAAAGAACACGAGCTGAGGAGGTTCTGAGAGATCTCCAGCCTGCAGAGGATGCTTGGATCATCGGAGAAGTGACGTCCCGTCCTGCAGGTCTTGTATTTATGAGGGATTTAAAGCAGGAGTGTATTTAGAATAGGAAGCTCTGTCAAAACAACTGAAAACAGTTTACAGTAACACCACTTTGCTTGCAAAAAAAAGCCGCTTATAGGGTGCTATGTGCCTGACACCCAGACAAATGTTGTATATGCCCACCTGTCCACTACTATATATATTCTGAATTGAGAGTTTGTCTTCCTTGGAACAGAATAGGTTAACTTCCCTTCCATCATGGGGGCAGAGTCCATGTTTCACATCCTGCTGGGCACAGGCTAGCCAAACGCAGGACAAACAAATGGCCACTGCCCCACCTATGACTGGCCTTTGCAGAAAGGAGACCATGGAAGGGAAACTCATGCAAAACAAACCAAAGAATTTTCCAGCTCCGTTTACTCGCCAGTCTGCAACCAACCGACTTATCCTAATAATATGCGGTATAAACAGGGATTTAGTTTGCACACATTTGCAAATACATGCGTAAGCTACAGAGCCCCGTCAAGACACCCTGGTATTTTCTGTAGTCCTTACTCTAAATATATGAGGGCTACCACAGTAGAAGCACATGCAATTATAATGGATAGGCAGATGAGCCTGGAGGGAGCCCACCCCTTTTTATAGGCACAGGGGTGCACTGGAGCCAAACACGGGTGCTTTTTTTTTCTCCACTTGTGTCTAGAATGCCAGTGGCATAGAGACCAGAGGAGGGCCCATCATAATGCAAACATGCAGAATTTTTTCCAACACCACCATCCAGAAATTGCAGACGATGGAAGTGCAATGTGTTACGTTGCCAAGGTATGTTGATGTGCCGCTTAAAATGAATAATGCAGTGCACTGTATGCCACGCATTGTTTGTGGAAACATTAGTAATCCATGGAAGGCTTATGCCGCGCACACACGATCGGAAATTCCGAGAACAAAACTCTGAGAGCTTTTTGTTGGAAAATGCGACCATGTGTATGCTCCATAAGTCTTTTGCTGGCGGAATTCCAGCCAGCAAAAGATTGAGAGCAGGTTCTCCATTTTTCGGTGGGGAAAAGTTCCTATCCAAAAATTTGATCGTCTGTTCAAATTTCGATGCGCAAAATTCCTACGCATGTTCGGAAACAATTTGACGCATGCTCGGAAGCATTGAACTTAATTTTCTCGGCTCGCGGTAGTGTTGTGCGTCACCGCGGTCAAAAGTTCAGAGAACTTTTGTGTGACCGTGTGTATGCAAGGCAAGTTTGAGCAGAATTCCATCGGAAAAACCCGCTCGTGTGTCCGAGGCATAAGTCTACATTTTAAGACCATGATTCACCTAAATTTAGGAAGCTTAATCGCATTGTCCAAACCCAAACTACCCCCCCCCCCCAATTACCTCGCAGAGTGCTTATTTATTAAGCATTTTGTTCTTTGATTTCAGCACAGTAGTTACAATTGCACAATTGCGTTCTCCAGGTGCGGAATCGCTCAAAGTGAATTCTTGCATTTCCCATCTGCTTACTAGGTCTGTATCCCTCCTCCCTCCCTCTGCCCAGTCACAGGGCTTGTGCCCATGCAACTGGCTGTCTCCCTTTTTTGCCTCCCTTTTTCCATCCCTACCTCCTCCCTCAAGTAATGTCAGTTTTGGAGACAGGTGTGATTTTGGGAATAATTAAAGCCATTTGTCGAAGCTTGAGAGGGACAGCTGGACTCGGCAGTGCAGTGATGTCGCACCACTCTGTAGTCCAGCCGCACTTTCTATAGCATCTGTAACTCCTGCATAGTATCTTATTATTATTATTATTATTATTATTATTATTATTATTATTATTATTGTGTTTTGTTTTGGGGTTTGTTTGCACACAAACACAATATGTTGCCCAATTTCTTGGTAAATTTATGAAAGATGAGCTTTTGCTGAGTAAATGGACTCCCAACGTGTCGAGCCCTAAAATTGTGGGCACGTCTGTGAGACAACAAACCTCTCTGTATAGACCTGAGGCTGGGGGGAAAAAAAATTGAAAGCCTGTTCGGTGCTCTCGCAGTGCACTGATCGAGGGTGCGGTGCTCTGCAGATTTAATTGTAAAAAATGTACATGCACACTGATTCAATAGTGCTACATTTCCAACTTTTTGCAAAAGGAAAGAGTTTAATGAAAACTTTTAGCAGCAAGGGAAAATAGGGCAGAAAAAAATTGCATGCAGAAAATACATCTAAGGAGAACAATGGTGCATTATATAAAATGTTACTACAAAATTACGCATCAACCTGCACTGAATGGAAATGGCACTTTAGTTATGTGATCACTTTTTGGATGTAGTTTAATATTCGGGTGAGGAGTGCCTGAGAAAGTGACTTATTGTCTGTCTCTGATAGATTCTTGCGGTGTGGAAGTCCGAAATCTGACGGCAGCTCTGCTTGGGACAAATGTACAGCTGCAGAAATATGTGATCCCATCTGTCTGTAATGGACAGGACCAGAGGACTGAAGGAAGAACCAGAGTGGCTGTTCTCATCTCTGGGACCGGTAAGCATTTAAATTGATTGTGAAGGTTCGTGGGTTTTTTTTGTTTTTTTTTTTTTAATTTATACTTGCCTGCTCTGTGCAAGGGGTTTGCACAGAGCAGCCCCAATCCTCCTTTTCTGGGGTCACCTGGCAGTGCTCCTGGCTTCCCCTATTCATTGAGTGCCCCCATGGAGAGCCGCTTACGCCGTGCGGGCGTGATCCCGAGTCCTGCTGCATCCATTGACGCAGACAGTAGGACTCCTGGCTCCCGTGTCACTGGCTTTGACAGCAGCGGGAGCCAATGGCTGCCGCTGCTATCAATCTATCCAATGAGGACCCGAGACAGCAGCTGGAGCTGCTCTGCTCATCCTCCTCACTGAAACGGTCGGGTTCAGGTAAGAAAAAGAAGGGCTCTGGGGGGCAGCTGCAGGACAGGTTTTTCACCTGAATACATTGAGATGAAAAACCTTGAGACTTTACAACCACTCCTTTTGTAGGCCTGAAGATTAGTTAAAACCTCTAAACATATTTTCTGAAAGAGAAACTGGGGAATAAAATGGTGGCAGTTCAATTTTTTTAAATCGCGTAATATTTGAGGTTTATCTTTTCAGTAAAAAAATAAATACACTAATAAGTTTATTGCACACAATATTACCCAATTTCTTGGTAACTTTATAAAAGATGATCCATTTGTAAAAAAAATATGATAAAAGATGAGGTTTCGCCGAGTTAATTGACTCCCAACTTGTCAAGCCCTAAAATTGAGCACTCCTGTGAGAAAACCACAAACCTTGGTACACTATATTGTCCTAAGGCAATGAATTAAAGTCCTTACAGGTCATCAGTTTAGAGTTAACACTAAATGGTTGCCCTAGAATGATTGCTGTCACTTTGGCCTGTGCAATTGCCATTTATGCATGCATGTATGTATGTTTGTGCCTCCTAGGTGCAACATAATATACATAGGGGTGAGTTGTCATGTGTGGGTTTTTGTTTCTTTGCTCTTAAGTGCTTGGATGTCCGTTTCCTGCCCCCCCCCCCCCCCTTTTTTTTTTTTTTTTTTTTTTTAACTTTATTATATAGTGAATACATAGGGGGATTGACAATCCACCTATCCAGTAACATTTTGTGTGACCTGCTCTCTTTAATCATCAGGGTTTCTATTAGATTTCCTGTTGTCTTTGCTGCACCCCACTGAAGCTAATGAAGTACAGATTGTGTTCCATTAGGTGGAAGTGACAGCAGAAACCGCTTTTTAAAGTCATCCCAAAGTTGCCAAGTCTTCTTTGTGAGAGAGGAGCGGTGAGATGATGTGCATGGCATAAATAGCTTAGGCTCCTGTAGTCCAGCTGAGCAGCGGTGGTGGTCAGCAGTTCCCGGCGGCACGGGTGGTTCCCGATTCTGAAGACTGTCACACAACAAGCACGTGAGCGGCGATGGATGGGAAGCATGGTTGAGCACGTATTATCAGGCATCATGCCTCATGAAGGAGCATGCATGCTCCAAACGTAAGCTCAACCACGCCACCCATCCATCACCGCTGACGTGCTTGTTGTGTGACCGTCTTCAGCCTCGGGAACCACCGGTGCCGCCAGGACCTGCTGCCCAGCTGGACTACAGGAGCCCAATCTACTTATGCCATGCACATTATATCTCGCCAAAATGTGAGTTGATCTTCCTTTTTATTAAACATTGAATTTTAACTGACATTGCACTCAGAGTGGCGCTGCTCCTCTCGCTCTCTCTTACCTAAATCTACAGAGTCGCTTCTGCTCTTTACAGCTGGCTGTCCACACTGATACAGACCAGAACCCCTAAACCCTGGTCTGGTCTCCACAGTGAATGAACTTTGCCTACTGGCACACCTGGGCCTTGGAACCATTTCCATATCGCACTAGCTATGTTTCTAGCACTCCATCTTTTTTAATTTTAAGTCTTCCTTATAAATATAAAAGCTAACTTGTATAATAAAGGCATTATAAAGTGTATTTAATCTAGACCACTTTTTTTTTTTTTTTTTTTTTTTTCTTGCCAAAGGTACCAATATGGAGGCAATAATTAGGAGCACCAAATCTCCCACCAGTGCCGCCCACATTACCCTGGTGATCTCCAACAAGGCCGGAGTTGCGGGGCTGCAGAAGGCAGAGGCAGCTGGTATTCCCACAAAGGTGATTGGCTGGCTCCCTTGTCATGTGATGTTGTCTCAGTGAGGCTGTGGAAAGTATAATAACCCAAAGCAACCAATCAGAAATAGTTTCCTAAGCCATTGACTTAGAAAATTACTCCAATAATACTATACATTTACTATATTAGAATATGTGTAAGAATCCATGAGCAGATGAATGTTGGGACATGTCCCTAGTATTAACATCTTTTTGTCTAAAAAAAATCTATGTGAAAAGTGCAACTTTTATTTAGTGAATTTTCCTTTCTATCAACCACTTAAGGACCGAGTCTCCTTTTTGAGACGTTGAGAAGTTAAAAACCGTTTTCTGTTTTTTTTTTTTTTTTTTTTTTTGTTTTTTTTTTTTTCTTTCCTAACACCCTAGAGATTAAAATAGCGGTCGTTGCAATACTTTCTGTCACACCGTATTTGCACAGCGGTCTTATAAGCGCACTTTTTTTTTTTTTTTTTTTTGGAAAAAATACACTTTTTTAAATTAAAAAATAAGACAACAGTGAAGTTAGTCCAATTTTTTTTTTTTTATATTGTGAAAGATAATGTTACGCCGCGTAAATTGATACCCAACATGTCACGCTTCAAAATTGTGCCCACTCATGGAATGGCAACAAACTTTTACCCTTAAAAATCTCTATAGGCGACATTTAAAAAAAAATCTATAGGTTGCATGTTTTGAGTTAGAGGGGGTCTAGGGCTGGAATTATTGCTCTCGCTCTACCAATTGCGGTGAAATCTCACGTGTGGTTTGAACACTGTTTTCATATGCGGGCGCTACTCACGTGTGCGTTCGCTTCTGCGCGAGACGGGGCGCTTTTAAAACCCTTTTTTTTATTTTTTGTCACTTTTTTTTATTCTTATTACAAGGAATGTAAACATCCCTTGTAATAGAACAAAAGCATGACAGGAACTCTTAAATATGAGCTCTGGGGTCAAAAAGACCTCTGATCTCATATTTACACTTAAATGCAATAAAAAAAAAAAAAAAAGGCTCTTCAAGAGTGATGGGCGGAAGTGACGTTATGACATCAGTATATCAGTGCAGTCAGTTCTAGGGCTTTTCAGCTACAGAAAAAAAGTAGAACATGCTGCATTTTTCCTGTACTGAAACGCAGTAAACCACACCAAAAACGCACTGGACCCTAGTACAGTGGAAAAAGAGAAAAAAAAGCTCCTGGAATGCATCCAAAAGCGCACCAAAACGCGCATGCAGAAACTCGAACGGATTTTTGTGGTGTGAACTGGCCCTCAGTTTAAAGCAAAGGATTGATGTGAATGCTTTAAGATTGCAGCCCACGAAGTCTCAGTCCACAAAATTTGTTCCACGTTTCAGGTCATCGACCACAGACAGTACAGTAGCCGGGAAGAATTTGACAACGCGATTGATCAGGTTCTTGAGGAATTCTCGATCCAGTTTGTGTGTCTGGCCGGCTTCATGAGGATTCTGTCGGGACCCTTCGTCAGAAAGTGGAGTGGTGAGTGATTTATATTGATTCCTACCTTTTTTAAGCGCACAAACTTTTTTTTTTTATTTATTTTTATTTATTTTTTTTGATTTGATTTTTATAAGCTGATCCGCAAATGTACTTGTAGTTAATCAACCCCAATATGTCAGAAATACAACCAGAGAGTACAAAATCCAGTGCAGCTGTGCATGGTGGACAATCCACTTCTAACTTCAACTTGTTCAATTAAGCTTTGACAAAAAAAAAAAACCTGGAAGCTGATTGGTTTTTATACTGAGCGGCACAAGATTTTGTACTCTCCGGTTTTAGTAAATCAACCCCATTATGTATATTCTTTAACTTTCTGAGTTGGAATGTAGAGATGTTTATTTCCAAATGCATGGGGAAATATTTATCAATCTAATTTGGGATTATCTTTGACAGGTTTACATTGTATTTGTGACCACTGTGCCTGAGCAGCCAACTGGCAGATTTGAGACCCATTTGCATATGCATAAATAAAAAGTGGTTAGGGTCAGGTTACATTTGGTTGCAGGACTATTTAATAGCAACTGAAGGAGTAATTTATGCATTGCGTTGTAAAATTTAAGCAAAACTAAACTGTATTTGTGCACCCCAAACTGAAAAGGCTATTTTTAAGTGATATTCAAAGTACTCGCCCATTTATCTATGTCTCCATGCTGAGAAATTAATTAGAAAAACACCCTCTAGCATTTCTAGCCACCGCCATCTTGAGTAAGGGCAGATGGTTCATTGAGCAATTGGGTTTCCTGGAATCCAACTCTCCCTCCTTCCTTCTTCCCTCTTCCCTCTTCTTCTTCCCTTTCTCTCTTTCCTCTTCTCCCCCTCTCTTTCCTCTTCTCCCCCTCCTTTCATCCCTCTCCAATACTCCTGGGATGTATGGCATCCTATTATAATTTTTATTTGTTACGTTCATATAAATCCAATATACCTTCTGATCTACAGTATGTATATTATAATCTGGTAAGTTTTTTTTATTGTGGCTACTGTTTATAAATTCTATCAATAATATAAATCTGTTCTATGACTGCAGGGAAGATTCTTAATGTTCACCCATCGCTGTTGCCATCATTTAAAGGAGCCCATGCCCACAAGCTGGTTTTGGAAGCGGGAGTGCGAGTCACCGGATGTACGGTTCATTTTGTGGCAGTAAGTTTCTAGCTCTGCTGTTTTCCTTGTAGAACTGAGATTATCATTCTCGTTTTCATTGTAGGTACACAAACTATTCATTTGGTAACGGTAAAAGTAGGAGAGTAGCCCTGGGCTGCCTAATCTAAATGACATTTCTGTGTTGCTCATAGAAATGGATTTTCTAGTGCAGTTTTAGTCATTACAATCATCCAAATGCAACCACATTAATAAATTAAAGAATGTGCATTTTATAAAATGTTTGCATTGTAGAGCAGAGCATTGCAACCATGATCCAGTGTGTTGTGGGTTCAATGCACAGATTCCTGCATTGTTGTAAATGCCAGACCAAGGTCCATAGAGATAAAGAGCTGAATTTACAGGGATGGAGGGAATAAACAATGGACTAGAAGTGTGGTGACAGCGCATTCTCAGTGCCTGGTGGTGGAAGATTGAGGGTAGGGAGTTGGGAATGTGACCATGTTTAATGCCGCACCCTAAAGCTATGGTTACATGGATGCTGAGGACCGCAGGACTGTTATTGGGCAGTTTATGCATCCCTAGCTGGCAGGTTCTGCATGCAGGCAGCTCATTCACATCTTTGAGGATGCATCGGCTGCACAGACACAGCCGCTCACCCTACTGTGACAGACAAGCAAATGAGCGGCCCTGAATGCAGACAGTGTGCGTTTGGGACCATTCGCCTGCACACTTGTCACAGAACAAGCAGCAGGGTCAGTGAGGCTCCATGCACACTAGAGTTTTTTTTTGTTTTTTTTAAGCTCCTAGAAGCTGTTGGCATTTTTTTTTTTCTGCTCTTAAAAGCTAAACCGTGTTATCCTATATGTCCATGCACGCTATTTTAGGCTTTTTTTTTTTTTTTTCTTGTACCGCAAAAACTACAATAAAATGCTAATGCTTCTAAAATGCTACTAGATAAATACTATTATCAGCATTTTTCAGGCTTTTTTTTTTTTTTTTTTTTTTAGCTTATAGTGTGCATGGAGCCTAAAGCTACTGTGTTCTTGTAGACTTAAATGGGCTCCCTTTCCGCAGCACCTGCCGACTATGAACGCAAAAAACAAACAGCCCATTCAGTGTATAGGCCTCAGTGCCCATGTGTACGAGGTCTTTATTTGGGTGTAACATGAAACCTGGTCAGAAAGGTCAACTAGGCCTTTAAATTGACATTAAAGTGGTTGTAAACCCGAATTTTTATTTTATTTTTTTTTTTGATGTCATAATGTAGAGTATAAGATTTCCTATCATTTGAGCCCAGTCTTGCCACACAGAGTTAATCCATCTCTGAGCAATCCTCTTTTATTGTTCAGTGAGATAAATCTTGACAAACTGAGAAAGACTTTGTCAAATGCTCCCCCTTGCTGTGAGTGACAGGTGATTTTACATATCTCGTGCATTAGCCCAAGACACAGGCATTATTTTTTAATTCTTCCCCCCCCCCCCCCCCCCCCCCCCCCCACTCCTTTCTTCAGCAGCTCTGCAAGGATTGGCTGTTCCACACCTCAGCATGATTTGGCATGCTGAAGTCATGTGGTTACTTTCCTGTCTTTTCACTGGATGTTAGAGATCATAGCAGAAGTTCAGTGTAAGAAATACACAGGATACAATGCATATTGACAAGGGGAGTGTAGAGGTGGGCGGGGAGTCTACTGACATCTCGACTCCACCCACCGAGCTCCAGACAACAGACCCGCCCACAGAACCTGCAGTTTTTCGGGTCTCATAACAGACAGAGGGGAGACATTTGACAGGTAAAGATACATGCAGGAGACATGTATATCCTTATAGATAACCCCTATGCCAGTAGTTTAGAAAGGATGACATTGGGTTTACATCCACTTTAAAGCCTTGTTTTGGCTTTTTTTTTTTTTTTTTTTTTTTTTTTTTAGTTTTTTAATATTAAAATATGCATGCTCTGTGCGATGGTTCTGGGAGGGAGCTGCAGCACAGGTTTTTCACCTGTAATGTATAGAATGCATTAACCACTTCAGCCCCAAAGGTTTGACCCCATTAATGACCAGAGCATTTTTTGCGATACGGCACTGCGTTCCTTTAACTGACAATTGCACAGTCGTGCAACGTTGTACCCAAACAAAATTGATGCCTTTTTTTTCCCCCCACAAATAGAGCTTTCTTGGTTGTATTTGATCACCAATGCGGTTTATTTTATTTTTTTTTGCGCTATAAACAAAAAAAAGCGACAATTTTGAAAAAAAAAATTACGTTTTTGCTATTTAATATCCCCCAAAAAAATGTCTTCATCGGTTTAGGTTGATTTATATATTCTTCTACATATTTATGGTAAAAAAAAATCGCAATAAGCGTCTATTGATTGGTTTGCACAAAAGTTCTAGCGTCTACAAAATAGGGGATAGATATATGGCATTTTTATTATTTTACTTTTTTTTACTAGTAATGGCGGCGATCAGCCTTTTTTTTTTTTTTTTTTTTTTTTTTTAATCGGGATTGCGGCGGACAGATCGCACACTTTTGACACTTTTTGGGGACCATTGACATTTATACAGTGATCAGAGCTAAAAATAGCCACTGATTACTGTGTAAATGTCACTGGCAGGGAAGGGGTAAACACTAGGGGGCGATCAAGAGGTTAAATGTGTTCCCTCAGTGTGTGTTCTAACTGTGGGGGGGATGGGAGCGACTAGAAGAGGAGACATATCGCTGTTCCTAACTAATAGGAACACACGATCTGTCTCTCCCCTCCTGACAGAACCGGGATTTGTGTGTTCGCTCACACACACAGATCCCCATTCTGTCTCTCGTGCCTGCGATCGTGGGTGGCCAGCGGTCATCGCGACCGCCCACCACACGCAAGGAGCCGACGTACCTGTACGTTGTTTTGCCAACGTATATGTACGTGAGCCGGTCAGGAAGTGGTTGAGGTGAAAAATCAGAAGGCTTTACAACCACTTTACCATCTGAAATCCGTGCTTCCATTTGTAGAGCTCGTATAAATCTGCTACCATATGTGTTGTGACTGTTTTTATAGGAGGAAGTTGATGCCGGGGCCATCATCTTTCAAGAGACTGTTCCAGTGGAGTTTGGGGACACAGAAGAGACTTTGTCTGAAAGGGTTAAGAAGGCCGAGCACCGAGCTTTTCCTGCGGCCTTGCAACTTGTGGCCAGCGGGGTGGTGAAGCTGGGAGCAGATGGAAAAATCTGCTGGGACAGGACTCCTGCCAACAAAAACTAGATGCTCTCGGCAGCCTTCTAGTAAAGGAATGCAAAGCGCCGTGACAGTAGAAACCAAACCCACATCTGTTCTGATCTTAATGAGCTGACTGCAGTATTCTGATTGGTTGCTATGGATGATCTGTGTATTATGCAGTGTAGCAAGTACCCCACTGACAGTCATCCATTCAGATGACGCGACCCTACTTGAAATGGCGCTCAGTTTTGCAAACTGGAGCAAAGAAAGTATCCTTGCCCATAGCAACCAATCCAATTTAAGGAAACCTGTACTTTGAGAAATCCAGTGGCTGCTAATTCTAACCTGCTTCTAACAATACTGGTTACCTGCCAAAGCAAACTCCCATTACCCATTTGTCTCCATGCTTTGTTTTTTTTGAGAAATCACTTTGTAATCCACCACCCTAGCTTTTCCAGCTGTGGCCATCTTGAGCGAGGGCAGATGATTCATGTAGGATTTACTTCCTGGAATCCATCTGCACTTGGCTCAGGCATGCAGGCAGGAGGGGTGTGCTTAGCCAGGAAACCAGAAAGCAACTGATAAAAAAAAAATAAAACCAAGTAAATATAATTTACCATCTATCTTTTTACTAATGGTAGCAGCATAGGGATTAAAAATAGGTAATGTTGAGTGAGAGAGTTTTTAATTACACTTTAAAAAGTAAATTCCCAAATGTTTGCACATCTATTTTGTACATCTGTTTTTGATTTCCTCTCTTTGAATCCCTGTGCATATCTCGGCTTTAGAATTGTTATGCTAATTTTTCCCTTCCACCCAGAGACACACTTCTTTATTAGAGCTGCAAAATACGTTAAAGTTGCACCCGCTCATTAAGGACCTATTTGGCAACTGTCCTCAAAATGCTCATTTACAGTTCTGTTGCAAAATTTGCTGCTTAAAAGGTTTTTCTACATTCAATTGTAGGATCATTTATCACAGATGACAACATAGATTCTATATTTTTCCTAAAATTACCAATCTATACCATGGCAAAGGGGGCAGGGAAGACAGCACTCGCTACTCATTCACTCCCACTGACCCTCAGTGCATTACAGGAGCGCTCTCTAAAGGAACTTATGGGGGGGGGGGGGGGGGGTGTGTAATGCTGAATTGTCTGTTAAAACCCAATTGAACCTTCAGTTTAGGTCAGCTAAATACATAATACATTCCAGGTGCAACAAAGCAAAAGGTATTTAATCTTCGTTTTCTTCTTTCTAAAGCAGCCACCGTCTGAGTAGAAAGGGCTGTACCCTTTCAGCTGCAGTGTGGGATGCCCTACTGAGTTATGCCGCGTACACATGGTCGGACTTTTCGGCTACAAAAAGACAGACTTTTGGCGGACTTTTAACAGACTTTCTAACGAACTGACTTGCCTACACACGATCACACAAGTCCGGATTCGTGCGTGATGACATACACCGGACTAAAATAAGTAAGTTGGTAGCCAATAGCTACCCTAGCGGCGGTTTTTGTCCGTCGGACTAGCATACAGACAAGCAGATTTCTGGGTCCGGCGGAGTTGAGACGTAAAGATTTAAAGCATGTTCCAAATCTAAAGTCCGCCAGATTTGCGACTGGAAAAGTCAGCTGAAGGTCTGGGGAAGCCCACACACGATCGGATTGTCCGTCGGACAAGTCCGGTCAAAGTCCGACCCTGTGTACGCGGCATAAGACCTATAGCTCTGTATTTCAGCAAAACTCATGCTCACTGCTGATTGGAGAACTCTGACTCAGTAGAGGGTTTGTTGTACCTGTGCAAATGGATCACAAGCAGGAAAAGCCTGTCTTCTCCCAGCAGAGCAACTTCTCTGAAACTGCTGGCAGGGGACAGGCTTTTCTACTCGGGCAAACTGTAAGGCATTGAACACCCTTCACTTTTTTTTTTTTTTTTTTTTTTTTTTTTTTTTTTGGTGCACCTGGAATGTATTTAGCCAGTTTAAACTGGAAGTTCAACTGGGCTTTAAATACTGGTTGCCTGGCCCCAACACACATTCTCAGGCTTGAATACTGTGGGTCAATGAACTGTTACAAATAGGCAGATCAGAAAATTTGCTAAATTTCTATGTCCTGCATAAAGAGGATAAGCATGACAACAAGCGGGTAGCATCTTTAGATTAGAAAGTCGGTAAAGGTGGCCTCCATGTTCCTTTAGAAAAACTTTCCATTAAGTAGAACATTCTGTGTCATTCTTGTACATATGTACATATGTACTGTTGTACATATTTTGCTATTGGTAACCTGTACATACGTTTTGTAAACCTCTGTGATAATAAAATTGTACATATGATGTTGTACATCTTGTCTGTGGGTTTTTATTTTTTGTTTTTTTTCTTTCATGTTTTCTTCATAATGTTTTGATATGTGAAGTCCAAAACTGATGAAGTGATACCAATTTAGTATTGGTATCATGACACATTTTATTTAATGCCAGTAATCACAGATTAGCATATATAAGCTAAACACACTGCATGGTACATGCCCCGTGCAGTGTACATTCAAAATGCAACATTCCCAGGAGCTTAGAGCAAAGGTTTGTTGGCAAAAGAGGCTTTGCATTTATCTTTCCCCCCCCCCCCCCCCCCATATATATATATATATATATATATATATATATATATATATATATATATATATATATATATATATATATATATATATATATATATATATATATATATATATATATATATATATATATATATATATATATATATATATATATATATATATATATATATTTGCCTGTCCTTTTCCCCCCTCACTTCTCAAAATATTATAATATATATTATTATTAATATAATATATATTAATATATATTATAATGTTGTTTTTTTGTAGTACCGTATATACTCGAGTATAAGTCGAATTTTTCAGCACATTTTTTTTGTGCTGAAAGTGCCCCCCTCGACTTATACTCGAGTCAAGCACTTTTCTGCAGCAAAAAAATTCATTTTCCGAACCGACTTTGGGGCCCCGTATCTCAGGGCCACTTGGTGCTAGGAACCCCAAATTTGGTGTACAAACCCAGTGGAACTGGTACCATAACATATCCAAAGCTGGGGTTCCTAGCACCAAGTGGCCCTGAGATACGGGGCCCCAAATCCGGTTCGGAAAATGTCATTCTCTGCTGCAGGAAAGTGCTTGACATTTTCTAAACTGATGTTTGGGGCCCTGTATCTCGGGGCCACTTGGTGCTAGAAACCCCAGCTTTGGAAATGTTATGGTGCTAGTTCCACTGGGTTTGCACACCAAATTTGGGGTTCTTGGCACTAAGTGGCCCCAAATTCGGTCAACTGTGTCCATCTGCAGCAATGTCATTTCGGGACACTTTGAGTTCAGAGACCCCAAATTTTGGCTGCAGCTAGGGGGCATCTCGGAACCCTTAACTACCGAGTTTGAAGTTCCGGGGACCTATGGCTGCAAATGGGCACAGTGAGGCATGCAAAAGGGCACAGTGATGCTGCAAATGGGCATTGTTGACCCTCTTTTCCACTTACAGTAGCTGTGCATTTCTCACCCTCGTCTTATACTCGGGTCAATAAGTTTTTCCCATTTTTTTTTGTGGTAAATTAGGGCCTCGACTTATACTCAGAACGACTTATAGTCGAGTATATACGGTAATGCAATAAATACAAAAAAGTACAGCCATCAACACAATATGTCTTATGGTTCTACTTCCTGATTTGATGACAACTGCCGCCAGAAGGGCCATGGTACACAAAGTGATTCTGTGCTTGTGACAACTTGCTACTGAGGATTGATGTAAAGCGCAGAAAATTTCTCATGCGTTTCCACAAATTGCTCCTTTTCTGGGTGGATAAGTAAGGTGTGGCGCTCTCGCCTGGCATGTGTTATTATTCTGTAGTATTTTCCAGAGAGGGGGACACGCATAAAAACAGGTTTATATTTTCTCTGCACTTTATAGCAAGCCTGTTGGCGATTTGTTGCCAGTGTCGAGATCGCAAGTGTGCCTTGAACCAAACGGATACAAAAACAGTAAGGCTCTAGTGCGTCTCCAAATTTGCACGATTTCCAGTGCAACTTGGGAGCGGCTTTCGTTGCGTCTTTGTTCCGACTTTACACTCACTGGGTCGAAGTCACACAAAGTAGTGCAGGCACCTTGTCAAAGTTGCTGTGACTTTAAATTACACGAATTTGGGTGCCATTGAAAAGAATGATATGTGAAGTCCAAAACTGATGAAGTGAGGCCAATTTAGTATTAGGATCATGACACGTTTTATTTAATGTCATGCGAATTTGCTGTCCAGAATTGTATGACAAATCATGTGCATGGAGCCTAAAAGGCATTTGCAGAGACCCTGCTACAACTTGAGTCTTGTTAGTCCAATATGGTAATAGGCAAAGTTGTAATGCACGAATACACAATACAGCCTTGTTTTCAGTCTTCAGTCCTCCAGGATATGTGGTTGTCGGCTCCTAAGTGTAATATTCCACTGGACACTAGATGCAGGGCTTTGGCTACAGCTCTTGGTTCAGCTTCTTCTATGTGCTCAGTGACGGGGACCTCTGAGTCTGCGAGGATTGTCTCTTGTAAGACTGTAGGTCCAGGAGAGGAGCTGCCACCCTGTGTATACAATATGTGGACTTGTAAGTAAAATCAGATTTACTCTTCATAGTCATCAGCTTGTTGGGTTTGCCAAGCCATCTATGCAAATTTATGGAATGCAAGGGTGTGTTTAAAGCCCAACTTCCCAGCTACTTTAACATTTACACATGCAGTAATCCTGCTCCCCTCACTGCATGGATTAAACGCTTGTTTTGACAGGGTATTTAATGAGTACAAATACCTTGTTTCTGGCTCCACTGGCAGCCAGTGCTTGTCTCTGCTTTCCAACTTCCCAGAATGTAGGCAGGCCCTTGTCTTCCTTGTGTACAAGACTGCTGTTCCTGCATTGTACAGTGCTGTGAAAAAGTAATTGCCCCCTAAACCTAATAACTGTGCCACACTTGGTGACAACAACTGCAATCAAGCCTTTGCGATAACTGGCAATGGGGTTTTACTAAAGGCAAATCCACTTTGCACTACAAGTGCACTTGGAAGTGCAGTCGCTGTAGATCTGAGGGGGGCATGCAAGGAAAAAAAAACGCATTTTTGCTTGTACATGATTGGATGCTTTGAAATCAGCAGAGCTTCCTTTCATTTCAGATCTTCCCCTCAGATCCACAGCCGCTGCACTTCCAAGTGCACTTGTAGTGCAAAGTGGTTTTGCCTTTAGTAAATCAACCCCACTGAGTCTTTCCCATTGCTGTGGAGGAATTTGGGCCCACCGTTCTCAGAATTGTTTCAATTTGGCCACATTGGAGGGTTTTCGTGAATGAACACCCTGTTTAAGGCCATGCCACAGCATCTCAATTGGATTTAAGTCTAGGGCACTCAAAAACCTTACTTTGTTTTTTTTTGGGGGGGGGGGGGGGGGGTTTAGCCATTCAGAGTTGGACTTGCTGGTGTGTTTCGGATTATTGTCCTGTTGTATAACCCAAGTGCACTTGAGCTTGAGGTCACAAACTCATGGCCAGACAGTCTCCTTCAGGATTTTCTAGTAGAGCACAGAATTCATGATTCCATCAATTATGGCAAGTCGTCCAGGTCCTGAAGCTGCAAAGCAGACCCAGACCTTCAAACTTGCCGCCACCATGTGTGACTGTTAGTATGATGATCTTTTTATGAAATGTTGTGTTAGTTTTACGCCAGATGTAATGGGGCGCACACCTTCCAAAAAGTTTAACTTTTGTCTCATCGTCCTCAGTCCACAGAATATTTGCCCAAAAGTCTTGGATTATCAAGATGTTTTTTGGCAAATGTGTGACGAGCCTTTGTGTTTTTTGGTCAGCAGTGGCTTTCATCTTGGAACTCTCCCATGGATGGCATTTTTGCCCAGTCTCTTATTGTTGAATCATGAACACTGACCCTAAGAGCCCTTTCACACTGGGGCGGTTTTCAGGCGCTATTGCGCTAATAATAGCTCCTGCAAACTGACCCGAAAGTGCCGCTACTGTCATTCCAGTGTGAAAGCGATGCGCTGGCAGGATGGTAAAAAAAAGTCCCGCTAGCAGCATCTTCGGAGCGGTGAAGGAGCGGAGTGTATACCGCTCCTTTACCGCTCCTGCCCATTGAAATCAATGGGACGGCGCGGCTATACCGCCGGCAAAGCACCTCTGCAGTGGCGCTTTGCGGTGGTATTTAACCCCTTCTCGGCCGCTAGCGGGGGGTAAAACCGGCCCGCTAGCGGCCGCATACCGACGGTAAAACGCCGCTAATAATAGCGCCGTTTTACCGCCGACGCCGCCCCCCGCCCCAGTGTGAAAGGGCTCGTACTGAGGCATGTGAGGCCTGCAATTTTTTTTATTGTTCTGGGTTCTTTTACAAGCCCCTGGATGAGTCGTCGTCGTACTCTTGAAGTATTTTTGGTTGGTAGGCCGGCCACTCCTGGGAAGGTTCACCCCTGTTCTAAGTTTTTACTCTATTTGTGGATAATGGCTCTCACTGTGGTTTGCTAGAGTCCCAAAGCCTTAGAAAGAAATGGCTTTATAACCCTTTCCAGACTGATGCATGTCAATTACTTTGTTTCTCTGTTCTTGAGTAAGGTGTTGCTTTTTGAGATATCTTTAGAGTGCTTCAATTTGTCACAGCTTCAATTTAAAGTGTTTGTTAACCCCAAAAAAATACTGTTCCCTTAAAGCATGTTATACAGCACAGTGCTAGTGCTGTGTCATTTGGCCCCCTCTGACACCGAAAAAAATAAATAAAATAAAAAGCTGATCCTGCCAGTTTCTAACCTCCCCTTTCTGTGCTGACTCCCATGTAGCAGGGCTGCAGAGCCCTGACACCGGAGTCATCAGCATGTGCCTCCCTAATCCGCAGTCTGCTTGGATGAGCCTCAAACCCTCCTTGGTCCGGCATTGCTGCGGATATCCGTGGGAGTGGATCGATCGTTGAGGATCCAGCATCTACTCATATAGGGGCTTGACTTGACCTGTAGGGGTCTTTTGAGGTGAGAGGCTGGGGCAAATGAGTGGTGCACATCGGATGGTGAAATAAATTGGATGAAGTGGGAACTCTGTGCACTTATGCACTTTTTTTTTTCCATATGAACTGGCACTTGGAATTTTTTGTCATTGAATTTTTATTTTTGTCACTTTTCATATGAACTGTCACTGGGAAGTTTTCTTGCCATTGGAATATGTTTTGCACTTTTATCACTTTGAAGCATTTTTTTCACTACAAGTATTTGCACTGTGAGAATCATTATTGCAATTGTCTTGTTATTATGTACAGTGGGGCCGGAAAGTATTTAGACCCCCTTAATTTTTTCACTCTTTGTTATATTGCAGCCATTTGCTAAAATAATTTAAGTTCATTTTTTTCCCCTTGTTAACCACTTCAGCCCCCGAAGGATTTACCCTCTTCCTGACCAGAGCACTTTTTACAATTTGGCACTGCGTCGATTTAACTGCTAATTGCGCGGTCATGCAATGCTGTGCCCAAACAAAATTTGCGTCCTTTTCTTCCAACAAATAGAGCTTTCTTTTGATGGTATTTGATCACCTCTGCGGTTTTTATTTTTTGCGCTATACACGGAAAAAGACCGAAAATTTTGAAAAAAAAATGATATTTTCTACTTTCTGTTCTAAAAAAAAATCCAATAAACTCAATTTTAGTCATACATTTAGGCCAAAATGTATTCGGCCACATGTCTTTGGTAAAAAAAATGTCAAGTGTATATTTATTGGTTTGCGCAAAAGTTATAGCGCCTACAAACTAGGGTACATTTTCTGGAATTTACACAGCCTTTAATTTATGACTGCCTATGTCGTTTCTTGAGGTGCTAAAATGGCAGGGCAGTACAAAACCCCCCCAAATGACCCCATTTTGGAAAGTAGACACCCCAAGGAAATTGCTGAGGCATGTTGAATATTCATTTTTTTTTTGTCCCAAGTGATTGAATAATGACAAAAAAAAAAAAAAAATACAAAAAGTTGTCAGTAAATGATAGATTGCTCACACAGGCCATGGGCATATGTGGAATTGCACCCCAAAATACATTTAGCTACTTCTCCTGAGTATGGGGATATCACGTGTGGGACTTTTTGTGAGCCTAGCCGCGTACGGGGCCCCGTAAACCAATCACCGCCTTCAGGATTTCTAAGGGTGTAAATTTTTGATTTCACTCTTCACTGCTGCCTATCACAGTTTCGGAGGCCATGGAATGCCCAGGTGGCACAACCCCCCCCCCCCAAAAATGACCCCATTTTGGAAAGTAGACACCACAAGCTATTTGCTGAGAGGCATGGTGAGTATTTTGCAGCTCTCATTTGTTTTTGAAAATAAAGAATGATAAGAAGAAAAACATTTTTTTTTCAATTTTCAAAACTTTGTGACAAAAAGTGAGGTCTGCAAAATACTCACTATACCTCTCAGCAAATAGCTTGGGGTGTCTACTTTCCAAAATGGGGTCATTTGGGGGGGGGGGGGGGGGGGGTTTTGCCACCTGGGCATTCCATGGCCTCCGAAACTGTGATAGGCAGTGAAGAGTGAAATCAAAAAATTTACGGCCTTAGAAAGCCTGAAGGCGGTGCTTGGTTTTCGGGGTCCCGTGCCCGGCTAGGCTCCCAAAAAGTCCCACACATGTGGTATCCCCGTACTCAGGAGAAGCAACAGAATGTATTTTGGGGTGTAATTTCACATATTCCCATGGCATGTTTAAGCAATATATCATTTAGTGACAACTTTGTGCAAAAAAAATTGTCTTTCCCGCAACTTGTCACAATATAAAATATTCCATGGACTCAACATGACTCTCAGCAAATAGCTTGGGGTGTCTACTTTCCAAAATGGGGTCATTTGGGGGGGGGGGGGGGTTTTGAACTGTCCTGGCATTTTATGCACAACATTTAGAAGCTTATGTCACACATCACCCACTCTTCTAACCACTTGAAGACAAAGCCCTTTCTGACACTTTTTGATTACATGAAAAAAATTTTTTTTGCAAGAAAATTACTTTGAACCCCCACACATTATTATATAATTTTTTTTTTTTTTAAGCAAATGCCCTACAGATTAAAATGGTGGGTGTTTCATTTTTTTTTTTTCACACAGTATTTGCGCAGCGATTTTTTCAAATGCATTTTTTGGGGAAAAAACACACTTTTTTAAATTTTAATGCACTAAAACACACTATATTGCCCAAATGTTTGAAATAAAAAAGATGATCTTAGGCCGAGTACATGGATACCAACATGACATGCTTTAAAATTGCGCACAAATGTGCAGTGGCGACAAACTAAATACATTTTTAAAAGCCTTTACAGGTTACCACTTTAGATTTACAGAGGAGGTCTACTGCTAAAATTACTGCCCTCGATCTGACCTTCGCGGTGATACCTCACATGCATGGTGCAATTGCTGTTTACATTTGATGCCAGACCGACGCTTGCGTTCGCCTTAGCGCGAAGCAGGGGGGGACAGGGGTGCGTTTGTTTTTTTTGCTTTTTTTATCCTATTTTTAAGCTGTTCCTTTCTTTTTTTTTTTTTTTTTTTTTTTTTTTTTTTTTTAAATCATTTTTATTGTTATCTCAGGGAATGTAAATATCCCCTATCATAGCAATAGGTAGTGACAGGTACTCTTTTTTTTTTTTTTTGAAAAAATTGGGGTCTATTAGACCCTAGATTTCTCCTCTGCCCTCAAAGCATCTGACCACACAAAGATCGGTGTGATAAAATGCTTTCCCAATTTCCCAATGGCGCTGTTTACATCCGGCAAAATCTAAGTCATAAAATGCTCGTAGCTTCCGGTTTCTTAGGCCAAAGAGATGTTTGGAGCCACTCTGGTCCCTGATCAGCTCTATGGTCAGCTGGCTGAATCACCGGCTGCATTCTCAGGTTCCCTGTTGAGACAGGAGAGCCAGAGAAAAACACGGAAGACGGTGGGGGGGGGGGGGCAGTCCCTCCCACGGCTTGTAAAAGCAGTCTAGAGGCTAATTAGCCGCTAGGATTGCTTTTACATGAAAGCCGACCGCTGGCTGAAAAGAATGATACCAAGATGATACCTAAACCTGCAGGCATCATTCTGGTATAACCATTCAAAGTCGTGAATTGCGTACCTGAAGACAAAAAAATGGTTAACAATAAAGCAAAGTAAACGGTAAAGTATAAAAAATTGCATACCTGAAAAGCAAACATGATAAAACATAATAACAATAAAACATTGCAGAATAGAATACAGTAAAAAAGAGCAGAACAATAGAGAGAGAACAATAAAACGACAACTATTTTTTTTTTTTTTTTTATATATATTTGTATGTGTGTGTTTTTTGGGTTTTTTTTTACACTTCTTTTTTTTTTTTTTTTTTGTAACTAACTTTTATAACGGTAACTGGTTCCAGGTTCGGGTCTCTCAGAATGCAATGGCATCTTGGGAGACCCTGTGAAAGTGTGTCCTAGTCTGTGCAATGCTGTACCCTACGCTAATACTCAACTAGTGAATGGTAGCGTTCAAAACATTCACCAATGCAAAGACCAGGATTGTCAGGACAGGAGGGACAATAATAACGGGTGTCACGCCTATATCCACGCTTGCTGCAGACACAACATCTTTTTTTTTGGGGGGGGGGTTTGTTGGGTAGGGGTACTTGGGAGGACATTAAGAAAATGCCAATCATGCAGCCGACTGCATTTGGTTGGGGATGTGAATGGGGGAAGTACGGGCGCTGCAGAAGTGGTGGGTTCCCAATTAGGATTGGCGAATGCAGCAGGAAGGGCACTATGGGCACGACGGGCCTGTGTGTCTTTTTGGTGGCAGCGGGACACTACTTGTGCTTGCCACCTCACCAGCTTGAACTGCACTTATGGGACTCGCCACGTCACCAAGTGTTACTGCAGTGCTGGTTTGACTACGACCGGGGAGTACTAGGCCGCTGGTGCTTGCCAGTTCACCAAAACGCTACCAAAAAAACTGTTAGCGATTGCAGGGATCAGGCCTGACTCTGCGAACGCTGCAGTTATGCGTTTAGTGTTTTGGAAGTGACAGTGATCGATCGATACTGCACTTGGGTGGGCTGGGCCGGGCGGAGGGGCAAAACACAGGTGCTAGCAGGTATCTGGGCTGATCCCGCTAACACTGCGTTTTTGGGAACCCTAAACTGCTGGGGACGCCAGTATAGATCTGATCGGATCAGATATTGATCCGTTCAGATACTATACCACTAAGGGAGGTGTACGGTGCGTGCGTGGGTGTTAGCGGTACTGGCGCTAATCTGACGCTGCCTGGGGCGACTCATATCACCGCTGGGCGATCAGGGGGCTAAACCTTTATTCGGTAATAAACGGCGGGTGCCCTGACACTATAAAAAATAACGAACTAACCAGCGTCAACCGTAATGGTTATACGGTGATCAGTGGTGAAAGGGTTAACTAGGGGGCAATCAAGGGGTTAAAACATTTATTAGGTAGTATATGGGGGTCCCTCTCGCTATAAAACGCTGACGGCGAATCTAAATATTTACCTCCCTAACTAGCGTCACCAGCGACACTAATACAGCGATCAGAAAAATGATTGCTTAGTGACACTGGCAACGGGGGGTGATCAAGGGGTTAAAACTTGGTTAGGGGGGTATCCTAGACCTACAGGGGGCTAACCCTAACTGCCCTACCACTTCTAACTGTCACAAACTGACACCATGCAGTAATCAGAAAAAAAAACTGCTTGGTGTCAGTGTGATTGGGGGGTCGGGGGTGTAATGTGTGCCTGGCATGTTCGTGTGTGTGTGTTCGTGTGTGTTGTGCACTCACATGTCTTCTCTCCTCGGCGCCGGAACGGAAACTGCCGAGGAGAGATGACATCACATCCTCTGCCTGTGTGTACTACACACAGGCAGGGGAGGATTCCCATTGGCTGGGAGCGATCGCGAGGGGGGGCCACGATCTGATGGCCTCTCAACGCTCCCAGACAAATGCCAACCGCCGCTGGCACCAGGGGGGGCGATCGGACCTTCTGCGATTCTGCCTGCCCATGCCATTCTGCCGACGTATATCGTCGTTAGGCGGTCGGCAAGTGGATAATGTACACACAGCACCCCATATTGACAGAAACACAGAATTGTTGACATTTTTGCAGATTTATTAAAAAAGAAAAACTGAAATCACATGGTCCTAAGTATTCAGACCCTTTGCTCAGTATTTAGTAGAAGCATCCTTTTGATCTAATACAGACATGAGTCTTTTTGTGAAAGGTGCAACAAGTTTTTCACACTTGGATTTGGGGATCCTCTGCCATTCCTCCTTGCAGATCCTCTCCATGTGATATTTCAGTTTTTCTTTTTTTAATAAATCTGCAAAAAATGTCAACAATTCTGTGTTTTTCTGTCAATATAGGGTGCTGTGTGTACATTAATGAGGGAAAAAATGAACTTAAATGAATTTAGCAAATGGCTGCAATATAACAGAGTGAAAAATTTAAGGGGGTCTGAATACTTTCCATCCCCACTGTATGTTGAATTATTTATTTTTTAGTGTAGCACGGCTACTTGGTGCTATTCTATATAGGATTAATTGCACATCTACTTAGTTATTGATTGATATTTCTTAATTTAGCTGAGTTAGCACCACATACCACCCCCCCTATTTTCAATAGACAAAGGTAAACCGATCCCAATGAGTCACCAGGGTGTCTACTGCAAATGCCCGAGGACTACTGGTGTTGGATATAAATCTGTCCAGTTCTCTGAATCTGGACACCAAGAGGTCTACATCTAGCACCTCCCCCCCCCCCCCCCCCCAACTGAAGACAAAGCCCTGGGAACATTTCTGGGTGAAGAGCTCATTCCTCCCAGACTCCGCTCCTGACTGCTGAGAAAATTTGCCTGCCTTTACACTCTGGGGTTGTGTACAGTGGAGAAGATTGGAAAGTGAAGTTCTGCCCAAGACAAAATGAGGTCTACTTCTTCTGCTTGACTTCTTGTCTTTCATTGATGTATGTCACAGCCATGGCACTATCCAACTGTACCCTGACAGGAAGCCCCCAAAGGTAAACAGATGAATGCAGGAGAGCTAGTGGAATTGCCCAAAGCTGCAGGATGTTGATTGGCAACTTCTGCTTCTTGGACAATTGCGTTCCCTGAACCAAGATGTTTTCCAGAAAACCTTCACAGCCCAATAGGCTGGCATCCAACTTCAGGATCTTCCACTACATTGGAAGTGCTGGTCTCTAGTAGTGGTACGCATCTTCACTGGTCTCGCGATTTAATTTGATTACGATTATCTGGTCTTCAAATTGATTCCGCGTTGCATCACCATTACTGACGATGGTTTCCATCAAAAGAAATTCAAGCATTTAGAAGAACTCCATTTTTTAAATTTTATCTGATTTTATTTATTTATTTATTTTTTTAAAAGGACACACTCTGCATATAGCAGGACAAGGACATGGAAGAGTCCAGGATATGAAGGAGGGGTAGGAACTGAAGGATGGAAGGATCCATGAGGAAGGAAGGAAGGAAGGATGGATGGATGGATGAATCCATGAATTGAGAATGGAAGGCCAGGAGGAGTCTGGAGATAGGAACTGAAGGATGGAAGTGTATAGAGATGGAGGAAAACATGGATAGGAACAGAAGGATGGAAGAGGTCAAAGATAAAAAATGGTGGGGGGGGGGGGGGCGACGACTGAAGGATGGAAGAATCAAAAGAAGGGTGTTTAAGGTGGTCATCATGGAGTCCTGCAGGTGAGAAATGTCAGAGGTAGAGGATCCCCTGTGCTGTGTACATGACAGGGTTGGGGATTTGATGGTCTCTTCCTGGAGTCCAGAGTTGGGGATGTCATAGTGCTTTCTGTATAAACATATTAAAGTGGCGTTCAACCCAAAAGTGAAACTTCCGCTTTAAGGAGTCCTGACTCCTTTACATGCCACAATTGGCATGTAATTTTTTTTTGGGGGGGGGGGGGGGTTGGTACCTAGTTTTGACAGGTACCCAGCTCCCACTTCCGCTCGGGCCGCCTGGGTGGCCCCTACCTGTAATCTTCTGGGACACGTCCCACAAGAATGCCCGGCCATTCAGGACAGCGCAGTGAGATGCGCACCCGGCTATGAAGCTGCAAGCTGTCACAGCCGGGTGCCCACAATAGTATTGTCAGCGCCACGGACAGGTGGGGGAGAGAATGGAGGATTTGAGTGGCCACGTCGCTGGATCGTGGGACAGGTGAGCGTGTGTTTATTAAAAGTCAGCAGCTACACTTTTTGTAGCTGCTGACTTTTAATAAACAAAAAGTCGACAAACTCCACTGTGGATTAAAAATAATCTTGCTCACTTAAGTGCACTACAGGGTACAGGCATTCACACACACTGCTGCTGGGAGGTCAGGAGGGATAGAATCCACAGCTGACAAACCGTCCTGTGAGGTTCACTGTGCTGACAGTTCCCCTGGGCTTCCCCCGTTTGCACCTTCCAGCAAACTAGGAGTTAACACAGTGGAATGTGCAAACAGGGAAGCCAGAGAACTGTCAGCACGGAGCGTGTACGACGTGTAAGTAGAGTACAAACTCATATGTACTCTGCTTACTGCTGTTAAAATAACTGTGTTTTATTAAATCTGTTACAACCCATTAAGTGCCCCACTGTATGTGCTTTTAAAAAATATGGAACTACATACCGCATTTCTCAGTGTGTGTGTACAAGTCGCTCATGTAATTGCCCGACCTGCCTCTCTCCCGCCAGCTGACTGTAGCTATCAGAAGAGAGGCAGGTGGGGCTGAGAATTCCCTGCTAATGTCAGGAGAGACGTGAGAGGAGAGAGGCGGGCCGCGCAGTCATATGAGCGGCGTGTACACACCCTGAGAAATGCGGTATGTTCCATATTTTTTTAAAAGCACATACAGTGGGGCACTTAATAAATCCCGTGTTACAATACATTAAGTGCCCCACTGTATGTGCTTTTAAAAAAATATGGAACATACCGCATTTCTCAGTGTGTGTACACGCCGCTCATATGACTGCCCAGCCCGCCTCTCTCCTCTCACATCTCTCCTGACGTCAGCGGGGAATTCTCAGCCCCACCTGCCTCTCTTCTGATAGCTACAGTCAGCGGGCGGGAGAGAGGCAGGTCGGGCAGTGCGACGTGTACACACACTGAGAAATGCGGTATGTTCCATATTTTTTTAAAAGCACATACAGTGGGGCACTTAATGTATTGTAACACGGGATTTATTAAGAGTTATTTTAACAACTATATGCTTGGAGCGCTCTTCCCGGAAGAGTGGGTCAAGTCCGGATGACGTCCCCCGCCAATCGATTTTTCCAGTCGTATGCATCGATGCCGCATCGGGAACAACCGAATCGCGATGCATTGATGCTGCGAATAATTTCAGCACCCCTAGTTTCTAGCATCCATGTGAATAGCCATCATTCCTGCTGTAGGGCCAGCAGGTCTAGTCTTCACCCCTCATAGCAGGTGCACCCCAGAAGGCCGTTGGGGACTTGACTCCTCAAGGGGGCTCACTGCCCCTTACCTGTAGAGCACCCTGCCACTGAGGTCACCGGGTACACTGGAGATCACTGCCCACAGGGTTCAGTACTGACCAGCAGACATTACAGGTGATCTTTGGTCTTGAGTAGGGGGTCTGGATACAGTGCCTATTGGCCTCTTGTTCATATCAATTGTTCCACCTCTGTCCCATCAGGGGTAACAGAGCCCAGCAAAAAAGATCTTTAGAGAGACTGAAGGAAACGCATCCATCACCTTCAAACACTAGCACAAAGCAAGGCTTGGTAGAACTGGGAGGGCGATTCTTGCCTTTTTTGGCCTGCGTCGTTCACCTGCAGGTTCCACATAATCAAAGTAGTCATGAATATGAAGTCCTCTGTGTCCTGTGATGTATAATAAACAAAAATATTTTCATCTTTATCGCCCTACTCAAAATGCACATTGGAGGGTCAGGGGCTGCATACTGCATAGGTAATTTTTTTTTACAGCAGCCCAAAGTGGAACTTTGAAGTCTGCAGACAGCTATTAGCCGTAGACTTTCATTGGGAGAGAAGCAAACTATACAGATGTGCTTACATTATAACCAGGAATGACCTCTTCTGTATATACCATATAAACAAAACAAACTTGCACACTTTGAAAAAAGACTTTTAGTTAACAAGAATTAATATTTTTATTTCATATTTTTAAGTTAAAAGGCAGCGTTATTGAAATATAAAATACCCACCAGCAGGAAAGAGATGGTGCAGCCGTATAGCTTCCCAGAAGCCCCTTTCTGTGATGGGGGATGTTGTGTATGGAGCTTCAAAATGTTTCCTGTTCAAGAAATATTAGATCATACATAAAGTAAATTAGAGCTATCCGCTTCCTTGGTAATGTACAACTTTATTGATCTGGTTTATCCATTTACCCTATAAATATTTAGAAGGCCTCTTATTTTTGTTTTATATTCTGTGTTTTGTAATATACTTATGAATTCTGAAACCTGGTACTGTGCAAGGTTTACATAACTGTTATAATTTTCTAAATGTAATGTGTCTTGTGAAACTGATCAGAATTCAGAAGCCTAAAATAATCTAATGCTGGCCTTACATTTGAAGAATTATGTTAGTAAATTGTCGTTTTCTGAATGTTTGATTCTAGTTAAAGGGTAGCGTTCAACAATTTGTTTCGACCAGAGCAGTCAAAAAATAAAATAAGGACAGGGATGGAAAATATTTGTCCAATTTGGGAACCAATTAACTTCTAATCTTTGAATTGGTTTTCTGTTGAGTCTTATCTAGTCTTATGAGCATAAACTTGTAAAATCTTTCAACGAAAATTAAGAGATTGACATAGTGTTTGAATGAAAAGTCCTTTGAAATTACTTGAGTCCATGAAGTAACCATCAAATAGTCGCATAAACGATTTTTAAAATTTCTCATCCAAATGTTCGGGTGTAAGGCCAGCTTAGGAGAGATTTCTTACCATTAACTTGATCCTGGTATCTGCCTTGTTTATACACTTCCATTATTTCACATTTACTTGGAATTTTTAAGATGTTATTTTTCCAGTTTGAAATGTCAGTTTTCATATTTTATTTTTCCTTGTATATTTTAGCAATTTGTACAATAGTTGCATTCTGTACCTTTCCACTTCTCAAGGAAATGTTCTGACAACATCCGTCCAAAGCCAGCCAGGCAGATCACATCAATTGAGAACTCATCCAGAACTTTGCATATCGTATTCTCAAAATCAGAATGACATGTGAACAGTGTATGGTCAATCACCTAGATGTATAAATACAAGCACCAAAAATACAATTGGGAATGAATCAACCTTTTAGTTATCGAAAAGGTATTCTCTGTTAAACTGGCCAAAAAAAAGAACCAATTGACGTAAAACTGAAGTTTAATCTGCATATACACTACTGTGAAAAAGTTTTAGGTAAATGTGAAATAAATGCTGTATAATAAAGTGGTTGTAAACCTCAGACATGAAATATGAACAAAACATCTCCCTCTATAGTCTGTACTTATCTCGATTAGGATCACTAGGTGTCATTTCTGTCTGCTGCTTTGTTCCTCTGCTATCAGCATGAGTTCCTTCTGACAAGTTTTCCTGACACCAAGAGAAAAATTTGTCAGGGAGGGACCTCCAGCTGATTGACAGCCTCAGCTCTGTTCCTGTGTGCTGTGTGAAAGGGGGAGTGTCTCTTCGCTCCAGTCAGCTCTCAGGTCTTTTGTCAATGAGGTAACTTCAGGTCTGTCCCCTACTGATCAGAGCTGAGAAATCCTATGCAAATTCTGCAAAGGGTAGTCACACCAAATATTGTTTTGATTTAGATTTTTCTTCTGAACTTGGTAATGATTGGCGGACATAAAAAGTATAGAGATTAAACAAAGGTATTTTGAAAGAAAGAATTTCAACTGCTTAAAAGGGAGGAGTCAGAGAACGGGTTTCGTCATGGGTAAAGGTCAGCTTTAAGTTCACCTACCCGTGTAGGAATCCCAGCAGCCACAGCTTTCCGGAGCTCTTCTATGGCACTCTTATTGGAGATAACAAGGGCTAGCTTTGTATTGCTGTTAAGCTGCCTTAGTGTGTCAATCAAGATCTTCAGCTTCATGCCTGAAAAAGTAAAGCAGCTACATTTATCTTCTTTGGGCTTGTGACAATTTATTCCACCCCCAGTCATGACCACACACTGACCCCCACTGTATATCACCATTAATCTCATAGTACCCACCCAAAATCATAAAGGCAGTAGTGATTAAAAAAAAAACAGGGAATTGTGAAGCTGTAGGGACAAAGATTCTACACATGAAATGTGGCTATTTCTCTTCTTTTTCTGTGGAGTGTCTTTATTTCTTTATGAAACCACCTCTTCCAGCTGGATTTCTGCAACACTGGAACTGATGTGCGGAGGATCCAAAGGCACTCATGCCGGCCAAGTACAGCACAGTAGCATTGTCAGCATGTTGAGTGCTTAAGTAATGTTCTGTACTGACCCTGTGGGACTACCAATATCAATCCCAAAAAATGGCTCCACTGATACATTGGTGCCACAATCTGGAGCCGCTGCTATGCTATCCATTTAGTAAGGCAATGGGAAGGCTTTACAGGTAACATAGCTTTTATTTTTTTAAACTTGGATTAAAGGTTTTAAGAGTTTTTTTTTTTTCTTTATAAGAAGTTGTGTTATGGTTAAAGGGGTGAATGACCCACCTATGTTTTGCCTGCCTGGAATTCTGTTTAGGTAAAGTAGTTCTAAAGCCTGAAGGTTTTTTACCTTAACCACTTCAGCCCTGGAAGGATTTACCCCCTTAATGACCAGGTCATTTTTTACAACATGGCAGCTTTAACTGACAATTGCGTGGTTGTGCAACGCTGTACCCAAACAAAATTGATGTCCTTTTTTTTACCCACAAATAGAGCATTCTTTTGGTTTTATTTGATCACCTTTTGCAGTTTTTATTTTTTGCGCTATAAACAAAAAAAAGACTGCCACTTTTGAAAAAAAATGTAAAAAAATTTTCATTTCTGCTTTAATACATATCCAAAAATATATATAAAAAAAAAACGGAAAATTTATATCAAATACTTACCGTAATTTTCCTTTCCTGATGGACTCCATGGCAGCCTACGTATGGGTTAATCCCGCCTCTCATACCACATAGGACCCCACTCCCATAAATCTTTGCTTCTAGTCAGAGACTGTGTTCCGTAACTTAGCCTACTCTAGCAAATGGGAGGGAACTCCTGCTGCCATGGAGTCCATCAGGAAAGGAAAATTACGGTAAGTATTTGATATAAATTTTCCGTTTTCCTGACAGACTCCATGGCAGCCTACGTATGGGAAATAACTAGCCATACACACCCGGGTGGGTAATTGCTGGATAAAGAACAAAAAGGTTTAATTGGCACCATCAACAGATAATACGTGTAAACCAAAGTTAACTGTAGACAAAGAAGCTGGTTCTACACAACAGTGTGTCATAAAAGTGTTAATTGATGATCATGAGGCCGCTTTACAGATTACATCTGGAGACACATGTCGGGATGCTGCCCACGATGTAGAGACGCTCCTGGTAGAATGAGCGGTTACCGCCTCCGGAGGAGCCAAACTCTTAGACCTGTAAGCCCATTGAACAGCTTGAACGATCCATGCTGCGATGGTTCTAGAGGAAGCCCGTGAACCCTTGTTCTTGCCGTGAAAAAGCACAAACAGATGATCAGACTGGCGGAAAGAAGCTGTGGCTTCTAGGTATTGCTTTAGAATCTGCCCAACATGTAGAGGGTGAACATTAGAGTCCTCAGTGGATCTGAAAGTAGGGAGGACAATCTCCTGATTTTCATGGAAGATGGTTGTTACTTTTGGATTCGATCCTAACATGGGGATCAAGACAACTCGATCTGGGAAGAAGGTAAGAAAAGGTTCTTTGCAACCTAGAGAACCAATCTCGGAAACCCTCTTGGCCGATGTTATGGCCACTAGAAAGACCACTTTGAGAGAAAGCTCCCTAATTGATGATTGATCCATATGCCGTATCTCCTTTTCTGAGAAGAAATTGAAGACGAGAGGAAGATCCCATTTAGAGAATCTTGGTCTTTTCTGAGGCCTAAGCCTTATTGCTCCCTTGAAGAACTGCCTAGTAAGGGGGTGTCTGGCCCATGATACGCCTGTGAAGGCTGAGATTGCCGAAACCTGGACCCGTAAGGAACTCACTGATAGGGACAGATCCAGACCAGTTTGTAGAAAACCAAGAATGTCCTGAATCCTTGGATTACTACAGGAATCATTGGTAGAAATCACATAGTCCGCAAACTTCGCCCAAATCCTCTCATAAACTCTGTTGGTGCCCGCTCTTCTGGCATTCAACAATGTAGCAATAGCCGTACTTGGGCAACCTAGTGCTTCCAACCTTCTCCTCTCAACCACCAAGCCATCAGGTGGAGCTGGGATGGACAAGGGTGAAGAGACGCTCCCTGCAGCAGGAGATCTGGCCTGGACGGGAGAGGGACCGGCTCTCGGTAACTGAGCTGCATCAGGAGAGGAAACCATGGCCTGTTGGGCCAGAACGGAACATCTGCCAGCACCTCGACTTCCTCCCACCTGAGCCTCGAAAGGAAACGAAGAATGACTGGAACTGGGGGAAAGGCATAGGCCCTGTGGAATTTCCACTGGTCCGTCAGGGCATCCACTCCGAAGGCCTGGGGACAACGACACCTCGTGTAATATTTCCCCAGCTTGAAATTGCATGGGGATGCGAACAGATCCACTTCCGGCATCGTCCCTAGAGACAGGAGCCAATCGAAAACTTTGGTGTGGAGGCCTGAGCGAAAGAGCAACCCAAACCATAGCTGTGTGTGACAGCTATTTGAATCTGCCGCCTGTGATGACGTCATCGCGGCCACAGCGTCCCTACGCTGTGACCGACGCCGCTCCACGGCGCTCGCGCGCATGCGCAGTCGCCGTCATCACGCGCGGACTGCGCAGGCGCGAACCAAGCCTCGATCTCAATCGAGACTTCGCAGCTGCGCAGTCAGAGCGGGGAAGCGGCGGACTGGAACGCAGATGCGTCCCAGCCGCCATGGCCACTAGGAAAAGCATTTTAAGACAAAACAACACACACAACAGGCTGCCAAAAATTCATAAACAGAAGAGCATACATTACCACGGCACCTGACGGGATCCATCCTGGAAATGGGAGCAAGAGGAGCGCTCACCGCACGACCGGGGTAATAATAAAGGAGGCCTCCCGCTAATAGCTGGGACGATTGGCCGAGATGCCGCTTCCCAGCCAATGGCCGGTATAATCAGCTCTTCCAGGCATCAGAGTAAACCCTGTATGTCCGCCCTGCTAATAGCTGGGGAAGCTGGACTCCAATAAGACACCGCCATCATCAAACACGTGCGAACCACCAGGACTGGATCAACAAAACTTCATAAGGTAAGAGATACACCTTGGTCCTAGGAGGAGGACAAAAAAAGGAACACAGTCTCTGACTAGAAGCAAAGATTTATGGGAGTGGGGTCCTATGAGGTATGAGAGGCGGGATTAACCCATACGTAGGCTGCCATGGAGTCTGTCAGGAAACAACTTTATTCATCAGTTTAGGCCGATATATAGTCTTCTACGTATTTTTGGTAAAACAAAAAACGCAAAAGGCGTATATTTATTGGTTTGCACGATCCAACCCGTTCTCCAGCAGGGGAAGCTCTGCAGAGGACACAGCCGACAACGGCTGTGAAATAAATGGGGAGTGACCTCACCCATAGAGTTACTATGGGGCTTCCGTTTAGTTTATATTTACTAAACTAATTACGTTTCCATGTTCTATGTACTTTGGGAGACCAGATATAGTGAAATGCAGGGTCCTGGGTTTAGTAACACTTTAATGCATTCTCCGCATTAAGGTAAAAAAATCTTCTGTGTGCTGCAACCACCCCCCCCCCCCCGCCGCTTTATAGCTTATCTCAACCCGATCTCAATCCAGCAATGTGCACAAGAGCAATGGCTCTCTCTCCCCTCATTGGCTCAGAGACAGCAGCAGGAGCAATCACAGCCAGTGAGCGGGGGCAGGGCCAAGCTGTGTCCTGTGTGTCGATGTCCTCCATAGCAAGCTGCTTGCTATGGAAGCACTTGGCAGGGGAGAGGTGCCAGGAGAGCCTATGGGGGATCCAAGAAGAGCAATCGAGCATAGCAGGGTATATTGATAACATGTTTGTTATTTTGAGAAAAAAAAACTATTTAGATTTTTAGTTGTTTATCCAACAACTTATAGTTCGCATATTAATGAAAAAAATACAGTTTAGGATGGGCTTTTAGGAAACGTGTAATCAAAATGATGTGGAGGCTTCTATTGCTGAGATTACTTGGAAATGCTATCTACTTTCCTTCCTCTAGTTTCATTACCTTCACTTCCTGTCTAGTTTATGAGTGTCAGACAGGACAGGAAGTGAGGGAAAAATCTCCCAACAGATGAAGGGTGTCATACAAAACCGATGGCAAGAAGGGAATATCTTTAACAGGGAAATAGAATTTATAATCTGACCAAAGTTGTAGAACTGCTCCATTCTACCCAAAATAAATTTGGCTGGAGAAAAAATTTATGAAGAAATCTTTCATACCTGTGTTAGATATGAATACGGCCGCCTTTGAGATCTTAGCGGGTGTTCTCTTCAAAATTACATTTCTTAGTAGCTGAAATGTGTTGATTTTCAAAGCTTCTAAAAGATGACTGACCCGGACACATGGGAAATCTTGAAAATAAAAACATGATGATAAAAAAAAGAAAGGTCTATGTTCTGATCATAATAAAGTTTGGTAAGTGGAACCCATGTCCCAAATGTATCTAAATCATATTTTTTTTATATAGCTTTTAACAGTGTGAGGAATACCTCTGTGGAGAGAGGAGTACAGTGGATATCAAAAGTCTACACACCCCTGTTAAAATGTCAGGTTTCTGTGATGTAAAATGAAATGAGACAAAAATAAATACTGTATATACTCGAGTATAAGTCGAGTTTTTCAGCACATTTTTTTGTGCTGAAAGTGCCCCCCTCGACTTATACTCGAGTCGAGCACTTTTCTGCAGCAAAAAAAATCATTTTCTGAACTGACTTTGGGGCCCCGTATCTCAGGGCCACTTGGTGCTAGGAACCCCAAATTTGGTGTGCAAACCCAGTGGAACTGGTACCACAACATTACTAAGTGGCCCCGAGATACGGGACCCCAAAATCAGTTCGGAAAATGTCATTCTCAGCTGCAGAAAAGTGCTTGACATTTTCTGAACCGATTTTTGGGGCCCTGTATCTCAGGGCCACTTGGTGCTAGAAACCCCAGCTTTGGATATTGTATGGTGCTAGTTCCACTGAGTTCGCACACCAAATTTGGGGTTCTTAGCACTAAGCGGCCCCAAGATACGGGGCCCCAAATTCGGTCAACTGTGTCCATCTGCAGCAATGTCATTTTGAGACCCTTTGGGTTCAGAGACCCCACATTTTGGCTGCAGCTAGGGGGCATCTAGGAACCCTTAACTACCGAGTTTGAAGTTCGGGGGACCTATGGCTGCAAAATGGGCACAGTGAGGCATGCAAATGGGCACAGTGAGGTTGCAAATGGGCATTGTTGACCCTCTTTTCCACTTACAGTAGCTGTGCATTTCTCACCCCCGTCTTATACTCGGGTCAATAAGTTTTTCCCATTTTTTTGTGGTAAATTAGGGCCTCGACTTATACTCGAGTATATACGGTAATTTCAGAACTTTTTACACCTTTGAATGTGTTCTATAAACTGTAAAACTCAATTGAAAGATAAACGGAAATCTTTTAGAGAGGGGGGGGGGGGGAGTATAAATAAAAAATAATCTGGTTGCATGAGTGTGCGCACCCTCTTAAAACAGGATGTAGCTGTGTTCAGAATTAAGCAATCATGTTCAAACTGTTAAATAGGAGTCAGTACACACCTGCCATCATTTAAAGTGCCAAATAAAGTTCAGCTCTTCTAATAGGTCTTTCCTCACATTTTCTTAGTCGCATCCTACAGCAAAAGCCATGGTCCGCAGAGAGCTTCCAACCATCAGAGGGATCTCATTGTTAAAAGGTATCAGTCAGGAGAAGGGTACAAAAGAATTTCCAGGGCATTAGATATATCATGGAACACGGTGAGGACAGTCGTCATCAAGTGCAGAAAATATGTCACAACAGTGACATTACAAAGAACTGGATGTCCCTCCAAAATTTATGAAAAAGACGAGAAGAAAACTGGTCAGGGAGGCTGCCAAGAGGCCTTCAGCAACATTAAAGGAGCTGCAGGAATATCTGGCAAGTACTGGCTGTGTGGTACATGTGACAACAATCTCCTGTATTCTTCATATGTCTGGGCTATGGGGTAGACTGGCAAAACGGAAGCTTTTTCTTACAAAGAAAAACATCCAAGCCCCGCTAAATTTTGCAAAAACACATCTAAAGTCTCCCAAAAGCATGCGGGAAAATGTGTTATGGTCTGATGAAACCAAGGTTGAACTTTTTGGCCACAATTCCAAAAGATATGTTTAGCACAAAAACTACACTGCACATCACCAAAAGAACACAATACCCACAATTAAGCATGGTGGTGGCAGCATCATGCTTTGGGGCAGTTTTTCTTTAGCTGGAACAGGGGATGGTAGAGGGAATTATGAACAACACCAGTCAATATTGGCACAAAACCTTCAGGCTTCTGCTAGAAAGCTGACCATGAAGAGGAACTTCATCTTTCAGCATGACAACGACCCGAAGCATACATCCAAATCAACAAAGGAATAGCTTCACCAGAAGAGGTTAAAGTTTTGGAATGGCCCAGCCAGAGTCCAGACCTGAATCCAATTGAAAATCTGTCGGGTGATCTGAAGAGGGCTGTGCACAGGAGATGCCCTCGCAATCTGACAGATTTGGAGTGTTTTTGCAAAGAAGAGTGGGCAAATATTGCCAAGTCAAGATGTGCCATGCTTATAGACTCATACCCCAAAAGATTGAGTCCTGTAATAAAATCAAAAGGTGCTTCAACAAAGTATTAGTTTAAGGGTATGCACACTTATGCAACCATATTATTTTAGTTTTTTATTTTTACTTCCCTCTACCTAAAAGATTTCAGTTTGTTGTTCAACTGAGTTTTACAGTTTATAGGTCACATTAAAGGTGGAAAAAGTTCTGAAATGATTTATCTTTGTTTCGTTTTCTTACATCACAGAAACCTGACATTTTAACAGGGATGTGCAGACTTTTTATATCTACTGTAGCAGACAAGGCAGGTGAGTCTGGCAGCAGCATTCATGATGGACTGAAGAAGAAGAAGACAGTTGCAATACTCAAGGCAAGCTACAACCATGGAGTGAATTTGTACCTTTGTGGTGGTGTTGGTTAAAAAGGGGCTTCTTTACTGATTTTTTTTTTTTTTTATCCTAGAAGTCTACCTAATAAGGTCTGTCTTGCTTAAAACCTTAGGCACCATTCACACCTCTGCTTTGTGGCAATGTACACTAAAGCACAATACCGCACTTGGCAACATACAGTACATATACAGTTCATTGTGGTGAGTTGAATTTTTAAAAAGGGATCATGCATTTTTTTTTTATCCATTGTGATGCGTCCGCTAATGACTGGGCTGCCTTAACTCAACACATTAGCATATGTGCATTAAGGCACTGCTATTGGTGATATTGTAGTTTTATAGCACAATAATTGTATTTTAATAGCTGTTATAAAGTGGCCCTAGTGTCTACCATTGTTCTCTCTTGGACATTTCTGTTTATCTAGGATGACTATATCTGCTGATATCAGATACGTTTTTTTTTTTACTGAAATTACCTGAGGTATTCTGGATTAGACCTCCCACCAACCACGCCTCCTCTTCCTGCTGAATGTCCGATAGAATCTGCTGGGCCATGGTCCTCTGCGCAATGATCACGGCTCCTAATCCACAGCTGAAGTTGCTCACCAGTTCCTTCTCTGACAGACCTCCCTCCTTGTACAGCCAGGAATACACTGGAGGGATCTTCCAGCACAGAGCATCTGAAATAGTATAGAAAGTGATCCAGGGTAGCATAAAAGCAAATTCTTAAAGGGTCAGTCCACCCTAAGGCCCCATGGACATTGGCCGTTTAGCCTTGGTGCATGGGGCTCTGGTGTTTAGCTGCGCGTGCAGAGTACAGGTGCCTTGTCCAGCCCCACTGCCGGCAGCCTGTCAAACTCTATGAGCGGCTGATAGCTGCTGGGACTTGACGGTACACCTAATGATACAAAATTTTAGGACAATATGATAATGCGCCTAGGGACCAATGCCCGTGTTTCAGGCATTCATCCCTGGGTGCATACTGCCCTAAGCCTTTGTATTGCTAGGTTTACTGTCTAGCCTCACCCAACTGCAAACTTCTAGCATAAGCTTAACCGCCTGCCGACCGCCGGCCGTCAATTGACGTTGCGGATGGGCGTCATATGACGTCCTCGCTTTCCTAGGCCACCAGGGGGCGCGCGCCGCTGCCGGCGTTCGCGCGCGCCCGCCGTGTCACTAGGCACCCGGTGCGCGTGCCCAAGGGCCGCGATGTCCGCCGGGCACCCGCGATTACCGGTAACACAGCAGGACCGTGGATCTGTGTGTGTAAACACACAGATCCACAGTCCTGTCAGAGGAGAGGAGACCGATGGTATGTTCCCAGTACAGCGGAACACCGATCGGTCTCCTCCCCTAGTGAGTCCCCGCCCCCTACAGTTAGAATCACTCCCTAGCAACACAGTTAACCCCTCGATCACCACCTAGTGTTAACCCCTTCACTGCCGGTCACATTTATACAGTAATCAATGCATTTTTATAGCACGGATCGCTGTATAAATGTGAATGGTCCCAAAAATGTGTCAAAAGTGTCCGATGTGTCCGCCGCAATATCGCAGTCACGATAAAAATCGCAGATCGCCGCCATTACTAGTAAAAAAATAAAAAAAAATAAAAATGTTATAAAACTATCCCCTATTTTGTAGACGCTATAACTTTTGCGCAAACCAATCTATATACGCTTATTGCGCTTTTTTTTTTACCAAAAATATGTACAAGAATACATATCGGCCTAAACTGAGAAAAAATTTGTTTTAAAGAAAAAAAAATTGGATATTTATTATCGCAAAAGGTAAAAATGATTGTGTTTTTTTTAAAACTTGTCACTCTTCTTTTGTTTATAGCGCAAAAAATAAAAACCGCAGATGTGATCAAATACCACTAAAAGAAAGCTCTATTTGTGGGGAAAAAATGATAACAATTTCATTTGGGTACAGTGTTGTATGACCGCGCAATTGTCATTCAAAGTGCGACAGCGCTGAAAGCTGAAAAATGGCTTGGGCAGGAAGGGGGCGAAAATGCCCAGTATTGAGGTGGTTAAACATAAGCTGCATAAACTGTTAACTAAGTAGGTGAAGGGAGAGGCAGATAAGCTGGGCCAGCACAGACAATAACACTCCCAGAAGAGCAGAAGCCTAATGCCGCGTACACACGGTCGGACTTTTCGTCTACAAAAGTCCGACAGCCTGTCCGACAGACTTTCGGCGGACTTTTGGCGGACTTGCGGCGGACTTGCGGCAGACTTTCTAACGAACGGACTTGCCTACATACGATCACACAAAAGTCCGAGGGATTCGTATGTGATGACGTACACCGGACTAAAATAAGGAAGTTGATAGCCAGTAGCCAATAGCTGCCCTAGCGTGGGTTTTTGTCCGTCGGACTAGCATACAGACGAGCGGATTTCTAGGTCCGGCGTAGTTACGACGTAAAGATTTGAAGCATGTTTCAAATCTAAAGTCCGTCAGATTTGAGGCTGGAAAAGTCCACTGAAAGTCCGGGGAAGCCCACACACGATCGGATTGTCAGCCAGCTTTAGTCCGTCGGACTTTTGTAGACGAAAAGTCCGACCGTGTGTACGCGGCATAAGACATGTAAGGCGGGAGAGAAGATTTATCTTCAAGTATTACAATTTTCTAGCAAGTTCAAAGAAACATTGCAAGTAAATAATAAAAAAACGTTATGTAAAGGAAAAAGACTGCGAGTAAGCATTTAAAATACTTTAGTATTGTGTGCTTTTACCTGCATTTTTTTAGTTGGTGACCGCATCTTTTTAAGTTGTCTTTTTTTTTTTTTTTACCACATCAGTTTCCGTTTTCGGGGGAGTAAATTTCAACTTTACAGTTCAATATTTACCCGACTCGCTAATCACATCATAGTGGCATATATTACATGCATTTTTTATTTTTTTTTTGCCAATTTTTACAAATGTCACTTAGAAGAAATTTGCGTCGCTTACAGTCCGAACCATAATAGTAGCCCTCTTCAAAAATGGCAAGTAAAGCAAGTCCAGTACCACACTTATCTAAGCCCCCTCCCTTCCCCTCGCTACCACCCCAAACCCCCCGAAGTCCTATATCTCATTCCCCCATAGGCCTCAGGGCCAACCGATTCAACATGAACTCCACTCCTGTTGCATTTTATCGATCTCAAACTAAGCGAGGACCGTATCAAGTAGACCTATTGGATTCCCAATACCTCTGCAGATCTTATTGAGCTTTTCAATTTTAGCCAACCCCTCCATTTTTCCTCATACTCATCCATTTCCACTCCCTCGGTATATCTCAGATATTCTAAGTTTTGGGTTTCATTTGTTTTGTCGTACCATTCTTGTAATGTTGGGCCGCTTCTTTCCTTCCAGTGTCTAACTATGAGACTTTTGGCTGCATTCAAAAATTGTGGTATAAGTGTTCTCAGATATGACATTCTAAAACCGTGGAATAAGCACGCCCATGGATCATCAGGGACCACTATATAGGTTATCTCACTAATGATTTTCCTAATCTCACCCCAATATTTTTTAATTTCTGGGCATTGCCACCAGATGTGTGCCATTGTTCCAAGCTCTTTGCATTTCCTCCAGCAATATTGCGAGGTTTCGCTCTGATACTTAGATGCTCTATCTGGGGTAATGTACCATCTTGCCAAACATTTATAGTTTAGCTCGGACACTTTATAGTTTACTGATGTATTATGAACTCTCTTTAGTAAGGTCGTAGCCTCCACGTCTGTGAGTTTTGATTTTAGTTCTTTAGTTTTAGTTTTTAGGTTGTCTTAACCCATTATTTGCATTCTCATCCCTCCTGCGCCTAAATAATCTACCATAGACTGACATTGCTGCACTGAGAGATACCGGCACCATAGTATTTGCATTGGAATCTCCTGCATAGCAAAATTCATGCCTTCTTCCCAGCACAGCTACTGCCAATCCAAGTGCCCTGCTTCTGTTGCCCCCACCAAAATGCACAGTAAGTGGACAACTCCGTAGTTAGAGTCAAACCCATTCAAAATGGCTAAAGCAGCTGGGCAGAGATGGAAAATTTTGCAGTTGGGGTGTTTAAAGATGTAACAAGTGGCTGAGTGGTTCCACCTATCATCAACCATCCATAGTAGTTGAGTGGTTCTACTTAGCATCCACCATCCGCAGTAGCTGAGTCGTTCCACTTATTATCCACCTTCCCCCTTATTGATAAAACATCATGTTTGCATGAATTTGGCTTTAAACACACACAAGGTCCAGTTTATGCGATCTGTCATATAGGGACAGCTTACCTATAACAATTCCTAGGGACTTTGGTAGATATCGCAGGATGCTTCCTACTAGGCCTCCTTCCGTTATTGGTATGCAGGCTCTGATGTGGCCAGACTGAAGAGCTCGGAGTAGAGAAGGGCTGTATACTGAGGTGGAGCCCATTACTATTTCGCCTATACAAAGAAGTGAGAGTTCAGTATAGTATCTTATGACTCACCAGCATCATCGGATTCTATTCTGCATACATAACAATATTGCTGAAAGCAATCATAAGGCTGCCTCCACTGGATGTAGACAAGCCATTCTCATCCAGGTTTCTATGGAACCTTGGGGATCCTCAAGAAGCTGCTAAGGGTTCCTTGAGCTGTGGCTGATAGACCTTCTATTTGATTGTGCCTGCATAGCTCCAGGGCCAACACAATTTGGCAGTCTAATGTCAGGCCAGTCATGCTAATCACCAAGCAACTGGAAACCTCTAGAGCAGGGCTCAAAATTTTAAGTCCCAAACTACTTGTTGTAATTATGAAGAAGAAAAAATAAGTTTATTATATTCTGTCAGAAATGTTAAAATTAAAGCAGGCCTCAGAACGGATGAACTGTGGTTGTGCAATAGTTGAACTGTTCCCCTCTTGGAACCATTTAAAGCAAAATAGGAGAACTTGTATGCTTTGCTGGGCTTAATGCATCAACCATCTTTTAAGGTTATACAAGCCTTGTGTAAGAGAGAGATTTTTGGACAATAGTGTATCTCTTCACGAAACAAAAGATATTTACCTGGTTTTAGTTAATAAACAAAAGCGACAAATACAGCCATAGAGACAAAAAGGTTATTCGGACTATTATCTCATAGGAATAAACCTTGGCTAAACACAACTCATTGTGCTAGATTTTAGTTGTGTATACAGCTAAACTATCTGAACATCCATTGAAACTGTTCAAAGTTCAATTCAACACATGGTGGAAAAGATTTGAAGTTTGTGCAAGTCAGAAATATTTTAAAAGTACCTATATGGTGATTATAAGTCATTCAAATTATGTATGATATTGTAGGTCACAGAGATGATTATAATTAGTATCTGCTGACCTAATAACTTTGTTATAAGGTAAAAATATAAAAGTTGTGATTATAAGTAGAAGTGTTTTAAGAAACTAATTACTATTATGAAAAACATATAATCACAATTATAACTGTATAAAAATTTACACATAGCGTGTGTCTTTAGATAAACAAATATTCAGTGGATATACCAGAATTATACATTTATCCATATAGATAATCATTTTATGTGATATTTATTAATATATATATCTTGTATCTTTCATAGATAGACCAGTTTTTATAGATATACATTTATAGATATAAATATATATAGAAACATTTTATGTAATAGTGATTAATCAAAATTATACTGAGCGTATTTTATATTAGACCGGCTACCAGAATACTTAAAGATATATATTCTTCTCACCAAGATACAAACAAATACATGTCACGAAAATTGAACATTTTATTTAAAAGATAGTTCAGAACACATTTTTCTGCTATCAGACACACCCTAGTGGTTGAAAGGTGATATTACCTAAAACTCACTGAACTCCCTGGAAAGTAGATCATTCGATTTTTTAGCCAATGAAAAAGAAGCCATACCTTTTGGGCAGAGCTATTATAATTTTTATGATCTTATTGTCTAAGATGGTATTTAGAAGCAAGAAAGATGCCATGAAAGGACACTCAGATACACTCACAGATTTAAGAACATTTAGAAACACCTGATTACCATCAATCATAAATGCAGACACATACATCATGCATCTGCCCATACTCTTCATTCATGGAGATTCCTGAACACCTTATGCTTTGGAACTCGGAGGTCACAAGAAGTAATTCCTCTTTAAGAGTATCCATCTTGAAAGCCACGGCAGCCATTCTAAAAACTCTGGTAACCAGCAATTTAGACCAGTAGCCGTTTTGGAACGGGTAATTATGGCGTGTTGATTTTATCTTATATCCAATTGATGTTCTCTTAAATACTGATTTATTGAGTATTATACAATTGATGATTTTTCTCCCAAATCAATAACCGCCTTGTAGATTTTTCTCTAAAGATTCAATTTTCAATATATATATTTTTCATTTTGAATAGTTTCCATTTTATGACATGACAAACGTCTAATTTTATTGCACGCTGTTAACCACTTACTTACCTGCAGTATAGTAATGGTTGAATTTGTGAAATATAGACATTCTGTGTAATTGTCATTTTACAAGGTTATTGATTCTACAGGGAAGTTTATCACTGTTGTATCACATCAAAGGTATTACACGCCCATTTAGCGGGTGTTTCAAATTGATATTCAAGATTTTATGTAACGCAATCGGTATTTAATGTTTTATGTAACTTTTGTTTATGTCAACCAATGTATATAACTATTTTGTATGATTACATGTCTGGTGAATAAATGTCATATTTTTAGATTGTGGTCATAATAGATTGAATCTGTATCTTAAAAATATCATCGTTAAAAATTACTTAATTATAAATACTCTGCAGGAAAACTTTCCTTAATAAGCACAACATACTAATCAGGCCTTAAGAGGTATTCGCCACCAGTTGCCCCACTCTACCTTGGCCCTAAACCTGCCCCTTAACACGCCCTTGTAAATTATCTCATGAAATTATACTGTTAAATGTTTTATGCAGAATTTAGTTACAAAAAAAATATTAACATCAACAACTTTAACGATATTAACATAAAGCATATCAGTACCCATCAGTGCAGCCTCATCAGCGCCCATCAGTGCAGCATATCAGTGCCACCTCATCAGTGCAGTATATCAGTACTGCCTTAGTGCAGCATTTCAGTGCTGCCTCATCAGTGGCCATCAGTGCTGCCTCATCAATGACCATCAGTGCTGCCTTATCAATGCCCATCAATGCAGCCTATAAGTGCCCATGAATGCAGCCTATCAGTGCCCATCAATGCAGCAGGGAGACATTGGGAGGATTGCCTGTCGGATCACACAGAGCAGGGATCTCTCGCTGTAACACAGCTTGGAAATGAAAAGCCAGCCACTGTCAAAGTCCCGCCTCTTGGACCGGTGTTGGACCAGTGTGCTGTCTATCATAGGAGACAGTCCTGTTTGATAGAGGCCAGCGCTTCATATCCAAGCTGTGTCACAGCGGGAAATCCCCGCTCTATGTGATACGGCCAGCTCTCCTCCTGACAGTTTCCTGACTGATCACTTCTGGTAGAAGTGGTGTGGTCTTTTTTAAAGGGCATCAGAGCCCTGGGGCAGGGAGGCAATGCAATTGCCCCAGGGCCGCTCTGATGCCCTGTAAAAAAGGCTGCACTGCTTCTGCCAGAAGCAATCAGCCAGAAAACTGTCGGCCCAGTCCACCCCTGCTCCACACTTACCCTCAGATAATTTCCACTCACCAAATGCGAGCAGGCAAGTGGAAATTTTGAGGGTTGCTCTAGAACATCTGTCAGTATTTAAATGCTGTCCTCATTTGCCTTCACTGCCCATTCTGTCTGACACACAATGAATGTGGGCAAAGCCAATCACATGGTACAGGGTGCTGTGATTGGCCCAGGTACCATGTGTTAGCTGTAGACCAATTATAGCATAGAAAACACAGCTATTATGAATTTATTCATTCATAACAGCTTTGTTGACATTGTGATCATATAATCGCATAGTGATCACATAAATACTGGGCCCGGTCAAGCACATGACATACATGTATGTGATTGTGCCTGCACATGCTGCCCTGCCGCAGTGTATGTACTGTGGTGGGTCAGCAAGTGGTTAAGGTCAATAAACTATTGATAACCATTTGTCTACATTTAGGATATTGTATCCTAAATGTATACACTATTGTGCAAAAGTTTTAGGCAGGTGTGAAAAAATGCTGTAAATTAAGGATGCTTTTATAAATAGAAGTGTTAATTTATTTTTATCAATTAACAAAATGGAAAGTAAACAGAAGAAAAAATCCAGATCAAATCAATATTTGGTGTGACCACCCTTTGCCCTTAAAGTGGTTGTAAACCCTTACAGACCACTTTGTGCTACAGGTAAGCCTATAATAAGATAGGTGTGCCGTTACCACGCGCATGCGCGGGAGTGACGTCATCATGGCTCCAACCAATCACAGCGATGGAGCCGTTATACCCGGAAGTAACCCCCAGGAGTGATGTCGCCGGCCGGTGCTGTGTACGGGCACTGCAGCGGGGGCTTCGATCTCAGGTGAGTTTTACATAATAAGCTAGTATGCTATGCATACAAGCTCATTATGCCTTTGTCTTGCAGGTGTCAGTTTTTTTTTTTTTTCAAAGTGGGTTTACAACCACTTTAAAACAGCCTCAACTCTTCTAGGTATACTTACACACAGTTTTTGAAGGAACTCAGCGGGGAAGATTGTTCCAAACATCTTGGAGAACTAACCACAGATCTTCCGTGGATGTAGGCTGCCTCCAATCCTTCTCTCTCTTTGTGTAATCCCAGACAGATGCAATGATGTTGAGACCAGAACTTTGTGGGGGCCAAACCATCACTTCCAGTATTCCTTGTACTTTTTTACGCTGAAGATAGTTTTTAATGACATTGTCTGTATGTTTATGCTCATTGTCCTACTGCAGAATACATTTGGAGCCAATCACACACCTCCCTGATGGTATGACATGATGGATAAGTGACTGTAATCTGCCTGTATTTCTCAGCATTGAGGACACTATTGATCCTGATCAAATTTTCAACGCCATTTGCAGAAATGCAGCCCCAGACTTGCAAGGAACCTCCACCGTGCTTCATTGTTGTCTGCAGACACTCATTCTTGTACCACTCCCCAGCCCTTCCAGAACTAACTACCTCCTGCTACAGCCAAATATTTGACCTTTTAACTCATCAGTCCAGAGCACCTGCTGCCATTTTTTTCTGAACCCCAGTTCCAATGTTTTTTGTACATAACTACCTTGTGTCTTGTTGCTGTGCTCAGTCTTGTCATGGTGTATGAACTGTGACAAGAAACTGTCTTCCACAACCTCACCTTAGTAGCAGAGTTTGGCTGTTCCTCACTCAGTTTTAAGTCTCCTACACAACCCATGGTTGCAGGAAAGAAATTTGCACTGTTTATAGCCGGCTTTACTTTACAGCATTTCTTCACACCTGCCTAAAACTTTTGCACAGTACTGTATAAATATTTTAAAGTATACAATATTAAGCATGTTCCAGTATATATATGTATTTATCATACATATCTATATACCACATCATGATATATACTATGTCAACCCTTATCAGCTTGGTTGATGGATTAGTGTTGATATAGTATATATCATAATGTTGTGTAGCTATATGCAAACTAAGGTTGATACAAGAGGATATGTGATCTATAGATCTATGAAAAATACATATACAGTATGTACTGGAACAACATTACTATTCCATTTTTTTTTTATGTTTACCAAAAATACCAAAAAGACTAATGGATTTTTAATAGTTTATTGACTTTACTAGTATGTACTGTATAGTACCTAAAAAATCCTCCAAATTATCCTTTGGTGGTTGTTGCTTGGTTTCTTGCATAATGTGGTGTTATCTGCAAATATCAAAACCAAACTCCTGACACCAAACTCTATATCATTTATATACAACTTAAACAGCGTTGACTCCAAGACAGGACCCAGGAGCACACCATCCACCATAATATCAAAAGTAACGGTATGTACCTATGTCCCCAAGGGAGGTTCTCCTCACCCCACCAGACTCCGCCTCACATACAATCCCACCACCTCTGATGATGCATTCCATCAGTGGAGGGGGGAACAGAGGTTTTAGGAGGAATAGTAGGGGCAGGGTGGGACTCCGGGACGTTGAAGTGGGATGGGGGTTGTTGGGAGGATGCTGGGGAAGTGGGGTTGGATATAAGGTGGGGTGAGGGAGATTTTCTCTTGGGGACATGGGTGACCAACGTTACTTTTGATATTTTTGTTATACTTCATATGTCCATACATCAATAAAATTGCTACAGTAGCCTCAGAGGTGCTTTATCCTTGTGGTGCTTTTTGTAGCAATTTGTGTTTTTGGATGCACCCCCAAATCCCCCCCCCCCCCCCCCCCTGCCAAGAGAATATGGCACTCTGCAGGTTTACCAAAACCAAGATTATTTTTTGGTGGTATTTACATACACACCATCCTCCACCCTAGTCCACTTAGTGGCTGAATAATGTACTACTGTTGTCTGCCCCTGTTCCTGAAGCCAGCTTCCTATTCTTTTACATACAGTTGTCTCCACATCTATAGACGTTAGTTTGTAAATTAAGCATTTGTGGGGCAAATGGTGTCAAATGCTTTTGCAAATCCTTTTGTGGGGTAGATCTTGCTTTAGTAACAAATACCATGCTGAGGAACTAGCCTAATGAGGCAGAGTCAGCAGTGATAGCTTTTCTAGGCAACAGCGGACTTTTTTCGAAACCTACAAACCTTTCATAGTTAAGACTGGTAAATAGGAGCATTTTTGGAACATATTGTACAGTTTGACAAATATGTTTTCATAGTGCTTAGTGAAGCTCTTTCTTAAGGCAAGATCATCCATGTTTAGTACCCCAAGTAGCAGCTCCATTGTTTATTGGCACTGCAGAGGTGTATTGTAAGAGATGTTTCTCTAGTGTCTTCCTGAGAAGGTCCAGGTTGCTGCAGTGTAGACCAGGTGAGCGGACTCCTATCACCATATCACCGTCTCTCATCTGCTCTGGCCGCGGTAGTTGGTACTCTCTCTCTACCACACCCATTGCACATCCAGACAGGCTGTAGCATCCATCATAGTAGATCACTGACTGCTGTACTATTGCTCTTTCTGAAAAAAGACAATCGTGTGAATTTATTGACGTAACCAAGATGATGTGACAAATTTTAAGCATAACTAAAGGCAAAACTTTTTTTTTTCTAATTTTGGATAGAGTGGGTAAGGGTTGGGAACTTTGTCAGGTTTTATTGCTGTCTGTGTCCCCGTTGGGAAGGTTCATGCTCTCTATTTGGTCTTGTGACCACTATAACAGGGATTGAGTGTGGGGAAAATGTAAAATTATGAGTTGTCACCTGAACAGGAAGAGAAGAGAAATTATCCAATGGGGACATTTGTTCCAGTGACAGCTGTCTAAGAGATTTACCTCAATTTGAAGTGATTTTCTCTCACTTCCTTGTTGTGTCTGCAGTACAGGAAGTAAAGTGAATTTCCTTAAAGCTGAACTCCAGGCAAAAAGTTTTCCCTCGTAGTGGGGCTGTGTCTGCACTGCAAGAGTTAATTGTTAATTTTTGTCTAGGGGACCGATGAAGAGAGATATGCACAACTGACCCTCTGATCCTCCCTGCACAAGACCCGTCCCAGCATCTCCTGCATCTCCTGCACCCCTGCACTTTAGCATTCTTGAGTGGCGAACTGATGTTATCATGCTCAGAGCAGGCTCCATAGACCTGCTCTGAATGTGGGGATGTCAGGGACAATCCACCACTGGATCATGGGGGGGGGGGGGGGGGGCAGTTTGCCAGTGAAGCCCTATGGGTGATCTATGTACATTGTAAGGATTTTAACAAACTTTATTGCAGATTCCTACTTTTTGTTATTCTGAAGAAATAGCCGTTTGTCTGTATGTACAAAATGAAAGTGCAGAGTTATTTCATAATTATGAATCAGCCGCGGCACTTGTAGGGCTCTAATGAGGAAAATTGCAGTGTCTGCATCCCTTTAGCCGCAATTTCCCTTTAGTATCTTGAGTATCTCACCAAAACTGACATTTTTGTTGCAGGCAATGCCCAAAATCTGACTTGTATCTTAATACAGACAACTGGGAAAATCAGTGAGCCAATCACACAAGGAGAAAATTACATTTTTTGGGGGGGGGGGGCATTCTGTACACCATCTGTGTACAAAACACCTCCAGATTGGCATGCATTTAACAGAAAATTACAGCATTGCAGATTGAAAATAAAAGGTAATTTTTAATAATATTCAATTGCAATTTTACTTGTGCTGCAATTGTACACATCAAGTTTTTTCTATTTTTTTTTCCCCATTAAATTGGAGTTACCATTTAAGCTGGTCATACCCTGTGTGTAGGTAGGTGCAGTGGGGGTGGCGGCAGTGAAGACACAGAGGCCAGTTGCAGATAAACCCAAAATTTGTATTGCAGAGAATGCCAACTAAAAACACCCCCAGCGGAAGAGTGCAGCTAGGGAAGCACTCACAGTTCAGTTCAAGGCAGCGGGTAAAGATACACCGACAGCATCTGTCTTCAGAGGGTGAAATGCAGCCTGCCGGGTTCAGTTACAAAGGGGAGGCTACAGTAGTATTGCAAGTCCCTAGCCTGTCTGTACTCTTCTGGAACCTTTCCCTGCCGCTATCATTTTCCCTGACAGCTGGGTGCTCTTTTCCTACTCTAGCCACTTCTCAAGAATGCTTGCCAAACATAGGGGTCATGGTCTTAAATAGACTCTGCCACACCCAAGATGGCCTCCAGAGTCACATGGGTGGCCAGCAGCCAATCGGATTGCTGCCCCAATGACTCAGGAAACTATAGAGGAACCATCTTCCTCATGACTTTCTCTCCCTCTGCTTAGCAGCTGCAATTGAGCGCCATCTGCAGTGGAGACAGCAGACTGCACCTGCCTGCATATGCTCAGTGGGTGGCCTGCCGGTTGGCTGGAAAATTTTGGCCGAACAGTGGCATGTAAACAATTGGATCTAGCCGTTTCTTGATTATCTTGAAAGCCGGAAGGACCAGCTGTCAAAATGCAATCGTCGCAGTGGGAAATTCATTCATGCACACTATATAGCATGCATATATCAGTATATAGCCATACACTTTTTACATAAAAGAAATGTTTTACCTAACATAGAGCTCCCAGTTGTTTTGCACGCTTCAGACAATCCTTCCAGTACAGATTCTGCCACCTCTGAATGTAGCTTGCCATAAGCAAAATAAGGCATAAAAAAGAGAGTCTGCGCTCCTTGGGATAAGAGGTCGTTCATACACACCGTCACCAAGTCCTGAGCTGCCAACCTGTGCAGAGAACAGGCCTGAGCTACCTAGAGCCAGACAAGAAACTTGGAGGTGTGATTGGTCCACGAATAATGTGTGCTACAGTACAGTTTTCATAGACAGTCTCAGCAACAGTGTACACTAGCACAGCATATTGGGCAGTTTAAATTATTATTATTATTTTTTACAATTAGTCTGATTTGATTTTAGTTTGAAAGAAAAATACTTTTTCAAGGTAGCTTTAGCAGTGCCACATGCTTTTTCATCGAGCGATAATAAGCTCACTTTGAAGGGCAGTAAGGAGTTAAGTAGGGCTAGGAGTTCACTAAGGCTGTCCCTGTCTCTAGCACAGGTCAGTTTCCATCAAACTCTCATTAAGAACTAAAGCAATAGTAAACCACGTTTTAAAAAAAAGAAACTAGTCCCCCCGCAGGGTAATGTCATAATGTGCTAGTATGCAGAGCACGTGGCAGTCATGGCCACGGCACAGCTCTCTCAGCAGACGGCATGCCATCTATTGAGAGCACAGTGCACATGCACCGGTGATGGTGCACGTTTAGGAAAAGAGACTGCAGATAATAGAGCAGTGTGAAATTACAGGACATTTTTATTAAGGGGAAACAACCGAAATGTAATAGACAAAGCACACAGGCAGGTGTTTTACTAAAAGAATTATGCTATCGCAGAACATGCAGCAGTGTAAATTTTTCAGGCCGCAGAACCGTTTTAATTACTGATAATAGGTCTAAACAGTGTATGCCTAACTTTTATTTTTACTATGGGGTTTTGGGTGAGGGGGGTTGTGAATTTGAGTAATATAATGTGATTTATGTGAACACTGTTCTTGCACCTTTTTTCCTTCTTTTACTGTAAACAATGCAGCTGCACGAGGTGAATACAAGGCATCCACAAAAACAGGGGGTCAGCAACAATTGAATTGGATTTGCCTCCTGATTGGTTAATTTTGCTACTTTATTATCCCCCACTCTAAAGTCTGTTGTACAGCGACTCTAATGCCGTGTACACACGGTCGGACTTTACGGCAGACTTTGCCCGGCGGACTTTTCAACGGACTTTATGATCGACTTTCTGAATGAACGGACTTGCCTACACACAATCCACCAAAGTCAGTCGAATTTGTACGTGATGACCTACGACCGGACTAAAACAAGGAAGTTCATAGCCAGTAGCCAATAGCTGCCCTAACGTGGCTTTTTGTCCGTCGAACTAGCATACAGACGAGCGGACTTTTCGACCGGACTCGATTTCGACGGATTGATTTAAAACGTGTTTCAAATCTAAGTCCGTCCAACTTTTGAGAAAACAAAGTCCGCTGGAGCCCACACACATCGAATTGTCTGACTAAATCCCGTCCACCGGGCAAAGTCTGCCGTAAAGTCTGCTCGTGTGTACGCGGCATAAGAGGCTGGTACCAGGTAACATTTTAAAATACATTGAAGGGTATTCCTGCTTACAGTCCTGCATTCATTTGTGCCTTTATATTTTCCTGTCACATTTAAAACTGGGCGGCTTGCCAGTGTGCGTTTCCACCCTTCTTCTTTGTCTGTTATCAGTCATGCGAGATGAGCCCTTAGTGAGCTGCATTCAATGGGAGTGAATCACTGGGTTTCCAGTGCATATGTCCAAAAAAAATTTTTTTTGGACCAGAGCTCAGCTTTAAAAAGTAACCTTGCATCTACAGCAGACAGTGTGCTTCCACCAAGAGCGCATTCTAACATTAGTTTTCACTAATATAATTAATGATAAGAGAGGTGGAGCTTGCACAAATGGATGTAGTTAATCAAGTAACATGATGTCTAAACACCCTGCAAAACTCTCCCACTCTCTCCTATAACGGCACAAGATCACTCAGGGCCGGGACAAGGGGTGGGCGGAAGGGACAGCTGCCCTAGGCGCAATGACTTATTGCAGGGATGGGGGCACACTGTGCTGAGTCCCTTCTGTTACAAGACTTACAGGAGGAGTGAAAGCAGTATCACTACTCTTGTCAGCCTAGCACTGGGAGCAGTGAGGAGAAAGCCGGGAAGAGCGGGTCGCTCACCCCCTAAGCAGATTCCCTAAGTTTGCACATCATGAACGGAAAGTGGGGGGGGGGGCACAATTTGGCAACTGTGCCCTGGGCTTTCTATGACCTCATCCCGGCACTGAGATCAATGACTCTCCCCATACAGGCCAGTCTAGCAGCTCACCTTTATTTTATTCCCAATGCTGTTGGTGGTGCACAGGAACACTGGATCCTTATACCGAGCTGTGTTCACCTCAAAGGAACAAACAGTCTTTCCTGTCTGATAGATGTTCATCAGTGCTAAAGATGAAAATTGAAAGAAAGAAGTAAACATCTAATCTGGGGATGGCAGACATGCAGCAAAAGTGGTGACAGCCATTTACCCTCTCCAAGTACTTGGTGGACTGACTTAGGAAGGTCCTTAAGGAGCCCGGCCCACCTGGCTTCAGCCTAGGTAGACCATGGCGTACCTTGCTCCTGTCAGGAGTCTTGCACCCCAAGGGGTTCAGGGTTAGAGGCCCTTTTGAGGTTTGGCCATTTCTGTACTCTCTGTGCCCTTTTTCGTGCTGTGATTTCACGGTTCACCTTTTATTTCACAGGGGTTCGACAAAGCACCTCACTGCGGAGCAGCAATAAACATGAACAAAAAAAAGACCATTTACCCTCTAAACGTTTGTTAAATATAACATAAGGTTTACAATTTACTCTAGTAACTTCTGCTTATAAAGCTCTCCTTCCAGATTTCTGCCACGATCATTACGTTTTACACTGTGTCATTGGGGAAAAGCATTTGGTGCATCACCCTGTGTAGGTAATTCAGTAAACTCAGAGGGCCTAGGTTGGCCAGGGGCCTGCCCAGGCCCTTCCCCGGCTCTCTAAGTTTCCAGTTTCAACTACACGCGGTAACGGGGAAATCCCTTTCCCCCAGCAGTGCACTTTCTGCTCAACCCCCAATATAACATAAGGTTTACAATTTACTCTAGTAATTTCTGCTTATAAAGCTCCCCTTCCAGATTTCTGCCACGATCATGGGCAAGGCATGAGGGGGGTCGCAATGGCGACCCAACCTGTGTTCCAAGGGGCCCATGCAGGCTCCCTATCCCATTAGGTTTTACACTGTGTCATTGGGGAAAAGCATTTGCTGCATCACCCTGTGTAGGTAATTCAGTAAACTCAGAGGGCCTAGGTTGGCCAGGGGCCTGCCCAGGCCCTTCCCGGACTCTCTAAGTTTCCGGTTTCACCTACACGGGGTAACAGGGAAATACCTTTCCCCCAGCAGTGCACTTTCTGCTCAACCCCCTGCCTAGTCCAGCTCAACCATGCACACTTGCACACTAGGTAGGCAGGCCACACTCTAAACTGCCTTTGTGAAAGAGGTGGGCTTGTAAAAAAATCTGGAAGTCCCGGGTGGGGCCCTCTGAGTTTCCTCTTTTACATACCAGCCCATCACTTTCACCTGGCATCTGTGGGGGAGCCCCAGGTTAACTTTTGCATTGGGGCCCACAAGTTATGAGCCTCTGGCTATGACATCTTTTAAATATTGGTGCTTCACTTCAAGATGTAAAAGAAGTATTTTCTTTCTATATACTCAGCTTACTACTACTTAGAGCTGCACGACTAATCGTTAAAGAATCAGATCACAATTCTTCCCCCCTCGCGATCTTAACAAATCATTTTCCCAATTCTATGCAGAGGTTTCTGCTCTCAGCTGGCAGCTGTCTAAAAAAAAAAAAAATCCAGGCAGACTGCCAAGTTTATGAGAACATCGCTTAGATGGAGATAAAGAGATATATTGTAACACTTAGTCCTTCTAGATCAAAGGAATGAACTTAGGTCTGTAAATGAGGGAAGTTTAATATATATATTTTAGCAGAGACCATATAGAATATAATGGTGGTTGTTGCAATATTTTGTGTCACACTGGATTTGCGCAGCGGTCTTTCAAACGCAATTTGTTTGGGAAAAAACACACTTTAATGAATTAATAAAAAACTAAACAGTACAGTTAGCCCAATTTTTTTGTATAATGTGAAAGATGATGTTAAGCCACGAGAATCGTGATCTTTATTCTAAGCAAAAATAATCATGATTCTCATTTTGGCCAGAATCGTGCAGCTCTACTAGTACTACTACATCCAACATACCCTTTATGGAAAAGTGGGAAGCAGACATCGAACAAAGTATAGAAACTGTCTATATAAAATGGTCTATATGTTCTGTGTAAGCCAACAATGGAATACTTAATATGTCTCTTGTAGAAGCAAACTTTAAAGTCATCTCCATGTGGTATTTAGTTTCTTCCCAATTAACAAAAAATGTATCCAAATATGTGTAGCAATAACTCTCGGTGGAGCTGCTGGTTTAAAGCGGGCTGTTACCGTCACCTTCGTTACCTTAATTTCACCAGAACCGGGTCTTGGGTCCCGTTGAGTTTAGTACCAGACAATGTAGGCACTGGACACTTGAGTATCTTTTCCAATGCTTTAATAAATGTAACTGAGGGAAGTAGCAGGAAAGAGGTAGAAGAAGAGTTGCAGGGAAGTTCAAATACCTTTTCTTAGTGTAGTATTAGGAATTGGAATCTTGTAGGTGAATGTACTCTCTTTAAACGTGTTGAATCTTTGCCCGCCTGGATAGGTTTCTCTCACTAACCTAGCAGCCAGTACGCAGCACGAACAAAAGTCTCTGCCACAGACTTGATTGGAATAGAAACCCGTACGATCCTCTGCCACAGGATGTAATGGTTTTTGATGGATAGCAAACACAGCACTAGAACCTTTAAGCTGACCCGGCAGTACTATGCGGTAGTATTACTTTAGGATGCGTCCTCCAACTGAGTCACCAGGTCCCTCTCCAGACCAGCACTCTTTATGATCCTTCCATGACGGGTCCTCCCCTGGGATCTTCTCAGTTGTCCAGCTTCTTCCCGTAGGACAGACAGCCCAGGACCATTCCCTTGCCGCTGTGGTAGGCCCCAGACAGGCTTCTGGGCCCACCCACACACTGCAGAAACGTGGGCCTCCCTGTCGGAGGACCATGAGGTAGTACTCCTAGCACATACCTGTCAGCCAGGAGGGCCAGGAGGCCCAGCAGGTGGAACGAAAACGAACCCCAAAACATGGCGTCTGGCCCATAAATACCCTCTCCCACAATGCAACTCGGAGGACCACCTCCACCGAGTTATCTCCGGGACAGAGGAGCACTCATACGCTTCAACGTGTTGGCTTTCCAACACTGACCCATGGCGACAACGACACCCATGAACAGATGAACAGATAACCCACTAAATTTACCTATAAGCAGTACATTGAAAATCTACCAGCGCTACATATGACTTTACAATGTTTCAGAAAAAGTGACTATAACAATGTATCCTATTTTTTGGCATTGTCCCATTTTTAGCTGTTTTTGGAAAATAATATTTGCTCTTATGTAGTCGGTACCAACCATAATATACCCAAATAACTACTTACAGCCCTCATCAATGGACCAGTAACAAAAATACCAAAACACTCCCATACTCTTATTCTGCATCACAAAAATATCAAACACTAGATCCTGAAAATTACCAAGAATTCATTTAGCATTAAGTAAAACCAAACCTTCATTGATTATGATTCATAAAAAAAATATTTTACACAACAAATTACCAGAGTTTGAAAAATTGGGACCCCTGGATTCGAGATCTTCCTCACTGAATTCTTTATTTTGGTTTTCCTACTTCTTAGACCATTTTCTTCACTTTTTTTGGGACACAGTTGGCAAAAAGAAACCTTGACAGCCTACCTGTTAGGTAGGCTGGATAGGGCCCCATGATTTCTAACAGCAGACCTGGTCAAGGTGCTGAACATGCGATCAGTTATGACATCAGCTATTTGAAGATCTGACAGTTTGTTCAGTTGGGAACTAACATAACCACACTGGTAAATGTAACAGTTATTACTTAAGGCATGTCCTTAGTGTAACTGCTTTGGAAAACTATTACATCAGTGGGTTTAATTCTGCTTTATTACCAGAAACACAAGAGAACATGGAGCCCTAACCTGAGGTTTATTTGTACAATTATATTGACCTTTGTTCAAGGTTAACAAATGTTCAGTTGGAACTATTCATGTAGAGAATCTATACTTCTGAAATATAAATCAAGTATGGAAAAAACTGACAGATTTTTTCTAAATTAAGAAAGAAAAAGTTTTGGCTTTGGATAGAACTGAGATCTATGGATTATACATGCTGGAGGTGGATATGCTAAAATGGATGTGGACATTAAATAAATAGTTCAATGCAATCATTGTTGTTTATGTGGGATCTTAGAGGTCAAAATTGCTACACTAGCTGCGAGCACAACTACAGAGAGATTTAAGTTATGTATTAAAAAACATTATAAATATATATATATATATATATATATATATATATATATATATATATCAGGTATCAGGTATATATAGCAGATATCAGGTATATATAGCAGGTATCACTAAATGGTGGACCACGGTCCGGATCTGGACCGAGCCGATGTTCCATCCGGACCCTTGGTCACGCCATTTAGGAGGCGCCCGTCTCTGTCACTGCCCCCCTTCACATCATTCCCCCCACACACAGCCAGAGTAGTTTTCTCTGCCCCCCTTCCCTTTCCCACCTTAGACAGAGTGGAGACCGGGAGGCAGAGCATTTCTGGACAGAGTGTGGGAGGCTTAGTACAGCATTGGACTGAGTGCAGGAGGAGTGGGAGGTAGAGCACTTCTGAACCAAGTGTGGGACACACAGCATTGAGCAAAGTGCAGGAGAGGGAGCTGCCAGAGTTAACATTTTGTATTAATCAGCAGGTGATTGGCTGCTAGGACCGCTCTGCGAGATGTAAAGGGGGGTGCAGTGCTGTGGGGGCGATGTGAAGGGGGCACAGTTCTGCCAGGGGGTCATGTGAAGGGGCAAAGGGCAGTACTTTGGGGGGGGGGGGGTGATATGAAGGGGTACAGTTTTGTTGGGGGGTGATGTGAAATTTGCAGAGAACAGTACTGAGTGGGAGGGATGTGAAGGGGCAGAGGACAGTACTGTGCGGCGGGTGTGATGATTTGAAAGGAAGGGAGGACTGCTGTGAATAAAGGGGGATGTGATGTGAAGGGGGTTCAGTACACCATTGTAAAGGGTGGGGGGCGATGTGCAGGGGGCCTAAGAACACTATTGTGAAGGGGAAACTGATGTGAAGTGGGGGACTGTGATGTGTGGGGGTAACTGAGGACACTGGTTTAAAGGCTTGTCATATAGAAAGAGAGGGCTGAAAAAAATTTTGATTCAGGCCTCTGGTGGAAGATAATTTTATTGATCGGACCTTCATGAATTTTTATTCGATACCCCTGCAGTATAGTTTATTTTAACACAAAAATTAGAAGAAAACTAAGTGAATCCTGCTGGGGTTGATTTTGAACCTTTTAAAGTAATTGTAATACCTAACAATATACTTGGGTCTATTAAATATACCAGTGAAATTGTTTTTATTGTTTCTGTGCTGTGTGTGTGTACAGTAGTTTGTATTGTTATCTCAAGCAGTGTTATCAGAAAGTGTGTTCGGACTACAGAACACCTCCATCCTATAGAAAAAAGGAGGGGGGAAGTATTCTATAGTCATGTGCTAGGTAGGGCGACAATGCTTCTCCTCCGTAGATACAGTACAGTAAGGGAGTGCTGTCACCCCAGGACAGGAAGTGTATGGCCTCATTCACGCGGGATTACCCATCCGTACACCCGTGCGGGATGCACAGGTGTTGCATACAGACCCGCGCAAGCAGCCTGTTCAAATCAATGACAGGCAGCCGGCTGCACAGATCTGCACAAAAGTGCATTCCAGAGTGAACATTCGCAGATCAGATCGCAGACAAACTAGTCATCTGGTTAGAATAAAATAAAAGCATGAAAATGAAGAATAAAGAAAGAAAACTAATGCAGCCACACACATCTACAGACTGGTAAGCTGCAACATCTCTATAGAACTGTTGCCATTCTCCCTTTGTTTATTGGTTTTCTGTAAACTTTTTGTCATAAACCCAATCCTACAGGGGCACAGAAATTAGGGCAGATTTTCTGGGGCACAGACTGCTAAAAAATATGACTAGGAACTAGGAAATTTGTATTTCCATTAGGAGGTGTTACAATTATTAACACAGCCCAGAGACGATACCTTTAGATCCAATCTCTGCATGGTGAGAAGCAGAATCAGCAGCTACGTGGGGCTCATTTGGCCTCTGAGGATTGGACCTGTTGTGTGAAACAGTAAAACATATTACATCAAAATCTTTGAATTCAATTATTAATCCTGATTATAGATTATACATATTGTGAAAACATACATACACATACCTTTCTGTGTGCTGATTGTCTATGTCTGAGGGTCCATCATCTTTTCTGTAGATGGCCCCTGGAAATGCCATAACGGATCTCACTGCCTCTTTAGAAGAACTGACTGCTTCTTCAATGGTCTCACACTTTCCCATCTTTGTCATGTCAAGAAACTCCTCTGGATCTCGATGTCTTGCTATGGGAAGTGATTTCACCAAACAAAGAAACTCATGATATCACATGACAATATGTGTTGTGTCGTTTTCTCTCCTGTGTTGTGGTTGATTCCCAATATAAAGAAAATGTGTGAAAATGGTTGTGTTGGAAGCCTCCTTTCACTACTCTTTGAGTCCAATAGCTGCAGAGATGTAGCCTTCTCTAACTTAGAAGGGTCCCTTATGACCAAGGAAAGAGCAGGCATAGGGGTGGTTATGTGGTCAGGATGCACTCTCTTTAGTTCTGCATCATATCAACCCTACATAGAGAGCCAGAGACTGAAACCCAGGAAGGATATTTGACAGTGCCATGGCATAGAATTGGGAACATTGATAGCAGTACATGACAAGTAGTGATATTGGCAAAGCTGGTGTTGGCAGTAAGGGTGGAGCTGGAGCATATGAAGTAGCGGGTAGTTCAAGCTGAAGCAAAGTGGGACATTTTTTTTGGTTAGCATGGGATGGGTTAAGAGTTTTATGGGGGTTTTATGGCTGTCCTTGTCCCTGTTTAGAAGATTTCCTTATACTTTCCATTTTTCTGACGGTAGTCATCAGGACAGTGAAGAAACTGAAAAAAAAATCACCACTGGGACTACAGACAGTAATTAAAAAAAAATCCAGGCAGAGGTTTTACCCTGTCTTATTCTATACAAAACGAAAAAGTATTAATCTGAAGGACACGTGAGCCTTGCTAGGTGCTGGTGATTGAATTAACGGATTGATACGTTTCTCTGAGACTCTAGAGGTGATTTCTCCACCTCTAAGCCCTGCAATGTTTATTATCAGGAGATGTCACTCTAGCCACTGCATTCAACATGTTACATTATGACTGAAAACAAATACCCCTGCACTATCCTCTATAATACTATGTTAGAAGCTGCTAAATACCCCTATGTAATCACCAACAATCATTAAAACTTTCTATATAGAAAGTTTTCATGTTACATTATGGAGAGTGCTGATTTTGAACGGTCCAGGGAAGGGGCAGACCCAGGAATTTCAGAGGGGGGTCTCACTGCTGGAGCTCATTAGGGATGCAAGAAATGATTGGATGAGATCAGCAACATCTATCCATCTGAAATATGAGTTGCTGATAAAAAGGCCTTTTACAGGACATACAGTGATGTGAAAAAGTATTGGCCCCTTCCTGATTTTTTTTATTTTTTGCATATTTATCACACTTAAATGATTCAGGTCATCAAACAAATTTTATAATTACACAAAGATAACCCAAGTAAATCCAAAATGCATTTTTTAGGGAAAAAAGCTGTCCAAACCAGCCTGACCCTGTATGAAAAAAGTAATTGACTCTCCACCCCTTGCTAAATCATGAATGAACTGTGATTAATCACATTTTTTTTGGAAAGCAGAGTTAAATTTTACTTGCCACACCCAGTCCTGATTACTGCCAGACCTGTTGAATCAAGAAATCACTTAAATAGAAGCTGTCTGACAAAGTGAACCATGCTAAAAGGCAACATATCATGCCACGATCTAAAGAAATTCAAGAATAGATGAGAAACAAAGTAATTTACATGTATCACTCTGGAAAGGGTTACAAAACCATTTCTAAGGCTTTGGGTCTCCAGTGAACAACGGTGAGAGCCATTATTCTTTATCCATACACAAATGGAGAAAACGTGGAACAGTGGAACAGAACCTTCCCAGGACTGGCCAGCCTACCAAAATTACTCCAAGAGCAAAATGATGACTCATCCAAGAGGTCATAAAGAAAAACAGAACAACAACTAAAGAACTGCAGGCCTTACAGGTCTCACTCACTTGGTATGGTCAGTGTTCATGATTCAATAATAAGAAAGAGACTGGGAAAAAATGGCACCCATGGGAGAGTTCCAAGGCAAAAACCACTGATGACCAAAAAGAACACAAAGGCTCATTTCACATTTGCCAAAAAACATGTTGACTATCCCCAGGACTTTTGGGCAAACATTCTGTGGACTGATGAGGCAAAAGTTGAACTTTTTGAAAGCTGAGCATCCTGTTACATTTGGTGTAAAACAAACACAGCATTTCATAAAAAGAACATCATACCAACAGTCAAACATGGTGGTGGTAGTGTGATGGTCTGGGGCTGCTATGAAGCTTCAGGACCTGGACAAATTGCCATAATTGATGGAACCATTAATTCAATGCTATACCAGAGAAGTCTGAAGGAGAATGTCCGGCCATCAGTTCCTGACCTCAAGCTTAAGCGCACTTGGGTTATGCAGCAGGACAATGATCTGAAATAGACCATCAAGACCATCAAGTCCACCTCTGAATAGCTAAAAAACAAAAAAAAACAAACAAAGGTTTTGGGGTGGCCAAGTCCAAGTCTGGACTTAAATCCAATTGAGATGCTGTGGCATGATCTTAAAGAGGCCGTTCATGCTCGAGAACTCTCCAATGTGGCTGAATTAAAACTAATTTGCAAAGAAGTGTGGGTCAAAATTCCTCCACAGCGATGTGAAAGACTCATTGCCAGTTATCACACATGCTTGATTGCAGTTGTTGCTGCAAAGGGTGGCACAACCAGTTATTAGGTTTAGCGGGCAATTACTTTTTCACATTAGGCATGGCAGGTTTGGACAGCTTTTTTCCCTTAATAAACTGCATTTTGTATTTACTCAGGTTATCTTCGTGTATTATTAACATTTTTTTTGATGATCTGAATCATTTAAGTGTGACAAATATGCAAAAAAATAAAAAAATCAGGAAGGGAGAAAACTATTTTTCACAGCACTGTATATATGAATGTGTATAAGTAGTAAAGAGACTCTTGAAACCTGCTTACCCTGTATATTTCTTTGCTTTAAGAAAGGATAAGATAGACTTGTGCTCTGACCCCACACAGGTAAATAGGAGGAAAGACTTCCTTCAGTGGCTTTCTGAATCACCTCATATAGATCAGAATTCAACAAAGGAAAGATGACCTGTTAATGAATAATTAGAAAATAGGAGTAGAAATGACAGGTCTTCATAGATGGCACACTGTACAGAAAATTCCCCAAACAATACCTGGTTATCCAGCTCTTGAAAAGTACATCTAAATCCAAGCACCACTGGACCACGTGCAGTGATCTTAATTTTGGCACCAAAGAGACCTGGTCACATAAGTAATATTGTCATTAAATGTAACTTTCAAATACCATGGGTAAAAAAATAAATATTGCCCACATTTCCATAATAGTCTATTGAAGTACACCTAACCTGGCATGATCATTTAAGGTAAAAGCAAGAGTTCCAAACGTTGTTCCAAAGTGTTCCAAACGTTGGTGCTTTCAAGAGTCTGTGTTGGTCTTTAATTGGATCCCTGTTGAGTTCCCATCAATCTTAGGCCCAGGATGTAAGATTCAACTTCTAATAAAGGTAAGATTAACTCTCACTCCTTGTCATTTTTCTGTGAAATGTGCTTGCAGGCCCAAGGTATTGCCTTTCAGCACTGCTGTTACCATATAATCAGGTTCACTTTAATTTAGTTGTGAGTAAATGCTTCCATTACTGCCATATTTCCGGTTATGTCAGTGCTGTGTTTCTTGGACAAGCTTTATTATGATGTGAGCTTACCTATATAACTCCAGCCCTCCTGTCTCAGACCATCGATTGCTTTCTTGAGAATTTTGCGATGAATGTTTTTGAAAACATCTTCTGACATCTCTCAGGCAGCAATCGACATTAGCGAGAATTTGAAAAGAAAAACAATGACAGGAATAATGAATTATGACTTCTGAAATAAACGACACAAGCTTATAGCAAGCTTGGTACTAAACTTCTGTAGGCAAACTTCTGGTGCAAAATGTGGCTAGACAAAGAAAATATCAAGGCCTATGGCTCTGGTAGCAGTGTGCAGTTTTGCATTCAGATGATCAATTATTTCATACTATGAAAATCTCTGATGAAAGCAAGTAGACTCAACTCCAGGCAAAAGTTTTTTTTTATTAGTTCTGGACAGAGGGTGGAAGGGATAGGACAAATGTCAGGTTTTTAATGTGGTCTGTGACACCATTGGAGGGATTTTCCCCCATCACTGCCAGGACAGGACGTGATAGGAAATCTCTCCAGTGTGCACACAGACAGAAAAAAACAAAACAATTTGTAGTGCTACTCCCGCAAGAGCCACTTGGTAGATTGGGTTCTCTGTTCTTCTGCTTTGACTCCGAGAACAACCTCAGCACCACTGACACACCAGGTTAAGCAAATAGATATTGCACTTCTACTGTGAGCACAAATATAGATACTCTGCACAGAACTAAGGTTCAGTATCAAAAAACAAACATCAGACTGGTTAGTGGTAATCTAACCCAATATATTCTCATGGTAAACAGTAGGCTGTATCTACTTTAGAGTGCAATCTATTTTAAAGGCAGAGATGAAATTTAAGACTCCCTAAAGAGGTACCACTTAATATGGACAATAGGGAAAGCACTTGTTAGGCAGTTATCTGAGTGAGCAGTCTTTAGCCCTAGTTCTTCAGTGAGCTAGCATTGAGGTCCATTCTTTATGGTGGTGTACATGGGTACAGTCCCAGTAAAGTCTGCATGCAGTAAATAATGCTGCTAGTTATATCATATGACCGGTCCCTATGTGCTTAGTTTCTGCTAGCAGCAACAGGTTAATGGCAGCAGTGTCCTCTAGTAAGTCCCACCAGTAGAGCAACAGGGGTTCCGCTGTTTAGATGTCAGCTCACTTCTGGATCTGCCTGGAGCAACTCTGGTCCTCAGCACACAGCTGCCGGCTTGTAACAGGTTGACAAGCACACAGGAGCAGCAAGGTGCACACCTCAGTCTCCTCCCAGCAAAGAGGAAATCCCTCACTATTCAGCCTGTGAAAATGAAGCTCTCTCTCCTTATACGTGGCTTGCATTGGGAACTGTAGTCCAACAGCTGTCCATTATTGTCAACTATCAAGTCTCTTGAGCTCCTCTTGCTTCACCAGATGTCAGCTTCACCAGATGTATGGAGGCGAGGTAGTGTTAACCCATTCAACTGAAGTCCGTTGGGAGCACAGAGAGCACTGCAGCACAGTGTCCTATACCACTCTCTGTCTCTAGGCAAGCACCTGGCTACAAATTGGAACCTTTGTGATGTGATTTACTATTGCTTGTGTCCTCTTGTCCCAATCCTGCTATAACAGGTTTTCATATGGACAGGAAGTGAAATCTTTCTAAGGTTGAGCTACAGTTTCCCCTCCCCCTGGCCACCCACCTAAAGTCCATAATACAGCTGGAGAGAGCAGTTGAGTTGATAGGTGGCACCACCTATTAAACTTGGTCATTCAAGTCAATAGGGCTGTGCCGTTACCGTGAGCCAAATGACTGGCTCACAGTTGTGGTGCATTAGTCCCATTGTAATTTGCTGTTTGGCAACATTATGTTTATCTAAAACCATAAAAAAAGGTTTTTCCTGGAGTTGAGCTTTTAGTTATTTCCATGTCAGTCCCAGTGCTGTTTTTACCCTATGGAACTCATGGGCCAGCACCTAGAGCAGTAGGGTTAGAGGAAGTAGCTCAGATTGTCAAATAATAATCATTTGTCACAATGTATTTCCCTCTTCTCTCTATCACTTGACATCTGTAGGTAGTTAGTACAGTAAATATGAGTAGAGAATAGTAGGGGAGGTATTTTTAGGGTAAGCTGAGAGGAGTCAGAAGACTCAATACAGGTACTCCTCACTTAATGACCAGGTTGTTAAACGAATTGGTCGTTAAATGAGGAGCCACTATTATAAGTGTAGCGCACTACCTTGGGAGCTGCAAAGTTGTTCATTACCTTTATGTCAATAACCCCCCAATCTTCCTTCCATGCAACTTCAGAACACCAGACAGTCTTTATATTTTATAAAGAACTTTATTCTTGAACTTGGGTTGGTAAACAAGTAGATAGAAGATATGAGATGCCTCTATTAATTCTGATTCCTGTCCCTGGTCTTGTGTACTTTCCTTTTTTTGCGCTGACCAGCATCACTCTGAATAATGCTGGGATAAAAGATTCCAAAGTCCCAGGCCTCCACCGCCTTGTTCCTTGACTCTTGCAATCAACCCCTGTCAGTTCAGAAAAGTACTTCTCACTAGGTCCTTGGACTCATAGCAAGTTTACGGATAAGTACCACTGGGTTCCACTCCCTTTGCTTGCTCCCAATTAACAGTCCATGGTACTCACAGAAAGTCAATTCCCAGTTTCCTCCATCCGCTTTACTCCTATTTCCTCCTCATGGTCCGGTGCATCCCCGGCTGGGACGCCCCGGTTTCTCCTCTGGTCTACATGACTTCCTCTGCTCCTGCTATCCAGCGCTGGGGTCTCTGAACCCCCAGGCCTTCAAGCCTCCTCCTCCAGACTCCCGAACTCCTCCTGCTATCCAGCACTGGGGTCTCTGAACCCCCAGGCCTTCAAGCCTCCTCCTCCAGCACTCTTTACATGGTTCCAACTCCTCCTGACTCCTGAATCTCCACCCCAAGCATGTGACCCCAGCTTATATGTGAGTCCTGCCCCTGCCAATACAATTTAATGATTGGTCCAGAGCTCTCCACATAAGCTGCCTGCCACTCAAGTACCAAATCCTGCCTCCCTTCCAGAACATTTCCACTGGAAGGATGAGGGGACCTCCTTGAGCCAGAGTGTAGGTGGCCACACACCCCTCTATTCTAACACTCCCACCCACAAATAAACAACCTGGCCTAAGGAAAAAAATGCAAGGCCTATGCCAAATTTACCTATCACTAATAACAGAACACATTAAGTACCCACATGAATGGGGTGGGCGCTACATAAGCATTCTTAACTACTGTAGTGTACTGTACTGTATTGTGAAAAAAAGGTCTAAACACAAAACTCCAGCTCAATAATGTTGTTTTAATTTGCATAAGTACAGAACACAAACGAAAATTCTGTACTGTACTGTACAATACAATGATGTATAGCACGTCATTCGGGTGGGGAAAGCTGTTAGTAAGTCTGAGTGGTCGTTAAACAGGTAAGTCGTTAAACAAGGAGTATCTGTATAGCTAAAAAAAAAAATTATACTCCCTTTTGGTAGCCGGTAAGGTTGAAAAGTGGCTTTATTTAGCATACAACTTCAAAAGCATGTTCAGAATGTCATTTTTACTAATCACATAACACAAGGTGGGTAGCTGTACAAAGGGATTCGTCATTCAGGTGTGCCTAGAGCAGGCAGGTAAAATACAGCTCAGATTGTTTTTCTAGCCTCACACTTGTATAGGCGAAAATGTTAATCCGTATTTTATATTATTATGAGAGAGGGTAGAGTTGTCAAACTCACCGTGGGATTTTCTGAAGATGAAAGTAGCTGAACTTTATGTGAATCTCCAGAAGGTTTCTGAATGTACACGGGTGGTAGAGGAGCGAGTGTACTCCCATCAGTGATTCCCAAGCACTACAGGAACATTAATAAAAATACTTACTATCACACAATAAATAACATTTCAATAGGGACTAAGTATAGCTGAAGTGGCAAAAAATATATAATATAATGTAATTTAACTCCATTATCAGTATTGGACATAGCTTCTATGCAAGAACATTTTTTGGGCCTCCCCCCCCAATCAAACAGGGGGATTGGACTTCACAAAGAATCCCCCCGCTTCTCCCCTGTTGTAGAAGTTAGCAATGTTCAAGTCAACATGACAGACAGGGGTCCCAGCAGTCATCAGAACCTATTTTTTTTTTTTTGTAAATGGACCCCCAAAATACCAGGAGGGCCTTGTACAGTTACAGGTACATCTGCTCCTACCCATTATGGTTTTTACAAGTACAACTCTTTGAAAATACACATTTTATAGTGTTCTTATGCATCTAACTGCCAGGTACACAAATTTCACATGTAGTTTGAGTGTGCGGTCACTCCTTTTCAGCTTGTCACAACCAAGGTCTGAACCAGAAAAGGTATAGTAAAATCTGATTTAAGCTTTCCCTGCACCTTCATGAGCTCTGCTGTCAATTGGCCTGTTGGTCTCCAACCAAAGAACGTAGCAGGAGGTAAATTGGCCTTGGTAAATTAATCCAAACTGGCCCTGTTGTGTGTGTATGGCTGTGGTTGGGACATTAGATTCTACATTTCTCCATGGATGGAGACTGATATGGATTATTTATTGCATGTATGTATATAGTGCTGACAGTTTATGCTGCACTTTACATGCACATCAGTCCGTTGCCCTTAAGAAATTTACAATCTATCTCCCATACATAGAGGCATACACATACTGTACTAGGGCCAGTTTAGACAGGAGCTAATTAACCTACCAGCAAGTTTTTGAAGTGTGGGGGGAAATGGACGCAAGCACGGGGAGAACATGCAAACTCCATGCGCATAGTGTGTGGGTGGAGCTTAACGCCCAAGTGGTGACCCACTCATAGTGGTTGATAATGCCTACACTTATAGGCTGAAGCTGCTGTCACATGAGATCATTGTTAAGGAGCACTCTGTCTTAGCGGTGAACATGTTTTACTTGAACAGTTCCCCCTTTCTGTATGTTTTTCTTATTTTTTGTGCACACCTCATGTTTGGCTGCTCTTTAGCTTCTCCCAGTGGTTCCAACACTTCTGAGTGGTTACCGCTGAGCCTTTACCAGACTCCACCAGCACAACTCAACAGGTCAACCACTCTCAGTGACATTACAAGCCTTCTGCCTGACAGAAAAAAGTAACTTCACATATTCCCAAGCTTTTCCACCCCAAGACCTATCACTCTCTCTCCACTTCTCTCCCATGACCTCTCAGGCTTGGTACATGGGACACCCTGTGGTGCCCTTTGCCTGTATGTGGGGCACAGGTCGCTAGAGAGGAAGCCAAGCACGCAAACCCCCTCACTACCAGGGCCTTCTGTCACCTTACCATGTCACCAACAATTTCCTGCTGGCTGGCTGCTTAAACGCCCAACATTACTCAGGTTGCCCCTAGCAACATCAACAGCAATACAAATACTTCTCCTTCCACTGCAGGTTAGACCTTTGTAATGCATCTGCACTGACTTCTCCTCATCCCCATTCTTAGCCCTGTTCTTTGATACGCCATGCATGCATCCCCTTTTTAAGTAACTTCAGAATGGTCACCATTTTGCGAACCTCAGAACGTTTACTTAAAACTTTTTCATTCACACGCAGTAAAACAAAGTCTTTTAGAAATTTCCTCCATAAATTTCTCTAGTTCATCCTAACTTTAGGCTGCCCAGCATCATACCTTATAAATAGTGCAAAGTTCATAGAATAAAGTCCATAAGCCTTCTGTACCCCAACTGGGTACCCACCAAGGAGAGCCCCAAAAGAGAGAACTGAGTTACATGTGGCAGTAGTCCTCCATGCAGTTCCCCATTCAAGGGCCCAGTAAGGATGCCTTCCCTTGTATTTATAGCCCACCACAAGGGGACAGAACAATAAACACCTGAGAGCTGGCGGCCTTAACCCCTTCCTAACTTCTGAGCAGCCTAGCAGTAAAATACACAGTAAACATAACCAGCACAAGGCCATACAGTAGATGACAAAATGATGTAGAACATAACCAGATATTACCCAAAGTAGGCACCTGCCTACAAGCGTCTTGGTTGGGATTTGAACCAAATCCCCTAGTGAAGCAAGGCAGAACTGCTAACCACTAAGCCACTGCGATTATTTGGTGCTAACTGTAATATGTTGGGGTACAGTGGCTTGCGAAAGTATTCGGCCCCCTTGAACTTTTCAACCTTTTGCCACATTTCAGGCTTCAAACATAAAGATATAAAAATTTTATTTTTTGTGAAGAATCACCAACAAGTGGGACACAATTGTGAAGTGGAACGAAATCTTTTGGATTTTTGAAACTTTTTTAACTAATAAAAAAATGAAAAGTGGGGCGTGCAAAATTATTCGGCCCCCTTGCGTTAATACTTTGTAGAGCCACCTTTTGCTGCGATTACAGCTGCAAGTCACTTGGGGTATGTCTCTATCAGTTTTGCACATCGAGAGACTGAAATTCTTGCCCATTCTTCTTTGCAAAACAGCTCGAGCTCAGTGAGGTTGGATGGAGAGCGTTTGTGAACAGCAGTTTTCAGCTCTTTCCACAGATTCTCGATTGGATTCAGGTCTGGACTTTGACTTGGCCATTCTAACACCTGGATAGGTTTTTTTGTGAACCATTCCTTTGTAGATTTTGCTGTATGTTTGGGATCATTGTCTTGTTGGAAGATAAATCTCCGTCCCAGTTTCAGGTCTTTTGCAGACTCCAACAGGTTTTCATCCAGAATGGTCCTGTATTTGGCTGCATCCATCTTCCCCTCAATTTTAACCATCTTCCCTGTCCCTGCTGAAGAAAAGCAGGCCCAAACCATAATGCTGCCACCACCATGTTTGACAGTGGGGATGGTGTGTTGAGTGTGATGAGCTGTGTTGCTTTTACGTCAAACATATCGTTTTGCATTGTGGCCAAAAAGTTTGATTTTGGTTTAATCGGACCAGAGCACCTTCTTCCACATGTTTGGTGTGTCTCCCAGGTGGCTTGTGGCAAACTTTAGACGAGACTTTTTATGGATATCTTTGAGAAATGGCTTTCTTCTTGCCACTCTTCCATAAAGGCCAGATTTGTGCAGTGTACGACTGATTGTTGTCCTATGGACAGACTCTCCCACCTCAGCTGTAGTTCTCTGCAGTTCATCCAGAGTGATCATGGGCCTCTTGGCTGCATCTCTGATCAGTCTTCTCCTTGTCTGAGCTGAAAGTTTAGAGGGACAGCCAGGTCTTGGTAGATTTGCAGTGGTCTGATACTCCTTCCATTTCAAAATGATCGCTTGCACAGTGCTCCTTGGGATGTTTAAAGCTTGGGAAATCTTTTTGTATCCAAATCCGGCTTTAAACGTCTCCACAACAGTATTACGGACCTGCCTGGTGTGTTCCTTGGTCTTCATCATGCTCTCTGCGCTTTCAACAGAACCCTGAGACTATCACAGAGCAGGTGCATTTATACAGAGACTTGATTACACACAGGTGGATTCTATTTATCACCATCAGTCATTTAGGACAACATTGGATCATTCAGAGATCCTCGCTGAACTTCTGGAGTGAGTTTGCTGCACTGAAAGTAAAGGGGCCGAATAATTTTGCACGCACCACTTTTCAGTTTTTTAATTGCTAAAAAAGTTTAAAGTATCCAATAGATTTCGTTCCACTTCACAATTGTGTCCCACTTGTTGGTGACTCTTCACAAAAAATTAAAATCTTTATGTTTGAAACCTGAAATGTGGCAAAAGGTTGAAAAGTTCAAGGGGGCCGAATACTTTCGCAAGCCACTGTATATAAATTAGTATAAGAAATTATAGTTCTGAAGGAAAAAGGCAGAGAAACAAAATCTGTAGGGGCAGCTAAGTACTAGAAAGGGAAAGTAGATGATATCCCATAGCTGGTGAACCAATATAACATGTCAAATTAATAATGTACAATAATTATCCTGTTTTTTTTCAACTAAAATTATTTTTAGAAGTTTCTAATGAAAATGTATTTGTTACAGGTATTTACAGTATATAGTGCTCACCATTTACACAGTGCTTTACATACTGTACATTCACAACAGTCCCTGCCCTCAAAGAGCTTACAATCTAAGGTCCTCATCTCACATACATACACATACCAGGGACAATTTGGAAAGGAGGCAATTAACCTACCAGCATGTGTTTGGAGTTTGGGAGGAAACCAGAGAACTTGGGGGAAACCCAAGTAGGCACAGGGAAAATATGTAAACTCCATGCAAATAGTGTCCTAGCCAGGGCTAGTAAGGGTATGGCCTTTGTAAAATGCTGCCCAGCTTCACATGTTAAGCTGGTCATACATGGGTCAGTTTTTTTCATTCAGCCAGATGGTTGAGTAAAAACTGAACCGATTCCCCCATCCAGACATTTGAGATGGATGCAGGAATCCTCCTTGTTGTGTCATTGTATTCTGAAAGTGTCAGAATACACTGATCAGTGGTGCAGCTGATTGGCTGCATGCGCTGATCAAAGCAAACATTTCCAAAAAGACGGTTTATGAGAAGTCAATCAATAGATCAACTTCTCATGAACAAGAACGGCCATACATGGATCAAAATTTGGTCGGTACCTACTGACCCAGCTAAATTTTGATCCATGTATGGCAAGCTTTTCAAATATTTAGTATGGAGAATGAAGAATTTAGTGAGTGCAAATAACTGTGTTACATCCAAATCCTTAAGTTGCAGCTCACAGATGAACTGTCCCTTAGCACACACACCTAAAAGTATAGGGAACCTTTAGACAAGTAGAAGAAATATTCTCTAGAGACTTACATAGAATTCTTCACCTTGCAAAAACTCTTCAACAATTAACGGCACTGCAGAATCTCCAGGTATCCAATCCTGGGAAAATGACATAAAATCATAATTAAGTGACATATTAAATTGGTCTGAAAGAGCACCGTCTATTCTGCCCTGTTATCCAGTCAGAATAATTTCCTATTTTACGAGCTGAAAAAAAGGTCAGCTGGAATCAAATTAATAGCTAGAGGCAAGATACTGTATATGGCTTTCCTCTAAGCCCTTCTTATGCAACAGATCCATAAATGTTTTAACCTAATAAAATGTGAGGACACTTAGTGAAGTATTTCTAAAATATTTGCATACCAATTCACCCAGAGAAAGCGAATGTACATCTGTTTAGTGCAAATGGTGCAAAAAAACAAATGTTATTAGGCTTTTTCCAGTGCCATTTGAATGTTTTTTAGTGATTTGAAACATACAGTGCCTTGCAAAAGTATTCACCCCTCTTTGCATTTTTTCATGTTTTGTTGCCTCACAACTTGGAATTAACATGGATTGTTTGAGGATTTGCATCATTTAGTTTACAGAACATGCCCACAACTTTGAAGATTTTTTTTATGTGAAGCAAACAACAAATAGAACAAAATAACAGAAAAAGTCAATGTGCATAAATATTCACCCCCCTAAAGTCAATACTTTGTGGAGCCACCTTTTGTGGCTATCACAGCTCCAAGTCGCTTTGGATAAGTCTGAGCTTGCCACATCTTATCACTGGGATTTTTGCCCATTCCTCCTTGCAAAACTGCTCCAGCTCCTTCAAGTTGGATTGTTTGCGCTTGTGAACAGCAATCTTTAAGTCTGACCACCGATTTTCTATTGGATTGAGGTCTGGGCTTTGACTAGGCCATTCCAACACATTTGCATGTTTCCCCTTAAACCACTCAAGTGTTGCTTTAGCAGTGTGTTTGGGGTCATTGTCCTGCTGGAAGGTGAACCTCTGTTCTAGCCTCAAATCACACACAGAGTGGTACAGGTTCTGCTCAAGAATATCCCTGTATTTAGCACCATCCATCTTTCCCTCAACTCTGACCAGTTTCCCAGTCACGAGTGCTGAAAAACATCTCCACAGCATAATGCTGCCACAGCCATGTTTCACGGTGGGGATGGTGTTCTTTGGGTAATGTGATGTGTTGGGGTTACACCAGACATAGCATTTTCTTTGATGGCCAAAAAGTTTAATTTTAGTCTCATCAGACCAGAGCACCTTCCTTCATACATTTTGGGAGTCTCCCACATGCCTTTTCACAAACTCAAAACGTGCAATTTTGTTTTTTGCTGAAAGTAATGGCTTTCTTCTGACCACTCTGCCATAAAGCCCAACTCTATGGAGCGTACGGCTTATTGTCGTCCTATGTACAGACACTCCAGTCTCTGCTGTGGAACTCTGCAGCTCCTCCAGGGTTACCTTAGGTCTCTGTGCTGCCTCTCTGATTAATGCCCTCCTTGCTCGGTCCGTGAGTTTTGGTGTGCGGCCGTCTCTTGGCAGGTTTGCTGTTGTGCCATGTTCTTTCCATTTGGTTATGATAGATTTGATGGTGCTCCTAGGGATCATCAAAGACTTGGATATTTTTATAACCTAACCCTGACTTGTACTTCTCAACAACATTGTCCCTTACTTGTTTGGAGAGTTCCTTGGTCTTCATGGCAGTGTTTGGTTAGTGGTGCCTCTTGCTTAGGTGTTGCAGCCTCTGGGGCTTTTCAAAAAGGTGTGTATATGTAATGACAGATCATGTGACACTTAGATTGCACACAGGTGGACATCATTTCACTAATTATGTGACTTCTGAAGGTAATTGGTTGCACCAGAACTTTATATGGCCTTCATGACAAAGGGGGTGAATACATACGCACATGCCAATTATCAGTTTTTTATTTCTGAAAAATAGCTTTATGTATATATTTTTCTAATTTTACTTCACCAATTTAGACTATTGTGTTCTGATCCATCACATATAATTCAGATTAACTAAAGGCTGCAATGTAACAAAATAGGTAAAAAGCCAAGGGGGTGAATACTTTTGCAAGGCACTGCATAATACCACATTTGGCTATTAGATGGTGTATCATAGACAATTCCTATGATTATGATATACAGTAAAACCTTGGATTGCGAGCATAATTCGTCCCAGAAACATGCTTGTAATCCAAAGCACTTGTATATCAAAGCAAATTTCGCCATAAGAAATAATGGAAACTCAAATGATTCATTCCACAATCATTTATTCATAGGTCCTTCAGTTTATAGTATTTATAAAAAGAATATAGCAATGTGATAGGTTGTGTAACCATAAAATGTCCATCCACAAATGGAAGCCTCCACAAGGGGATTAGAAGCAAAACCCGGCAGGAGCTACAGAGTATAAATGAGAAGAGAGGCGCCTCTAAGTGTAGCAATATGTTTCTAAATGTTGTACCTTCATTAAATGTAACCATATTGCTAGACTTAGAGACGACTCTCTTCTCTTTTATACCCAGTTGTGATATGACGTTACTTGTATATCAAGACATCGCTTGTATATCAAGTCAAGATTTATTAAAAAATTTTGCTTGTCTTGCAAAATGCTCTCAAACCAAGTTACTCTCAAACCAAGGTTTTACTGTATTGATTAAAGCTGTATTAAACCTTAAAGCATACATTTTTTATATTGCAGCTTACCAATTCTTAGATGTGATGGCTGCATTAGTTTTCTTTGCTGAAAATGAACCTTACTTTTGTGAGGTGCTGGACAGCTCTACATGCTTCATCTTTATCCTGGGTGACATACAAGCATTCGCCTGATGTGAAAACACAGGTCTTTACCACCAGCACTGGAAAATCTGTGCTTGAATATAAGAACAAACTATAAGTATTCATTTATTAATGTACGGTACATATTATCTAAGTCAAAGATGTACCCATACAGTAAGTGAGAGTGCAAAGTCACCTGGGCAATCTCTGGTCAACACAATGCACTACTGACCTTTTTGTTAGAGGATAAAGAACCATGGACAAAGAACAGAAACCCAAGACAACAAATCAGTGGCCTTCCACAGTTCTGCCTGTCTCCAAACATTCTAAAGAAAGGGCCTGTTTACTGTCCTTTGCACTTTTTGGGGGGCTGGACTGTGGCTATTGGGAGTAAAATATGTCCAGGCATCAGTGGGAGTAAACAATGCCCCATCTTTGGTGTCAGAGAAGAATTGCGCCACATTCTTGTGGTCAGTGGAAGAAAATTTGCCCCATTGTTGGTGTCATTGGGAGGAATTGTGCCCCATCTAGGTGTCAATGGGAGGAATTGTGCCCCTTTGTGTTTGTCAGTAAATTAAATGATACTGTATATATGCACAGTATCTCACAAAAGTGAGTACACCCCTCACATTTTTGTAAATATTTTTTTTAGATCTTTTCATGTGACAACACTGAAGAAATGACACTGCTACAATGTACTCACTTTTTTTTCCAGCGGTTTAGGTATTAATGGCTGTGTGTTGAGTTATTTTGCGGGGACAACAAATTTACACTGTTATACAAACTGAACACTCACTACTTTACATTGTAGCAAAGTGTCATTTCTTCAGTGTTGTCACATGAAAAGGTATAATAAAATATTTACAAAATGTGAGGGGTGTACTCACTTTTGTGAGATACTGTATATATATATATATATATATATATATATATATATATATATATATATATATATATATATATATATATATATATATATATTTTTTTTTTTTATAGTAGATGTCAAGAAGCTGAAGTGCTTCTAAAGTACTTATAGATCTGCTTCTTATAGCTCTGATGGCAAGTTCTTTACATCAATGTTCTCAATTTCACAGATCGGATAAAATGTAGCTAAAGCCAAAACTTATTTTTTAAACTTTGGATAGTATGAAAGGGTTGGAGCCTTTGTCAAGTTTTTTTTTTTTTTAAGTCTGTGAAACCACTGGGGAGATTGATATTCTCTATTTTCCCTGATGGCTTTCATCACCAAGACAAAAAAACCAATGGGACAATCAATTTTTTTTTTTGTTGTCATCGGGAACAGGAGGTGAAGAGAAATCCCCAAATGAGAAATTTTATCTCACTTAAGAGAGATTTACCCTGACTTGTTGTCATGCTATACTCACTGGAGAAGCCACCAGGCTTTCTATTGTATACTTGTATGCAGCTGCTCTGGACTACTCGTCTGCAGCAGAAGTTCACCCTGGTTCTCCTGTCTAGAGCCCAGCTTCACTCCTCTCATGCAACACCCTTTGGCAGGGCAATGCAAGCTTCAGGCACCAGCCATGGGCCTACTTTTTCAATCACAGGTCTTCCCCAAACAGCAAGCCTGGGAGGTGAGGAACTAGCACACACTCACAAGGCAGAGCCTGGGAGGCAAGAGAGCTTTGAGAACCCTCTCCCAGGATGTACCACTGGCAATAAACCTCCTCGTGATTGGCTAGGGGGATATATATATATATAACAGTCAGAATGCAGCGCTTAAATAAAATAAATGTCCAAATATAAATAATAGTCCATGGAATTCAATCGGCAATACAGATGACATGGAAACCTCCACCAGACTTCAGTGTGTAAAGGAAAAGCACACCACACCCACGTGCTATCAGTCTGCTTACCAGAAAGACATAGGGAATAAGCGATGTACTCATATGGTGCAGAAGATCAGCAGCAAGTCCAAATGGCACACTCTAGCATTGGTAGGCACAGCATGGAAGCAATCGGGTCACCACATGTCACAAGCTCAGGACTCACATTAACGATAGATGCATTGGTGCAGTCATCAACAGGAATAAACCAATGAAAAGAAAGCAACAATAGTGAAGCCCGTAAGGTAAAACAGTCAAGATTTTATTGTAGTCTACTTACAGGTAAGAAGTAAAATTCATCGCAACAAAAAGGAACAATCCACGGCTCTCAGCGTGCTTGCATCAACCAGCCTGACATGTTTCATCCTATGTGGATATCATCAGAGGCATGGCTAATGGTGCAAGCACGCACACATAAATAGTCCACATCCTAAAGTCATGCTGTCCTCTGATAGGGCAGCATGACAAACACAGCAGCTGTTTAAAATGGCAAATTACGGCCGCGCCTGCGCAGTGCGGCCGTCCTGTCATTAAACCAGGAAATGACAAGATCGCTATTGATAGGCCGCACATGCGCGGTACGGCCGTGCGTTCCAGCACGAGAGGAAACACAAACCAGCCCGCACAGCATAGGAATAAGGGGGTGGGACAGCCAAATCAATGCCGTCCTTCCTGGTTGGTAAAAGCGACCCGACCGCGCATGCGCGGTTCGATCGTATCAACCAGGGATCATATGAAAGAACGAGGTGAGAAGAGAAGACTAAGCAGACCGCGTATGCGCAGCTAACCTGTGCAGATCGCGGAACAGCGTCAGTGTCTCACACATACGATCGGCGGAACTAAGTCCCAGCCAACCAGAATGGGGAAACAACAGAGGGCTGCACTTGTGCCTTAAAAACATCCGGAGGGTGAATAACACTCAAACCGGAAGTGTAAGAGGCCTAGACCAGTTAACATAACATATCTAATAACATATAACAGCCGTGCAATGTTTAATCACATGTTATATTGCATTACTATTAAAAAGACCAGCATAGATCAGCAATAAAAATAGTAAAAGATATGATAAAGCAGTATCCGATATTGAAGAAGAAAAGGAGGTTCTCAACCGGATACAGCAATAAAAAACATTGAAAATTAAATGGATGTATCCAAAGTGAGTGTAATCAAACATACAAATAAGCACGAAAAAAATAATGAAAATTAAAAGAGGTAAAAAAATGATAAAAAAGGTAATACCTATTTACATCTAGACACTGCCCCCTAGTGTCAAAAACCAGAAAAATAAAAAATATAAAAATATATATTTTTATAATTAGCTATTATTAATAAAACAATTCACATCCCAATCGACATTCATGCCGAAAGGGGTGTAACTCTTTAGGTCATATATCCAGCGGGTCTCTAATTTAGAAATTTCCCGTTTGGAGGAACTACCGCGCCAATGAGGATTGAACCTGTCGATGGCCACAAAAGTCGTTCCCATGGGATTCCGATTATGGCATTCCAAGTAGTGTCGAGAGACAGTGTGTTTCGGGAATCCCTTTTTAATATTCGTTATGTGCTCGTTTACCCTAACATGCATGGCCCGTGTTGTACGGCCCACATATTGTATACCACAGGGGCAAATCAATAAGTATACCACATTGAGCGAAGTGCAAGTTATGAAAGTATTAACATCGAAGACTCTACCAGTGGCATGAGATTTGAACTGGCATATTTTCCTGCTCTTATTTTTATTGATAGCACAAACGTTACAACACCGACAAGGGTGATAACTAGGGATGAGCTTCGTGTTCGAGTCGAACCCATGTTCGACTCGAACATCGGCTGTTCGACCGTCCGTCGAATTGCGAACGTTATGGGCCGTTCGCGCCAAATTCGTGTGGCGCGTCACGGCCCATAATTCACTGCGGCATCGCAGTGCATTGCTGGCTGATGATTGGCCAAGCATGCACTATGACCCGCATGCTTGGCCAATCACAGCGCCGTCAGTAGAGAGAGCTGTAATTGGCCAAAGCCAGGGTGGCTTTGGCCAATTATGGCTCAGGGGATTTAGTACACGCCCCACACTATATAAGGCCGCCTGCACGGCGGCCCTGTGTAGTGTGTGTTCCGGTGTGCTGAGAGATAGAGAGAGAGACAGACAGTGTCATTTGATTTGAGTTAGATAGATTAGGCAGAACAGTCAGTCAGTTAGCTGCACTTACAGTGTATTGTGTATATATATGCATCCCAGGTGTTGCATATATATATATATACACTGTATTCAGTTTAGCTAGATCCGTTCCTGTTATCTTCTATCTAGACTATTTATATTTGGTGCAGTGCGTCCTGCTCACAGTGTTCAGCTAGATCCGTTCCTGCTATTTACATTTAGTGCAGTGCGTCCTGCTCACAGTGTTCAGCTAGATCCGTTCCTGCTATTTACATTTAGTGCAGTCAGTGCGTCCTGCTCACAGTGTTCAGCTAGATCCGTTCCTGCTATTTACATTTAGTGCAGTGCGTCCTGCTCACAGTGTTCAGCTAGATCCGTTCCTGCTATTTACATTTAGTGCAGTCAGTGCGTCCTGCTCACAGTGTTCAGCTAGATCCGTTCCTGCTATTTACATTTAGTGCAGTGCGTCCTGCTCACAGTGTTCAGCTAGATCCGTTCCTGCTATTTACATTTAGTGCAGTCAGTGCGTCCTGCTCACAGTGTTCAGCTAGATCCGTTCCTGCTATTTACATTTAGTGCAGTGCGTCCTGCTCACAGTGTTCAGCTAGATCCGTTCCTGCTATTTACATTTAGTGCAGTGCGTCCTGCTCACAGTGTTCAGCTAGATCTGTTCCTGCTATTTACATTTAGTGCAGTCAGTGCGTCCTGCTCACAGTGTTCAGCTAGATCTGTTCCTGCTATTTACATTTAGTGCAGTGCGTCCTGCTCACAGTGTTCAGCTAGATCCGTTCCTGCTATTTACATTTAGTGCAGTGCGTCCTGCTCACAGTGTTCAGCTAGATCTGTTCCTGCTATTTACATTTAGTGCAGTCAGTGCGTCCTGCTCACAGTGTTCAGCTAGATCCGTTCCTGCTATTTACATTTAGTGCAGTGCGTCCTGCTCACAGTGTTCAGCTAGATCTGTTCCTGCTATTTACATTTAGTGCAGTGCGTCCTGCTCACAGTGTTCAGCTAGATCCGTTCCTGCTATTTACATTTAGTGCAGTCAGTGCGTCCTGCTCACAGTGTTCAGCTAGATCCGTTCCTGCTATTTACATTTAGTGCAGTCAGTGCGTCCTGCTCACAGTGTTCAGCTAGATCCGTTCCTGCTATTTACATTTAGTGCAGTGCGTCCTGCTCACAGTGTTCAGCTAGATCCGTTCCTGCTATTTACATTTAGTGCAGTCAGTGCGTCCTGCTCACAGTGTTCAGCTAGATCCGTTCCTGCTATTTACATTTAGTGCAGTGCGTCCTGCTCACAGTGTTCAGCTAGATCCGTTCCTGCTATTTACATTTAGTGCAGTGCGTCCTGCTCACAGTGTTCAGCTAGATCCGTTCCTGCTATTTACATTTAGTGCAGTGCGTCCTGCTCACAGTGTTCAGCTAGATCCGTTCCTGTTATTTACATTTAGTGCAGTGCGTCCTGCTCACAGTGTTCAGCTAGATCTGTTCCTGCTATTTACATTTAGTGCAGTCAGTGCGTCCTGCTCACAGTGTTCAGCTAGATCCGTTCCTGCTATTTACATTTAGTGCAGTGCGTCCTGCTCACAGTGTTCAGCTAGATCTGTTCCTGCTATTTACATTTAGTGCAGTGCGTCCTGCTCACAGTGTTCAGCTAGATCCGTTCCTGCTATTTACATTTAGTGCAGTGCGTCCTGCTCACAGTGTTCAGCTAGATCCGTTCCTGCTATTTACATTTAGTGCAGTCAGTGCGTCCTGCTCACAGTGTTCAGCTAGATCCGTTCCTGCTATTTACATTTAGTGCAGTCAGTGCGTCCTGCTCACAGTGTTCAGCTAGATCCGTTCCTGCTATTTACATTTAGTGCAGTGCGTCCTGCTCACAGTGTTCAGCTAGATCCGTTCCTGCTATTTACATTTAGTGCAGTGCGTCCTGCTCACAGTGTTCAGCTAGATCTGTTCCTGCTATTTACATTTAGTGCAGTGCGTCCTGCTCACAGTGTTCAGCTAGATCTGTTCCTGCTATTTACATTTAGTGCAGTCAGTGCGTCCTGCTCACAGTGTTCAGCTAGATCTGTTCCTGCTATTTACATTTAGTGCAGTCAGTGCCTCCTGCTCACAGTGTTCAGCTAGATCCGTTCCTACTATTTACATTTAGTGCAGTGCGTCCTGCTCACAGTGTTCAGCTAGATTCGTTCCTGCTATTTACATTTAGTGCAGTGCGTCCTGCTCACAGTGTTCAGCTAGATCCGTTCCTGCTATTTACATTTAGTGCAGTGCGTCCTGCTCACAGTGTTCAGCTAGATCCGTTCCTGCTATTTACATTTAGTGCAGTGCGTCCTGCTCACAGTGTTCAGCTAGATCCGTTCCTGCTATTTACATTTAGTGCAGTCAGTGCGTCCTGCTCACAGTGTTCAGCTAGATCCGTTCCTGCTATTTACATTTAGTGCAGTGCGTCCTGCTCACAGTGTTCAGCTAGATCTGTTCCTGCTATTTACATTTAGTGCAGTCAGTGCGTCCTGCTCACAGTGTTCAGCTAGATCCGTTCCTGCTATTTACATTTAGTGCAGTGCGTCCTGCTCACAGTGTTCAGCTAGATCCGTTCCTGCTATTTACATTTAGTGCAGTGCGTCCTGCTCACAGTGTTCAGCTAGATCTGTTCCTGCTATTTACATTTAGTGCAGTCAGTGTGTCCTGCTCACAGTGTTCAGTTAGATCCGTTCCTGCTATTTACATTTAGTGCAGTGCGTCCTGCTCACAGTGTTCAGCTAGATCTGTTCCTGCTATATACATTTAGTGCAGTGCGTCCTGCTCACAGTGTTCAGCTAGATCTGTTCCTGCTATTTACATTTAGTGCAGTCAGTGCGTCCTGCTCACAGTGTTCAGCTAGATCTGTTCCTGCTATTTACATTTAGTGCAGTCAGTGCGTCCTGCTCACAGTGTTCAGCTAGATCCGTTCCTGCTATTTACATTTAGTGCAGTGCGTCCTGCTCACAGTGTTCAGCTAGATCCGTTCCTGCTATTTACATTTAGTGCAGTCAGTGCGTTCTGCTCACAGTGTTCAGCTAGATCCGTTCCTGCTATTTACATTTAGTGCAGTGCGTCCTGCTCACAGTGTTCAGCTAGATCCGTTCCTGTTATCTTCCTACTGACAGGCAGGCTTGTCTGGTTACAGTATATAAAGCTACCTGAAGAAAATTACAGGTGTTCTATCCCAGCTTAGTGCAGCTACAGGCCATTAGTATGTCTGGAAGGCCAAGAAGGAGAGGCAGACAGTCACAAGCCAATAAGAGAGGGCAAGCAGGCTCTGTGTCTAGTGCTGGTCGTGGAGACGGTGCATCCTCATCAGCACGTGGCCATGGGACACGCTTGGCCTTTTTTTCGGCAGCTGGCCGTGTTGAGCCACAACATGCGGAAGACTTGGTCGAGTGGATGACCAAGCCGTCCTCATCCTCCTCATCCTCTCTCACCCATGCCCAGGGTGCTTTGTCTGGCAAAGCAGCGGCCTCTTCCCTCAGCTCAATGTCATCAGTGACTCCTTCCCTAGCTCCACCATGTCCTCCTGAGGATTCCCTCAAACTGTTTGACCACAGTGTTGGGTACATGCTCCAGGAGGATGCCCAGCGTTTGGAAGGCTCTGATGATGATACTGAGCTCGATGAAGGCAGTAACATGAGCACGGACAGAGGGGGTGCCCAAGAAGGACAACAATCTGGCAGTCATGCTCCCCCTGCTGCAGCATACTGCCAGGTTTGCTCCAGTGATGAGGAGGGAGGGGATGATGAGGTCACTGACTCAACGTGGGTGCCTGATAGGAGAGAGGAGGAGGAGGAGGAGGAGGAGGAGGCGGCACATCACCAACGAGGCAGGATGCCCTCCAGGGGCCAGCCTAAGGGCAGCACATTGAATGCATCACACCCCAAAGCTCCACATGTGCAGGGCGCTGCAGTCTCTGCGCGTTATTCAAAAAGTTCTTTGGTGTGGGCCTTTTTTGAGACGAGTGCATCAGATCGCACCGCTGCTATTTGCAACATATGTCTCAAGCGTATCTCGCGTGGCCAAAACATCTCCCGCTTGGGTACCACATGCTTGACCAGACATATGTTGACCTGCCATGCAGTTCGTTGGCAAGCATATCTAAAAGACCCACACCAAAGAACAAAGAGGATCTCTCCTTGCTCCTCATCAGCTGAGATTTCCAACCCCACTAGACCTTCAGTCCTCTCTGAGACCTGCAGTGAGAGGAATGAAGGTGTAGAATTAGGTGTGTCACAGCCAAGTACTTGTGGGCAATCTGCTTTTGGTACACCGACGTCAGATTGTACCAGGCAAATTTCCCTGCCCCAGCTGCTGCACCGCCGAAAGAAGTTTGCTCCCAGCCATCCACATGCCCAGCGGTTGACTGCTAGCTTGGCAAAATTGCTAGCACTTCAACTGCTGCCTTTTCAGTTGGTAGACTCTGCCCCCTTCCGTGAGTTTGTGGAATGTGCGGTTCCTCAGTGGCAGGTACCCAAACGCCACTTTTTCTCACGGAAGGCGATTCCGGCTCTCTACCGGCATGTGGAAGGCAATGTCCATGCCTCGCTGGACAGGGCGGTCAGCGGTAAGGTGCATATTACCGCTGACTCATGGTCCAGCAGGCATGGACAGGGACGTTACCTAAGTTTCACGGCGCATTGGGTGACTCTACTGGCAGCTGGGAAGGATGCAGGACAAGGTGCAGTAGTGTTGGAGGTTGTTCCGCCACCACGCCTCCAAAATGCTGATTGTGACACACCTCTCTCCTCCACCCCCTCCTCTTCTTCTTCCTCCATGGCCTCTTCCTCGGAACCAGCGGTGCTCCGTAGGCGTTCAAGGGGCTACGCAAGTACGCAGGCCAAAAAGATGCCATGCGGTGCTTGAGCTGGTGTGCTTGGGGGACAGGAGCCACACTGGGGCAGAGGTTCTGTCAGCTCTGCAGGGGTAGGTTCAGAGGTGGTTGACGCCACGCCAACTTAAGGCAGGAATGGTGGTTTGCGACAATGGCACCAACCTCCTCTCTGCCCTCTGACAGGGACAACTGACCCATGTGCCCCGTTTGGCTCACGTCCTTAACTTGGTGGTGCAGCGGTTCTTGGGCAGGTACCCGGGCTTACAGGATGTCCTGAGGCAGGCCAGGAAAGTCTGTGTGCATTTCCGCCGGTCATATAATGCCAGTGCTCGGCTGACGGACCTCCAAAAGGAGTTTAACCTGCCCAAGAACCGCCTAATCTGTGACATGCCCACCAGGTGGAACTCAACGTTGGCCATGCTGCAGCGGCTGCACACGCAGCAGAGGGCCATCAATGAGTACCTGTGCGACTATGGCACCAGGACAGGGTCAGGGGAGCTTGGTTTTTTTTCCCCACGCCAGTGGGCCATGATCAGGGATGCATGCACTGTCCTGTCACCATTCGAGGAGGCCACGAGGATGGTGAGCACTGACAGTGCATGCATCAGTGACACTGTCCCCCTTGTCCACCTGTTGGAGCACACGCTGCGTGGAATAATGGACAGGGCACTTGAGGCAGAACAGAGGCAGGAAGAGGAGGACTTCCTTAGCTCTCAAGGCCCCCTTTATCCAGACAGTGTTCCTGCGTGCCCGCCGATCACACAGGAAGAGGACGAGGAGGAGGAGGAGGAGGAGGAGGAGGAAGATTGTGTCAGTATGGAGGTGGAGCCTGGCACTCAGCATCAGCAGTCTTTAAGGGATCAGTCCCAAGGAACACATGGACTTGTACGTGGCTGGGAGGAGGTGGCTGCGGACGTTGTTGTCCTTAGTGACCCAGAGGACTCCGGACCGAATGCCTCAGCAAACCTACGCTGCATGGCCTCCCTGATCCTGCAAAGCCTGCGTAAGGATCCTCGTATTCGTGGTATCAAGGAGAAGGACCAATACTGGCTGGCAACCCTCCTTGATCCACGTTACAAGGGTAAGGTTGCGGACCTTATCTTGCCATCGCAGAGGGAGCAGAGGATGAAACATCTTCGGGAGGCCTTGCAGAAAGGTCTGTGCAACGCGTTCCCAGAGACTGGGAGGTTACAAACTCCTGTTTCTAGACAACGTGTTGCTGAGGCTTCGGTCAGTCAAAGAAGGAGCGGTGGAGAAGGTGGCCGTCTGACCGATGCGTTCAGACAATTTTTTGGTCCGCAGCCCCAAGGTATGATCGGTTCCAGCAACCATCGCCAGCGTCTGTTTTACATGGTGCAGGAATACCTAGGGGCAAGATCAGACTTGGACACCTTTCCCACCGAAAATCCTCTGGGTTACTGGGTCTTGAGGATGGATCACTGGCCAGAGCTTGCACAGTATGCAATTGAGCTACTGGCCTGTCCTGCATCCAGCGTTCTTTCGGAACGCACATTTAGTGCTGCTGGAGGCGTGGTAACCGATCACAGGGTGCGTCTGTCCACCGACTCGGTCGATTGGCTGACCTTCATAAAAATGAATCAGTCTTGGATCACCACCAGCTACCAAGCACCTGATGCTGATGTAACCGAATAATTTTTTTTGAAATCTCAGATCCCTTCAAAGACTGCCTATGCTGATGCTGAGTGACTATCCCTGAGTAATTATCCTCTTCCTCCTCAATCATCACGCTGATAGCTTGTAAGAACATTTTTGGTTCTGGGCGCCACCACCAGTGCCTAAGGCACAATTTTTCAGCCCCTGTTTAACAGGGGCGTGTAATTACAATTTTTGATGTAATACTTTGCAGCAGGGCTCGTTCCTGCATTCCAACTAGAGTGTCTGTGAGGGGTTGCAGTGTTGTGGCACCAGCACCAGTGCCTAAGGCCCAATTTTTCTGCCCCTGTCTAACAGGGGCATGTAATTACAATTTTTGATCTAATATTTCACAGCAGGGCCCTGTGAGGGCTTACAGTGTTGTGGCCACAGCAACACCTAAGGCCCAAATTTCTGCTGAGTATATAGGGCAGGACCCTACTTTCAAACATCTAACTTACAAACGACTCCTACTTGCAAACGGAAGGAGACCAATATAGCCGTTCCTATCTGTGCTCTTAAAAAAGGTAGACATGTTAAATGTACCATCTTTAACTTGTATAGTTAAATCCAGGAAGTTGATTTTACTGGTGCTGCTCTCGAACTGCAAAACAATGCCCAATAAATTATTATTGAGTTGGTGCATGAAGGTAGTAAGTGACGTCATGTCGCCATCCCACAGGAGGAGGATGTCGTCTATATACCTCCCCCAGAAGACCAATTCTGGTCGTCTGTTGGAATAGACGACATCCTCCTCCCATTTGGCCATGAACAAGTTAGCCATGCTAGGTGCAAACTTTGAACCCATGGCAACACCTCTGTTCTGGAGGTAATGAGCTGGTACATTTAACATGTCTACCTTTTTTAAGAGCACAGATAGGAACGGCTATATTGGGCAGGGTAGCTGTCATCACCCTTCATGGCTCAAATCGGTACCTAGGAGCCAATTCCTCCGCCTACGGCGGAATTGCACTCTTAGAGAAGATTTTTTTATACAGGCTGCCACTCTAAAAGAAAGATTCATGCAAAAAGGGTATTCATCTAACGATTTGAGTACGGTTATCAATGAAATAGGTGCTATCGATCGAACCTCGACCTTACAAGCCAAAGATAAATCCTTGTTAAGAGAGATTGATTACAATTTTTCTATGGTCACGACTTACTCTCAACAACACTCTGATATTAAAAATTTTTTAACCAAACATTGGGGAGTTCTTAAAAATGACAAGATTTTGGGTCCGGTACTTCCTGATTGGCCACAAGTCATTTTTAAAGGTGTTCCCCCCCTTAAACTACAAGTAGCACCTAATATTCTAGATGCCCCTAACAGAGTATCTTTTTTTCAAAAATCGAAAGGTTATCACCCTTGTCGGTGTTGTAACGTTTGTGCTATCAATAAAAATAAGAGCAGGAAAATATGCCAGTTCAAATCTCATGCCACTGGTAGAGTCTTCGATGTTAATACTTTCATAACTTGCACTTCGCTCAATGTGGTATACTTATTGATTTGCCCCTGTGGTATACAATATGTGGGCCGTACAACACGGGCCATGCATGTTAGGGTAAACGAGCACATAACGAATATTAAAAAGGGATTCCCGAAACACACTGTCTCTCGACACTACTTGGAATGCCATAATCAGAATCCCATGGGAACGACTTTTGTGGCCATCGACAGGTTCAATCCTCATTGGCGTGGTAGTTCCTCCAAATGGGAAATTTCTAAATTTGAGACCCGCTGGATATATGACCTAAAGAGTTACACCCCTTTCGGCATGAATATCGATTGGGATGTGAATTGTTTTATTAATAATAGCTAATTATAAAAATATATATTTTTATATTTTTTATTTTTCTGGTTTTTGACACTAGGGGGCAGTGTCTAGATGTAAATAGGTATTACCTTTTTTATCATTTTTTACCTCTTTTAATTTTCATTATTTTTTTCGTACTTATTTGTATGTTTGATTACACTCACTTTGGATACATCCATTTAATTTTCAATGTTTTTTATTGCTGTATCCGGTTGAGAACCTCCTTTTCTTCTTCAATATCGGATACTGCTTTATCATATCTTTTACTATTTTTATTGCTGATCTATGCTGGTCTTTTTAATAGTAATGCAATATAACATGTGATTAAACATTGCACGGCTGTTATATGTTATTAGATATGTTATGTTAACTGGTCTAGGCCTCTTACACTTCCGGTTTGAGTGTTATTCACCCTCCGGATGTTTTTAAGGCACAAGTGCAGCCCTCTGTTGTTTCCCCATTCTGGTTGGCTGGGACTTAGTTCCGCCGATCGTATGTGTGAGACACTGACGCTGTTCCGCGATCTGCACAGGTTAGCTGCGCATACGCGGTCTGCTTAGTCTTCTCTTCTCTCCTCGTTCTTTCATATGATCCCTGGTTGATACGATCGAACCGCGCATGCGCGGTCGGGTCGCTTTTACCAACCAGGAAGGACGGCATTGATTTGGCTGTCCCACCCCCTTATTCCTATGCTGTGCGGGCTGGTTTGTGTTTCCTCTCGTGCTGGAACGCACGGCCGTACCGCGCATGTGCGGCCTATCAATAGCGATCTTGTCATTTCCTGGTTTAATGACAGGACGGCCGCACTGCGCAGGCGCGGCCGTAATTTGCCATTTTAAACAGCTGCTGTGTTTGTCATGCTGCCCTATCAGAGGACAGCATGACTTTAGGATGTGGACTATTTATGTGTGCGTGCTTGCACCATTAGCCATGCCTCTGATGATATCCACATAGGATGAAACATGTCAGGCTGGTTGATGCAAGCACGCTGAGAGCCGTGGATTGTTCCTTTTTGTTGCGATGAATTTTACTTCTTACCTGTAAGTAGACTACAATAAAATCTTGACTGTTTTACCTTACGGGCTTCACTATTGTTGCTTTCTTTTCATTGGTTTATTCCTGTTGATGACTGCACCAATGCATCTATCGTTAATGTGAGTCCTGAGCTTGTGACATGTGGTGACCCGATTGCTTCCATGCTGTGCCTACCAATGCTAGAGTGTGCCATTTGGACTTGCTGCTGATCTTCTGCACCATATGAGTACATCGCTTATTCCCTATGTCTTTCTGGTAAGCAGACTGATAGCACGTGGGTGTGGTGTGCTTTTCCTTTACACACTGAAGTCTGGTGGAGGTTTCCATGTCATCTGTATTGCCGATTGAATTCCATGGACTATTATTTATATTTGGACATTTATTTTATTTAAGCGCTGCATTCTGACTGTTATATTTATGTTTGATGAAATCCACAAACTATGCTAGCTGCTTTTTTGCTCTTTATTAGTTAGATATTTATTTTACCTTTTTTTATTTGATTTATATATATATATATTCAAAACTCTGTTTTTTGGATCCTCTTACACTGTTGCCAGGGACAAACCCCAAACAGGCAGACACAAACAAGAACCACAGATTAGGGAAAAACCAACAGAAAGCAGAATTATCAATTCAGGCCGAGGTGGACTACAGCCTAGCAGTACTAAATTTAGAGTAGGGATATGACTGCTTATGGTTGGGTCACTACAAGCTTATTTCCTACTCTTTCAAAGCTAAAAAAAAAAAAGTTTTGGTTTCAAGCGGGGTTTTTTACTCTTAAAAAGAAGTATGGAGAATGAAACCAGTAAGGTGAATCATCCTCTGTGTTTTCATGGTTTCCACAGTGCTGAATTTGTGGGATGCAGGATTAAATTATAGTAGTAAAATCTGCATGCTGGATACAATATTCCAGCACATGTTCTGATGTTGCAGTTTTAATTTTGTCTGGACTTACTAGGTGATGAAATGACAAGCTTCATGAGGGTTGGTAAAAGACTTCCATCTTGCGGTTGGGATTCCATATTTTTGCATGAAGCACTTGGCGTTACTCTTGTTGGCCTGTAGCAGAGCTGCTTTTGCAGTGGGACCAAAACACTTCACTCCAGAGGCTGATATATTATCCACAAGTCCTTCGGAATGAAAACAAGGAACAAAGGTTCTGATAGAGTCATCTTACACCCAACTCATCCAAATATTACGTTATTCTAAATTGGATCTCTACCCAAGGGCTATGGTAGGAGGGAGCAAGGGAAAACAAAAATGTTAAACTATTGTCCATCTTATGCTGCCAAAATATTTCACAAAGTTGTCATATGGGGACAAGGAGAGTCTCAGCCCTGTATAACAACCTTTTCAACACAGAGGAACCCATGAAATAACTTTATGGTCTCAGGGAACCTCTCCTATATCTACAACTCATTATACATTAGTGTGATGGTCAGTAGGAAGAGTGCTCCTTGAGGTCATTGGGAAGAATTACCCCCTTACAGATGGGGATCAATGGTGTCAGTGGGAACTTATCTGAGAGACAGAATTTTCCCATTGCTCAAGAAACCCCTAGGAAACCTCTGGAGGAACCCTAGGGTTCCATGGAATTCTGGCTGAGAAACCCTGCCATATAAGCTCTAACATGAGCTAACAAAGGACTATTTCTTTGCACCCTGTGGCCTAATGGAGCTGTGGAGGCAGTGCCATCTTAAGAGCATTATAAGCCCCCGGGCAATACAGTGCACTGGGGCCCTGTCTACACAATCACGCATGATTGCCCATCAAATGCAGCTTTACTGTGCCTGTGAATGCAGCCTAACTGTGCCTGTGAATGCAGCCTCACTGTGCCCATAAAATGCAGCCTCACTGTCCATGAATGCAGCCTCACTGTGCCCACCATTGCAGCCTCACTGTGTCTGTAATTGCAGCCTCACTGTGCCCATCATTGCAGCCTCACTGTATCCGTGAATGGAGCCTCACTGTACCCACCATTGCAGCCTCACTGTGCCCATGAATTCAGCCTCACTGTTCCCACTATTGCAGCCTCACTGTGCCCACCATTGCAGCCTCACTGTGCCCGTGAATGCAGCCTCACTGTGCCCACCATTGCAGCCTCAATGTGCCCATGAATGCAGCCTCACTGTGCCCACCATTGCAGCCTCACTGTGCACGTGAATACAGCCTCACTATGTCCACCATTGCAGCTTCACTGTGCCCACCATTGCACCCTCACTGTGCCCACCATTACAGCCTCAGTGTGCCCATGAATGCAGTCTCACTGTGCCCACAATTGCACCCTCACTGTGCCCATGAATGCAGCATTACTGTGCCATTTAATACAGACTCACTCCTGGTAACACACACACAGCGGGCATCTCCTCCTGTGTATTACAGAGCTGGCTGGGTCTGTGTTCGGCGGCCGCGCTATAACAAGGTCCCACCCCCCTAGACCGGCTTGTGTGATAGGTGGAACACTGATTCAATCTACTATTACACAAGTCGGTCTAGGGGGGCGGGACCTTGTTACAGTGCGGCCGCCGAACACAGACCCAGCCAGCTCTGTGATACACAGGAGGAGGAGGAGAAAGGGAAAGAGCAGAGCGCTGCAGCCGCAACTCAAAGTGGCCCCAGGGCAGGCGGCCTACCGGGAAATTTCCCGGTATCCCGGTAGGCTAGTCCGGCCCTGGCTGGGGTCGCTGGGCAGGTGGGGCCCCCCAGGCAAGTGGGGCCCCCGGGCCACTGCCCAGCGTGCCCATGCGAAAAGACGGCTCTGTGTGGAGGAGTAAAAGGGTGGGTGCTACAATATTGCTTGTTGCACAGCCTAGAGAAAGTGAAGCCAGCCTTTTAAAGACACCTTTGCTCTTCCTCTGGGCTGTTGACTTTCGAAAAAAGTTGAAATTTGCATCACAGTAACAGCACTGTTTGCTTTGCATATGCTGGGCATTTTGGGGGAAAGTGAGGAAAAAACTTATGGTGATACCTCAATGTTTTATGTAAATAGTTGAAATGTATGGGGAATGTAAAGGTTCACCATAAATCAAATGCATCATGAAAGATTGATAAAACGGTTATCAGAAAAACTGAAAAAATAGCTCTTACCGGCAGTGAGAAGAGGAATGGGGCTGATCACTACAAGGCTGATATTGTGGTCCTTGCAGAACTGCTTCAGCAGTGGCCAGTTACTTGTTAGCACCGCTTCAGAGAATGGACAGAACAATATGCAGAAAACATAAATGTATATAATATTATAAATAATCCTGATCACTGTATTGAGTATAGCAGCAATGAGAGGAAAACATTTTTTAAAGGAAATGAGCGGAATAAAAACAAAAGGCAAAGGAAATAAAAAAGAAATGATAAAATGGTAAATAATAAAAACTAAAGAGATAGATGAGGAGAACAGAGGAGAGGAGAACCAACCCTAAGGAAAATACAAAAAGGAACATGGAATAAAAAAGAAAACACATAGGTAAGGAGAACAGGGGAGAGGGGAACAGAGATGAGGGGTGGAGAGGACAGGTGAGGAGAGGAGAGGAAAGCAGAGGAGAGAAGAGCAGAGAAAAGGGGAGGAGAGAAGAACAGAGAAGAGGGGAGGAGAGAAGAGCAGAAAAGAAGGGAGAAGAGGACAGGTGAGGAGGGGAAAGCAAAAGGAGAGGACAGGTGATGAGAGCAGAGAAGAGAGGAGGAGAGGACAGGTGAGAAGAGGAAAGCAAAGGAGAGGACAGGAGAGAAGAGCAGAGAAGAGGGTAGGAGAGAAGAACACTGAAGAGGGGAAGAGAGAAGAGCTGAGAAGAAGGGAGAAGAGGACAGGTGAGGAGAGGAAAGCAAAGGAGAGAACAGAGCAGGGGGAAGGAGAGAATAGCAAAGGAGTGGAGAGGAGAGGAAAGGGAAAGGGAAGGGAGGAGAGGAAAGGAAAGGGAAAGGGAGGGGAGGAGAGGAAAGAGGAACAGAGGAGAGTAGAGCCCCCTAAAAATGAGAAATGGGAGTCAGGAAAAAGAAAACAGAAGGCATAGAAAATAGGGGAGTAAGACAGGAAATTATAGGAAAGAAAACAAGGGAGAAACTGAAATTATTAAGGGTAATGAAAACAATAATAATAATAAATAAAAAAAAAGGAATTAGGAAATGGTAAATCAAAAAAAAAAAAAAAGATAGGTGAGGAGAACAGAGAAGAGGAGAACCAAACCTAAAGGAAATAAAAAAAAGGAACAGGGAAGGAAAAAGAAAATGATAGGTAAGGAGACCGGGGGAGAGGGGGACAGAGATGAGGGGAGGAGAGGACAGGTGGGGAGAGGAAAGCAAAGGAGAGGACAGGTGAGGAGAGCAGAGAAGAGGGGAGGGGAGAAGAGGACAGGTGAGGAAAGGATAGGACAGGTGAGGAGAGCAGAGAAGAGCAGAGAAGAGGGGAGGAGAGAAGAACAGAGAAGAGGAGAGGAAAACAACACAAAGCAGGGGAGAGGAGAGAAGAGCAGAGAAGTGGGGAGAAGAGCAGAGAAGAGGGGAGGAGAGAAGAGCAGAGAAGAGGGGAGAAGAGCACAGGCAAGCAGAGGAAAGCAAAGGAGAGGACAGGAGGGAATAACAGAGAAGAGGGGAAGAGTGAAGAGCAAAGGAGAGGAGAGAACAGGAGAGGAAAGGGAAAGGGGGAGAGGGGAGAAGAGAAGATGAAAGAGGAAGAGAGGAGAGGAGAGCCCGCTAAAAATTAGAAAAGGAAGTCAGGAAATCCAAACAAAAGGCATAGAAAAAGGGGAACGTAAGAAAGGAAATGAAATTATAAGAGAAAAAAAACAAAGGAAAAAAGGAAATTATTAAGAAAATATTAAGGAAAACAAAAAGCAAAGAAAGGCTCGGAGGTGAAAAACAAAGCCAAGAAAAAACAAAAGGCAAAGGTTAACAAAAACACAAAGAAGGAGAAAAAAGGAAAAGACGGAAAAAAATGAAAAGACTGAGGGTCAAATATTATGGGCCACTTTATGTATATAAATTATCCTCAGTGGTTGAAAATCTTTTAAAGCAAGCATTCTGTAAAAATATTTCCAGATTTGCATCCAAATTAGAAATTCTCTCTTACCTGACTTACATACTTTCCCACTGTCTGGTGTACTATCTTTTCCAGGAGCAAAGAGAACCTGTTTTATATGGGGGGACTGAGCCAGACTCCAGCACAGGCTCTCCTCACAGGGACTGCTGCCAATCACCAGGACTCTGTCAGTCATGTTGCTGGAAAAAAACAGAAGATAATGTTACATGTGCTGTGATTCCTGGTGTCATATTTTAGGTCGAAAATATATTTATTATCGATTTAACATATAACACAGTGAACAACATAAAAAAAAATCACAATCCAAAGGCAGTCGCAAGTAAACATGGGTAATGAGTTAGCCCAATGGCTATCGCTCACAGCTTGACTCCTATTCTCAACCATTGTTGCGCTAGGGTGAGAGACCGTCCTCTGTTACAAGGAATAATTCTGGCTAATGAGCCTTGATGTTCATAACGAAAACCTGGTGTCATATTTGAAGGAGTTTCACCATACCATTTTTTTTTAAAGAAAAAACTAACAACAAAAAATAGATTAGATGAGAGAGAGAGAGAGAGAGAGAGAGAGAGAGAGAGAGAGAGAGAGAGAGAGAGAGAGAGAGAGAGAGAGAGAGAGAGAGAGAGAGAGAGAGAGAGAGAGAGAGAGAGAGAGAGAGAGAGAGAGAGAGAGAGAGAGAGAGAGAGAGAGAGAGAGAGAGAGAGAGAGAGAGAGAGAGAGAGAGAGAGAGAGAGAGAGAGAGAGAGAGAGAGAGAGAGAATGAATTACTTATGTTCAGTTTGGATTCCCTAGTCTAGGTCTCAGAGTGGATTTGCCTGCTGTGTTGCTGTAAATGATTCGGAAGAATTGTCCTTTATCTGATGCTCTAGTATTGGCTCATAGAATAGGTCAGCTCCTCCAGTGGTCTCATATGCTTTGCATGCCATAAATATGTAAATATATGATATTTATGTCTCTCCATGGAATCTTCTGCAATGCATCCTAGTTGGGTGTAAGAAGGGATTTATACAGTAACTTTACAAGCCTGTTGTGGAGTATACAAGAATAAACCTGACATGTTACTGAGCCCTCTGACTCTCCACCCTTAACCTTAAAAACATTCTTTACACTGGGTCATTATGATACAGCAAGGAACAACACTGCAGTGAATTAGACCAATATGATACATTTATTATATGCATAGAATGATTCCCATATTAAGTAAATGCGAACAGTATGAAGACCAACCATGATTCTGATCCAGGATGTCCAAGTGTCATAATCCACAACAATACAATGTCAGTTTATTCAATTTGCCTGGTATTATCTTACATACATACACCTGCTAGTTTTTGACCTGTAATATGTCACTGGCCTGCGTGCCTTACCAACGCATTTCCTGTTTAACGCGTTTCCTGTTCTGGATTGTTGTGTCCCGCATTATGAAAACAATAAAAATCATTGAACGGAAGATATCAGTTTATTAAAACCCAGCCAGATGGAGTACACACATTCACGGCCTCAATCACCACGTTCTAGCCGCTAGAGTCGGTGGGACAGACCACGGCTGCAGCCTAGCCCCAGTCAGCTTGCCACCACAACCCCCTCACTGTTGTCCAACAGAGCCCCGTGCCCCTCTGCACCGGGAATCACCCCTCCTGTTACTGGACCTCACTGCAGGGGCACTAAGAATTCACCGGAGGCTAGTCTACCTCAAATCGCCTGAGACGCAGCCACCGCACCACCTACTGTAAGTAACGCCAGCCCCCCTCCTTCATCTTCGGGACCATCAGCACAGGTAAGCCACCGGGGGTCACTCGAGTAGTTGATCCAGGGCCCTTGTCCGATCGCCCCTCGGGGGGTCAGGAAGGAATTTTTCCTCGACTGCACTATTGGCCAACGCAGCCAGGGGTTTTTGCCTTCCTCTGGATCAACGAGAGGGAGGTAGGCAGCCTCACCTCCCTCCAGTACCTCCGCCTCCAACACCCAGCCGTCACTCTCACCACTCCAGAGCAGTGATCAGCCATCCGATCCCTCCATCCCCCTGCAAGGGTATCATCGCCGCACCAGGGCCTTCGTCAACACCTTTCCTTCTAGCAATGCCGCCTTCCGCATCATGTGCAACTTCAAGTACACAGCAGACACCCTCCACAGGCTAAGAAACACGGCCGCAACTTTACCGACCACCACGCAAAAAAGACTACAAAAAGAACAATTACTAAGGACCAACCCACAATCAACCATCAAAGGCAGGGAGACACCGATCCAACCACAACAACTAGCATGCGCCCTGATCAACACCAGATCTGCAGTCAAGCACAGCTGGAAATCCGCGATTTCATCATCGAAAACAACATAGAATGCCTCTTCATTACAGAAAGCTGGCTAACTTCCGACTGCAACACCATCCTAACTGAATTGGTGCCCAAGAACTACAGTATCCTATCTGAGCATAGAATAGGAAAAAAAGGAGGAGGTCTAGCAGTGATTTTCAAATCGCACCTGGGGTTCACCAAACCAAACTTACAGAACTCAGTACCTTTCATGGAAACACTCTCACTGCATCTTCAAACAACACCTCAAGACACCATTCACATACTACTATGCTACAGACCACCAGGACCAAAGACCAATATCCTCACACCGCTCACTGAATTCTTCTCAATGCACACCTTGAAAACCAAAAACCTTCTGGTACTTGGGGATTTCAATCTGTGGGCAAACTCTGCCCAAGACCCTATTGCAACCGCCTGCGTTAACCAAATGGAAGAACTTGGCCTGCAACAACTGATAAATGCTCCTACGCACGGTTCAGGACACACTTTAGATCTCATCTTCAAACAGAATATGGACATCGATGTATTTGACAACACTCCACTACCATGGACGGACCACCATGCTATCAAATTTAAAATCACCACTAACACCATCCTCCGAAAACAGAAACGGGCAACAGCAACACACTGGAATAGATCTCAGAAGAAACTACACTCTGAACTCTTCAAAACTACATTGTCGAGCAAAATTCTTCTGCTAAACCCAAACCTCTCAACGGAACAAACACTCAACTCCCTAAACAAAGTTTTACTACAAACAGCAGACTCCGTGGCGCCAAAACGCAGAACACCCGTCCGCACAAAAAACTCGTGTTGGTTTAATGGCACTCTCACCCTACTCAAGCAAGAACGCAGAAGAGCTGAGAGAACTTGGAGAAGAAATCCCACCAAGGAAAACCATGCTAACTACAAAGCACTCACGGTGAAATACCACAAGGCAATCTTCAAAGCCAAAAAAGAACATTTCGCAGACACCATCTCATCCGCCTTAAACCGCCCACGGGAACTTTTCAAAATAGTTGCTCAATCAATGAACCCGACCTGCCTAGAGCCCCCTGCAAACGATACTCAAGAATTCTGCAATGAGTTATCAGATTTCTTCATCGACAAAATCGACAACATTCGGAAAGCAATTCATCAGAAAATAACAACCAACCTCACCCAACCAATGCAAAAAGAGGATATCGACATGAACATCACTCAACCACCGAAGTTCTTTCTGTCCCCAATCACTACGGACACGACTAAAAACATCATCGGAAGCCTTCGCGACAGCACATCACCAAACGACATCATCCCCACCAAATTGTTCAAAGAATGTTCCGACATCCTGGCCCCCACCCTAACTCATCTCATAAATCAATCATTCAAAGAAGGGACTGTGCCAACCTCCCTCAAGCAAGGCATCGTCAAACCCCTGCTAAAGAAACCTAATCTCGACCCTAAAGACCCTAACTGCCGCAGACCAATAACAAGCCTCAACACCATCTCCAAGATTATAGAGAAAGCAGTAGTACAGCAGCTACAACACCACTGGAGACACACCACCTCCTGGACCCTCTGCAATCAGGCTTCCGCCCAGGCCATGGCACAGAAACAGCACTTCTCAAAATATGGGACGACGCCCTCGAAGCAGCAGATGACGGTGAACCGAGTCTCCTGGTACTGTTAGACCTCAGCGCAGCATTCGATACAGTGGACCACAATACTTTACTTGTCCGCCTCTCAGAAGTTGCAGGAGCCACAGATTCTGCCCTAAAATGGTTTACATCGTTCTTAGAGAATCGCTCTCAGACAGTGAAACTGGGAACATTCACCTCGGAATCTCGGGCAGTCTCCTGTGGAGTCCCTCAGGGCTCACCCTTGTCACCAGTGCTATTTAACATCTACATCCGCCCGCTTCTTAATATCATCAGGAAAACGGACCTCTGCTTCCACTCATACGCAGACGACACCCAACTCTACCTTCGCATTAACGGACAAAAAGATCATCATCAGCAACTACAGAAATGCCTCACTTTAATCAATGACTGGATGACCACTAGCTCCCTCAAACTCAACGAATCAAAAACAGAACTTCTTCTTCTGCAAGCCAACAAAAATTCCAAAATTAAGACTCCGTGGACACCACCCTCCATCCTCGGACAGACCATCTCCCCCAGCACCAAAGTCAAGAGTCTCGGAGTTATCTTTGACTCAGGAATGACAATGGATGCACAAATAGGATCGGTGGTGAGCGTATCCCACCACCTCCTCCGCCTGCTTCGCAGACTCATCCCCTTCATCCCAGAAGAGGACAAAGCGGCAGTTGTGGGAACGATCATCAATTCCCGACTCGACTACGCAAATTCCCTCTACGTAGGTCTACCCCAATATCAGCTTGCGCGCTTGCAACTCATTCAAAATACGGCGGCAAGACTGTTAACAGGAAAAAAGCCCTGGGAATCCATCTCCCCATCCCTAAAAAGCCTACATTGGCTAACTGTGAAGAATCGGATCATATTCAAGACCCTCTGCCTCACCCATAAATGCATACAAGGAAACGCTCCGCAATATCTCCGGGAAAAAATAAAACACTACACACCGAATCGCAGTCTTCGATCAGCTAACCAAAACCTCCTCCTCATTCCCAAATACCGCTACAAAGCAAAGGGAGAACGTAGATTTGCAGTCCAAGGACCTCGACTATGGAATGCTCTCCCAACCAACCTCCGCATGGAAGAAAACCACCAGGCCTTCAGGAAAAAACTAAAGACCTTCCTTTTCTAGAAGCTGGCTACAGAGAATACATCTAGCGCCTTGAGGCGATTCAGTTCGCAATTGCAGCGCTTTACAAATCATTCATTCATTCATTCATTCACTGAAGCATGCATTGACATGTTTAGGTTCATGGGCATTGTATACTTACTGTGGGGAGGTTACTGTGAACAACCACAATTACAGGGAAAAGGCTAGGACTCCCCGCAGGTGATCATTGTTAATTTACAGTGACAAAGCCTTAATATCGAAACAGAGGAAATAGATACAGACCACTATTTCCCCCCTCGGGTCATGGAAGAAGAAAAACAGCAGTCTATGTAAAGGCAATTAAAAAAAACAAAAAAAGACTTGGATAGCGTAGAGAAGGCTGAGATTCCCTATCAAGTTATTATTGCTGTCTGTGTCCCCACTGGGTAGATTACCCCCTCTTTTTGTCCCGGTGACCATTTTTACTGAGATAGAAAGTTATGGAAAATCAAAAACTTTACAGTTTTCATCAGAACGAAAAGTGAATGTAAATCCTCCAATGGGCAGAATGTTACAATGATGATGTCTAAGATGGGAATTCCCCTAAATTCTAAGGATTTTTTATAATTTCCTGTTGGATGTCCAGGACAGGAAGTGAAGAGACATAGGTAACAAACAATAACATAGCTCCCAACTGTCCCCAAATTCAAGGGACTGATCCTGATTTAGAACAAAGTCCCTCTGTCCCACTTTCCTCCAAATCTGTCCCTCATTTTGATCTGTTCTCTATAGTTGTATATAAAATGCACTATGTATCTTTAAAATACTGTTTCCCAGTGCTAAACCTTTCATCCAATTTCTACATTTCTGTCTTTGTAAATTTCAAAAGCCAGTATAAAGTCATAGTAGTGGTAAATAAAGCACTTGTGGGTTTAACTATACTTTTTTTTTGTTTTCTTTAATTCTCCTTAAAGCTACTTTGACACTGGGATGGTGCCGGTGTTAGTGGTAAAGCGCCGCTCGTTTTAGCGGAGCTTTACCCCTGTTATAGCGGCACTTTGAAGCCGCTTTTCAGGCAGTAGCGGGGAGCTTTTAACCCTCCAAGAAGGGGTTAAAAAGGGGTTAAAAGTGCCCGTGATGCGGCGCTTCCGAATCGCTTTTCAGGCAGTGCCCATTCATTCCAATGGGCAGGGGCGGTGTGGGAGCAGTGTATACACACTGCCCCAAAGACGCTGCTTGCAGGACTTTTTTCCCCATTCTGCAAGCGCACCGCCCCAGTGTGAAAGCACTCGGGCTTTCACACTGGGAAGGGAGTTTTCAGGCGCTTTACAGGGGCTGTTTTTAGCGCTAAAATGCCTGAAAACTGCCTGAGTGTGAAAGGGGTCTTAAGGGGGCGTGGCAGACGGTGTGTCCTATCTGCTTATATACTTTTACTAATAGGTGTCCCTCGTACCCATCTCAAAAAGTTGGGAGGTATGTAACAACCTGATAGGGGCTTTATCCATTCCCTATCTAAAACATAACATTTTGCCTATAAGGCACTTTAAGGGTAGATTCGCTTTAGTAAACTGACCGCAAAGACCTTAGGAAATACGTTTGTATACTTTTGGATGGCAGGATATGCTAAACACAAAGAATGTGACTAATTCTCAATTTAATGTGTCAGCATCCATTAATTAATCAGCCCATTAAAGTAGAAATGAGGGCATTTCTTTCATTTTGGATAAAGTAAGGGAGGGCTATAACCCCTGTTAGTCTTTTTTTGCCACCTGTGTCCCATTGGGGAGATTTCCCTTCACTTCCTGCCCCATAGCCAAAATAGGAAGTGAGTTGTCATCAGGGTTGTGCTCTATTCCTGTCCTGTTGGGTGACAACCCAAAATTTCACATAGTCAAAGCAGGAAGTGAGAAAAAAATCCCTCCAAAGTGAGGGGATGAACTAATGTCCTTACTGGACGTTTTCCCCTCTCTGGGGACAACCCAACATTTGGGACTTTTTTTTTTACTTTTACTTTCAATGGTAATTGTAAACTGTACAACTAGATAGGGTGAATCTCCCTAACGGGGACACAGACAGCAATAAAATCCTGACAGGCGCTCTAATCTCTCTTCTCTCTATGCAAGACTAAAAAAAAACTGTTTTGCCTTTAGTTTTACTTTAACTGTCTGTGTTGCCCACAGCCACCAATCCGAATCATTTTAATTTTTTTTTGGGGGGGGGGGGGGGGGGGGGCAGTTTTAGGTTGGTTGGGTTTTGTTTGGGTTTTTTTTATTTTTTATTTTTTATTGTTTGGATGAGGTGGGGATGGTGGGTTCTAAATATTGTATAGAAGGGTTTATTAGATAAATGATATCATTGAGAAAAGGGATTTAGGTAGAAGAGCAAAGATAAAAGTGTATATATACAGTCTACTCTTTATTTTTTTTATTTGTTTTTACATATCTTTTCGTACAGTATTGTATGGTTTGTCCTAAATGTAAAAAAATGTAATAAAAATTGAAATATAAAAAAAAAATCATTTTCAAAAGTTGGAATAATAAGTGCGATTTTATTTTATTTATTGATCGATTTGTAGCTTTCATCATGACCTGATCACATAACTTCTAAACGCACAGGATGCGTTTTTATAAAAAGATCAGTAGAGGGCGCTGTGACATTACAATACAGGACCACATTTCCCAGAAGCTCTTGCTGCACAACAAATATGTCAGCTTGCTAGAGCGAAAGGAAGGGGCACCCATATGATTTCTGCTCTCACACGGTAAGTTTACAATGTAAAGAACTGTCACTCTGAAATTGCAGATATTATATAGACACTTGTGCAGTCACTACTGTGCAGACCTGGATCTGACCTGTCATTGGATGTACCTTTACATTGCATGTCCTCACCTTTGAAATGTGCCTGACTTTTTATTTGTTTATTACAGGTACTTATATAGCGCCGTCAATTTACGCATCGCTCCATGCTGGTAATCTTAAATAATCAACAGTCGGTGGCCAGCAAATGCATTTTATAATAGTGTACAGAGCACTCTGCAAAGTGCAGTGACGATGATCAACCAGCTAGCAACTTTTTACTTTTTTGCCGCATATACGCGACTGGTTTTGCCGTCTAAATAAACTCCAAAGGCTTCTCCGGCGGAACTCCGACGGAATTCCGCTCAAGCGGTCTTGCATACACACGGTCACACCAAAGTCCGACCGTTCAGAACGAGGTGACGTACAACACTTACGACGGGACTATAAAAAGGAAGTTCAATAGCCAGTAGTCAATAGCTTACTTACTCTCTAAGTTACTCTCGTACTTGCTTCAGAGCATGCATTGTTTTTGGTCCGTCGAAACAGCATACAGACGAGCGGTTTTCCCGATAGGAATTGGTTCCGTCGGATATATTTAGAACATGTTCCATTTCTAGGTCCGTCAGAATTTTTGGAAAAAAAAAAAGGCAGATGAGGCCTAAACACGATTGGAATAGACGATGAAAAGCTTCCGTCTGACTTTTTCTGTTTGACATTCCGCTCGTGTGTACGCGGCTTAAATCTGTTCAAAAGCAATCGCTAAGGTTGGTCATAAAGACGCCTTACCAAGAACGAGCACTAGGAAGAAATCTTCCCTAGTTTGGGGACCTGATACCATGAAGCATCAGCCAGATCACACAAAGATTTTCCAGCAAGTTGGACAATTTATCTGGGTGGTGAGTGCGTCCTTCAATTGGACGTGCCTAATGGTTCTACCTAAGGTAGCCCATAGTATCCTTTTACAAAGGAGATGTTTTATTCAAATATATATAAGGCCCCATTCACACCTAAACATTTTGTAGCTTGATGTTTGAAGCTCCAAAACGCTTAACAAGCCACATTCCCATCAAATCATTCTTTGCAGCTACTACCTTTTGTACCACCACCCCCTCACTTGTGTCCAATTTTTCTGCCGCAATGTCGCAGTCCCACTGAAAATCGCTGATTGCCGCCATTACTAGTAAAAAACGCCATAAAAATATCCCATAGTTTGTAGAAACTAAAAATTTTGCGCAAACCAATCAATATACGCTTTTTATTCTCTTTTACCAAAAATATGTAGCAGAACACATATTAGCCTAAATTCATGAATACATTTGATTTTTTTACATATTTTTTATTGGGTATGTTTTATAGCAAAAAGTAAAAAATATTCAGGTTTTTTTTTAAATTGTTGGTATTCTTTGGTTGATAGCGCAAAAAATAAAAACCGCAGAGGTGATCAAATACCACCAAAAGAAGTTCTATTTATGGGAAAGAAAGGACATCAATTTTGTTTGGGTACAGTGTCACATGAATGCGCAATTGTCAGTTAAAGCAACGCAGTGCCGAATCAAAAAAAATGGCCTGGTCTAAAAGGGGGTAAAACCTTCCGGGGCTGAAGTGGTTAACTGATCTCATCCTAGTGCTTTCCACTGTCTAAAACAAAAACACCTGAAGCTTGACTACACATGTAAAACGCTCATATACGCTTGCAAAAACATTCAAGTAAAAACATCTGACAATCATTCTGCTCGGGTTTAAATTCAACCTAAGAATGCACAGAGAAAATAGTAACTTTGTAAATTTGACATTGATAATGACCATCACCATGTCACGCTTACCTCTAATGCAGGAGGTCAGACACTATAGCTGGCTTCTGTGTTTTTCACTTATAGCAGCCCCCATTCCCATAAGACAAGCAGGCCTACCGGTACTCGGTTGCCCCCAGTACTTATACACAATGCTATAGTGCCTGGTTACCACGCCAGGGCAGGCGCAAATGAGTAAAGCAAACAAGGACTTGCGGTTGGCAGGAAGGCAGAGTGGTTCAATGACAGTCCAGGTACAAAGCAGGCAAGGCTCAGTGTATATAAATAATATCTGTACCAGTGCCGCACAATTCATTCATAGAACTCCAAAATGTGATGAAATAAGCAGTAAAAAATCAAGTGCAAAAAACATAAAAATAAAATATAAAAATAAATGTCACACTTAGTCTCTTACATCAATGTGTATAAACATGTCCTCCTGTTCATTACCGCTGTGCGCTACACGTGACAATAAATCCTCCACAAAAAGTGTTCAGTGAACCACCACCTCTGTAAGAAGTTCCCGCTCACCTCATTCATCAGACCCCAATACAGAGTCTGATGAGCCTTATCCACTCCTCTAAATATCACCATGTTTCTCCTCCTCCTGGATACAGTCCTGAGTGGTCAGAGTTTACTTATCCTCCATATAGTTACCATGAAATAAAAAGGGGGAGAACCATAGTGGGCTCTGTATACCATTTATTCACAAAAACTGGATAAAAACTCACTTACAAACAAACTTTAAAAACAGGCAGACCAAATCTTCAGCTCACTGCTGATGCTGGAATAATGATAATGAGACGTCTCGGGCTCCACTCCTCCCACCTATACGCGTTATGCCCTCCTATTGGGCTTTATCAGTAGGCCAGTAAGCTTGGAGTACGTATTACACATGCAGGGGCGGACTGACCATTCGGTCACTCGGTCGCCGACCGAGGGCCCGACGTCAGGAGGGGCCCCATGAGCGGCTCAGTCAGCAGCCTGAAAAAAGCCGCCCGCGGCACCGCATGAAAACCCCGTCCTCCTGGATTTTTACAGCTCCCAGCACCGCGGCCAGCCCGCTGCCCGAGCAGACCTCGGATTAGGCTGAGAGAGGCTCTGTCAGCAGGGAGGGGTGGGGCAGGGAGCTCCACTGACGCTCTGACCCTGCCCTTCCCCTCCTCCTCATGTAGTCTGAGTCTGAGCGTCTCTCCTGCACTTCTGAGAGCTCCGCTCTGGACCACAAAAATCCCCGCCCCTACCGACGAAAGCTCCGCCCCTATCGACGAAAGCCCCGCCCCTACAGATGAAAGCTCCGCCCCTACCGACGAAAGCTCCGCCCCCGGACCTCTGAGAGCGGGAGGTGAGCCCGAATGGTCAGGTAGGTCCTTCTGCCTACATTATATAAACGGCCTGTAGACCCCCTTTTTTTTTTTTTTTGCTAAACCATCCCTGGAAATGTTGTTTACCCCCTGTATAGCTGTGCATTGCTGAAAGTTTACATTTTAAAACTGGCTACCTGGTCATCTCCTGTAGTCGCATTCGCAGTCTGGTTATTTCCTGTAGTCGCATTCACAGTCTCTGTTTATCTCCTGTAGTCGCATTCGCAGTCTGGTTATCTCCTGTAGTCGCATTCGCAGTCTGGTTATTTCCTGTAGTCGCATTCGCAGTCTGGTTATTTCCTGTAGTCGCATTCGCAGTCTGGTTATTTCCTGTAGTCGCATTCGCAGTCTGGTTATTTCCTGTAGTCGCATTCGCAGTCTGGTTATTTCCTGTAGTCGCATTCGCAGTCTGGTTATCTCCTGTAGTCGCATTCGCAGTCTGGTTATCTCCTGTAGTCGCATTCGCAGTCTGGTTATCTCCTGTAGTCGCATTCGCAGTCTGGTTATCTCCTGTAGTTGCATTCGCAGTCTGGTTATTTCCTGTAGTCGCATTCGCAGTCTGGTTATTTCCTGTAGTCGCATTCGCAGTCTGGTTATTTCCTGTAGTCGCATTCGCAGTCTGGTTATCTCCTGTAGTCGCATTCGCAGTCTGGTTATTTCCTGTAGTCGCATTCGCAGTCTGGTTATTTCCTGTAGTCTCATTCGCAGTCTGGTTATCTCCTGGAGTCGCATTCGCAGTCTCTGTTTATCTCCTGTAGTCGCATTCGCAGTCTCTGGTTACTTCCTGTAGTTGCATTCGCAGTCTCTGGTTATTTCCTGTAGTCGCATTCGCAGTCTCTGGTTACTTCCTGTAGTTGCATTCGCAGTCTCTGGTTATCTCCTGTAGTCGCATTCTCAGTCTCTGGTTATCTCCTGTAGTCGCATCCCCAGTCTGGTCATCTCCTGTAGTCGCATTCGCAGTCTGGTTATCTCCTGTAGTCGCATTCGCAGTCTGGTTATCTCCTGTAGTTGCATTCGCAGTCTGGTTATTTCCTGTAGTCGCATTCGCAGTCTGGTTATTTCCTGTAGTCGCATTCGCAGTCTGGTTATTTCCTGTAGTCGCATTCGCAGTCTGGTTATCTCCTGTAGTCGCATTCGCAGTCTGGTTATTTCCTGTAGTCGCATTCGCAGTCTGGTTATCTCCTGTAGTCGCATTCGCAGTCTGGTTATTTCCTGTAGTCGCATTCGCAGTCTGGTTATTTCCTGTAGTCTCATTCGCAGTCTGGTTATCTCCTGGAGTCGCATTCGCAGTCTCTGTTTATCTCCTGTAGTCGCATTCGCAGTCTCTGGTTACTTCCTGTAGTTGCATTCGCAGTCTCTGGTTATTTCCTGTAGTCGCATTCGCAGTCTCTGGTTACTTCCTGTAGTTGCATTCGCAGTCTCTGGTTATCTCCTGTAGTCGCATTCTCAGTCTCTGGTTATCTCCTGTAGTCGCATCCCCAGTCTGGTCATCTCCTGTAGTCGCATTTGCAGTCTGGTTATCTCCTGTAGTCGCATCCCTCGTCTCTGGTTATCTCCTGTAGTTGCATTCACAGTCTCTGGTTATCTCCTGTAGTCGCATCCCCAGTCTCTGGTTATTTCCTGTAGTCGCATTCGCAGCCTCTGGTTATTTCCTGTAGTCGCATTCGCAGTCTAGTTATTTCCGGTAGTCGCATTTGCAGCCTCTGGTTATCTCCTGTAGTCGCATCCCCAGTCTCTGGTTATCTCCTGTAGTCGCATTTGCAGTCTGGTTATTTCCTGTAGTCGCATCCCCAGTCTCTGGTTATCTCTTGTAGTCGCATTTGCAGTCTGGTTATCTCCTGTAGTTGCGTCCCCAGTCTCTGGTTATTTCCTGTAGTTGCATTCGCAGTCTCTGGTTACTTCCTGTAGTTGCATTCGCAGTCTCTGGTTACTTCCTGTAGTCATTTATGATATCTATGGCTATGCATATTTATTGAATCCATATTGAGCACTATATTTGATTGGCTGTTTGCTTCTGCTTAGGTCTGGCAAACATGCACAATCGCACATGATGATGACTTCATCATCATGTGTGTGATTGTGATTGTGCGTGTCTGCCAAGCAGAAGCAGCCAATCAAATATAGTGCTCAATATGGATTAAATAAATAGTGGGAAGAATGTTCCTTACATTGGTGGTCAGTGAGAAGAATGTTCCTTACATTGGTGGTCAGTAAGAAGAATGTTCCTTACATTGGTGGTCAGTGAGAAGAATGTTCCTTACATTGGTGATCAGTGGGAAGAATGTTCCTTACATTGGTGATCAGTGGGAAGAATGTTCCTTACATTGGTGGTCAGTGAGAAGAATGTTCCTTACATTGGTGATCAGTGAGAAGAATGTTCCTTACATTGGTGATCAGTGGGAAGAATGTTCCTTACATTGGTGGTCAGTGAGAAGAATGTTCCTTACATTGGTGGTCAGTGAGAAGAATGTTCCTTACATTGGTGGTCAGTGAGAAGAATGTTCCTTACATTGGTGATCAGTGAGAAGAATGTTCCTTACATTGGTGATCAGTGGGAAGAATGTTCCTTACATTGGTGATCAGTGGGAAGAATGTCCCTTACATTGGTGATCAGTGAGAAGAATGTTCCTTACATTGGTGATCAGTGGGAAGAATGTTCCTTACATTGGTGGTCAGTGAGAAGAATGTTCCTTACATTGGTGGTCAGTGGGAAGAATGCTCCTTACATTGGTGGTCAGTGAGAAGAATGTTCCTTACATTGGTGGTCAGTGAAAAGAATGTACCTTACATTGGTGGTCAGTGGGAAGAATGTACCTTACATTGGTGGTCAGTGAGAAGAATGTTCCTTACATTGGTGGTCAGTGGGAAGAATGTTCCTTACATTGGTGGTCAGTGGGAAGAATGTTCCTTACATTGGTGATCAGTGGGAAGAATGTTCCTTACATTGGTGGTCAGTGGGAAGAATGTTCCTTACATTGGTGATCAGTGGGAAGAATGTTCTTACATTGGTGGTCAGTGGGAAGAATGTTCCTTACATTGGTGATCAGTGAGAAGAATGTTCCTTACATTGGTGATCAGTGGGAAGAATGTTCCTTACATTGGTGATCAGTGGGAAGAATGTTCCTTACATTGGTGGTCAGTGGGAAGAATGTTCCTACATTGGTGGTCAGTGGGAAGAATGTTCTTACATTGGTGATCAGTGAGAAGAATGTTCTTACATTGGTGATCAGTGAGAAGAATGTTCCCTACATTGGTGATCAGTGGGAAGAATGTTCCTTACATTGGTGGTCAGTGGGAAGAATGTTCCTACATTGGTGGTCAGTGGGAAGAATGTTCTTACATTGGTGATCAGTGAGAAGAATGTTCTTACATTGGTGATCAGTGAGAAGAATGTTCCCTACATTGGTGATCAGTGAGAAGAATGTTCCTTACATTGGTGATCAGTGGGAAGAATGTTCCTTACATTGGTGATCAGTGAGAAGAATGTTCCTTACATTTGTGATCAGTGAAAATTATATAAAGTTATTAAAAATAATAAAAAAAAAAATGTAAAGCACCGCCATGATCCCAGCACATGCTCTATATGAAAAGCTTTATGTAGGATGAGCACATGTATGTAAACATGTGTCTATAGACGCAAATGCTGGACACGGGAGCCCACCTGCAAGGTAACCCCCCCCCCCCCCCCCGGGAGAGCGCTTCTCCTAGGGAGTTATCTGATGTGGGGAGGAGCCACGAGAGCCACCCCCAGATGTCGAGGTTCGGGGCCACTCTGTGCAAAACGAGCTGCACAGTGAAGGTAAGTATGATATGTTTGTTATTTAAAAAAAAAAAAAAACGAGCCTTTACAATCACTTTAGTTTTGGAAAGGTACCTGTTGTTGCACTTTCTTTAATGTATTTCTGTGACGAACGCATGTAGTGTGGGCAGTGCAAAATGTAGGTGGGGATTTGTGTGGGTGTGGCTTGAGTGTGGGTGGGAACACATGAGCGGGGACAGGGGGCCCCAGAATCTCCTATTGCCCGGGGGCCCCATGAGTTGTCAGTCCGCCCCTGTACACATGCAATCACAAGCATGAGACTGCAGGCTTGGCTGGCTTAAAATGGATTTGGTCTACACCCAGGGACTGGCTACATCAATCACCTTGCAGGTGGACAGACAGACAGAGAGCTTGCATCATAGCTAACACCAGGATGCTTGAATGTGACGAGCAGCTGTGATGCAGCAGGAGCGCTAGATGCTTATGACACACCAATCACTAAATGTTGAAGACATTGTAAAGTTTGGTATCCATAACCCCTACTTCCAGGGTGGCTCCCTGGAGCCACTCTTTCTTATTCTGTATGCGCCATGTATAGGACTCACAAGAGCATTGTGGCCGGGGTCCTTAGCAGTGTTTCTGCGTGGGTGCTGTACTAAGGCTGCACATGCACATACGGCCAAGAATATTTATTGTGTTTAGAGTGTGCTTGAGAAGTATGATGGGTGAGCAAGCAGTCATGGAGCTTGTAGTGCGCGCTCCCGACCGGAAGTTCGGGGAAGAGGCACTGTGCGATTTGGAGCCAGCAGTGGTGAACTTTAAAGTATGTACAGTATCTCACAAAAGTGAGTACACCCCTCACATTTTTGTAAATATTTTATTATATCTTTTCATGTGACAACACTGAAGAAATGACACTTTACTACAATGTAAAGTAGTGAGTGTACAGCTTGTATAACAGTGTAAATTTGCTGTCCCCTCAAAATAACTTAACCTAGCCATTATTGTCTAAGCCACTGGCAACAAAAGTGAACACACCCCTAAGTGAAAATGTCCAAAAAGGGCCCAAAGTGTCAATATTTTGTGTGGCTACCATTATTTTCCAGCATTGCTTGAAACCTTCTTGGGCATGGAGTTCAGCAGAGCTTCACAGGTTGTCACTGAAGTCCTCTTCCACTCCTCCATGATGACATCACAGAGCTGGTGGATGTTAGAGACCTTGCGCTCCTCCACCTTCCGTTTGAGGATACCCCACAGATGCTCAATAGGGTTTAGGTCTGGAGACATTCTTGGCCAGTCCATCACCTTTACCCTCAGCTTCTTTAGCAAGGCAGTAGTTGTCTTGGAGGTGCATTTGGGGTCGTTATCATGTTATCATGTATAATGTTATCATGCCCTTTGGCCCAGTCTCCGAAGGGAGGGGATCATGCTCTGCTTCGGTATGTCACAGTACATGTTGGCATTCATGGTTCCCTCAATGAACTGTAGTTCCCCAGTGCAGCACTCATGCAGCCACAGACCATGACACTCCCACCACCATGCTTGACTGTAGGCAAGACACAATTGTGTTTGTACTCCTCACCTGGTTGCCGCCACACACGCCTGACACCAAATAAGCTTAACGTGGTCTCATCAGACCACAGGGCATGGTTCCAGTAATCCATGTCCTTAGTCTGCTTGTCTTCAGCAAACTGTTTGCGGGGTTTCTTGTGCTTCCTTCTGGCACGACAGCCATGCAGACCAATTTGATGCAGTGTGCAGCGTATGGTCTGAGCACTGACGGGCTGACCCCCCCCCACCCCTTCAACCTCTGCAGCATTGCTGGCAGCACTCATACGTCTAGTTCCCAAAGACAACCTCTGGATTTGACACTGAGCACGTGCACTCAACTTCTTTGGTCGACCATGGCGAGGCCTATTCTAAGTGGAACCTGTCCTGTTAAACCACTGTATGGTCTTGGCCACCATACTGCAGCTCAATTTCAGGGTCTTGGTAATCTTCTTTTAGTTTAGGCCAGGGATATGCAATTAGCAGACCTCCAGCTGTTGCAAAACTCCAAGTCCCATCATGCCTCTGCCTCTGGGTGTCATGCTTGTGGCTGTCAGAGTCTTGCTATGCCTCATGGGACTTGTAGTGCTGCAACAGCTGGAGGTCCACCTAGGCCATCTTTATGTAGAGCAACAATTCTTTTTTTCATCCTTAGATTCTTAGAGAGTTCTTTGTCATGAGGTGCCATGTTGAACTTCCAGTGACCAGTATGAGTGAGTGAGTGAGAGCGATAACACTAAATTTAACACACCTGATCCCCACTAAAACCTGAGACCTTGTAACACTAACGAGTCACATGACACCAGGGAGGGAAAATGGCTAATTGGGCCCAATTTGGACATTTTCACTTAGGGGTGTACTCATGTTTGTTGCCAGCTGTTTAGACATTAATGGCTGTGTGTTGAGTTATTTTGAGGGGACAGTAAATGTTATACAAGCTGTACACTCACTACTTTACATTGTAGCAAAGTGTCATTTCTTCAGTGTTGTCAAATGAAAAGATATATAAAATATTTACAAAAATGTGAGGGGTGTACTCACTTTTGTGAGATACTGTAAGTGTTGGGCACAGCATATATAACATAGAATACACGTTAGCATAGAATGCATTAAGTTAAAAAAAACCCTAAGCATATAGATACTACTTTAATATGGAGTTACTCTCCATCATTTGGGGCTATAACAGCATCCATTCCTTTGGGAAGGCTTTCCACAAGATTTTGGAGGATGTCTGTGGGAATTGGCGCCCATTCAGCCTTTTGACATTCGTGAGTGCAGGTACTGGACCTGGCTCACAGTCAGCATTCCAATTCATCCCAGTGGTGTTCTGTAGGGTTGAGGTCAGGGCTCTGTGCAGCTCACTCGAGTTCCTCCACACCAAAATCATCTAGCCATGTCTTTATGGAGCTGGCCTTGTAGACTGGGGCACAGTCATGCTGAAACAGAAGAGGGCCCCAAACAGTTACTACAAGGTTGGAAGAGTACAATTGTCTAAAATGTCTTTTTACGCTGTAGCATTAACAGTACTCTTCACTGGAAACACCTAAACTCAGTATTTTTCAGGCAGTGCATACTTAGTGTACCTTGATGATGTTAGTAAGCTTGTACATGTCTTATGTTCAAATATCGCTAATGATAGAAATACTTTTCTGTAGCTCTTTAGCCCAAATCTAATTATTTTTTAAAATTATTTTAGGATTATTTAAGAACAGACTTACCATCATGAAACTTGTACGGGTCTTTTTGCCTCAAAATATAAAGTACCCACTCTCTGTATGTTCATGGAACCCATCCGTCTATATGTATTCAACCTACAATCCCAAGAGGAGCATCAAGGATTGTTATCAACTTCTAAATGTTCCAGAAGGGTCCTCCGCAGATGATGTTAGACACTCTTATAGGCTTTTGGCAAAAAAATATCATCCAGATAGCGGTGCCATCACTGCCAACACCAACATGTTCATGCAGATTGATGAAGCCTACAAAAGCCTCCTGACACACTTGGCTCAAAAGTCAAAGACAGTAGAAGGCCTTGAAGATGATGAGGAGAAGACCTCGGAGTACAAGACACCACAGCATAGGCATTACTTGAGTTATGAAGGAGTTGGTTATGGCACCCCTAGCCAGCGCCAGAGACAGTACGTCCAGTTTCGTGTAGACCGAGCAACTGACCAAGTTCTGGATTTTCGAAAGAAAAAATATGAACAGGAGTACGCTGAGAACGCAATGGTTGCAAAGGACGTCAGGCAGAATAAAAAGGTGAAAGTAACTCAAGCCATAGAACGTTTGGTAGAAGACCTGATCCAAGAGTCCATGGCAAAGGGAGACTTTGACAACCTCAGTGGCAAAGGAAAGCCCATTACCAAGTTTTCCACGTGTCCACATATTGACCCGATGACTCACAATCTCAACCGCATTCTGATAGATAACGGTTATCAGCCTGAATGGATCGTTCTCCAAAAGGAGATACGAGATACGATTGATAAGCTTCGAAATGATTTGGTAGCCTCTCGTAAGAAAATAGGAGAGCCCATGACTTATTCAAAGGAAAAGGAATGGATGGAAATCTGTAAGAATTTCAGAGAAAATATAACAAAGCTAAACAAGAAAGTGAATGACTTTAACCTGGTTGTGCCCCTCATGAGCAGACAAATGATCCACTTTAACGTCGATAAAGAAATTTCTCGAGCTGAGCAGGCCTACTGTGTGCTAAAAGAGGAAATGGAAGCAGCCATTAAGATGGAAGCAAAGAAAGACATGGACTTTAAGCAAACCAGTCCTATGGAAATCTTATTTAATTGGATAAATCAATTTAACAAAGAAAGTAAATGAATATAAAAACTGTCTAACAATCTCTTCAGGTTGCTTTGAGTTTTAAGTTCTCAGTTTTGGTAAGTTAAGGGGCTAGCCTTTAGAGTCTGGTCATTTTTAAAGGAATCCATATACTTAAAGGGGTTGTAGAGGTAGAAGGTATTTTATCTTAATGCATTCTATGCATTAAGATAAAAAGCCTTCTGTGTGCATAAGCCCCCCTAACACTTACCTGAGGTCTCTTTATGTCCACGAATGTCTCAGCCGTCCAAGATTCTCCTTCCTGATTGGCTGAGACACAGCAGCGGCGCCATTGGCTCCCGTTGCTGTCAATCAAAGTCAGCTAGCCAATCAGGGGAGAAAGGGGGGGGTTCCGTGTCTGAAGGGAGCTGTGACTCAGCTCGGGTTCCCCCATAGCAAGCTGCTTGCTGTGGGGGCACTGAACAGGAGGGAGGGGCCAGGAGCACAGAAGAGGGACCCGAGAAGAGGAGGATCTGGGCTGCTCTGTGCAAATCCACTGCAACAGAGCAGGTAAGTATAACATGTTTATTTATTTATTTTTATAGGGAAAAAAAACAAGCCTTTACAATCACTTTAAAGCTGTAATAAACATAGAAACAAAATTTTTATACATTACAGCTTAACAATCCCTATTCCTTGTGGTGGCTGCATTCATTTTCTTTGTTAGGCTTTTTTCCTTTAATTTCACCTGTTGATTTGGCCTGTAAGTCTGTTATTTTTCAACAAAAGTGGCAGTTAGAGGGATGAGACAAACTAATTAACAAACAAGAATCATACACAAGCTCAAGACCGGTGCACAAGTTGGGATGTCCAATTGCTCATATAATAGTCCTAAATAGTCATAAAAAGAAAAAAAGAGCTGGCCACCTAGTATACTCTTCTGATTACTCTTTATTGACTACATGATATGGATACAGTGTAAAAAACCATGCGTTTTGGCTATACAGCCTAGATGCTATGAGGAAGATTGTATAGCCAAAACACATTAGCTTTTTATCTGGAGTTCAGATTGAATTTGTTAGTCACTGTTAGTGCAACTTTGCTATCCAAAAATGTCTCTGTTGCTCCTCCATCCAGTGTGGAGACACCCTAATACAGGAGGTGTGTTACTAGCTGGATCACCAGGTGAAAAGAAAAAAGCATATAAAAAAACAAATGCAGCCACCACAATGATTGGTAAGCTGCAATATATACATTTTTTGGGGGTTTAGTACAACTTTATGATGACAGGAAGGAGAACTAGTGAATACGGCCATGCAGGCAACAATCTTTTCTCAGGGAACAATGACCAGCAAAAGTCACCCCAGGTGAACAGTTGGGGCTCAGGCACACAGACATACAAAACCTGATTTCAGATCCCTAATATATACGGATCTGAACGCAGCAGTCTTATATGCTATAGACCTATTCACAGCATTCAGCGTTTAGTTGTGTATACCAAAACTAGTATAATTTGTGATAACAGTCTAATTTTGACAGTAACTTATGCTGTACACATGTATACATTTGCACATGTGTACAGTGTAAATAGACCCTATGGGGGGATTTACTAAAACTGGAGAGTGCAAAATCTGGTGCAGCTCTGCATAGTAACCAATCGGATTCCATGTTTTATTGTTAGAGCTTAAAGCGATTTGTAAAATCTTTTTTTTTTTTTTTAGTTAAAAATAACAAACATGTGATACTTACCTGCCCAGATCATCCACTTTTGGGGTCCCTTTTTGGTGATTCTGGCCCTTCCCTCCTGTTGAGTGCCCCCACTGAAAGCAGCTTGCTATGGGGGGCAACCAAGGTGAGTCACAGCTCCGTGTGGCCATTCAGACACGGAGCAGCAGCCCTTTCTCTTCTCATTGGCTGACTGACTTTGACCGCAGCGGGAGCCAATGACACCATGCTACTGTCTCAGCCAATGAGGAGGGGACTCCCAGGCAGCTGAGACACTGCTGCAATATCGCTGGATATAGATGGGGCTCAGGTAGGTATTAGGGGGGCTGCTGCACACAGAAGGTTTTTTTATCTTAATGCATAGATAAACCTTCTGCCTTTACAACTTTAATTGAACAAGCTGCACCAGACTCTGAGTGCTTTAGTATTAGTAAATCTCTATTTATGCCTGTGTTCCCTCTTCCAGTCTGAGCCGTGCTGTACAGAGAGTTACAGGAGACTCATACCAAAACTAATTTAGTTACTTACACTGGTTTCATTAAAACTACATTTAATATTTATATAGTGCACATAATTGCATTCATTGGTGTGTTTTATACTATATCTGTCTGGAGTTCATCTCTACATCTTTCAGAATATCATTTATCATTCCCACCATCTTCACCAAGATTTAGTGACACCATTCAGGCTTATGTTTTATTGGCAATATCCTGACATAAAATCAGTAGTATCATGAGAATGGGGCACTGGTGTTAAATTACCTGGAGTTATATACAGGCCATTATAAAATCTCTTATTAAATTTAAAATAAAACTTCTATATACCCGTATTTATCGGCATATAACGCGCACCTTCATTTTAGGAGGGAAGTTTCAGGGAAAAAACTTAAATTTTAAAAAAAGAACTTTGAAGCAAAATAAGGGTAATTGCCCATCTGCAGCCTGATCAATGTCATCTGCAGCCTCACAATTGCCCATCAATCCAGCCTGATCAATGCCCATTTACAGCCTCACAATTGCCCATCAATGCAGCTTGATCAATGCCCATTTACAGCCTCACAATTGCCCATCAATGCAGCCTGATCAATGCCCATCTACAGCCTCACAATTGCCCATCAATGCAGCTTGATCAATGCCCATCTGCAGCCTCACCATTGCCATGAATGCAGCCTGATCAGTGCCCATCTGCAGCCTCACCTCAGGTTACTGCTGCCTCGGAGGGGACAGGGAGGGGGCGGGACGAGTGCCGTCAGATTACATACAGCGAGAATCTCCTGTTTACTTGGCGGCCAGAACACTGGTCCAATGCTGGCCCAGGAGGCGGGACTTCCTATTACAGAGGCTGCTGAGTAAAGGAGATTCTCACTGTATGTAATCTGACGGCGCTCGTCCCCCCCTATCCCCGTTACCTCCTAGGCAGCCCAAATTGCAGTATAGGCGTATAACACACACACACTATTTACACCCGATTTTCAGGGTGAGAAAGTGCATGTTATACGCCAATAAATACAGTAATTGGACATACACAATCTTTTGCTATCATTTCCTAAGATACATAGTGGAAATGTAAAAAATAAACAGCTGTTCCATGGACCCCCTGAATGGTTGCTCTCCCGTTGTACTCCTCCGCCATGTTTTCCGCTATCCCACCTGTGGCCCCAGGACCAGCATGGCATACAGTATGTTGCCAGGTAGAGTGCAGGGAGAGCAGCGAATGTACATTTGCTCATCTCCAATAGCTAGTAAGTATTTGGAAGAAATTAGGATTTTGGCACTTCATCGTGACCACTGTGGCTAGGCAAGAAGCTAATGGAGAGTGATCAGCTCCAGTGGAGTGCGGGGACAGACAGTAACATGTTCAGGGTCACTTACCCCCCATGTCTGTGAAACTGGGATGAGCGGCTGTGTTGCCCATAGACTTGACTGGGATGCCTGCACACAGCACCTTGCGACTCAAGTTGCATAAACAAACGACCCATTTAAAGGCTAAAGCTAGCAATAGATGGATCAAAATTCAGCCGGTTCATCAGGGAGCAGACAATTTTGTATCAATGTTTTTACATGCCTGCTTGATAGAAGTCATCCTTAGATCAACTTCTGTCAAAACGGACTTGTTGGAAAAAAATTCTCGATCAGCTGGCTGCAGTCGCTGATCATTGTATGTGCAGGAGTCCCCGCTGTCAGAATACAATGTCCCAGTTTTTTTTTTTTTGTTCAGCCTACTGGCTGGTTTTGTGTGCGCAGGTGTCCCGCAGGGCTTGGGTCCAGAAAGAGGCTTGTGAAACATCTGAGCATGCGACGAGATCGCCAGGGTTCCTCAGCAATCTGCAGGATTTCCTGCACACGTGCAAAGACTGGTAGGTGGACTGAAGTTCTGCTTTAAAAGGTTAGTTTACCTTTACCAAAAAAACTGCCTGTGCAAATAAGGGGTGCCTGTAGATAAAAACAAACTCTGCAGCTCTGACTAAAGCTGAATAACACCCATGCTGTAGGCCATTTACATACCTCCCGAAGCTTGACTGGAATATTCATAGTTACATAGTTGGTGAGGTTGAAAAAAGACACAAGTCCATCAAGTCCAACCTATGTGTGAATTTTATGTCAGTATTACATTGTATATTCCTGTATGTTGTGGTCGTTCAGGTGCTTATCTAATAGTTTTTTGAAATTATCGATGCTCCCCCACTGAGACCACGCCTGTGGAAGAGAATTCTGCATCCTTACTGCTCTTACAGTAAAGAACCCTCTACGTAGTTTAAGGTTAAACCTTTTCTCTTCTAATTTTATGAATGGCCGCCTCTTATTAAATTCCCTTTCGCAGAAAGGTTTTATCCATACTGTGGGGTCACCAGTACGGTATTTGTACATTGAAATCATATCCCCTCTCAAGCGTCCCTTCTCTAGAGAGAATAAGTTCAGTGCTCGCAACCTTTCCTCATAACTAATATCCTCCAGTCCCTTTATTAGCTTTGTTGCCCTTCTCTGGACTCTCTCCAGTTTCAGCACATCCTTCCTGAGGACTGGTGCCCAGAACTGGACAGCATACTCCAGGTGCGGCCGGATCAGAGTCTTGTAGAGTGGGAGAATTATTGTTTTATCTCTGGAGTTGATCCCTTTTTTAATGCATGCCAATATTCTGTTTGCTTTGTTGCATGCCATTGCTGAGCCTATCATCTACTAGCAGTGGCGTCTCCAGCTTTCATATTTAGGGGGCGCACGTGGGGGGACAGGGACAAAAGTAGGGGGGCAACTATAAAATGCATATATATAGATCTATATATAGATCTATATATATATAGATCTATATATAGATCTAGATAGATAGATAGATAGATAGATAGATAGAGATATATAGATATATACTGGGGCCCTTTACTACGACCCCACAACGGCCCTTTCACATGTTCTGCATATTATTAGGGGGGGGGACACATGGTGGGGCACAGCATAATGTTGGGGGGGTCAGGGCCCCCTCTGACCCCCCCTAGGGACGCCATTGCCTACTAGGACCCCCAGGTCCTTTTCTATCCTAGATTTCCCCAGAGGTTCTCCCCCCCAGTGAGTAGATTGCATTCATATTTTTGCCACCCAAATGCATTATTTTACATTTTTCTACATTGAACCTCATTTGCCATGTAGTTGCCCACCCCATTCATTTGTGCAGATCTTCTTGCAAGGTTTCCACATCCTGCGGAGAAGTTATTGCCCTGCTTAACTTAGTATCGTCCGCAAATACAGAGATTGAGCTGTTTACCCCATCCTCCAGGTCATTTATGAATAAATTAAATAGGATTGGTCCCAGGACAGAACCCTGGGGGACCCCACTACCCACCCCTGACCATTCCAAGTACTCCCCATTTATCACCGCCCTCTGAACTCGCCCTTGTAGCCAGTTTTCAATCCATGTACTCACCCTATGGTCCATGCCAACGGACCTTATTTTGTACAGTAAACGTTTATGGGGAACTGTGTCAAATGCTTTTGCAAATTCCAGATACACCACGTCTACGGGCCTTCCTTCATCTAGATGGCAACTCACCTCCTCATAGAAGGTTAATAGATTGGTTTGGCAAGAACGATTCTTCATGAATCCATGCTGATTACTGCTAATGATACCGTTCTCAAGGATAAACACTGCAGTCTTGGTTACTGAAGCCCCCCCCCCCCCCGATTCTTTCGTGAAGACTAAGGAGAAGAATAAATGTAATGCCTTCGCCATCTCTCCATCCTTAGTAACCAAATTCCCTTCATCATTCTTTATGGGACCAATATGGTCTGACCTCCCTTTCTTACTATTTATGTACTTAGGGCCAGTTGACACCATAGAAACACGGTCTGGATGCGTTCCAGATGCTTTTCTGCATGCGTGTTTTTGGCACGTTTTTGGTGCAGTCCACTACTTTTTTTCCCCCCTCTTTTTTTTCTTATCCTTAACCACCTCAATACAGTGCATTTTCGCCCCCTTCCTGCCCAAGCCATTTTTCAGCTTTCAGCGCTGTCGCACTTTGAATGACAATTGCGCGGTCATACAACACTGTACCCAAATGAAATTGTTATCATTTTTTCCCCACAAATAGAGCTTTCTTTTAGTGGTATTTTATCACCTCTGCGGTTTTTATTTTTTGCGCTATAAACAAAAGAAGAGTGAGAAGTTTTAAAAAAAACACAATAATTTTTATCTTTTGCGATAATAAATATCCAATTTTTTTTTCTTTAAAACAAATTTTTTCTCAGTTTAGGCCGATATGTATTCTTGTACATATTTTTGGTAAAAAAAAAACGCAATAAGCGTATATAGATTGGTTTGCGCAAAAGTTATAGCGTCTACAAAATAGAGGATAGATTTATAACATTTTTATTTATTTATTTTTTTTTACTAGTAATGGCGGCGATCTGCGATTTTTATTGTGACTGCGATATTGCGGCGGACACATCGGACACTTTTGACACATATTTGGGACCATTCACATTTATACAGCGAACCGTGCTATAAAAATGCATTGATTACTGTATAAATGTGACTGGCAGGGAAGGGGTTAACACTAGGTGGTGATCGAGGGGTTAACTGTGTTGCTAGGGAGTGATTCTAACTGTAGGGGGCGGGGACTCACTAGGGGAGGAGACCGATCGGTGTTCCGCTGTGCTGGGAACACACCATCGGTCTCCTCTCCTCTGACAGGACCGTGGATCTCTGTGTTTACACACCGAGATCCACGGTCCTGCTGTGTTACCGGCAATCGCGGGTGCCCGGCGGACATCGCGGCCGCCGGGCACGCGCACCGGGTTCCTAGTGACACGGCGGGCGTGCGCGATCGCCGGCGGCGGCGCGCGCGCGCCCCCTGGTGGCCTAGGAATGCGAGGCCGTCATATGACGCCCGCCCGCAACGAGAGCTGCGCCGCCTGGCCGTCAATAGACAGCCGGCGGTCAGCTAGCGGTTAAATAAGGACATGTGTGTTCCAGTGCGTTTTTGATGCGTTTTACAGCATTCCAGTACAGTCCAGTGCAGATAAAATGCAGCATGTTCTACTTTTTTTCTGGAACTGGAACGCACTGGAACTGCAAGCACTGGTGTGAACTACGCCACTGAAAACCATATAACTTTCTTTCCATGCGTTTTTGATGCAGAAAAAAATGCACTGGACTGCATGTGGAGTGGAATGGAGCATTAGTTTGCTAAAATGATGCGTATCACAAATAATTGCCTTTACAATTTACATATTTTTTTGTTGCAACAATTCTTTGTTGCATCTCAGTGATGCTGGTCTCCTGCAGCTTCCTAGCTGCCACTTCCTGGCTATGTGCATTCCGGTGATGGCATTTCTCAGGGCAACTTTCCTGATGCCATGTGACAGGGTGAAAACGCAGAAGCACAACTAGGAGCTGGGGGCAAAGCATTGTCTCAATAAGGGCCAGTTCACACCACATGCAGTCCAGTGCGTTTTTTTTTCTGTATCAAAAACACATGGAAAGTAGGTTATATGGTTTTCAATGGCATAGTTCACACCAGTGCTTGCAGTTCCAGTACGTTCCAGTTCCAGAAAAAAAGTAGAACATGCTGCATTTTTGCTGGACTAAACTGTACTGGAACGCTGTAAAACGCATCAAAAACGCACTGGATCGCACCTAAATGCACAAAAAACGCACTGGAACACACATGTAATTATTTAAGGTTAGGGAAAAAAAGAGGGGGAAAAAATGCTGGACTGCATCAAAAACGCAACAAAGAACGAATCAAAGACGCACTGGAACACATCAAAAACACGCATGCAGAAAAGCATCTGGAACGCATCCGGACTGCGTTTCTATGGTGTGAACTGGCCCTTAAAAAAATTATTGGGATTTTTTTTACACCGCTATGTGTCTTTCGTGTTCTATCTTAGCTGCCCTGATTGCACCCTTACATTTCTTGTTGCGTTCTGTGTAAAGTTGGAATGCTGATGGTGATCTCTCAGCCTTGTTTTTTTTTAAGGCCTTCTCCTTTGCTTTTATAAGCATTTTTACATTGGAGTTAAGCCACCCAGGACTTTTATTAGCTCTTTTAAATTTTTTCCCATTGGGATGCACTGGCTAATACCCTTATTTAACCAGTTCCAGACCGGCTCACTGTCAGGGCTGGGCTCAGTTCTTCCTTCTCTGAGCTGGCCGCTCAGCTGTCGGCTAATTGCCAGCTCCCATCTCTCTCCACAGTTACTCAGCTGTTGATGATCCTGCTCGTCAGTCCTGCCTACTTAAGCCGTCCAGTCCAGAGGAGCTCTGCCTTCACCTTGGTCACATCACAAGAAACTATCGCCTGTGTGCCTGTTTAAAGACTGGCTTTGCTGACATCCCTTCTGGCTCCAGATCTTGCTTGCTGTTCCACTACTTTGATCCCTGACTTCTGGCTTGGCTGATTAACCGTTCCGGTTACTGAAATTTGGCTATGTTTTGTTCTTTTTACTTTTATTACTAAACAAGTGCGATTTAACTGTACTTCTGTCTCAGTCTGATTTCATGGTTTCTGACACTCACGCACATATACTGTGGCACAATGGCACCGCTGAGCGAAACCCTATACGGGGAAAGGGTTCCCTTTAAGAGTGTTAACCCCTTCTCTGCCAGTGACATTTATACAGTGATCATTTGCTATTTTTAGCTCTGATCGCTAGACATGTGCACTGCCGAAAAATTTTTCGGTTTCGTTCGTTGTTTGTTTTTTTGGAAATTCGAAAATTCTAAAATTTCAGAAAATTTGGAAATTTAGAAATTCCAAAATCCGAGAATTTGGAATTCGGAAATCTGAAAATTCGAATTTCCCAATTTGCGAATTTTGGAATTCGAAAATGCGAAAATTCAGAAATTCAAAAATTCTGAACTTCGGATATTTCCGAATTAACAAATTTGTCGAAGTTTGTTTAAAAACGAATTTGGAACTAAACGAATTGCACATGTCTACTGATCACTGTAATAATGTCACTGGTCCCAAAAAAGTGTCAAAAGTGTCCGGTCTGTTCGCCGCAATGCTACAGTCTCGCTAAAAATCGCAGATTACCGCCATCACTAGTAAAAGAAAACATTTATAATAAAAATGCCATAAATCTATCCCCTATTTAGTAGACGCTATAACTTTTGCGCAAACCAATCAATATACCTTTATTGCGATTTTTTAATTTAATTTTATTTTTTTACCAAAAATCTGTACAATAGAAGAATACATATTGGCCTAAACTGATGAAGAAATTTGTTTTTTTTTATTATTTTTTGGATATTTATTGTAGCAAAAAGTAAAAAAATATTGTTTTTGTTTCAAAATTTTTGTTTTTTTGTTTTTCGTTTGTTTATAGTGCAAAATATAAAAACCGCAGAGGTGATCAAATACCACCAAAAGAAATCTCTATTTGTGGGAAAAAAAGACATACATTTTGTTTGGGTACAGCGTCGCGCGACCGCCCAATTGTCAAAGTGATGCAGTGCAGTATCGCAAAAAATGGCCTGGCCATTAAGGGGCAGCTGCCATAACCTCGGTATCCTCTTCTTCAGCGGGTGGTCGGCTTTCAGATAAAAGTGGTCTTTGCGGCAGATTCGCTGTGAGATCACTTTTATTGGTGGTGGGAGAGGGCCCCCCTTCCGCCGTGCTCCGGTGCCCTTTGAACCTTACTGGAGAGGCTGGCAGAGGCGATCGGATCCTTCTCGGTCTGTAGTATGGAGCTGACTGAGGGGAAGATGGCCCTCACTTGGCTTCATACCATGGCAGGGCGGAAGCAACGTCAAAACGTCACTTAACTCTTTAAGGGACATTTTTTTTTTTTTTCAAACACCATTTTTTTTTCTTATTGCATTTTAGTGTAAATAGGAGATCTGAAGTGTTTTTGACCCCAGATCTCATATTTAACCACTTCAGCCCCTGAAGAATTGGCTGCTCGATGAACAGGACTTTTTTTTGCAATTCGGCACTGCGTCGCTTTAACTGACAATTGTGCGATGCTGTACCCAAACAAAATTGACGTCTTTTTTTTCCCACAAATAGAGCTTTCTTTTGGTGGTATTTGAACATCTCTGTGGTTTTTATTTTTGGCGCTATAAACAAAAAAAGAGCAACAATTTTGAAAAAAACACAATATTTTGTACTTTTTGCTGTAATAAATAGATAATTTTGTCCTCAGTTTAGGCTGATATGTATTCTTCTACATATTTTTGTTAATAAAAATCCCAAAAAGCGTATATTTATTGGTTTACGCAAAAGTTATAGCGTCTACAAAATGGGGGATAGATTTATGGCATTTTTATTATTATTATTTTTTTTTACTAGTAATGGTGGCGATCTGCTATTTTTATCAAGACTGCGACATTATGGCGGACACATCGGACACTTTTGACACTTTTTTGGGACCATTGTCATTTTATACAGCGATCGGTGCTATAAAAATGCACTGATTACTGTATAAATGTGACTGGCAGGGAAGGGGTTAACACTAGGGGGAGATCGAGGGGTTAACTGTGTTCCCTAGGTGTGTTTTCTAACAGTGGGGGGTGGGAGTGACTATAGGAGATGAGAGATCGTGATTCCCAGCTCGTAAGAACTCATGATCTGTCTCTCCTCTCCTCACAGAACTGGGATGTGTGTGTTTACACACACAGGTCCCTGTTCTGCCTCTCGTGCCCGCGATCGCTCGTGGCCGGCAGTCATCTGCACCCCCTCTGCACATGCGCCTGCTATCCCGCTTAAAGGGGCCGGCATATAGCTATGATGGTTCGCTAGATCATGCCGACCTGCCGCAGTATAATGGCGGCAGCTGGTCGGCAAGCGGTTAAGAGGTCCTGTCATGCTTTTTTTCTATTACAAGGGATGTTTACATCCCTTGTGACACAAATTATTTTTTTTTTTTAAAGAACCGTGTAAAAACAAAAAGTAAAAAGTAAAATAAATAAGAAAAAATTTTTTTAACGCGCCCCGTCCCGCCGAACTCGCGTGCAGAAGCGAAGGCATACGTGAGCAACCACACATGTGAGCAATAATTCCAGCCCTAGACCTCCTCTAACTCAAGACAGGCAACCTGTAAATTTTTTTTAAACATCGCCTATGGAGATTTTTAAGGGTAAAAGTTTGTCGCCATTCCACGAGCGGGCGCAATTTTGAAGCGTGACGTGTTGGGTATCAATTTAATCAGTGTAACACCATCTTTCACAATATAGAAAAAAATTGGGCTAACTTTACTGTTGTCTTATTTTTTTAATTCAAAAAATGTATTTTTTCCAAAGTGCACTTGTAAGACCGCTGCGCAAGTACGGTGTGACAGAAAGTATTTCAACGACCGCCATTTTATTCTCTAGGGTGTTAGAAAAAATATATATATAATGTTTGGGGTTCTTAGTAATTAAGTAATTTAGGAAAAAAAAATGTAAACACCAAAATCTCAAAACGAGGCTCATTAAAAAAAAAAAAAAAGGTGGAGTGGGAAGGTCACTTATTTCCTGCCAAAGGTGGAACGCCAGTCTTCACTTCCTCGAATTGTGTCTAATGTCTATTGAATGTTTGTTACATTAAAGTTCATTAAAAAAAAAAAAAAAAAAAAGGTAGGGTGGAGGCCACATGTTTCCTGTCAAAAGTGGAGCTCGAAGTCTGCAGCCAAACCCCTTCTTGATACTGATTGGGCGGTGTGGAGCAGGCGATTGGAGGGAGAGGAACACGCCCCCGGACGACGTGACGTATCGGATTGTATTGGAGAAATTCTGCCAGAGAGAACTGCAGAGGGTAAGTGAGGGACTCGTTCAGTGCTGGGCGTGGCCAGAGTGTTGCTGGGCACACGGATACCCCATGTCCTGTGTATCCCCTGCCAGGCCAGAGGGTCATGTGACCTGCAGGGGGACTAGAAGTGTCAGCATGCCTGGCTGGGTGCAGTGCAGAGTATGGGGTGGGAGGGCTCATAATGTGATTAATGTATTCCTCACTTCCTTCCATTCCAAACCATAACATTGTATCTGTTCAGAATCAGGGGAAGTAGCTGGGAATGGCACTGACTGTATGGCAGCTCTGTGTGTTATAATCAGGGGACTTCTCTACAATAAAATGCTGGTTTATCCTTTATAATTTCACTGCTGATCTCCTCCAGCTTCTTTCAACCACTTCCTGCCCACATCATTGCTGCGGCTTGGCTTCCCGGCAGTGCCAACAATGGTCCCGCGTGCCGTGCAACATGTCAGCGCTCGTAGTCTCCGCCTGGAGGGTGTGGGGCAGGGTGACCACTCAGAAGTACAGTTGGGAGATGGTTGTCACCTCAGAACAGGAAGTGCCTGAAAAATAACTTTTATGGCAGGATCACCAGTTTATTTATTTATTTTTAACCACTTGCTGACTAGGCTTTTTTTTTTTCTGGCACTTTTCGTTTACGAGTTTAAATCAGTATTTATTGCTCGAAAATGACTTCTAGCTCCCCCCAAACCCTATACTTTTTTTTTTTTTTTTTCTTTTTTAGCAGAGACCCTAGGGAACAAAATGGCAATCGTTGCAAATTTTTTTTATCTCACGCGGTTTATGCGCAGCGGTTTTGCAAACACAATTTTTGGGGAAAAAAAATGCACTTTAATGAATTAAAAAAAAAACAAAACATAATATTCACACCAGTTTTTTTGTATAATGTGAAAGACAATGTTACGCCGAGTAAATAGATAACCAACATGTCACGCTTTAAAATTGCGCACGCTCGTGGAAAGGCGACAAACTGCGGTACTTAAAAATCCCCATAGACAACGCTTTAAATGCCTTAACAGGTTACCAGTTTGGAGTTACGGAGGAGGTCTAGTGCTGGAATTCCGGCTCTCGCTCTAACGTTTGAGGCGATACCTCACATGTGTGGTGCGAATACCGTTTACATATGCACATGCAGCGTGAAGACATACATAGAATGGCCGACAATAAATTCATATTCATTCAAATGCGAAAATTCGGAACTTCAGATATTGACAAATTAACAAATTTGTCGAAGTTCGTTAAAAAATGAATTCGGAACTAAACGAATTGCACATGTCTACTGATCACTGTAATAATGTCACAAGGTCCCAAAAAAGTGTCAAAAGTGTCCGGTCTGTTCGCCGCAATGTCGCAGTCCCGCTAAAAATTCGAAGATCACCGCCATCACTAGTAAAAAAAAAAAAAAAAAATATATATATATATATATATATATATATATATATATATAATTTTAAAATTGCCATAAATCTATCCCCTACTTTGTAGACGCTATAACTTTTGCGTAAACCAATCAATATACATTTATTGCAATTTTTTTTTTTGAATTTTATTTTTTTTACCAAAAATCTGTACAATAGAAGTATGCATATTGACCTAAACTGATTATTTTTTGGATATTTATTCGGGTTGTCCCGATACCACTTTTTTAGGACCGAGTACAAGTACCGATACTTTTTTTCAAGTACTCGCCGATACCGATTACCGATACTTTTTTTTAATGTCACGTGACAGTTTTTTTTTTGCTATTTTTGGGGGGGGGGAACGTTGTATGTGTGTGTGTTTTTTTTTGTGTTTTTTTACAATTTTTTTATTTTTACAATAATATTTTTTTATTCTTTATTGTTTTTTTTTTTTTTTTTTTTTAATCAGCCCTTTTGGGGGGCTTTGGTGAGATATCAGGGGTCTTAACAGACCTCTGATATCTCCCCCTTGAGACAGAGAAAGACACGGAGGATAGAGATTCCCCAGTCCCTTTCTCTGCAGCGTCAGCTGCACTGAGAATGAATGGAGAGAAGACAGCTGCTCCTCTCCATTCATAAACTGACACATCGTAATCACAGGAGATTACAATGTTTCAGTTATGTGAATGGACAGAGTCAGCTGACTCTCTCCATACACAAAGGAAGGAGGGGGAGGACGGAGGAACTGAGGGGGAGAACGGAGGGGACAGATAAGGAGAGAGGAACGAAGGGGGAGTACGGAGGGGGACAGATAAGGAGAGAGGAATGCAGGGGACAGCGGAGAGGCACAGAGGAAAGGAGGGGGCATGGAGGAGGATGCAGTGACAGTCAGCTGTGAGTGATCACTGCTGTATGTCACTAAAGCTGGTGAAAGCCGCGGGGGGGAGAATCTTGTAACTCCCCCATGCACCGATCACAGCTGTCCTCTAGGTATCGGGGGAAGCATCGGGAGCATTTGCCCGAGTACAAGTACTTGGGCAAATGCTCGGTATCGGTACCGATACTAGTATCGGTATCGGGACAACCCTAATATTTATTATAGCAAACAGTAAAAAAGCCTATTTAGAGGTAAGCCAATGAGGAGGGAGTTGCAGTAGTCGAGGCGGGAGATGACCAGGGAGTGGATTAGAAGCTTTGTGGTGACATTGGTTAGGAAGGGGCGTATCTTGGAGATGTTGCGAAGATTGAGGCAGCAAGCTTTGGATAGTGATAGAATGTGGGGCCGAAAGGTTAGTTCAGAGTCCAGGATTACACCTAGGACCTTGGCGTGGGGAGATGGGTTGATAGTTGAGCCGTTGATATTGACAGAGAAATCAGGGGAAGTGGCACCTGAGGGAGGAAATATCATGAGCTCGGATTTGGATAGGTTGAGTTTGAGGAAGTGATGTGACATCCAGGCTGATATGTCTGCTAGTAAGTTGGTAATGCGTGAGGAGACAGATGGAGAGAGCTGGGGGGTGGAGAGATAGATTTGGGTGTCATCAGCATAGAGATGAGGACATGTTGGCAGGGCAGGTGGGACTTTAAATGAAGCATCGGACAGCAAAGGAGTACTTCCGGAGTGCTTGTGTGGCCTCACCACCACCTTGGCAATGTCTCAAGCCTCAACAAGTAAGCCTTGGTTATGGGGAATGACATCCTACCCCCAACCTCGTCTTTCTTCATATTCATCAATTTTTCCCCTTATCGTTATTACTTTTCCAGATACTACACGCGCTTGCTCCTGACGAGTGGCACATTAGCCACGAAACGCGTAGAGCTACCGGTTGCCGTGTTCTTATTCATTTATCAAGATTTTTCAAGATATTATGCATGTCTACCCCTTCAGGTTACATGAGGCCATAGGTCCTGCGGATCTACCATTTGTATCATTTCATACATATCTTTTTTCTCTCAAGATGAACTGAGGAATTCAATGTATTTATAATATGTGAGATTATTATCAATTTGAGTATGCTATTGAATGTTTACCGTTGGTATTACTTTACGTGTACATGGACTGTCATTAGCAGTCTAATCAGTATATGTATGTTATCCTTGTACCATTATAATCAATACTTTTTATGCTTTCATATATAGTCTTTTAATAAAATTCCTCTTATCCATCCAAGTACTCCTTTGCTGTCCGATGCTTCATTTAAAGTCCCACCTGCCCTGCCAACATGTCCTCCTCTCCAAATATACATGGGATGGATATTTGTGATCTTACCAGATCACAATATCATTTAAAGTCCCTAGGGATGGAAACACATGACCTCACCAGGACATGGATTCCTAAAAGTCCCTAAATCTCTTCCCCCTTCCCTTTATTGTGATCAGCATAGAGATGATATTTAAAGCCGTGGGAGGCAATCAACTGACCCAAGGAGGTGGTGTAGATTGAAAAAAGGAGAGGTCCAAGAACAGAACCTTGGGGGACCCCAACGGAGAAAGGAAGAGGAGAGGAGGAAGTAGAGTTGTAAGTGACACTGAAGGAGCGGTGGGATAGGTAGGATGAGAACCGGCGAAGAGTACAGTCACGGAGACCAAAGGAGTGGAGTTTATTGAGGAGGAGGGGGTGGTCCACTGTGTCAAAGTCAGCAGAGATCCAAGAGAAGTAGTACAGAATAGTGTCCGCTGGTTTTAGCCATTAGTAGGTCATTTGAGAGTTTAAGGAGAGCAGTTTCCGTGGAGTGTTGAGGGCGAAATCCGGACTGAAGGGGATCAAGAAGTTTATTCATGGTCAGATGGTCGCTCAGTCGGTTGTAGACCAGTCTTTCAAGAACTTTGGAGGAGAAGGCGAGTAAGGAGATGGGACGTAGATTGTTGGGGTCCAGTGAGGGCTTTTTAAGTATGGGGGTGATCTGCGCATGTTTTAGAGAGTTTGGGAAGATGACACAAGAGAGGGAGAGGTTAAAAATGTGAGTTAGAGAGTGTAGAATCGAGTCAGAGGGTGATAGTATTAGTATTTGTGAGGGATCAGGATCCAGGGGGCAGGTGGTTAGATGAGTGTTAGATAAAAGTTTAGCAACCTCAGTAATAGTAGCAGGGTTGAATGAGGGAAGTAATAATTGTATCTGTGGACTTGGGGTGTTGCATGGGGGAGGTTTTTGCACATTGGAGATCTCCTCATGAATTGTATTAATCTTATTTTTAAAGTGATTGGCGATCTCCTGGGCAGTGAGTGAATTAGAGGGTGGAGGCAGTGGAGGACAGAGAAGAGTGTTGAAGGTAGAGAAGAGTTGACGTGGACTGGATGAGAAGTTGCTAATGAGTGTGATAAAGTAGGTCTGTTTGGCAGTGTAGAGGCAGAAATAGTATTTTAGGAGGGCAGATTTATATTGTGTGAAGTCGTCCCGGGACTTAGTCTTATGCCACAGACGCTCAAGAGCGCGGCTACGTTTTCTGAACTTCTGGTGTTGTCTGTTTGCCAGGGTTGTAGCAGTCGGGGCCTAATTCTGCGTGCTAGGTTGGGGCAGGACAGAGGTGAGATTTTGTCATAGAGGTGATCAGTAGCAGAGTAGAGAAGAGAAGGGTTGAGGTGGCGAAGGTTTCTACGTGTGACTGTTAGGTGGTTGGAGGGAGAGGAGGTGGAAGACAGGGAGAGAGCAAAACTAATAAGGTGTTGAGTGGGAGAGGATTGTTGGAAAGGTTGCACGGAGAAGACAAGGTCAAGGGTGTTGCCATTGGAGTGAGTAGGTGCCTGTATCCATTGCTTCAGGTCAATAGATGATGTTAGACTGAGAATTTTACAAGTAATAGTAGTGTTAATGTTAACAGGAGTGTTGAAGTCACAGAGAATAATTGTGGGGTTTTCAGAAGAGAGAAAGTAGGGTAGCCAGGCAGAGAAGTCATCAAGGAAGACTGATACTGGTCCAGGGGTGTCAGAGAGGGAGGTGGGTGAAGTACCTGATAGGTGCTGCATGGAGTCCAGAGAAGGCCACCATGGGAGAGGGAAGCAGGAGAAGTAGTATCTGATTCATGGAGCCAGGTTTCAGTAATGGCAAGTAGGTTAAAGGAATTTGTGATAAAGAGGTCATGGAGGGCGGTGAGTTTAGAGCGTGCGTTCCAGAAGGCACAGGAGAAGGGGGGGCTGGTTTTGGAAAGAAGAGGAATAGAGACCAAGTTATGTGAGTTGCGGCTGCTGCCAGAGGGTGTAGGGGGATAGGAGTGTTGGGCAAAGACAGATGATGGCGGCCCAGGGTTTGGGGATATGTCACCAGAGGTTAGGAGAAACAAGAGGGTGAGGGAGTTAATGTGGGAATGTGATTTTATATGAAGGGGCATGCCTCAAAGTACTGGAGGTTTTATCAGTATATGGATGTAGAATGAGCAAGAGTTGGTAGGAGCAGTAGTAGGGAGAAGACAGAAGGCAGGGTGATATGTATAAGGGGGGGGGGGGTGGAGAAGAGGGGTGAAGGTAAGAGAGTTTGAGGAGAGAGGACACGAGTGTCAGAAGCAGTGGTAGAGAGTGCATGTAGCAGAGTGGAAGGAGAGCTTAATAGAGAGACAGGGTCACCTGCAGTCTGTTAGGTGCTTTCATGTGCAGTTTGCTATGTATGTTTGCTTTGTGTAATCGCTGAAGTGCAGAGATTGAAGTGCATATCACTTGTAGAAAGAATCACTTTGAGAAAGCAGCCTTAAGGATAGAAGCCCCCGCAATGTGCTCATCCCTTAAGGGTGCTCAAATTTATACTGTTAGTAGGGTGGGGTGGAAGTTTGGTAATTAATCATGAGTGAATATAAGAATGCCTAATGCCGCGTACACACGGTCGGACTTTTCGTCTACAAAAGTCAGACAGCCTGTCCGACAGACTTCCGACAGACTTCCGGCAGACTTTCGGCGGACTTTCGACGGACTTGCGGCGGACTTTCTAACGAACAGACTTGCCTACACACGATCACACAAAAGTCCGTCGAATTCTTACGTGATGACGTACACCGGACTAAAATAAGGAAGTTCATAGCCAGTAGCCAATAGGTGCCCTAGCGTGGCTTTTTGTCCGTCGGACTAGCACACAGACGAGCGGATTTCGGGGTCCGTCGTAGTTACGAAGTAAAGATTTGAAGCATGTTTCAAATCTAAAGTACGTCGGATTTGAGGCTAAAAAAGTATGTTGAAAGTCCGGAGAAGCCCACACACGATCGGATTACCAGCCAGCTTTAGTCCGTCAGCGTCCGTTGGACTTTTGTAGACAAAGTTCGACCGTGTGTACGCGGCATAACAATCAAAGTGGACCTTTTGCTTCTAAAGTCAGAATAGCAAGAGGCCAGAGGCCAAGATAAGATCAAAACATAAAATTTAGGTACGATAGTCCAGAGTGACAAAAAACAACATCATGGTTATGCACACAGGGCAGCAGATAGAGAAGGCTACATACCAAGGTGGAACATGTGGTTGAGCTGACACATACCTGTGGAGAGACAGAGAAGGAATGTTCAGATGAGGTAGAACTTGAAGCAGAGATTCTCCTTTTACCATTAAAGCAGAAACATCTGCCAAGTTTGAGAACCGATTACCCAGCTCATCAATCGAACTCTGTTCAACTCTCGGACATTAATTGCAAGTATTCTTCCTCCCCAATTCTACCTTATTTTTTTGTGGCTGTATATTGTCTTTATCTCTTTGTAACATATTTTTTCTGTAAATGTTTTATTTGCACCAACTTTGACCTTTTCATAGTAAACCCTTATGTTGAAAAGTGTTAACCTTATCTCTAGAGCTCTTAATGCAAGCTATAAACGAACCTGCCTCTTAACAAGCGCTACTGTTGTAGAGTAAGGCCTCTGAGCAGACCTGTCTGTGGTGGCAGTGTGTGTTGCAGATGCTTTTTCTAGAATAATAATTGCTATTGCTCGGTCTTTTAAAACGGTGGTGGTGGCAGTTAAAGGGTTAATTGCGTAATTAGCCCAGTGACAATCGCTCTCAGGCTGCTGGCACCTAGATTGTGGTCCCGCAAGCTGCAAATCGTTTTGCTGGGCGCAGCTGAGAGTGCCATTGTTACGTAAGTGACAGCGTGGTGTGAGGTTGGCCAGTCCTTCGTCGCAAGTTAGTGAGGAGGGCAGGGATCTGACACCCGCTTTCGTCGCATATTGGTTCAGCTGAACTCGCACCATTTCATTCCCGCGTGTCAGTCCGGATTTCAGGGGCGATTTCAGAGACATCTGTGCGGGTTTCTGCACCGATATCTATTGAAATCACACCCCGAAGTCGCCAAAAGTAGTACAGAACCTATTTTTGGGAATCGGTTTCCGGCACCGCACCAATTCGGACAGTGCCATTGCCAACAGTAGCCGCTGATTTGGCTTGCGATTTGACATGTCAAATTGCATGCCAAATCGCTGCAATATGAACCAGTGCTTAAAGGGAGTGCTCCTAATCTCAGCTTGTTACCTGTATAAAAGACACCTGTCCATAGAAGCAAGCAATCAATCAGATTCCAATCTTTCCACCATGGCCAAGACCAAAGAGTCTGTCCAAGAATGTCAGGGACAAGATTGTAGACCTACACTAGGCTGGAATGGGCTACAAGACCATGAGAGGGTGACAACAGTTGGTGAGATTATTCGCAAATGGAAGAAACATAAAATAACTGTCAATCTCCCTCGGTCTGGGGCTCCATGTAAGATCTCACCTCGTGAAGTTTTAATGATCATGAGAACGGTGAGGAATCCGCTCAGAACTACACAGGAGAATCTTGTCAATGATCTCAAGGCAGCTGGGACCAAAGTCACCAAGAAAACAATTGGTAACGCACTACACCATGAAGGACTGAAATCCTGCAGCGCCCGCAAGGTCCCCCTGCTCAAGAAAGCACATGTACAGGCTGGTCTAAAGTTTGCTAATGAACATCTGAATGATTCAGAGGAGAACTGGGTGAAAGTGTTGTGGTCAGATGAGACCGAATTCAAACTCTTTGGCATCAACTCAACTTGCCGTGTTTGGAGGAAGAGGAATGCTGCCTATAACCCCAAGAACACCATCCCCACCGTCAAACATGGAGGTGGAAACATTATATTTTGGAGGTGTTTTTCTGCTAAGGGGACAGGACAACTTCACCGCATCAAAGGGACGATGGACGGGGCCATGTACCATCAAATCTTGGGTGAGAACCTCCTTCCCTCAGCCAGGGCATTGAAAATGGGTCGTGGATGGGTATTCCAGCATGACAATGACCCAAAACACACGGCCAGGGCAACAAAGGAGTGGCTCAAGAAGAAGCACATTAAGGTCCTGGAGTGTCCTAGCCAGTCTCCAGACCTTAATCAGGGCTTGACACATTTGCTTGGAATCTAGGAGCCAGCTAAAAAAGTTAGGAGCCAGGTTTTTTTTTTTTTAAACGACCGACAAAGCTTTATTTTTAATATAAAAATTAACCAATCTTAAATTTACACAGAGACGACTAGAACGAATGTGACTGCTTTTATTTCCTGCCATGCAGGGACACAAGACCACCATATTCCCGCTAAGGATCCAATCAGGTCCGCCTGAAAAACTGACAGGCGAACCTGATCAGACAGCCCGTGTGAAAGGGGCCAAGCAGGGAGATGACAAATAATAAATTCATTTTAATTAACCACTTCTTTCCCGCAGGACGACTATATACGTCCTGTCTTTGAAGAGAAATACCGTTGTTATGGTAGCAGCTAGCTACCATAACCCCGGTATCTTCTTTAAGAGCCGGCGGTTCTCTTTCAGATAAAAGTGGTCTCTGCAGCAGATTAGCAGCGAGATCACTTTTATCGGCGGCAGGAGAGGGCCCCCCCTTCACCGCTTACCGTGGCCGTCGGTAACGGCGGAGGCGATCCGGATCTGTCCCTGGCCTGACATGGAGACGAGTGAGAGGAAGATGGCCCCCCCGCCCATCTCCGAGTCATTGTAGGGCGGAAGCGACGTCAAATCATCACTTCCACCCATAGCTCTTGAAGGGACATTTTATATATTTTTTTTTTCAAATGACAATTTTTTTTTTTTTTTTTTTTTTTTAATGCATTTTAGTGTAAATATGAGATCTGAGGTCTTTTTGACCCCAGATGTCATATTTAAGAGGACCTGTCATGCTTTTTTTTCTATTACAAGGGATTTTTACATTCCTTGTAATAGGAATAAAAGTGACTTTTTTTTTTTTTTTTAAAAGAACAGTGAAAAAATAAAAGTTAAAATAAATAAGAAAAAAAAAATAAAAATTAAATGTGCCCCATCCCTTGTAAAAGAAATAAAAGTGACACAATTTTTTTTTTTTTTTAAACAGTGTAAAAATAAAAATAAAAAGTAAAATATATAAGAAAAAATAATTTTTTTAAATGCGCCCCGTCCCGCCGAGCTCGCTTGCAGAAGCGAACGCATATGTGAGTAGCACCCGCATATGAAAGCGGTGTTCAAACCACACGTGAGGTATCGCCACGATCGTTAGAGCGAGAGCAATAATTCTAGCCTTAGACCTCCTCTGTAACTCAAAACAGGTAACCTGTAGAATCTTTTAAACGATGCCTATGGAGATTTTAAAGGGTAAAAGTTTGTCGCCATTCCACGAGCGGATGAAATTTTGAAGCGTGACATTATCTTTAACAATATGAAAAAAAATTGGGCTAACTTTACGGTTTTCTTATTTTTTAATTAAAAAAAGTATTTTTTCCCAAAAAAGTGCGCTTGTAAGTCCGCTGCGCAAATACGGTGTGACAGAAAGTATTGCAATGACCGCCATTTTATTCTCTAGGGTGTTAGAATAAAAAATATATATAATGTTTGGGGGTTCTAAGTAAAGGGAAGGAGATGAGCAGGCAGTGAAAACAGGTAGGGAAAGCTCCATTAGCATTGGTGGATGTCTTGTCATACCAACGGCCACCACCAGAGGGCGCCCGATTGCAGAAGGAACCAGGAACCATAGGACTGCAGTAGGCCGCAAAGCCGGAGCCTCAATTACCGGTGCGGCCCAACGCGATCGCGGCAGGAGGGGGGTGTCGAACGGACACAGGATACCCCAGCTGTGCCGCCCCAGGCGCCAGGTCGCTAATTCTAGTCGCAAATGCGACCTGGCTCCCGGGGTTTGTCGAGCCCTGCCTTAATCATATAGAAAATGTGTGAAGGGAGCTGAAGGTTTGAGTTACCAAACATCAACCTCGAAACCTTAATGACTTGGAGAAGATCTGCAAAGAGGAGTGGGACAAAATCCCTCCTGAGGTGTGTGCAAACCTGGTGGCCAACTACAAGAAACGTCTGACCACCGATTGCCAACAAGGGTTTTGCCACCAAGTACTAAGTCATGTTTTGTGAAGGGGTCAAATACTTATTTCACTCATTAAAATGCAAATCAATTTATAACTTTTTTGAAATGCATTTTTCTGGATATTTTTGTTGTTCTGTCCCTCACTGTTAACATAAACCTACCATTAAAATTATAGACTGATCATTTCTTTGTCAGTGGGCAAACGTACAAAATCAGCAGGGGATCAAATCCTTTTTTCCCCTCACTGTATCTGTATATTATGGCGCTCTGAGCTCCTCCGGTGATGGCAGGTTTCCATGCATTGTGGCCGGTCAGTCCCTTGTTGATGCCGACATCTTCTCTGCTGCTGCCCCTAAGCTTGGTGTTGTTCCTCTTGGGCCATTGGGTGACCACTGATGATGCAATTCCCATGCATGTGCTAAGATGTATACTGCACAGGCAACATACATGTAATAAAAACATGCTAGAGGAGAGAGGGAGAAAATTGTTTATTTTTTTTTGTCTGGGGAGACTTTGCATGTCTCTTCTGCCAATCTACTCTACCTCCTAGCAATTTTATTTTTTCATACCTTAGTTCTGCTTTATATGAAATTTTAGGAAATGGGGTAACAAATAGAGGAAATGCAGACAATCGTTATTTTCATATCCAGGTTGAGATTGTAAAAATAGACTTTGTTTTACATATTCACCACTTAACGTTTGTCAAACATATAAAAACATCCTGGATTGAATTGGTTCAAACGAGCTTGTTTTTTTTGTTTTTTTTAAGCTGGCAAACAAAGTCCCCAATGTGGTGATTTTATTTTTTTTTTGGTGACAGGTTCTCTTTGACCACTTGAGTACCAGCCTGTATTACCCCTTCATTTCCAGGCCTGTTGTCAGTTTTCAGTGTTGTGATTGCAGTACTGAACCCAAATGAGTTTTATATCATTTTTTTTAGACAGATAGAGCTTTCTTTTGGTGGTATTTAAAGAGGGAGTAAATGTCCTTTACTGACTGCTACTTATAGGTAAGCCTGTAATGAGGCTTACTTATAAGTTGTGTAAATATCTCCTAAACTTGCACTGTTTAGGAGATATTTACATTACATGCAGCCAATGACATCGCTGGAGCATGCGCTCTGAAGGAACAGCCATCCGCGCCATTCCTTCACAGTCCTTTGCCGTGAACAGCGGCTCCTGCGTGCATGCGCGGGAGTGATGTCATCACGGCGTTTCCAGCCAGTCACAGAGCCGGAGCCCGCGAACCCGGAAGCAAGGCGGGTGAAGATGGAAGCGCCTGCAGCCTTGACATCACGGGGCTGGAACAGCTGCGATTTAAGCCAAGTTTCACATAATGTGCTAGTATGCAATGCAATTTTTTTTTCCAATTTTTTTTTATTCAGTTTTTCAGAATTACAGTAAAACATTATAATGTAATACAAAAGAGTGCACGGTCGGATCTTCCTACGGAAAATGTGTGATAGGACCTTGTTGTCGGAAATTCCGACCGTGTGTAGGCTCCATCACACATTTTCCATCACACAAAGTTTGAGAGCAGGCTATAAAATTTTCCGACAACAAAATCCGTTGTCGGAAATTCCGATCGTGTGTACACAAATCCGACAGACAAAGTGCCACGCATGCTCAGAATAAAGAGATGAAAGCTATTGGCTACTGCCCCGTTTATAGTCCCGACGTACGTGTTTTATGTCACCGCGTTCAGAATGATCAGATTTTCTGACAACTTTGTGTGACCGTGTGTATGCAAGACAAGTTTGAGCCAACATCCGTCGGAAAAAAACCTAGGATTTTGTTGTCGGAATGTCCGAACAAAGTCCGACCGTGTGTACGGGGCATAAGTCAACAATGACGACATGTTGTAAGGGTAAGGAATTAGGGCATTAATCCATGGCGATCCACCAATGGGTATTAGGAACTGTGACAGAGTGGTCAACTATAAAAAAGAAACTGGTGTTGAGAAACATTCATTTTATAGTCCTCAAATAGGCCAAACAACCCATGGGCCTTACATCAGGCCAACTTTGTACATTTGGCAGAGGGGTCACACAGGACGCCTTTTGTACATGTTTTTACTTGTCTTAAATTATTATTATTATTATTATTATTTTTGTTATTATTATTCACTATTTATATAGCGCCAACAGTTTGCGCAGCGCTTTACAACATGAGGGCAGACAGTACAGTTACAATATACAGTGGATCCTCGGATTACGACCATAATCTGTTCCAGGAGAATGCTCGTAATCAAAAGTACTCGCATATCAAAGTGAGTTTTCCCATTGAAGTCAATGGAAACAAAAATAATTTGTTATGCATTGACTTCAATGGGATGCAATACCGCATGCGGCCAGAGGCGGGGGGCGCCGGAGAGCCTCGGAAGCGGCCGAAAAGGCCCGAGCACACTTCGGCTGACCTCGGAAAGACTCCGTTCACGAGCCTTTCCGAGGTTTGCCGAGGTCAGCCGAACTGTCCTCGGGCCTTTCGGTGCATTTCCGAACACCGACGGTCGGCGCTGTTTTGGCTCCGGCTCCCCCTCACCTCAGGCCAAAAGCGGTACTGCACACCGCTCTTGGCCTGAATCGTGCTTGTTTTGCGAGACAACACTCGCAAACCGAGTTAGGATTTTTAGAAATACAGTGCTCGTTTTGCGAAACGCTTGTTAACTCACAAACCGAGGTTCCACTGTAATTCAATACAGGAGGAATCAGAGGACCCTGCTCATTAGAGCTTACAATCTAAAAGAAATATAAAGATTAATTTAAAAAAAGTTGCACTGGAAATCGTGCGACTTTGGAGTCGCACAAGTAGCAATGGAGCCTTAGTTTGCTGAAACTATATGTATCACAAATAATTACCTTTTCATAAACTTTTTTTTGCAACAATCCTTTGTTGCATCTCATTGCTGCTGATCTCCTGCAGCTTCCTAGCTGCCACTTCCTGGCTACATGCATTCTGGCCATGGCGTTTCTCAGGGCAACTTTCCTGATGCCATGTGACAGGGTGACAACGCAGGAGCACAACTAGGAGTCGGGGACAGAGCAATGTCTCAATAGGATAGCAAGTGCTGAACCAGGGACTCTCGTGGCGTTAGTTAAATGAAAGCGGAAGTATTGAAAATGACATTTGAATTGACTTCAGCATGTTTTATGAGATTTTAGTGATTTTATTTTCATATGCTCTAAAGTTACACTTCAGTCAAACTTGAAAATGAGACGGTCTTAAAATGTCAGGAAGGATCCCCCCGAGTACTGATCACACAGGTACAGTAACTAAATCCTTGTCGTCCAATCACAGTGGAATGTGTCAGATGTTGATTGTCCAAGAACACGATGGAAAGGGGAAAGTCAGTGAACCCACTGTTCTAGTTGCATGATCCAGTCAGATTTTCTTTGTTGACCTGATATTTCTGTCATTTGAGATGTCGGTAGTCGTGCAGCCAGAATCCAGAGACCAGCTCACATGTGGGTAGGCAGGACTGTGGCTGTGTACCTCACTATGCCCTGTGGCTCCAACTGATACATCACAACAGGAACGGAGGGGAGGGAAGAGAAACAGGCCACTGGAGAAGTCCGTATGATAATTCAAGGAACCGGTTTACAAGGAACCGGTTTACAAGGAACCGGCTTTACAAGGAACCGGCTTTACAAGGAACCGGCTTTACAAGGAACCGGCTTTAGCATTTTTAATCATTCCACATACACCAAACGTAAAAAACATCCAGGATTGAAGTGGTTAAAACACTTCTTTTTTTTTTTTTTTTTACAGCTGGCGATCTACTTATGTAGTCTGTGGGGCTCTACAGCCACCTGATTGCTTTTATGGTAGTATGAAGGGTCATCCCCCTTCCCCTAGGGGAAGCCGGGGACTGCAGTAAATGGCTGGGATACCTAGATGGAGAGGAGATGGAGAAACATCCGTTCTCTGATCTCCACTGTGACTAATACATCCGGAAACAACAATGATTTTGGCACTTCCAGCTTCCGAGCTAACATTCCCTGGAAAACCAGCGAAGCAGCTAAATAATTTTAATCTGTGCTTAGGTGCATTGAAGGAGAGGAGACATTTGGAGTCTAATAAAGAGGACCTGTCACCTGCCCAATACTATCATTTGGGGGGCTTGTTTAAGTGATCATAAAGGGAAAGGTTTAAAAAGTAAATAAATAACAAGACATATTATACTAACCTGCGCTGTGTAACGATTTTGCACAGAGCAGCCTCAATCCTCCTCTTCTCTTGTCCACCGCCAGCGATCCTGCCCCCCCCCCCCCCGGGCTGAGTGCCCCCATAGCAAGCTGTTTGCTATGGGGCACTCATCACTCATGCAGGCGCTCTCACGAGCCGCTGTCTGTGTGTTCAATTGCTCTCTCTGCTCACTGGCTGAAAACTGAGATATCTCTGTGAATGTCATAGCGAGAGCAATAATTAGGGCCATAATAAATGGTTATCTCTACAATAATAACCTGTAGGCGATTTTAAAGCATCACCTATGAAAAATGTTAGGTATCGTAGTTTGTCAACACTTCACAGGCACACACAAATCTTAATATGTTTGGTATCTATATACGCAATGCAACCTCCATCTTTTTTTCTTTCCTTAACAGGAAAATATTTATTGAGATTTAATACAGACAAAGAAAAGAATTGTACAATTGACCAGGGTACATAAGCTGAGAAACATATGTCCTCTATATATTCAGAAAAAAAATGAAGACATATCAATATATGCATGCTACAGTGGAGGTATACAGAATAGCAAAATAACCAGTGTAGTAGCAACTGATACAGGCAAGGTGTGTTGGAAGTAGGGCAGGGGAGGAGTGATATGAAGAAGGGGGGGGGGGGGCGCATCTTTTATATTTTACAAAAAAATGGTATTGTATTGGGTTTGTGCGCACTAAAATTTACAGTGTATTTTTTCATGAAAATTTGTGTTTGTTTCATAAACGGCTACACAAATATCGTATGAAATAAAAAAAAAAATCGCAATAACCACCATTTTATTCTCCAGGGCCTCTGCTTTCAGAAAATGTTAATGTTTGGGAGTTTTGAGTATTTTTCTAGCAAAAAATGCTGATTTCTAATGTGTGTGAAAAATTTTTAAAAAATGTTAACCATGATTGCATTGCACAGCGTAGTTAGCACTTTGCCACCTTAGCTTAGAAAATGGGAATAATGTTTATTAGGAAAACTCATCAAACTTCTACCTCTTGGCACGCCAGATGTGGGTTAATGGTATGAACTGTACCTTCTTATGTATGTACACCAGGGGTCTCCAAACTTTCTAAATAAAGAGCCAGTTTACTGTCCCTCAGACTTTGAAGGGGCCAGACTGTGGCCAGTGGGAGTAGAAGAAAATGCCTGAGTGGCAGTGGTAAAAAAAAAATGCCCCATCACTAGTGTCAGTGGGAGGAATGGTGCCCCATCAATGGTATCGGTAGAAGGAGTAGTGCCCCATCCTTGATGTCAGTGGGTGGAATAGTTCTCCATCATTGGTATTAGTAGCAGGATTAGTGCCCCATTATTGGTGTCAGTGGGAATAATATTGCCCCATCATTTGTATTAGTGGGAGGAATAGTGCCCCATCATTGGTGTCAGTGGGAGGAATAGTGCCCCATCATTGGTGTCAGTAGGAGTAATAGTTCCCCATCATTGGTGTCAGTAGGAGTAATAGTGCCTCATCATTGGTGTCAGTGGGAGAAATAGTGCCCAATGGTTGGTGTCAGTAGGAGGAATAGTGCCCCATCATTGGTGTCAGTAGGAGGAATAGTGCCCCATCATTGGTGTCAGTGGGAACAATATTGCCCCATCATTTGTATTAGTGGGAGGAATAGTGCCCCATCATTGGTGTCAGTGGGAGGAATAGTGCCCCATCATTGGTGTCAGTAGGAGGAATAGTGCCCCATCATTGGTGTCAGTGGGAACAATATTGCCCCATCATTTGTATTAGTGGGAGGAATAGTGCCCCATCATTGGTGTCAGTGGGAGGAATAGTGCCCCATCATTGGTGTCAGTAGGAGAAATAGTGCCCCATCATTGGTATCAGTGGGAATAATATTGCCCCATCATTTGTATTAGTGGGAGGAATAGTGCCCCATCATTGGTGTCAGTGGGAGGAATAGTGCCCCATCATTGGTGTCAGTGGGAGGAATAGTGCCCCATCATTGGTGTCAGTGGGAGGAATAGTGCCCCATCATTGGTGTCAGTGGGAGGAATAGTGCCCAAGGGCCAGATAAAAGCAAGCAAAGGCAGTTTGGAGGCCACTGATGTACATCAATGGAAAATTCTGGTGTTCAGATAACACTTTACTCTATCAGATGATCAGTTCTAGTACTCCTTGTGGTGGCTGTATTGTTCTGCTTTATTCTGGTGTATCCCTCTTGGCTGACAATTGTTTTTATTACACAGTTGAAGAAAGAGCCACTGATAAGCCTCTGGTGAAAATGGCTGGCTTCCTGGATAATTTCCGATGGCCGCAGTGCGAATGCATCGACTGGGGGGAGAAGAGGAACACCATAGCCTCTGTTGTAGCCGGGGTTTTAGTAAGTAATACTCTTTTATTATATTTTTCTTTACATGTCTTAGCACTGAGAGCAGTTACTGTACATAAGGGGGTGCTCTCCGTTCTTGTACTTCACTTGGGAAAGGGGAGGGCCCAATCAAGGCTCCAGAGATGCCATCCTGATACTGGAATCCCTTCCTAGAGGGTTAAAGACTTGAACCAAGTATGCAGGGCTAACATTTAAGAGGTTTTGCTTTTATTTCGCTTTCTTCTGACCTTCTGGGGACAAAGTGCAGCATGCTTGTCTTTCTATGGGGTCTCCAAGTTGAGCTAGTGTGGTCATCAGAGCGCCCCTCTACTCCCACCACTGTCCAACAATACAGTTAGCAAGGAGACAAATAACCAAATAGTCTTGATTGACAGAGCTGGTCTCTGGCTCCATGCACTTCCCCAAGACAAGTGGGTGTTAATGTATGTTAGCTTAGAGCAGTGGTCACCAAACTGCGGCCCGCGGGCCGGATCTGGGCCTTTGCGTGCCTTTATCCGGCCCTTGGGACACTATTTCTCCCACTAATACTAACGATGAGGCACTATTCCTCCCACTGACACCAAATCTGTAGTAATCATCCTCCCACTGACACCAAAGATGAGGAACTATTCCTCCCACTGACTCCATCGATGGGGCATTATTCTTTTCACTGTTCTCATTTTCCACTCCCACTGGCCACAGTCCGGCCCCCCTAAAGTTTAAAGGGCATTAAACTGGCCCTTTCTTTGGAAAGTTTGGAGACCCCTGGCTTAGAGGGATTGGAGGGTGGATTTAGCAATAAATGTCCTAAAGGCACAGGTTAACCCCTTCCCGCCTGCTCCAGCGTTCTTGTAAACAGTTCAGGGCAGAAAGGACTGGCGATCATGTGACCGCTGTCCTAGTAGTCCCATGATCGGGAACTGGTCCCGCAGTTTGTAGCCTGGACTAAGAGCGGTCTGCGACAACTCGATCTTTGCACTTAGAGTGCACAGTGAGTATGCTCTCAGCACATATGCATTGCTGGGCGGTCGATGTTGATGTGCAGCATCTGGGCGTTTAAAGCCCGCCATTTTGCCACCGCACATATCCGGGGGTCGGTCGTAAAAGGGGTTAAAGGTATCCAAACCAAAAATCCACTATTTAATATTTGCTTCCTTTTGTTAAATATACCAATTGAAATCATTTTGTTATATCTGTTGCGCAAAAACAATTATTATTGTACGGGATTTATATAGCACCAACAGTTTGCACAGCGCTTTACAATATAAAGGGAATTGGTACAGTTACAATACAATTCAGTATAGAAAAGGTTAGGAGGGCCCTGCTCGTGGAGCTTACAATCTACAAAGGAGGTAGTACAAAAGCTAATAGCTGTTGGGGGTGAGCAGATGGAGGTGATCAAAGTACAGTTTTTAGGTGGAGACGGTGTTTCGTCAGATTAGGCGACCCGTCAGATTTTGTAACAGAAGTGATGTTCTGTTGCCGTCATCTTGCTACACCCTGTACTCATCCACAGTAAGGATACAGTGAGAAGGCGACAAGTGGACATCTTGTTACACCCACCGGAGTCTGGCATTTCACACTTATTTTTAACAGTAAACTCAGCTTATATAGTGAAACTCAGTATTTTGAAATCCGTCTGTTTTGATGATTGTTCTGTCAAATTAGCAAACCTGTGAGATCAGCAGGCTTGCTGCTGCTTTTAAAATTCAACATCTAAACAGTCAGACAAATTCTTAAATACTGTATTTCACTATATAAGCTCTGTTTACTGTTAAAAATAAGTGTGAAATGCCAGACTCCGGTGGGTGTAGAAAGATGTCCGCTTGCCACCTTCTCGCTGTATCCTTACTGTGGACGAGTGTGGGGTGTAGCAAGATGGCCGTGACGGAACGTCACTTCCATTACAAAATCTGTGACAGGTTGCCTAATCTGACGAAACAATGGCAGACCGGGTTAGAGATTACCAGAAAGATCGGTATAGGTTCTGGAGAAGTCCTGGAGGAGGGCATATGTTTGCTTTAAATTGCAATGCTTGGTGCCACATCTGCAAAAAAGTCCTAACGACACAGACTGGCCGCACATTGATGTCAGCATTTTTATAAAACTTTGTTCTGGATGTGCATACTGGAAGTACTGCCTGGGACTGCTCGAAATGCATCAGAGGCAGGCGGTACAAGATGGTTCTTTCAGTGTGCGCATCAGAACAATAAAGTTTTATGAAAATGCTGAAATCACCAGTGTGCGGTCTGTCTTTGAGTTTGGGCCTTCCATGGGGAGTGTGGATGAGCTCCATCCATACTGCACCTGCTCTGCTTGAACACCCGGCATGCTATGTAAGCTTGCCAGCAGTGAAAAGCCTTAATAATACATGCCTTGGATGTTATCTAAGTACATTTTCTTTCAGTTTTTTTCAGGTTGGTGGATTATGATAGATGCAGCGGTGGTGTACCCTACACAGGATGTCCTGAATCACGCTTTTCACACCTGTGGTGTATTCTCTACAGTGGCATTTTTTATGTAAGTTGATTTTCTGCAGAATGCTGTTCGCCATATTGGCATATTGGCCTGTATTTCATATGGTAAAGTCTCGGGAACCCATAACAGCCAGTCAATAGTTATTCTTTCTGACTGTACTGGACAGATGAACGCTGGAATCCCAGCATGGAGCCATGCAAGGTTAAGTGCACCCTGTGATGTTCCACAGTCTGCTCGTATGAAGTAATGTTCCTAGGGATGAGCTCAGGTGTGTTCGGGTCCTAGTCTAAACCCATCTGAGCGATCATGCCAGGAAGGTGTCACTGTAGGTCTCATGCATACAGGGAGTCTGTTTAAAGTGTTACTAAACCCAAGAGCCTGCATTCACTATATATGGTGTCCCACAGTACAAAGAATATGAAAATGCAATTTTTTTAGTAAATATAAACTGATAAATACTTTTTCTCATCAGCAGTATAGAGCAACCTTGTGACTTCTATCATTGTCTGCTTAAAGCTTGTAGGAGGAGTTTTCATTCTCCGCTGATTGTCCTATGAGGCTACATGACCCCTCACCCTCTGTCTGGACAGTACTGATTGGCACTGTGCTAGAGCTGGGCGATTTTCTCCAAAAAAAAAAATTGCGATTATTATTATTTTTTTTTAAACTCGATTCGCGATTCAAATATATATATTTTTTCTTTTTTTGATGGACACTGCGCCGGTCCTGAGGAGCTGCGGGCAGGAGTTTTTAGGCGAGGCCGCAGCTTCGGCCTAGTCCGCGGCGTCCGGCCTCGCGGACTAGGCTAAAGCCGCGGCCTCACCTAAAAACTCCTGCCGCAGATCCTCAGAACCGGCGCAGTGTCAGCGCCGGTCCTGGTGAAAAAAAAAAAATCGATTTGCTGAAAATTTGAATCGAGTTGACCTTTCAACTCGATTCAAGATTCAAATCAATTTTTTCCCCAGCCCTACCCTGTGCTGATCACATGCACCCTCCCAAGAAAAAAAAAAACAACCTCTCTAGCAATACACACCAAACGAAGCATGTGCAGAGTGTCTCCAATGCTCTGTGTTTTCAGGACATGAATTGGGGACTGTGGAAGAAGGGGCGGATCAGAGAAGACAGGATCAAATAGCCTTTTTACACAATGTGGGGGTTTAACCCCTTAGGTTACACAGTGAGTAACACATATGCTTTACTGCATAAACAGACTGATTTTACTGTTGTGGGCTTAGTAACACTTTAAGCCTCTCTGAAAAACAGAACTTTTGGCAGAAAAATTCTGTTAACACAGTAAAACCTGCGTATTGCACACGCGTTTAGGCACATCTACCTGTAAACATCACTGTAAACATCTATGTGTGCATGGACACATAGGCTTACATAGAAGTGCTTTAACAGGCTCAAAAGCACAAAACAAAAACTCTGAAAGCATTTTTTTTTAAGCTCTGTGTGCTTGAGGCCTAAGCCCTCGTTCACATTGAACGTGGCTTTTAAATCATGCGACTTCATCTGAAATCGTACGATTTCAGAGTCGCGTGTCAGTGCAACTTCGGATGCAACTTGGAAGACATCTGTGTGGCTTCATGCACAGATGTCTATCCAAGTCGCACCTGAAATCACCAAAAGTAGTGCAGGAACTACTTTTTTAAATCGATGCGGCACCACAAAGCCTGTGCTGCACCAGTTTGAACAGTGCCATTGCCAACAATAGGGTTGACTTGTTAAATCTCATGACAAGTCGCTCCGGTATGGACGAGGCGTTTATCCAGTCATAAACTTACGAGACATTCCTTGCCCCGCAGCCACACGTATACACACCTTTTGTATATGCGTGTCTGCAGCTTAGGGAATGCCTCACCTGTTTTTGATTGACTTTTTACAGAGTCAGCTTACTGGCAGTATAGTTTAGGTGGGTTCAGTCTACGATCCAAACAGATCAGGTCTTATTTCTAATTGAGACCCTTTATCCTTTTGGCTAGGACAGGACAGTTTGGTAGTTCTCTAAGGCTACTTTCACACTGGGGCGGTGAGAGCTCCTGCGGTAAAACCCATCCCTATGGGCTAGAACTAGCAGCGTTTTTATCGCCGAAGCTCTCACCGCCCCAATCCTAAAGAAGAGGAGATCTTGCTCCGAAACGCGTTGGACTACTCTATGCTCAAGAATTTTCCATACATTGGGAACAAGTATACTGGCAATGTGCCATATGTTACTCAACATCTACATGTTTTATGATGTTTGTACAATAAAATGTTTTTTTTAAATAATTTTTGTCTATGTGCTCATCTCAGTGACAACCTCATATCCTTAAAAGTCCTAATCTATGCATGGGAGGAAAACACTTTCTCCCCCCCCCCCTCAGCTCTCTGTACTGTACTTTAAATATCGGGATGTGGATATGAGTGTTTGTCCCAGGAGCTGGTTAAACCTTAAAGCGAAGTCAGCAGCCACAAATACTGCAGTTGCTGACTTTTTAAATAAGGACACTTACCTGTCCAGGGAGCCCACGATGTCCTCACCCAACACCAACCTGTCCCTCGGCTCCGAGTGGAGGCGCCGGCATCTTCAGTAAGGGAATCGGGACCTGAAGCCTTGCACTCCTGGTTCCCTACTGCCCATGTGCGAGTCACGCTGCGCGTTCTGAGTGGTCCCTGCTGTCTTCTGGGACCTGTTTGTCTCCCAGAAGACAGCGGGTGGGGGGCTGAGGAGGGGGCCGGACATGGAGTAGATCACCGCGGATACTTCTGCAATCTTTCGCCTGAAGTGGGAGCAAATATACAGATATCTCCCCTGAAAGGTGCCAAATGTGACACTGGAGGGGGGGAGGAATCCGGACAGCGGAAGTTCCATTTCTGGGTGGAACTCTGCTTTAATGAAACCGTATACAACTAAGGGACTATCACAGGATCTCATCGAGAGAGACCAACTATGCCCATCATTTCCGCTAAGCTCCTCTATTCATAAAAGCCATACTACAACTTCTATAAATGGAAAGCAATCTATAAATGGAGGAGATGCAAAATAATTGATAGGCCTGATCCCTCTAACCCATAGATCCTGTTTCAAGTTCACAGATTGGGAAAGGAGTTCAGGTTTTGAAGCATTTTGACATTTGACAAGGTGATTTTACAGAGGCAGGGGGCCTGACAGTATAAGTCACGTATGTGCCATTGCTTCAGTGACTGTGCCGATACCGGTGGCTCCCGCGCGCATGCTCGGGAGTGACGTCATCGATGCTCCGGCCAATCACAGCACCGGAGCCGCGATACCCTGAAGTAACCCCCTGGGAGTGATGTCGCCGCCCGGTGCTGTGTACGGGCACCGCAGCGAGGGCTTCGATCTCAGGTGATTATTACATAATGAGCTAGTATGCTATGCACACTAGCTCTTTATGCCTTTGTCTTTCAGGTGTTAGTTTTTTTTTTTTTTTTCTTCAAAGTGGGTTTACAACCGCTTCAAAGTTAATGTAAACCCAATCAATAAAGTCTCATATAAGCTGTTAATTTTAATAATCACGCCCGATATTTTTTTTTATGCTTTTATTTATGAAGAAATTAAATAAACATGTAAAAAGTTACAGAAGATAACAATGTTTTAGGTATGGTATAGCTTCAATTACCCAATCATGAGATCAACAATGCAAAGGATAAGTGACTATTAGCTGCATTCCAAGAATTGTTTGCAGAACAGACCAATTTGTCAATAGAAAGATATCACAGCTACATTATTAAAGTCCACAGTGTCACATGTTTTGTACAGGAAATTCAAGGTCACTGGGAAACAAAATCATTCCTGCAGGAGCTGTGGTGTTGTGTGGGCTTTTGTATATAGATAACACAGATTAAAATACTATATATTAAACATCAAATAATAAGTTTTAACCTCTTGCCAACCATGTAAGCATAGATGCAGCCACAAGAAAGGTGGGTTTTAATGGTCAGCCGCTGCACATATGCTTTCAGGAGGTTATGTTCTGAAAGCGTATTCACCTTCTGCTCCCAGCACATTAACCAAGCTGGCGCTGACCGCTCACAATCAAGGCTTCTGATCAGAAGCCAGCGGTACGGCCTCCCATTTATGTGACTGCTGTGAAAGCGGCTCACATGATACTGAAGCAACACTACCTCCTGAGCATTAAAGTCCTGTTAAAGGGCCATAAACCTTAAGAGGTTAGAGAATTCCTGTAAGTGCCATTTGAAGCTAAGCTGTCTGCATAACATAGTTGGAAATAGCCGCTCCAGGTGAGTTAAAAAGAAACACCTTGCGAGAATGGTTCAAGGGTGCCAGCACAGCCCGTCTGTAGATGCACATCAAAGAAAAGTTCCGGAACCTCTGCACTTCTCGAAATCCTTTATTGTATATCATAAAAACATTACGGACACCATGGGGATATCACAGATGGAATATATTTCATGCTAGTAGCAGCGCAAAAAAGCGCTGAAAATGCTGCTACGAGCATGAAACATGTTCTATCTGTGATATCCCCATGGTGTCCGTGATGTTTTCATGATATTCAGGAACTTTTCTTTGATGTGACTGCATAACACAGCCATGGCACAGGTTCAGAAAAACATTAGCCTTTTCTGATAAAAAAATTAAAAAAGTCCTCATGGCTCGGCTCCAGAAGCAATACATTTACAAAAACAAATATATATAATATGTATGTGTGTGTATGTATACTGTATGTGTATATATATATATATATATATATATATATATATATATATATATACACACTATATATATATATATATATTATGTGTGTGTGTGTATATATATATATATATATATATATATATATATATATATATATTTACAAAATATTGAGCTGAAAAAAGGTGGCAATAATGGCTGACAAATTCATATAAATTAATGATTAATTAATTAAAATGTCGAACTTTGTACACAAAATAATTTTTTATATATAGTATAAATATATATACTTACATACATACAGTGGGGACGGAAAGTATTCAGACCCCCTTACATTTTTCACTCTTTGTTATATTGCAGCCATTTGCTAAAATCATTTAAGTTCATTTTTTTCCTCATTAATGTACACACTGCACCCCATATTGACAGAAAAACACAGAATTGTTGACATTTTTGCAGATTTATTAAAAAAGAAAAACTGAAATATCACATGGTCCTAAGTATTCAGACCCTTTTCTCAGTATTTAGTAGAAGCACCCTTTTGATCTAATACAGCCATGAGTCTTTTTGGGAAAGATGCAATAAGTTTATCACACCTGGATTTGGGGATCCTCTGCCATTCCTCCTTGCAGATCCTCTCCAGTTCTGTCAGGTTGGATGGTAAACGTTGGTGGACAGACATTTTTAGGTCTCTCCAGAGATGCTCAGTTGGGTTTAAGTCAGGGCTCTGGCTGGGCGATTCAAGAACAGTCACGGAGTTGTTGTGAAGCCACTCCTTCGTTATTTTAGCTGTGTGCTTAGGGTCATTGTCTTGTTGGAAGGTAAACCTTCAGCCCAGTCTGAGGTCCTGAGCACTCTGGAGAAGGTTTTCATCCAGGATATCCCTGTACTTTGCCGCATTCATCTTTCCCTCGATTGCAACCAGTCGTCCTGTCCCTGCAGCTGAAAAACACCCCCACAGCATGATGCTGCCACCATTTTTTATATATATATATATATATATATATATATATATATATATATATATATATATATATATATATATATATAAAATAAATATTAAGACCTGAGTGTGGCCACAGCTCCTCAGTGTGAACAGTGTCTAAATCAAAAAAGGCAAAAAGAAGCTCTGTTCCCGTGAATCAGTAAAAGCTCTCCTTGAGCCTAGGTTCACACTGGTGCGGTGCAGGAAACCACATGTGATTTGGACAGAAATCGCAACCACATTCCTGTTCAAATCACATGCGATTCTTTCAGTGTGATTTGAGCCCATTCATTTTGTATGGCTCAAATTGCCCCCGCACAGCAAGGGTGCATGCACCTTTTTTTGCCACACTGGAATCGGATCGCATGCGGGCTCACAGCCATGCAATCTGATTCTGCCAATTGCACAGTGTTTTGCGAACTTTGAGGTGTCGTTGACATTGACACCCGCAGTGGTCCGGAAAACGCACAGGAATCGCTGCAAATACCGCACTGCACCAGTGTGAACCTAGGCTCAAAACTGCACTCAGGGCACAAAAACCTTCATTTAAATATATTCTTCAATAGCCACATAAGATATAAATCTACTTTGAGTTCACCAAATGTCTTTTCAAACTCCTTCATTAGGATGTAGAAGTTGCGGTGACCTCATCTCTTTGCTGTACATTGCCTGTAGAGAGCAGAGCTGTGGGAGGGGTCAAGCAGGTCCACCCACTACAAGCTGCCTGCAGAAAACCACAGGAGGGGGCGGAGACAAGACCAGTCACCTGGTACAAGGAGAGAGAGCAGCAGTGAGCGGTCTTTATTACAGGAAACTCACGAACAGAGACAAGTTTTTCACATTGGAAAACTACACAGATCTGAAAGAAATACACAAAGCACACCAAGGTTTAAAGGGTTTGTTCACCTTTTAGTAAGTTTTGCCACAACCCTTCATATGGATTATGGTGTCTACTTTTTGTAAAAAAATTATTACATTTTCAGCTGCTCATTTCATTGGTCTCCCCTCTCTGCCCTGAAGATTGCAGGACGGAGAGGGAAGGGCAATGAAATGAGCAGTTTAAAAAGGCATTTTTTACAAAAAAGTAGCACTGCATGGTAATGTACTGAGGACACCATAATCCATAGGAAGGTTTGGGGCAAAAGTCACTAAAGGTGAACTAACCCAAGAATGCACATGCGTCTTGTATTTACACAATATTTCCTGATCATGGAATTGAGCTTTAAAGAAATATGGTAGTCCTCCGTCTGGGCTGTTTGCACATTTTTTCCTCCAGATGCCCCCTTAGCAAGCCGTGTGCTATAGGGGCACCCATGTGGGCACGCTCCTAAGTCGGGCTGTGTTCGTCCATAGATACACGCAGCACCAGTAAGCTACGCCCCCTACTCCCCCCTCGCAGGAGTCTATGGCTTCTGTAATGTAAGGCCAGGAAGTGAGAGAAGCAGTGCTGCAGATGGGACACGGTAAGTATTTTTTTGTACCCTTACATATACCCAGTGAAGTGACTGGCCTCAGATGATTCACAGAGATGAAACAAATCCTCCTACATAAATTGTACCTGTTTATCTGCAGTCTTCTAGTCTCTACATCTGTTCATAGTGCTGAATTTTAATGCTTGTCTGAGAGTTCAGATAAAAGGGGGCGGAGAGCTGAAGTCACACTCTGCTGAGCTCATTGGGGGGAAGAGTCACCCCCCCCTCCACACCGCACATAGGAACAGAGCTGAGGCTGTCAATCAGCTGGAGATCCCTCCCCTGTCACCTTTTTTCTCTTGGTGTCAGGAAAACTTGTCAGAAATGATTCATGCTGATAGCAGAAGAACAAAGCAGCAGACAGAAATTACACTTAGTCAGTGTTGCCAATTGTCAGTATTTTTACTGGCAGCCAGTAAAAAACGGGCACTTTTTTCCTGCCAGTAAATGACTGTGACAGGAAAAGGTTGCCAGTAAAAAAAAATGGCTGTGATGCTCTGCTCGGAACTACTGCGCAGTTCTGGTCTGAAGCCGGCTGAAACCATCCGAGTGCTTGCTGCAGTGTGTTAGTGCGGCGCTGACGGTGAGAGGGTATGGTGGAGGTGGTGCCTGAGTGTGTTGTGTGATGTCATAGTGTAAGGGAGCCGAGCGGAGCGTCGGGAGCCTCGTGTCTGCGGGGCAGGAGCAAGGCATGCTGGGAGCGGGACTGTCAGTTGTGTTTGCACTCAAGGGATCACCTGGCCCTGCACACTGCTGTCAGTGTCACTGTGAGAGTCCATTTCATGTGTGTGTGCTTTCCCATTCTAATTTCTTGGCCCCTGAGTCCTGTCCCTGAGCTACTTACTTTATGGGAGATAAAATAAGAAATATGTTTTTTGCCTTAATATCTACCTTAAATCACATTGCTAATTACATATTGTACTTGTTTGTAGCCTAAATACTGAAACTTGCACTTAAAACTGCAATTTTGTAACTTTTGGAAATGCCAGTAAAAACTTGGCTGTGCCAGTACGTGTTGGGTGTCATGTCATTAAATTTCAGTCTGGTAGGTTGGCAACACTGCACTTAGTGCTCTTAATTGAGACAAGTACACACTATAGAGGGATATGTTTTGTTTATATTTCATGTCTGAGGTATATAACCACTTTAATGCAGAGAATTAATTAAAGTGATTGTAAACGTATTTATTTTTTATTTAACCACCTGCCACCCACCCACTGTCAAATGACGGCGGGGCGGTGCGGCTCTCGTTCCGGGATGCCGTTATATGATTGCATCCCAGAACGGCTGCGGGGGGGGGGGGGGGGGGGCATGCAGCGCAGCGATCATTGCCGCGCCGTGTTGCTAGGACACGGTGCGACCCCGATCTCTGTAAAGAGCCACGGCTCTTTAACCATGTGATCGGCTGTGTCCAATCACAGCTGATCACATGTAAACAGATGACACTGACATAGTGTGAGGAGAGGACAGCCGGTCAGTGGCATCTCCTCACAGAGGACATCTAGGTATGTAATTCGGGCACTGATCATCAGTGCCCTGATTACAAATAAAGCTCACACAGTGCCAGCAGTGGGTGCCCACCAGTGCCAGCAAACAGTGCCCGTTAGTGATGCCAGTCAGTGCTGGCTATCACTGCTGCCCATCAATGCCAATCAGTGCCCACCAGTGCCACTTATCAGTGCCCATAAGTGCGGCATATTCGTGTCTCCTTATCAGTGCCACCTAATCAGTGCCCATAAGTGCCGCCTCATCAAGGCCCATCAGTGAAGGAGAAAAATTTACAAAATTTACTGACAAACTAAGAAAAACTTTTTTTCTTTCTTTTCTTTTTTTTTTAATGAAAAAATAAAAACCCAGCAGTGATTAAATACCACCAAAAGAAAGTTCAATTTGTGTCAAGAAAATTATAAAAAAAAATTCACATGGTTACAGTGTTACATGACCGCGCAATTGTCATTCAAAGTGTGACAGCGCTGAAAGCTGAAAAATGGCCTGGGCAGGAGGGGGTTGAAAGTGCCCAGTGTTGAGGTGGTTAAATAACAAACATGTTCTGTTTTTATTCTGTTTTGTGTTCTTTGCCTTCATGTGGGTGTCCATCTAGGAGCTCATTATACCAACATGTCCTGTTTCTTTGGTTTCTTATTTCTACTTTTTCATCCAAGTATTTGTGTACATTTTTATCTTTATTTTTACTTTCATTTTCATATTCATACTTTATATATTATTATTACAATTTTTACTTGAATCTACCATTGTTCTTAAAGACTAGTTGCTATTAATTACCAATAATTAGAGCAAGAAACTTTTATAGATTTTATTGTAGAGTTGGCTTTTAGGTACCCTGGGGCTCAGCGCTTTTCATTAATTGCTACACATTGGGGAATCATTATTATCATTGTGCAAAATTCATTGCAATAACATTTTTAAATTATTTTTATTTTTATTTCATATATATATATATATATATATATATATATATATATATATATATATATATATATATATATATATATATAAATTATATACAGTGGGGACGGAAAGTATTCAGACCCCCTTACATTTTTCACTCGTTATATTGCAGCCATTTGCTAAAATCATTTAAGTTCCTCTTTTTTCCTCATTTAATGTACACACAGCACCCCATATTGACAGAAAAACACAGAATTGTTGACATTTTTGCAGATTTATTAAAAAAGAAAAACTGAAATATCACATGGTCCTAAGTATTCAGACCCTTTGCTCAGTATTTAGTAGAAGCACCCTTTTGATCTAATACAGCCATGAGTCTTTTTGGGAAAGATGCAACAAGTTTTTCACACCTGGATTTGGGGATCCTCTGCCATTCCTCCTTGCAGATCCTCTCCAGTTCTGTCAGGTTGGATGGTAAACGTTGGTGGACAGACATTTTTAGGTCTCTCCAGAGATGCTCAATTGGGTTTAAGTCAGGGCTGTGGCTGGGCCATTCAAGAATAGTCACTGAGATGTTGTGAAGCCACCTCTTCGTTATTTTAGCTGTGTGCTTAGGGTCATTGTCTTGTTGGAAGGTAAACCTTCGGCCCAGTTTGAGGTCCTGAGCACTCTGGAGAAGGTTTTCGTCCAGGATATCCCTGTACTTGTCCGCATTCATATTGCCCTCGATTGCAACCAGTCGTCCTGTCCCTGCAGCTGAAAAACACCCCCACAGCATGATGCTGCCACCTCCATGCTTCACTGTTGGGACTGTATTGGACAGGTGATGAGCAGTACCTGGTTTTCTCCACACATACCGCTTAGAATTAAGGCCAAAAAGTTCTATCTTGGTCTCATTACACCAGAGAATCTTATTTCTCACCATCTTGGAGTCCTTCAGGTGTTTGTTAGCAAACTCCATGCAGGCTTTCATTTGTCTTGCCATAAAGCCCCGACTGGTGGAGGGCTGCAGTGATGGTTGACTTTCTACAACTTTCTCCCATCTCCCAACTGCATATCTGGAGCTCTGCCACAGTGATCTTTGGGTTCTTCTTTACCTCTCTCACCAAGGCTCTTCTCTGCCGGACGGCCAGCTCTAGGAAGGGTTCTGGTCGTCCCAAACATCTTCCATTTAAGGATTATGGAGGCCACTGTGCTCTTAGGAACCTTAAGTGCAGCAGAAATTTTTTGTAACCTTGGCCAGATCTGTGCCTTGCCACAATTCTGTCTCTGAGCTCTTCAGGCAGTTCCTTTGACCTCATGATTCTCACTTGCTCTGACATGCACTGTGAGCTGTAAGGTCTTATACAGACAGGTGTGTGGCTTTCCTAATCAAGTCCAATCAGTATAATCAAACACAGCTGGACTCAAATGAAGGTGTAGAACCATCTCAAGGATGATCAGAAGAAATGGACAGCACCTGAGTTAAATATATGAGTGTCACAGCAAAGGGTCTGAATACTTAGGACCATGTGATATTTCAGTTTTTCTTTTTTAATAAATCTGCAAAAATGTCAACAATTCTGTGTTTTTCTGTCAATATGGGGTGCTGTGTGTACATTAATGAGGAAAAAAAAAGGAACTTAAATGATTTTAGCAAATGGCTGCAATATAACAAAGAGTGAAAAATTTAAGGGGGTCTGAATACTTTCCGTCCCCACTGTATGTGTGTATATATATATATATATAACATTTTTATTATTATTTATTTTATTTTTTTGTTTAGTTTTGTCAGAGAAGTTTTTGTTAATTATTTTTTTTAAAAATAATTTTTTTACTTTTTTAATATAATTTTTGAAAAAAATTTCTTTGAAATGATTTTTTTTCCCATCTATCTTTGCCTATTCATGTCCATGTTTTATTAATTTATTATTTCTTTGTGGTCCAGTTTTGTCAGAGAATTTTTTGTTATTTTTTGAATTTTTTAATATAATTTTTGAAAAAATGTATTTTTCTTCCATCTATCTTTGCACATTCATGTCCATGGGGACACCGTTGTACCGCTCTTGCTCCGGAAGTGATGTCACTTGTCATCAGGTGTCTTCCTGTGTTTCCAGGAAGTGGATTCCCCCTGGCACCGCGCTGGTTCCCTGGGGTCTGGTAGGGTGCCTGTGTGACATCGGGTGTTCACTGATCGGCGCACTGCAGCGGGGATTATCCCGCTGGCGTCTGTTGGGGTTTCCCCCCCCGATCCTGGCATTTCTGAAGCTTCCGGTTGGGTGATCCCAGTGTGCAGGTTTTGGACACCTCTGATTGCCCATTTTCGACACACAATTTTCAATTCCACCATTCCCTATAAAAGCGCTTGCCCATGGTGTACAAGACTAGCCTAGCTCTAAGGAAGGGGGGGCTCCCCCGAAACGCGTTTAGCTTTACCCCGTGTTCTGTGCATGTCCATGCACTGTGTTTATGGCCTTTTCTCAGTTGCATTTTGTGAGTACCCACTTTTATGCAAAAAATTCTTATTAATAAATTATCTCTGGTAATGCACTAGGTGTGCGCACCTTCCATTTCTGTTTTTCTTGTAAAACATGTTATACTTGCATGTTCTGTGCAGTCGTTTTGCACAGAGCGACCCCCGCACCTCCTCTTCTGGGGTCCCCTGCCGGTGCTGTCCACACCTTCTATTCTGGGACATTGAAATCCAATGAAAGAGAAAGGATGACGTCGGTCATTCTCCAGCCAAGAAATGAGGCGGGTTCTATCTGACTTTCTGCTGCTTTTAATACACACTGCCGGAAGCTGACAGGGTGCAGTGAAATCAGAGTAAGCTATTTCAGTACAGGAGAGGAGCCTTTACAACTGTACAAGACTGAAGGGAAGGCCGGAGTTCGGCTTTAAAATCTTCAATGTTGCCCAAAGCCACCAGCCAGATTGTTTTTATTTTATTTTTTTCAGATCTCATCCTTCTTTTGAACATCTCCCCTTTATTTTTGTTCAGTTCTGATTACTGCAGATGTTACTGCCTTTGATTCATAGAAGAAATATGTTGATGCCCAAGGCAACAGCCATGTATGCTTATTTGTCCATAATATGAATATCATGTTTGACATTGTCTGTCCCCGCAGGATCAACGCAGTGTCTAATGCACAGGTACGAGGAGACAGCTACAGTGATGGCTGCTTGGGAAGGGCCGGTCAGTATTTTTTTTATATATGTTTTGCTTATAAATTAAAGTGTATCTGAACCAGAAAATGTATTATATTCCACTTTGCCAGTCTTTAGAGGTGGTGGCTGCTTTTGTTTTCTTTTTTCAAGCTCTCCCCCCCCCCCCTCTATTTTCACCTGGCGATCTTGCCAGTAACACACTCCCTGTCCTAGGATCAGAATGCTTTTTGCTGTACTGTATCTGGAGAAGACAAACAGGACAGGACTACTGGGAACTTCCATGTCCTCTTGTACATAACGTGGATGGGTGGGGTTCTGCAGTCCTCAAAACAATATAAGGCCCCCGTTCATATCTGGTGTTTTGGGATCTCAGGCAGAATTGCTGCGATTCTGCCGGCGATCCCAAATCGCACTGCAATAGGGGCAAAATGCACTACGCATGTTCGAGTGCCGTTCATTTTCAATGACACCTACATGCAGCGCGTTTTTGCTGCGATTGTCGCCCGGTAAATTATCGGCAGACCACATTGTGTGGAGCAACAAGCTTTGCGCAATGCGGTTTGCCACAGTTGGCACATCATGGCAAAACCACACTACGTTTAGGTGGCATTGAAAATGCATGGAATCTGAACACACGTGGTGCTTTTTGCCACTATTAAAGTACAATTTGGGTTCGCGGTCAGAATCGCAGCCATCCTACCTGAGATCCCAAAACGCCAGATGTGAATGTGGCATAATCGAGAGCACTGCAGCAGATGGTAGAAAACAGGAAGTTATCAGCTAACAAGATGGCAGGATCAACAGGTATGTTTGCACTTATCAAACTTATATATATCTTTCATGGTATATCGAACAAACCAAAAGTGAACATATAAGGGAAGTGCATTGCCATGGATGCTATCTGGGGGCTTCACCTTCCTTGCTACTGGTCCGGGGGGCTGCAAAAACCCCTCCCCGCCCCCAATATTCATTTTCCCCACAGTTGAAATACCCTACAGCTACAGCATTAATGGGAAAAAAATGGGATTGGAATTCATAACTATTGTTGGATTTGCCTGGGTAGCTAATTTTCATATTGAGGATTCGGGTTCATGGCAGCAAAAGTTTTGCTATGATATATTTGTACATATTTACAGCATGGTCATACAATTATATATTTCTTTTTTGTTGGCTGCATCTAGACCCTAGAGAATGGCGGTCGTTGCAACTTTTTATCTCGCACGGTATTTGGGCAGCAATTTTTCTGGGGAAAAAAAACAGTTTCATGCTTATAAAAAAAAAAAAAAAAAACATTAAAATTACCCCAATTTTTTTGCATAATGTGAAAGATGAAGTTACGCTGAGTAAATAGATACCTAACATGTCACGCCTCAAAATTGCAAACGCTCGTGGAATGGGGCCAAATTTCGGTACTTAAAAATCCCCATAGGCGACGCTTTAACATTTTTTACTGGTTACATGTTTTGAGTTACAGAGGAGGTCTAGTGCTAAAATTATTGCTCTCGCTCTACTGATCGCGGCGATACCTCACATGTGTGGTTTGAACACCTTTTTCATATGTGGGCAGGACCTACGTATGCGTTCGTTTCTGCGTGCGAGCACACAGGGACAGGGGGGCTTTAAATTTTTTTTTTTTTTAATTCTACTTTTCTTTTTTGTAGTTTGACACTTTTTAAAAAATTGTTTTAATTTTGATCGCTTTTATTCCTATTACAAAGAATGTAAACATCCCTTGTAATAGGAATATGGCATGACAGGTCCTCTTTACAGTGAGTCTTATTGACCCCAGATCTCCGCTCTAGGCTGGGAAGCCTGAAATCAAAAAAATATAAATAAATGATCTCGGCTTCCCTGCCGAGGCGGCGCCATTTGTTTGAATTCAGAGGCCGGGCGTGACGTCATAACATTACACCCGGCCTCCAAACGATCATAGAGACTTCGTCGATCATCTGGTCCGCCGGAAATCTCTATGCTCAACATCCGGGGCCGGCGGATCCGTTCTCTGACTCACCGAGGAAAGCGGTGGCTCGGTAGAAGCACCGGAGGGCGGGCGGGGGGGCGTCCCGTCTCGCCACCCATAAGAACGATCAAGCGGCGGAACAGTCGCTATGATCATTCTTATGGTGTAGGAAATCGCCGGCTGAAAAAGACGATATCTGAATGATGCCTGTAGCTGCACCCATCATTCAGATATACCCGCTCAAAGTCCAGGACGTCATATGACGTACCTTGGGCGGGAAGAGGTTAAAATATGTAGCTGTTTAGGAAAACATGAAGTCTGAGCTCCTTCTCTGCAACTCAAAAATTTGGATTATCATAATGGCTAGGATTTTCTGGATGAGATGTCAGTAATGGTAGCTTTACCCATCTTGGTGCTTTTCATTTATGTAGACGTCTCTTTGTGCCAGGTACGCTATGTATCAGTTAAAGTGTATGTAAATCCTCACCTTGTAAATCAACCCATTCAGTTTAAAATAGAAATGAAAGGCAAAACATTTGTGTTTAGATATAAAAAAAAAACATATAAATACCTTGATCACATAATCTCTGTTCTCAGCTGCTTACAGGAAGGGGACGCTAGGCAGGCTGTGCTCCCAGCACAGCCAGAAAACTGACCACACTGGGATGGTCAGTGTGTGTTTCACTTTGAAATAGGAAAGCAGAGGGACTGGCAGGATCACCAGGTATTTCACACAAGGGAAGCAATAGAGAACAGGATACTTTTTTTTTAATATAATCTTTATTTAGGACAAAATAATATGCCATCATGAACATATCCATGGATGCAAAGGGGTAGAATCATATACAGGTAGACATGTACAAAATGCAAGAGTACAGGATATAAGACAACTTGACTATTAAATAATCCCGTTAAAGTGGAGGTCCACCCTGAAAAAAAAATTGCACAAAAAAATACCTAAAAAAATGGAGGAAAAATTTTTTTTTTACTTACGTGAAATGGCTGTTGCTAGGCAGTCTTCTAAATCTGCCTCTTCCTACACCGCGGTGATCTTTAGTCTTCTGCTCCCCGCGTTGTCTTCTGGGGAATGGGGCGCGGTGTGTTATGGGAACTGTGTGTGTCCCACAACACATCGCGTCCCATTCACAGAGCGCCGCGACGCTCGCGCGTGCGCAGTAGGAAACTGGCAGTGAAGCCGCAAGGCTCCACTGCCCGTTTCCCTTACCTAGGATGGCGGTGCCGGGACCCGAGAGCTGAGGGACGGGTCGTCCTCGGGCAGCCGACATCGCGGGCACCCAGGACAGGTAAGTACTTATTTAAAGTCAGCAGCTACAGTGTTTGTAGCTGCTGACTTTTAATCTTTTTTTTCAGGGACGAAATCCCGCTTTAAAGAAATAAAGGCAGCCCAATGGGCAAACTTATTGTCCAATGCGAATAGGGGCCCGGTCAGGTAAACGCAAACGCAAGCCTAGACAGGCAGGTATAACTGAAATGCTAGGTTGACTACAGGATGGCCCTGCTGGCCCGCACCGGAGGAAGGGGCGCCCCGAAGGCCTCCATCAAACCTCCTGCAGAATAGGATACATTTTAACACAAGTACATGGTACAACGTGCAGATATCAGGAATAGGAAATGTTGGGGTACAAACGTATTCTTAAAATGTGTGTAATGCTGTGATCTCTGTCTCACAGGAGCTCGGATTTGGCTATTCATCGGCTTCATGATGATGTTTGGGTCACTTATTGCCTCCATGTGGATCCTTTTTGGTGCCTATGTTACACAAAGTGAGTTCCCCTTTCCCATTGTTTGGTAAAACAGCCAGCAAGGCTGCAGCTGTCATCTGTGTTTTTGTTTTCTTTTTTTTTGTTTTTTTTTTACTAAGTGCAAATATATTCGGACATAAAAGACAGGAATCTATACCTGTGAGCCAGTCCCACCAATTGTGTTTCCTTGTCCACTTGTTTTTCCAATCATATTTCTTTCTTTCTTTGTACTTCTGTACTTCTCTTTAGTAATCCGTTGTCTGCAGAATTACAGGATAGATTAATATTTCAACCATGTTCTGTGAATCATCTGTGAATCCCGGGTCAGGATTACTTTCACCTGAGAGAAGGAATTTTATAATCAATGTATGCATCTGGGTGAGGTTGAGTTTATCGTGGACTTTGTGCTGATAGTCAGCTGTATCCATAGAGAATATTTACAATTGGCTTATACTCTATAGAGATATATAGCATGTACTCTGTTTTCTGTATATGGTCATTAATCCACATTTATGACCTGTTCCATTTTTCCCTATGAATGGTTAACATAAATTTTATTCTCTGACTTATTCTCTAGATGTTAATGTCTACCCCGGGCTGGCTGTGTTTTTCCAGAACGCTTTAATATTTTTTAGGTAAGTTAAAGTTAACCCCTCCACACTTGTTTCCGCATCAGTAAGCATCTTTGGACTACATTACAAAAATCATCAACGTTTCTTGCCCTATAGTTGCAAGTTTTAATAGATTCCACTTCTTTGTTCAACTCCATGCTTAAGACAACCACCATATTGATTCCTGCGTTATTCTTGAAGCCAGCCCACCAATGACGTTCAGTCAGCAGACGCGTTTCACACTCCAGTGCTTAATCTTTCAGCAAGTGTGAAATGCGTCTGCTGACCCACCGTGGGTTGAGTGAGTGTCTTTCTTTCCTATATTTGTACAATAAAAGGAGCTGTTTTTCTACCTGCATATGGGGTTTGTGGACCCAGGCAGGCACCCAGGATTTTTTGGCAGCTGAAGATCTCACAGGAATGCCTTTGGAGAGGTGCTCACCCCATTTGCCTTTCCCAGGATTTGCTGGTTATCGGCAATCCTCCCCATCACGCGTCAGCACGTAAGGAGAGGAGAGACGAAAACCAGCAAATAAACACAGGGGACATGTACACTGACAATCAGTGTCCTAATTATATTGCAGCCCCAACAGTGCCCACCAGTGCTGCCAATCAGTGCAGCCTAATCAGCGCACATCAGTAAAGGAGAAAAATTACTTATTTACAACATTTTATAACAGAAACTAAGAAAAAATGAACTTTACAAAATTTTTGGTCTTTGTTGGTTTAGCAAAAAATAAAAAACCCAGTGGTGATTGAATACCACCAAAAGAAAGCTCTCTCTGTCATTAAATCTGAGTACGGCGTTGGAGGACCGCCCAATTGTCATTCAAAGTGTGGCCGCGCTGAAAGCTGAAAATTGCCCTGAGCAGGAAGGGGGTAAAAGTGCCCAGTAGGGAAGTGGTTAAGAGATGCATTCTATTGTGTTTTTTTAGTGTGAAAGTATTCCTAATGTGGTTCTAAAGGCACGCTGGCAGGTAGATAGGCTTTTCTACTGGCTGTGGCTGCTTTCCTAAGAAAACAAACTGTAAGACATTGAACACCCTTTTTTAACCTCCCTGACAGTTTTCCCGAGTGTGGCTCGGGGTTAAAATTCAGGACCATTAGCGGTAACCCCGAGCCACACTCGGGATTACATCGCAGGATCCTAGTGTGGCTTTACTTACCTTGTCCCCGGGATCCTGCGATGTTCCCCCGCAGTGTCCGTGGGCTCCGTCCTCCTCCGAAGCCTCTCCTCGCCAGGCTCCGTTCCCTGCGAGCGTCACGACGCACGGGGGCGGAGCCTGGTGGCAAATTAAAAAAAAAGTAAAAATCATAACACATACAGTACTGTAATCTTACAGATTACAGTACTGTATGAAATCATTTCACATCCCTTTTGTCCCCAGTGCTTTGGCCCATGCCCTGCATGCAGTTTTATATTATATATATATATATATATATATATATATATATATATATATATATATATATATATACTGTTCTTTCTGCCTGGAAACTGGAGATTGTCCATAGCAACCAAAAAGTGTCCCTTTACGTCAAAAGTGGCTTTAGACCAGCTAGAAAACAACGATAGTAAATTAGAACACTTGCAGAATTGAGCGATAGTGAATCGTGGGGAAATTTATTTTATTACTATTTATTTTTATTTTTTTTAATTATTTATTTTTATTTATTATATTATAATTTATGTTTTTGTGTTTCAAACTTTATAATACCCGGGATATCAACTAGACTCTTGTTTGGACAGATTTAAGTGTGTTATTGTTAATAATTACAGACCTACAATATAAAACGCCAAATTTCCATGCAAAATAATTGTACCGCTTTCAACATCTAAAATCCTAAATAATCATACCACCAGGGAGGTTAAGAACCTGGAATGTATTTAGCTGGGCTTCAATGTTGATGTGCCACTAAAAGCACCCATCTGACATCACCCCTATCTGGTCTTTTAGTGAACATTTATTGACCACTTTTTTTTTACTTTCTCCCGCAGCACTCTTATCTACAAGTTTGGAAGAACAGAAGAATTATGGTCCTGAAACATAGAATTTCATCTGTTTTTCCTGGTTTGACTGTTTTTTTTTTTTGCTGGTTATTGTTTATACATATCCGTTTATTTAAAACATTATAGCCTCAGTTTTAGCACAATCTCCAGCGAGGCAGAGAGTCATTTTACAACATGTTAGAATTGCCTGCTGTATCTCTGATAAGCTGGATCCTGTAATTTATTTTTGTATGAAGACCTGTGTTCAGAGGATGAAATGTCCTGCAGTGAATGATGTGGTTATTCATTTTCCAGCAGAGGGGTCATTTAAAGGATCAATGCATCCAAAGGTGATAATTTAATTTAGTTCTAGGTAGACTGGGTCATGTCCTGACTTTGTATATGGCCAGCTTCACATCTGTGTGGTGCGTTTTAGGTGCATTTTCCATGCGCTACCATTGAACTCTTTATAACTTGCGTTTTGATGACAGCTCATCATGATCGCAGCAAGCAGAGTTTTTTTAGCTACTTCAGCCCTTTGGGTGGTTCAGCGCAAGCTGATGGCTGTAGCAGCCACAGCATCTTGTGTTTGTCTTCTTTAGATGGCTCCTGGCTGTAAAGTCAAAGTGATCTCTTTCACAGTTGGGTTGGTGGGGGTGATTTTTATTAAAAACCAAAAAAAAAATTAAAGTACAGCCAAAGCTCGTTTGGCTGTACTTCTCCTGTGGATCATAGGAGTTCACTCTGCACTCCTGTAACCCGTTTTCAGCAGACAGCAGGCTGAAGCCCACAGCCGGCTGACGTCACAGACTCGGTCCAGTAGGATTGTGACCATGTGGTCTGGTTTCTGCCCACGTGCCTGGACTGGTATCCAGCTCAGCCTCTCAGCAAGGCGCTGAGAGCCTGAGCCAGCCGCTCCCGCCCCCTCCACAGCCCAGCACTCCAGTGAGCACGGATGGGGGGGGGGGGGGCAAAGCAGAGAGCTATTGACTGACAGTCGCCAGCTCTCTGCTCAGGGAGCTCTGAGAACTGAGCGTTTGGGACTGTTTGATTGTCTTCAAGCCGGCGACAGACAGATGCAGCATGATTCCCGAAAAAAAAAAAATCCCATACTTCTTTTTTAAACATAAACCCTGCAGATGCGCAGGGTGCGCACATTTATGTACACTGGGATTGAGGTATCACCACAAACGTTGGGAGTGAGAGCAATAATTCTAGCACCAAAGCTCGCAGTTAACTCCTAATTGATGAGTAGTAAAGCTTTTAAAACGTCTCCTATGGAGATTTTCAGGTACCATAGCTTTTCGCATGTTTGGTATCTATTTACCATATTTATGGACATATAAAACGTGCCAGCGTATAACACGCACCCCAATTTAAGAGGGAAGTTTCAGGAAAAAAAACTTTTTTTTTTAAATAAACCACTTTTAAGCAAAATATTGGTCAGTGAGAATCAATGCAGCCTGATTAGTGCCCATCTACAGCCTCAATGCAGCCTAATTTGTGCCCTTCTGCAGCTTCAGTGCAGCCTGATCTGTGCCAATCCGCAGCCTGATCTGTGCCAATCCGCAGCCTGATCTGTGCCCATCCGCAGCCTGATCTGTGCCCATCCGCAGCCTGATCTGTGCCCATCAGCAGCCTGTTCTGTGCCCATCCGCAGCCTGATCTGTGCCCATCCGCAGCCTGATCTGTGCCCATCCGCAGCCTGATCTGTGCCCATCCGCAGCCTGTGCTGTGCCCATCCGCAGCCTGTGCTGTGCCCATCCGCAGCCTGTGCTGTGCCCATCCGCAGCCTGTTCTGTGCCCATCCGCAGCCTGTTCTGTGCCCATCCGCAGCCTGTTCTGTGCCCATCCGCAGCCTGTTCTGTGCCCATCCGCAGCCTGTTCTGTGCCCATCCGCAGCCTGTTCTGTGCCCATCCGCAGCCTGTTCTGTGCCCATCCGCAGCCTGTTCTGTGCCCATCCGCAGCCTGTTCTGTGCCCATCCGCAGCCTGATCTGTGCCCATCCGCAGCCTGTTCTGTGCCCATCTGCAGCCTGATCTGCACCCATCTCCCCCATCAGTGCAGCTCACCATCTCTCATAGGAAATCACTGAGCCGTCATCTCCTGTTTACTCGGCTCTCAGTTGGCAGTCACATACACAGTCCCGCCTCCGCCATCGGCATTGGACCAGCTCCTGTGATAGACAGAAGACTGGTCCGATGCCGGTGGCGGAGGCGGGACTGTGTGTGTGACATGCGAGCTGAGTGAGAGCCGAGCGGAGAGCTGAGTGGAGAGGAGATGACGGCTCGGTGATTTTCGGCGCCACTCGCCCCCCTCCTTTCCCTCTGAGGTATGCTGTCAGCGTATAACACGCACCCGCGATTTTCCCATTTTCAGGGGGGAAAAATGTGTGTTATACGCCGATAAATACAGTACTTTACTTTACGCAACCCTATCTTTTATATCTTACCAAAAAATTGGGTATTAGGGTGTTGATTGACTACAACTGGAGAGTGCAAAATCTGTTGCAACTGTGCAAGCCAATCAGCGTCTACCTTCAGTTTGTTCAGTTAGGCCTCTTGCACACAATACTCCTGTTTGAGCATCTATTTTTCCAGCGTTTTTTTTTATTTATGTATTTGCGCGTATTTTCGCGCATATGCTTTCGCGCAATTTCACAAATTTATGAGTGCAAACTTATGTTTGCATTCACAATATGTTAATTTGCGCGCATGAGGCGTAAATTACTGAGCAAAAAATGCAGATTTTTCTATTTTATCTTTACTGAAGAATAGACGGCGCTTGTTTATGCGCCTGTGTGTATAGGCACATTACAATTAATGGGCTGTATTTTAACTCAGAAAAAAAATAAGCTGTACTGAGCTTTTCCAAGCTGCAGTGTGCAAGAGACCTTAAGCTTTGACAAAAAAACCTGTAAGCTGATTGGTTTCTATGCAGAGCTGCACCAAATTTTGCACTCTCCAGTTTTAGCAAATCAACCTCTGTGTGTGTTTGCAATAAAATACGTTTTATTATATTTTTCCTGAAAATATATGTTTGATAAACAGTTACGCAAATACCATGCAAAATTAAGAGTTGCAATTACTATCTTTTTACTCTACATGGCCCCTGCTTTAAAAAAAAAAAAAAAATATATATATATATATATATATATATATATATATATATATATATACCCTGTTTCCCCGAAAATAAGACCTAGCGTGATTGTCAGCGATGGCTGCAATATAAGCCCTACCCCCCAAATAAGCCCTACTCTGTTTCCCCGAAAATAATCCCTACCCTGAAAATAAGACCTACAAGGACTTTAACTAGGGCTTATTTGGGGGGTAGGGCTTATATTGCAGCCATCACCGACAACCGCGCTGGGTCTTATTTTCGGGGAAACAGGGTATATATATATATATATATATATATATATATATATATATATATATATATATATAATATTATATTGCTATTGGGGGGGGGGGGGGTAAAGTGATACTAAACACACACTGTTTAATTTACAGTGTCCCTTCTTTTACTGAATGTGGATGATGGTACTGTATTTTTTTAATTATTAAAAACTACCTCTTTCCTAATTGATATACAGCTGCCACATGACTCAGCTCTTTCCCAGCCTGTCTGCAGGGAAACTGTGGTAGGAGGAGCTTCTAGTCCTCTGCTGCTGGTCACATGTGCAAAATTTGAAAAAAAACAGCCTTTGGGATACAGAGTAAAAATAAATAAAATCACTAAGCTGTTTTAAATTGTCATACAAATATATATTTGAAACTAAATCTTTATTATTTTTTGGCAATAACATGATGTGGGCAGATTTTTTCCAGTCACAGGGTGTGCAATGCCCATACAGCCTGTGTCTTAGAATAACAATGAGGTGAAGCCTCCATTAGTCAACATATAATATCCCACCCCCATGGTGTAAAGCTGTTTAGAGGACACTGTCATTTACCACTGTGTGTATGCCCACATGTGTAACTCTAGTCACATGGGCTGCTCAGATGTGATAGTGAGGAAATGCTCAGGTTATAAAATACACTGAAAATGCAGCATGTGCAATAACAGCCAACATTGCTTTGCAAAATCCCCAACTGCAGTGGGGACATGGACAGAAGGGGGGATAGAGACCAGCAGGATCAACCAGTTTTTTTTTTTGCAGAATAGAGAAAACGAATCCCATAGTGACTGAGTATGAACCGCGTGTAATACACCATTTATTGATCGTTTTTAATTTTGTGGGTTTAATGACAGAAATATGGGCAAAAATGCAGATTTTTACATGTGTGCAAAAAATGGAAAAATTGCTCTAGAGCAGAAGTGGTTAAACGCACTGCAGTTAAAATGCACCTAAAGCACACAGGTGTGAACAGGGCCTAAATCGAAGTTATTGCAACAGTGAGATCTCCCTGATGCAACTCTTAGCAGTAAAGCTGACCATACACAGCTCGGATTTCAGCCAAATCCTGCTGAATTGGCCAAAGTTCAAGCCAAAGGTGGCCCTGTTGGCCCCACCCAGCTCAACAAACTTTGATGGAAAATGTCAGCCAAACAGGGGTAAATTGTTGGCCCAACATTGACTCCAGTCAATCGGATGCAGTCACTGTTCAGGTATTCAGATAGCCACAAGTGTTGTGGCCCTCTGAATACAGTAATCAGCAGTGGAGATTTCTTCATCTACACTATTTAGCATAGATGGGTAGAATAGACTGATTTCTCTTGCTTAGTTTGTGCCACTGAGCAAGAGAAATCTTAATGTAGCCTAAAGCCGGTCGTACATGGATCAAAATTCAACTCAGGGAGCAGCCGACTTTTAATCCATGTATGGGCATGCTATTTTTACCCAAGTCGATCTATTGATCAACTTGGGTACCACCAGCCTGTCGGATTTTTCTGCATGCCATTATTGCCAGCGGCTATAGCCTCTAGCAGTAATCATTGTATTCTGCTGCCCGGGAAGGCTCCACACGCCCCCCCTCCTCCCGCTGAAAGAATACAATAGTGCTGCATGGTGGAAGGAAAAAAAAATGACATCATCTATGGGCTGCGACACGGGACGAATGTCGGGAGACAACAGCCAGTTAAAGAAAAAACGTCCGACATTCGGGCCATGTGTATGTCAGTCTCTCAGACAGATGCTGTCCCCCTGTCAGAACACAACAGCTCAGTAGGGGGGGGGGGGGGGGGTCGCTGGACTAACCTCACAAACTAATAGTGTGTACCCAGCCCCTCATAATGGCCACAACTGTTATGCGCCCCCTGGAGCTCAATGCAGAGGTTCTCCAACAACATTCACTGAGAGATGTGTAAGGATAGCATAATGAACAGCCAACCACCCTCCCATGGTAATCCACAGCGACCCCGTCAGAATTCTGGAGAACCCCAATGACACACACACAACAGGCAGCTTTCGTGTGCAAAGTGAGTCTGAGCTCTTTATTAAGATATCTTTTATATGTGAGATACAACACAAGAAAGGAGGGGTAAACTCGCTCCTAAGTTTCTAATGCCGCGTACACACGATCGGAAATTCGGCCAGCAAAAGACCGATGAGAGCTTTTGGTCGGAAAATGCGACCGTGTCTATGCTCCATCGGATTTTTGCTGGTAGAATCCCCGCCAGCAAAAGATTGAGAGCAGGTTCTCAATTTTTCGGTCGGAAAAAGTTCCTATCCGAAAATGCGATTATCTGTACGAATTCCGACGCCAAAAATTCCTACACATGCTCGGAAACAATTTGACGCATGCTCGGAAGCATTGATCTTCATTTTATCGGCTCGTCGTAGTGTTGTACGTCACCACGTTCTTGATGGTCGAAAGTTCAGAGAACTTTTGTGTGACCGTGTGTATGCAAGGCAAGCTTGAGTGGAATTCCGTCGGAAAAACCACCCAAGTTTTTTCCGACGTAAAATCCGCTTGTGTGTACGCGGCATAAGGGTTAACCAGGCTTCTACAGAGAGATTTTATTTCATCATTAGTTTTAGGCAGCTGAAAGGAATTTACAAAGATAGCTTATCTGCATAGACTACTGAGAATTAGTCTAAACACAATGAGTCATACAATGAGAATTTTAATTAAAAGTTGGCTCAAGCAAAAAGGTCTAAAACTCTAAGGGCCCTTTCACACTGGGGCGGGGGCGGTGTTGGTGGTAAAACGCCGCTATTATTAGCGGCGTTTTACCGTCGGTATTCGCCCACTAGCGGGGTGGTTTTACCCCCCGCTAGCGGCCGAGAAAGGGTTAAATACCACTGCAAAGCGCCTCTGCAGAGGCGCTTTGCCGGCGGTATAGCCGCGCCGTCCCATTGATTTCAATGGGCAGGAGCGATGAAGGAGCGGTATACACTCCTCTCCTTCACCGCTCCAAAGATGCTGCTAGCAGGACTTTTTTTTCCCATCCTGCTAGCGTACCGCTCCAATGTGAAAGCTCTCAGGGCTTTCACACTGGAATTAAGGCAGCGGCACCTTCGGGTCGGTTTGCAGGCGCTATTATTAGCGCAATAGTGCCTGCAAACCGCCCCCAGTGTGAAAGGGGCATAAGGAGAAGGAAGTGTAAGATAAGGCACATACATTCTTTAAAAACAAGCTTATAGAATGGAGGGGAGATTACAAAATGGAGTTGCAGTTGATCATATAGCTCTATTACAATCCCCTCTTAAGTCATAAAAAATGACTTGCTTTACTAAAAGATGTAAGAACCTTCTTCTTCTTTTTTTTTTTTATAGATGCAAGACTCAAAATTTAGACAAAAACTTTAACCCAAACAGCCCATTTGATCGGACAGACATAGCCCATATGGCTATATTTAAAAGAGGAAAAAAAAAAATACAAGAAACAGTCAGGTGATTTCATTCTCCGGCATTTACTTAACACTGAAATATCACTTTTGGGTGGCTTGACCTTTTGACAATTTTAGGTTGTATGCAGACTAGTGACCAGAACACTTTATCCAGGACCACCAGTCTGTGTTTCTCTTGGAACTGGCATGTCTTCTCTGTCCACTTAGACTAAATTCACATGGCTGTGACATAAAAATGTTACTGATCATTGTGGATGGCACCTTTCTCTGTTACATTAATCGACTGCAGAAGGGATACAGATTCCACATCCTGCTGACTGGCTGGTAAAAGAGCAGCAGCATACTGGTGAGGTGATCTCTCTGTTCTCTCCTCCTGTTAGCACATCTGCATGCAGCACACATGATTGGCTTGTAGCCTTGTCCCAGTCTTAGTGTTGCTGTGTAGGAGGTTGCAAGAGACCAATATCAAGTCAAGGTCCGGTACTTCCATTCGTTTAATTAAAAAAGATCAATTTAATGATAACCCATGGATACTTAACTGCTTCAATGTGTGTCTAATAACTGCCTGGGGTTCTGTTTTAAAGGATCCATATAAAGCTGAAATCCAGTTTGGCTGGATGCTGCTGGTATAATTCATCCGATACTCTCAAATCTCAGACTAAAGTCTCTGTTTCCACCTCTGCATCATGGAGAATTACATCTGCTATAGAATGAGGGAGTCAGGAACCTGGACATAGAGATCTTGTAGCCTCGTAGGACCCCAAATTTAAAAGGCGTATGCCCCTCTGCTGTAGATTTGTTTTAACCACAAAATGACTGCAGTACGACATTTATATAGAACAGTATTTTTCATTCACGCATTTACTGCCAAGTTTTCATCTGCTGTATTCCTTTTTAATGTACTTTTATCCGTAGCATTACAATTGATTGGTGTACTGATGTGTGCTGAGACATTATTGCTGTAAGTGTATCTCTCCTATGCGTGTAGTAAACCCATTCGGGCTCATTTACTAAGACTGGAGAGTGTCAAATCTGGTGCAGCTCTGCATAGAAACCAATTCAGCTTCCAGGCTTAATTGAACAAGCTGAAGTTAGAAGCCGATTGGCGACCATGCACAGCTGCAACAGATTCTGAGTGCTCCAGTTTTAGTAAATCAACTCTATTGAGCCTATTTATAAAGGACCAATCTGTTAAATCAGTTTTAATATTCCAGGCTTCCCGCCTTTATTTTCACTTGGTGATCCTGCCAATAACACTCTTCCTGTCCTAGGCTGACAGTGCTGACGTACTGTACTGTACATCTGGAGAAGCAGCATTATCACTTTAGCACAAGGAGTATGTTAGGACTACAGAACACCTCCTCACCTCCTCATTGTCATACCACAGGCAGAGGTGTTCTGTAGTCCAGAGAGAGACCTGAGAGCAATGCTAAGCAATCTAGCATGACAACAAAAATTCACTATATTGTATCAGGGTAACAGATACGAAATAGGACCATGGAACCCTGTCACCTTACATAGTCTTTAGACATACCTGAGAACAGTGTCAGTGCAGGGAGAGAACACAAAGGCTCGCAAGGTTTCTGGCAGGATCAACAGGTAGCTTTTTAACTTATTGAACACAAATAATAAAACACTTTTGACGGTATATTTAAAGTGGAAGTCCATGATAAAAATAAAATCCGTGCATCTATAGACACCCACATTCTAAACCCTTACTTATCTAGCCCTGTAAAGATAAAATCGCTATACATACCTTTTCTGAAGGCGATCCGACCCGATCTCCAGCGGCAGAAGCTCTGCAGAGGACACTGTGAAATGAATGGGGAGTGATGTCACCCATAGACTTACTTATGGGGCTTCTGTTGTCGGACGTGTCCTCTGCACCCGCCTACACAGAGAAGCCCCGGCTGACAGCTCAGCGTGGGATCGGGTCGGATCGCCTGCAGAAAAGGTATGTATACTGATTTCTTCTTTACAGGGCTAGATAGGTTAGTGTTAGATCATGGGTGTCTGTAGATGCAGGGATTTTAGTTTTAGCATGGACTTCCACTTTAAAGTATATCCAAATCCAATTAAAAAAAAAAAATGTATACAGTAGGGGGAGGGTTAACACCACTGGCAGTTTTTTGTTTGCCACCTGTGTCTCTGAGATTTTACTTCACTTCCTGTCCTTTAGACTTAGAGGGGGTTTTACTCAAATCTGGTGCAGCTTTTATTGCAAGAGCTTAACTGAACAAGTTGAAGTTAGAAGCTGATTGGCTACCATGCACAGCTGCACCAGATTTTGAGTGCTCCAGTTTTAGTAAATCCACCCCCGAAGTGAGAGGGTGAAAGAATATCTTTCGAATGTGAGCGATATTCTCCCTTAGGCTTGGTTCACACCTACAGGTGCAACCAAGCGCGGGCGCGTTCCTGCGCGTGATGTGTAAAGCAGCTCTTTCATTTCAGTGGGCTGCCCCAGAAGTGGGAGATCCGGAAAAGGATCCCCACCACTCTTTTTTTTCCAAAAATGCATTGCCCTGAATCACATGGTACTACACCACTCGGCAGTTTGGCATGCTTGAAAATGTATCGCAGATGCATGGGGGTGCCATTACCAATGACAACGCATTTCTCTGTGTGTCAGGAAAGCGATTTTGCAAGCGTTTCCAACATGCAAAGGTCTGAAATGTCCCTACTGTAAGATTTCTTCTCTATTCCTGTCCTGGTGGCAGCTCAACATTTTGGATTCCCTCTCACTGTTCTATCTACTGACATTGGTGATCAGGAAAATTAGAGAGGGTAAATCTCCTAAAAGGGACACAGACGGCAATAAAAGCCTGACATTTGATCTAACCTTTCCCCACTCCATCCAAATATACAAAAATGTTTTGCCTTTAGTCATGCTTTAAGGCAGTGGACTCCAAACTGCGGCTCGGGGGCCGGATGTGGTCTTTTGCTTGCCTTTAGCTGGCCCTTGGGGCACTATTTCGCCAACTGACACAAAGGAACAGCATCATTCCCCCTACTGACACCATCAATGGGACAGTATTCTTCTATTGATGCCAACAATGGGGCACTATTTCTTCCATTAAATCCAATGATGGAGCACTGACGTTCGGGGATTTTCTGCTCTCAATGGCCACAGTCCGGCCCACCTAAAGCCTGAAGGCTAGTAAACTGGCCCTTTGCTTAAAAAGTTTGGAGACCCCTGCTTTAAAGTGATCGTTCACCTTTTCAGAAAAAAATAAAAGGTGCATTAACACCCTACAGTCTCCCCACCCCCCTGGTCTGTGCTGCACTTACCTCTTTGGATGACACATTTTTACTATCCACGTTCCTCTTTTTACCCTAGGGCAGCTGGAATGAATCAAAGTGGTTCTAATTGGTTAGCATGGTCACGTAGCAGTGCCGACCAATTAGAAGCGCTCTGGTCTGTCCCAGTGTCTCCCTAGGGAAATTAGCAAATATTGCAAAGCCCAGGACCGTTGCACCAGGCTACATGGAAGGTGAACTGTATCATCCATGGAGGTAAGTGCAGCGGGGACCTTGGCAAGAGTGTTGGTTCACCTTTTCGTTTTTTTTTTTTCAGAAAAGGTGAACTGTCTCTTTAACAGACCAGAAGGGAGCAAATAAGAGACGTGTATTGTTACAGTTTCCATACATGTTAGTAGTGGAAATTTAAAAAGAATGTCGAGTTGTCGTTGGGAGTTTTACTTCTTGTACACATTGGGGGAGATTTACATCTTGTACACATTGGGGGAGACTTACTAAAACTGGTGCATGCAGAATCTGGTGCACCTCTGCACAGAAACCAATCAGCTTCCAGCTTTTATTGTTAAAGCTTAATTAAACAAAGTGAAGTTAGAAGCTGATTGGCTACCATGCACAGCTGCACCAGATTCTGAGTGCTCCGGTTTTAGTAAATCTCCACCTTTGTGGACACTGTTTATTCATAAACTGTCATAAATTAAAAGAAAGCCATGCAAGATTTTCAGTGAAATAAAAGACGGGTATTGAATTGGTCTTTATAAATAAGCCCCAATGTCTATCTCAGCCACACTGACGTCGCCTGAACTGTGAACTCAAAGTACAAATGTTACAATAGCTGCACTAGCTCTCCGTAGGAACGAATATAACATACCCCTACGTAGCTGGCACGAGCATGCAAATCTCTGTAGAAAATTGCCTCGTGTCATTAATCCTTGATTCACCAACACACTGAACATTGTCTGTAATGGGCTTTTATTGTGGCTAAACAACACTTATTATGCATGCACTTCAAAAAGTTTAATGCCCTGAATTGCAGCACAAGATTTTGTATGAGTAACGGATTGCTTTTTTTAAATAATGCATGATGCTTAAATGGGTATGAAGAAGAGGTAACAGTAAAGTGCACCTGTCTCTTATATTAATTTAAAATTTCGTAGTTCATAACGGCAGATCGTTCATGGGTGACAGTATCTCATTGTGCAGCATTTATCAAAAATAAAGGTGACCTGACCCTTTAAATAGTAAAGTGTATTTTCAGTAAGTACACTTTTTATTTCATATATACATTTATCTAAAAACTTTTTTATTTTGACGTGCCATCTGTTGTATATTTTGGTAATTGTAGTTTGTATAGAGAAGTGTAAATGCTCCCTCTAGAGGTCATCTGTATATCAGGGAATGTGGTCAGCATCACTTGCTTCATGACTGTTTGGGTAGCCATAGTTAGCTCAGATAAGCTCAGGTAGTCGATTAGTTTTCAATCAGGTCTGACCTGACCAATAGACTTGCACTGAAAGAGAGTAGTGAAGCACTATTAAACAGGACCAGGGCCTGCACATGTAATGAGCAAACATGGCCACCCCCATGTACACGTATGTATTAACAAAACTATATAGAGAAACGAGGTTTTTAACATTTAATAGTCATTGATCACATTTACATTAAGCTAAATATAATTGGGAAATGCCATAGTTTCCTTTTAAGGGGCCTATAGAAATGGGATGATATATACTGGATTTAGCCAATGATCGTTTGGTCTATGCAGATAACCATGATTTGTGGAATTGACAGTTGGCTGGGCTGTACTGTTTGGCCTCTGCGGTGGAGATGCTTAGCTGGTGCCCCTGCTCCATAGACACACCATTGTTCTATAACTATATGCAAACCATCAAGTCTTATTTTTTTACCTGCCCTCGCTCCTGTAAGATAATCCCTGTGCAGCCTGCTGGGAGTTGTACAGCCCCTTCCCTAAGGGCCCATTCACACTATGCGGTTGCAGTAATAATGCAAGCTCTACCACAGTGCTCAGCAACACATGTTAAATGATTTGGTACGATTCAACGCCATTCATTTTGTTTTACAAAGAGATTTGAGTTTTCAAGAAAGCAGTGTACAGAGAACAAGGCACAATAAAAGCGTGCAAATAGTACATCAAAATTAAGCATAAAGCGTAACAAGTCTCAAGTACCCGGAAAAGTGTACTAGTAGAAGCAGATAGCAATTACCACCAAATGGTGGCCAATCAATTCATAACAGGAGAGCCAAACACGGTGCATACGCCGATAAGGATTGCACATTGCTGTAGATAACGAGCACCCCAGTTTGTAAAAAGAAAGTAAAAAAAGGGTGGGAAAGGCCAAATGACCCCTTTGGGGGCATTCAAACAGGAAGAGATAAGAGGGAAGAGAAGAAATGAAAAGTGTGAGGAGAGCAGAAATGGAAGAGAAGAAAATAGAGCTTGACTGGGAGTAAAGGGAAAGGAGAGAGAGAAAAGGGGTCCATGAGGATTCTCTAGTGGTCCAATCCAGCTGCAGCATTTTTAGGCTATAGCGCAGTGGTTCTGAACCCTGTCCTTAAGTACTCCCAACAGGCCATGTTTGCAGGTATTCCTTTATCTTGTCCAGGTGCTTTAAATCAGAGTCAATGGCTTGGTATTTTGGACAGGTATTTTACCTAAGAGAAATTCCCAAAACCTGTCCTGTTTGGGGGGTGGGGTACTTGAGGACAGGGTTGAGAACCACTGCAATAGAGTACCGTCACACAGAGAGTAAGGTTTGGTCACTGTTCACCTGGGCATTATATGAGATCCAGGGGTCCCAAACTCTTAGCAATTTAGCATGGGTATCATCCAAGATGTAGATGAGCTTCTCATGCACCATAATGCCCCATAGCCTATGTTCCAATGCAGCTTCTGATAGATGTGTGTGGCAGTTCAGTGCTCATTAGTGCGTTGATTTGCAAAGCATGGCCCTCGGAAGGTGCGTTGCGGTGCCATTCAGAATATAAGTACTGTAATGCACCAACACACTCAATGTGCATTGTGATAAGGTGTGCAGTAACGTGTGTGTTACTGCAGTGCTGTAGTGTGAACAGGCCCTGTGTGTGTCCTGTCCTAGCTCTGTTTCTTCTGTGCATGTGCAGAAAAATTGCCATTCATAGCTATGGAAAGACCGTCCACCATTAGGATGAGCAATAGACTTTCTTTCCAGCATAATAGAGATTCTTGGCTAAAGAAGAAGAGCCCGACGGCTGTGTGGCTCCCAGCAGGCCACAACTCAAAAATTTCCATGGGCCACAGATAGGCAATTTGGACTTGGGTGGGGGAACATATAAAGAAATAACTACAAAAATAGTACATCTGTTCCATAAAAAGCTTGCTGAAGCAATACAAACATGGATTTTATTGGTAAAATATTTAAAAGTAAATTTTGAAAGAATTTTATTTTCCCAGTCATGGTAGCATAAAGGACCACCAAGGTCTCTTGACTGCTTCAGATCCCAGCTACTCTTGACCAGTTAGATCAGATTATACAAGTAAGGTGCATGGGAGATGGCTCTGCTATTCGCCTCCAAACACTGGGATTTTAGAATACTGTTCCCTCACTGTATTGCAGTAAATTTTTTTATCTAAAAGGCAGGAAGAGTTACCTCAGTACCGTATTGTGCCACACCATAATATTTAGGTCCAAATACAAGTCAATCTGTTTGCAAAGTCAACGCGTTTCAGAAGCTTTGCCTCCCTTCATCAGGGCTTGTAAAACGTGAAGCAATAAAACAATGTATGCAAACTCAATATTCAGTCTATAGATTATACTGAGATGAGTTTGCACAGCAATCCGCCAGCAGCTGGTTCAAGCAGCCCTTGAACGAACTGAAGATGGCTGCTTGAACCAGCTAATGATGGATTGCTGTGCAAACTCCTCTTAATATAATGCAACTAGAGATTGATTTTTGAGTCCACATACACCAGGGTTTCTCAAACAGGGTTCTGTGGAACCCTAAGGTTCCCCCAGAGGTTGCTAGGGGTTCCTTGAGCAATGAGAAATGTCTCCCTCTCAGATAAGTTCCCACTGACACCATTGATCTTTTTAGCTATTTGTAAAGGTGGGAATTCTTCCCAATGACCACACATGTAAGGAGCATCCTTTCTACTGACCACTACACTAATGTATCATGAGTTGTAGATGCAGTAATCTTTAGCAGGGGTTCCCTGCAACTGAAAAGGGTTCCTCTGTGTTGAAAAGGTTGAGAAAGGCTGACATACTCCATTTCATTGTTTGACGATTTCTAAGCCCCGATGAAGGTTACAGCCCCTGCAATGTGTTGGCTTTGCACAAATAATTTGCCATTGGAATATGCATATATTTGGACTTGAATATTATGTTGTGGTGTTTGGTTCTAAACTACTGACTTTGCAGTAATAGCTTTGCTGAGGTGCCGGACTGGTTTGTCTGAGGCTTCTCTCAGCTGAATATGATTTTAATGGAATATATTTGAAGATAAACTGATTGTGAGTCAAGGCACTGTATCCATTACAGGCACATTAAGTGTGCATCAAATGTTTTAGCAACTGAGACTACCTTATTTAATCAGCTGTATATTATAAGTGTGTATATCATTGGCTGAAGCTGGGCCCTTTGTTGTAGCATACAAGGCCTCTGAGCAGTCTGTTTATGACAGAGTCCAGGGGATCATGGGATATGAAGCCCGCAGCAGATTCCTGTGATCTTGAAAGCTCTTGAACAAATAGTTTGTGCTGTTGGTAATGGCTGTATATTAAAATAATATGAATGTAAATTAACCACTGTGTTACACTAATGTGTTTTCAACTTGCTGCCTGTAACTTAACCTTTAATAAAGCCAACTCTACCTTATTAGAAGACTCTTCGGCTTCCATTGACTGTTTTCTGATACAGCACATAAACACTGATAATAGGCTTATTCAAAATGTAGTGCAAAGAAAAGTAACCAATAGCAGCCAATCAGAATTCCTGTTACTGAGATCCGACCAGTACAAGATGGAGTATCTACGGCTGCTCAGGGTAGTCCATTTTGTATCCAAATGCTAGCAGACGGAATCTCTTTGCTGAACAAGAAGGTATAAAAAAATCACCTATACACTCTGTGTCTTATTTTTCTATTCAATAATGAAGTATGCTTTTGGGTGTGTGTGTGGTTTCTTTTTTTGTTTTTTGTTTTTATTGATGATTTTGGGCTTTTCCCAATTACTGCAGTTTGAATTTTGGACTAAATAAAGGGAAGCTCCAACTTGTTTTCAAACAATACGTTTGTGCATGAACTACCACACAGTGCCACATTTTCAGTAACTGGTTATACATGCAGAATTATGTGACTGTAAGTCCTCAGCTAGAGAGAGCTACCGCCCACATAGTTTTTTTTTTTTAATTCCTTCAAATACTTTATTGTAACATGAATCCATTTACAATATCAAGTTAAAGCATGAAAAAGGAAAAGGTGAACCGACTCCAAATATCTTGGCTGCACCTCTGGATCCCGCTGCGCATAGGGTCTGTGTTGCTGGTGTAGTGGTCCATATGACATACACCGCAATACACATCTCCATGGTGAGTACCCATCATAGTCATGAAAAATAAAGGAGAAACAGTTTGGGACTTTGAGTGAGGCGATGACCTGGTAAGGTCCAGTGCCTCTTCCCTATCTAATAAAAAAGTAGGGACGGGGAAGTGGGACTTTATTTAAAGTCCCACTTCCCCATCCCTGCTTTTTTTATAGTCATGAAAAACACATCAACAGCATCCATTTAGACATGCATGTTTCTCCCTGTTGCAGATTTTAGCTGTGCAATCTGCTGATTAGTTGCTTGAGCATGCATGTCTAAAGGGATGCCAGGTACTGTATGTCTTCTTTCATATAACGCTCAGAAAAAAAATGATTGGTGGCAGTGAAAGACAACAGCTGCGAGAGGTGGACAATGACAGTATAGATCATGATGATTGAATTTGTTCAGACAGGAAAAAAAGGTGGGTCTAAACTGCAACAGCTTTAAAGGGTTTTATTGTGGAGATGCAATTTCAAAGAATTGAGAGCAATCCGTTGCAGCAAAGAAGAGGACTTGCTACAAATGTGGAAGAAAAAAGTAAGGTTGGAGTTCAGCTTTGATATGAATTTTCAGTACTGGGTGGGCTTATCATTTAAATTATTCCACCCAAACACAGAAAAGGACTGAAATATGTCCAAGAATATTGAGAACCTTGCCTTCTGGTGATTTTGGTTGGGTGTACAGATAAACATTAGTCGTAGATATTATGTGTCATATCTGAGCATACATTATTTATTCCGGTTTAAAGTTTAAAAACGATGCTACATTATAATATGCATAAGAAACACCCATTATCTACATTCCTAATAAAGGAATAGAGGGTTGGGTGCCAAGTATAACATCAAATACCAAAAAAAAGGCAGGATAAAGGTTCCTGTCACAAAATCAATGTCCCCTGATGTAAAGCCAATGTCAATCACATCGCCGAGTCTTGTAGATCCACGTCAATCACCCACTGCCAAGCGATATTTACCCACCACTACTCCCATAACCAATAACAGATCCCCAGTCATCGGACCAGACAGGGGTGCTGCTTGACATCATTGACTTTATTGTGAATTAAGAAATGAATAACAAGACTCGTATTTGGAACCTTCTGAGCATCAGTATCTGTATTGGACTGTTCACTCACTGAAGTTCCGAACATTTCATATTTACATTAGTATGAATGGATTTTTAGGTCATTAACAGTATGCCTTCGATTTCTGCATGGCAATCTATTACAAGAGAATTTTTTTCTTTTGGTATTTGTAGGTTTAGAACTTGTGTCAGGTTTGTATTGCTGGCTGTTTCACTACTAGAGATATTTACCTTCTCTTTTTGCTGTGATGTTTGTTGCTTGGACTAAATATTCCAAAATGTGGTGCAAAGTTGAAAGCTCCCCAATGAGACACTTTTGGCAAATAAACTGAAGGGGGTTTTATTCAATCTCTACTACATCCATCAGTTCAAAAACAATAGTTTGTTCTTTAGATATACACTTGAAAGAGATAGAATTCAAGGGTGTGCCACATAGTTTGCAAAGGAGGGTATAATATCATTAGTAGGTACCATCATCCTAAATATGAATAAGACAAAAAGTGGGGTTGAAAGAGAAACCAGAGCAGAGACCTCTCCAATAGGGTCCTGCCTCTTTCAGAAGGAGCGGGACTGTTACGGTACCATGAGGAGAAGAAGACTTTGTTTAAAAAAAATAGTAAATTGCTGTAACAATCACTAAATGTTTTTGTGTATGTTAAATCATGATAATGTATATTACATGTCCCCTGCAGGACTTTTTATTGTCATTTTGAAATAAATTTACTATTTTTTTAAACAAAGTCTTCTTCTCCTCATGGTACCGTAACAGTCCCGCTCCTTCTGAAAGAGGCAGGACCCTATTGGAGAGGTCTCTGCTCTGGTTTCTCTTTCAACCCCACTTTTTGTCTCATACACTTGAAAGAGACCAGCTTAAATTATTTTTAGAACACTGAAAAGACTAAGGTTTCAACATGGATTTCTGAAAATTGTGTAATCTATCTGTTTAGGTAGGTGGAAAGAAATCTGCAAAGCTCTGCAATATGTTTCCAAAACAGAGCAGCCTTATTGAACCTTTTTACCATGGAGGGACATTTGAAATAATTATTTGCACATTGTGGTACGTTAGCCACGCCACATTGGTGGTCAATGAGAGACAGTCCCCTTAAGCTTGGTGGTCAATGGAAAGAATGCCCTGTTATTATGGTGGTTGTTGAAAAGAATGGCCAGGTGGTCAGTGTAATGCCCCTATCAATTGTGGGACATTGGGGAGAATGCGCTTTTCATTGGTGATCAGCATAAAGGAGGAAAGGATGCTCCTTAAAATGGTGGTCAGTGGAAAGGATGTTCCTCACATTGGTGATCAGTGGAAAGGATGCTCTTTACATTGGTGGCCAGTGGAAAGGGTGCTCCTAATTCCGCGTACACATGAGCGGACTTTACGGCAGACTTTATCCGGTGGACTTTTCGACGGACTTTCCGAATGAACGGACTTGCCTACACACGATCAACCAAAGTCCGCCGGATTCGTAGGTGATGACGTACGACCGGACTAAAACAAGGAAGTTCGTAGCCAATAGCTGCCCTAGCGTTGGTTTTTGTCCGTCGGACTAGCATACAGTCGAGCGGACTTTTCGACCGGACTCGAGTCCGTCGAAAAAATTTGAAATATGTTTCATTTCTAGGTCCGTCAAACTTTTGGGGAAAAAAAGTCAGCTGGAGCCCACACACGATCGAATTGTCCGATGAACTCCAGTCTGCAGGACCAAGTATGCCGTAAAGTCCGGTCGTGTGTACGAGGCATTACATTGCTTGTCAGTGGAAAGGATGCTCCTTACATTGATGGTCAGTGGAAAGAATGCTCCTTACATTGGTGGCCAGTGGAAAGGATGCTCCTTACATTGGTGGCCAGTGGAAAGGATGCTCCTTATATTTGTGATAAGTGGAAAGGTTGCTCCTTACATTGGTGGCCAGTAGAAAGGATGTTCCTTACGTTGGTGAGAAGTGGAAAGGTTGCTCCTTACATTGGTGGCCAGTAGTAAGGATGTTCCTTACATTGGTGGCCAGTGGAAAGGATGCTCCTTATATTTGTGATAAGTGGAAAGGTTGCTCCTTACATTGGTGGCCAGTAGTAAGGATGTTCCTCACATTGGTGGCCAGTGGAAAGGATGCCCCTTACATTGGTGATAAGTGGAAAGGATGCTCCTTACATTGGTGATAAGTGGAAAGGATGCTCCTTACATTGGTGATAAGTGGAAAGGATGCCCCTTACATTGGTGATAAGTGGAAAGGATGCTCCTTGCATTGGTGGTCAGTGGAAAGGATGCTCCTTACATTGATGGTCAGTGGAAAGGAAGCCCTCCCTTACATGATCATTGGTGTCAATGGTTTCCTACTGGAGAAAAAAAGAAGAGAAGCTCCAATGGACCTGTGCCACTGGCTTTGTCAAGCATTATTGGTGCCAGAACTAGGCAGGCGCCATCAGGTGGGAGTTTGATCCACCACTGCTCAAGGAACCCCTAACAATCTCTAGAGGAACCCTGATTGAGAAAGTCTGCAAAAGAGAGTAAAGCTGGCTATAGGCCTTCAAGGCAATCCATTGCTATAACAGCGTTCCCATAAAATATAAATATATACATTTTTTTTCTTTACATTTTTATTAAAAAGATAAATGTGATTGATGGACTGTCTGCTTCACTATACAGTAGCAGAATATACAGTGAATACATTATGGGGGAGATTTACTAAAACTGCAAAGTGCAAAATCTGGTGCAGCTGTGCATAGAAACCAATCAGCTTTCACTTTTTATTGTCAAAGACCAGGACCGTTTCACCAGGCTACGTGGAAAGTGAACTGTATCATCCATAGAGGTAAGTGCAGCAGGAACCTGGGTTAGGGTGGGGGGCAGGGTGGCGAGTTTGTAAGGTGTTAGTTCACCTTTTCATTTTTTTATGAAAAGGTGAGCAATCACTTTAACAGTTTAAAAAGAGCAAATAACAGTTTCCATACACTTTAATTTTAGCAACGGAAAGCTAAAAAAGTAACTTCAAGGTGACAGTTTTACATCTTGTACACTGAGATTTACTAAAACTGGCTCATGCAGAATCTGGTGCAGCTCTACAAACCAATCAGCTTTCAGGTTTTTTTCTCAACGTTTCATTGAACAAGCTGAACTGCTACCATGCACCGCTGCACTAGATTCTGAGTGCTCCAGTTTTAGTAAATCAACCCCTATGTTTCGATATAAACAGCCTGATCGGTTTATATCTCACTTCACAGTACTTTCAAAGAACATACGAGTGGAGGGAATAAACGCGATATATCTGCTAAAATGGGACTGGGACTATCAGAATAATCCAAATATGACATTTTCAGTGTAGAAAAGACCTGTGCAAACCCAACCAATGGTAAAATCCCTTAAAGCCCAACTCCAACTTTTTTTTGTTTTGAAAAGGTCTTTCAGGGGGTTAATAAAATAACCTGAGAAGCACTCTGATGGGTACACCTGATGTGATGATGACACGTGATGTAAAGTGGCACTATGATGAGGACACCTAATGTAAGAGGGCACTCTGATGGGGACAAATGATGTAAGGGGGCACTGTGAGGGGGAAGCCTGATGTAAAGGGGCACCCTAATTGGCACACCTAATGTAGAGGAGCACTCTGATGGGCAAAACTGATGTGATGGGGACACCTGATGTAAAGGGACACTCTGATGGGGACAAATGAGGTAAGGGGGGGGACACACTGATGGAAGAAACCAGATCTAAGGGGGGCTTCTGATGCAAAAACCCAATGTAAGTGTGCACTCTGACTGAAAAAAACTTGATGTAAGGTGGCATTCTAATGGGCACAACTGATATGATGAGTGATGAGACCAAAATTGAGCTTTTTGACCACAACCATAAACATTACATTTAGAGAGGAGCCAACAAGGCCTATAATGAAAGGTACACCATTCCTACTGTGAAACACGTAGGTGGATCGCTGATTTTTTGGGGATGTGTAAGCTACAAAGGCACAGGAAATTTGGTCAAAATTGATGGCAAGATGAATGCAGTATGTTATCAAATAATACTGGAGGAACATTTGCATTCATTAGCCAGGAAGCTGCGCATGGGACGTACTTGGACATTCCAACATGACAATGATCCAAAACACAAGGCCAAATCGACCTGTCATTGGCTACAGCAGAATAAAGTGAAGGTTCTGGAGTGGCCATCTCAGTCTCCTGACCTCAATATCATTGAGCCACTCTGGGGAGATCTCAAATGTGCAATTCGTGCAAGACAGCCCAAGAATTTACAGGAACTGGAGGCTCTTTGCCAAGAGGAATGGGCAGCTTTACCATCTGAGAAGATAAAGAGCCTCCTCCACAAATACCACAAAAGACTTCAAGCTGTCTTGATGTTAAAGGGGGCAATACACGGTATTAAGAACTGGGGTATGTAAACTTTTGATCAGGGTCATTTGGGTAGTTTCTATTGTCATTATGATTTAAAAAGAGTAAACACAGTTGATTGATAATAAATGGCTTCAGCCAAACACTAACCATGAGTGAAAGAAATGTTTTTGTGTTATCATTCATATTCTCTGAAAAATGGCCAAGAAATCATAAATTCTGCCAGGGTATGTAAACTTATGAGCACAACTGTAACTACTTGCCGACCAGCCACCGCAGATGTACTGCGGCAGGTTGGCATGGCTGCGGGAATCACCGTCATTGTACGTCGGCCGCTTTAGGGAGCAATAGGGGGTGCGCACGTTCTGACAGGGGAGTAGAGAGAGATCTGCTGTTCCTAGTGATCAGAAACAGCGATCTCTCTCCTCCTCCAGTCTGTACACTCCCCCTACAGTTAGAAACACCTTCCAAGGGGATACTAAACTCCTTGAGCGCCCCTAGTGTTAACCCCTTCCCTGCCAGTGACATACAGTAATCAGTGGCTATTTTTAGCTCTGATCACTGTATAAATGCCACTGGTTCCAAAAAAGTGTCAAAAGTGTCCGATCTGTCCGACGCTGGAGTCCACGCTAAAAATCTTTGATTACTAGTAAAAAAAAAAAAATATTATAAAAATGCCATAAATCTATCCCCTATTTTGTAGACGCTATAACTTTTGCACAAACCAATCAATATACGCTTATTGCGATTTTTTTACCAAAAATATGTAGAGGAATATATATTGGCCTAAACTGATGAAGAAATTCATTTTTTTTAATTTTTTGGGGGATATTTGTTATAGCAAACAGTAAGAAATAATGTTTTTTTTTCAAAATTGTTGGTCTTTTTTTGTTTAAAGCGTAAAAAATAAAAACCGCAGAAGTGATTAAATACCACCAAAAGAAAATGATATTTGTGGGAAAAAAAGGACATACATTTTGTTTGTGTACACCGTCGCATGACCGTGCAATTGTCAGTTAAAGCGACTCAGTGCCGTATCGCAAAAATGGCTTGGTCAGGAAGTGGGTAAATCCTTTCAGTCTGTGTGTGGTTAAATATACTGCCTGGGGGGGTCCCCTTAGGCCCCTTTCACACGGGGCTGTCCGTTTTTGACTGGCTCTGCTTGCAGGGATCGATCCGTTGATCTCCGCTGAGCCAGCGGATGACAGATCCGTCTCTGCTCACTGTGCAGAGACAAACCTGTCAGAGCCCCGCTCTCCTCTATGAGGGATCGGATGAAAATGGACCCCTTGTCAGTTTTCATCTGAACCGATCCGCCAGATGGATGGAAAATAGGGTTTCCACCTGTCTGCATTTAGTGGATCGGAGCGGATTGGATTTCAGCGGACATGTCACCGCTGATATCCATCGCTCTATAGAGGTGAATGAAGCGTCCATTTAGGTCTGCCTGAAAAACTGACAGGCAGACCTGAATGGTCTGTATGTGTGAAAGGGGCCTTAGTCTGCCTGTAAAGTGGCCCATCTGTACCATGTATAGAACCGGCTGCAGCAAAACTGCCATTTCTAAAGAAAAAAAAAAGAAATTTAAATTTAAATTGATTTTCCTGGCTGCAAGCCATTGCGGGCAATAGAATTTTTTTTTCTTTAAATGGCGTGGGGGTCCCCCTCCAGGCCACATGCCCTAAACATGGGGGGGGGCTGATGTTGAGGAGACTTTAACAAGGGGGCTCCCAGATCCTGGTCCTTCCCATGTGAATGACTATGAAGTACCTTGTACCCCTACTCATTCACCAAAAAAAGTGTCAAGCATAAATGAAGACATGAGCCAGTTTTTTACCATTCCTTTATTTAAAAAAAATAAAATGACAGTGTCCCCCCATGTAGATCCATCGTCAATCACGACGCCTGCCGCCGGACACGAAAAAAACCCCAAAAAAACGCTCAGCCTACGAGGAAGGCTGGCCACCGAATGCCAGCTCCGAGGTGACAGTTCTTAAATAGGCAAGGACATCACCTGGTGGCCCCACCCCCTTGTGATGTGATCGACCCAGCATGCACTCTTACCTAATTAGGAACCGTCAGATCCACATTGAAAGACATGCTAGCACAGAATCTAACAATCATCGAGGAGGAAAGAACCTACAGTGCATCTGGAAAGTATTCACAGCGCTTCACTTTTTCCACATTTCGTTATGTTACAGCCTTATTCCAAAATGGATTAAATTCATTATTTTCCTATAAATTCTACAAACAATAGACCATTATGACAACATGAAAGAAGTTTGTTTGAAATCTTTGCAAATTTATTAAAAATAAAAAAATGAAAAAAATCACTGTGGGTGACCCATAGGTGACAGAGTCTCATTTGGCAGCAATTATCAAAACTAAAAGTGACCTGACCCTTTAAATAAAAAAATAAAGTGTATTTTCAGTAAGTACACTTTTTTATTTATACATTTATCTAATAGCAATTTTTTACACATTGTTGCATGCTGTAGTTTGGTCATTGTAGTGGTTCATATATAAATGCTCGCTCTAGAGGTCATCTGTATATCAAAGCATGTGTTCTGCATACCTCTGCCGGGTTAGCCCTCCCATATCAAAATTTTTGAAAAAATCTTATGCAGTTTGTTAGATCTTTGTTAGATCAGGTTAGATCAACCGTTGTTTGCGTTAGATCTCACACAGAAGAAGCAATATTAACAGTTATTTGCTGGGGGGGGGACTAACCCGTCATCAGCCCCCCCTTATCAAAAAAATGACCAAACAGCTATTTTGGAAGCAATTTGTTAGATCCGGTAAGATCAAGTGGTTTTAACGTTAGATCTCACATAATTAGAGACTTATTAAGTGATTAATGAGGGGGGCTGGCCCCACCTTATCAAATATTCTGGCCAAAAATCATTCAGGCTAAAAGACATTCGTTAGATCCAGTAAGATCAAGTGGTTTTAACGTTAGATCTCACATCATTTCAGAGATATTCCACATCAAAATAGAGATATTAGGTGGTACATATGGACGGGCTGGCCCCTCCTTATCAAATTTTCTGGCCAAAAAATCACCCCAGCTAATTGATATTCATTAGATCCGATAAGATCAAGTGATTTTAATGTTTGATTATCCATAATTACAGGGATATTATGGATATTTGGTAGCGATGCACGTATATCCATACTAGTGTCCATATTGAAGGCGGTGATGAGCATTTTCATGTGTACCAGTAAGGAGTGCCATTGAGCATACCGAGGTATGCTGAAATTATGTGGGACATTAATCAACGGGTGTGTCCAAGCCCAGTGAAGCCTGAAGCACAGCCAGAGGAAAACTTCGGAGGGCTCTGGTGAAGGAGCCAACCGGGTACCTATCTACGGTAGCTGGCTCAAAACCAATGACACGAAGAGACAGCAGCGAAAGTCCAAACCCTTGCAGAGGGCCCCTCGTCGTTGCCTCCAAGCAACCCAGTGTCCTGTTTCTTTTGACAAATGGATAAAGTGTATAAAAGAACCGCGCTAAACCCAAACCATGATCAAAATAATTAAGAAATATGTAAAGTGATCAGAAAATGCTAAACTCACATAGCAACATATGTGAAAAAATCAAATCAAAAATGCGCTATGAACCACACAAGAACAATAAATTATTGAGGCAAAAAATTGAAAATTAATCGAAAAATAATTAATAAAAATGTTGTGTAAAGATAAGAAAAAACACAGTCCGTGAGGAAATAACTTCCGTTATCAACAGTCCTATTTAAATTTTCTTCCACCCAAAGTGACTGGAGACTTAAAAGACATCTTTGTGAGAAAAATCCACCACCTATAAAGGTATATGATTACCACAGGTAAGCTGTAATAAAGCCTTGTGCTAGAGATCCACTCATTAAGGACATCACCATCTGTCACTGCATGGAAGGAAGATCACCCAGGATTCATCGGTAGTGATTGGCTCAGTAATGGAGACCCGGGAAGATAAGAAATATATCTACCATAGTGTAAATCCGTTTGACCAGTTATATTAAAAGATAAAGTAGCACACTTACCAAAAGAAACAGTTAAAACAGCATATATAAAATCAGCCGGCCGGCCTGCAAACACCCGTTCGTTATGGAGTGGAAACGATGACGTCAGCGCGTCTGCCTTAGGAAGGCAGACGCGCTGACGTCATCGTTTCCACTCCATAACGAACGGGTGTTTGCAGGCCGGCCGGCTGATTTTATATATGCTGTTTTAACTGTTTCTTTTGGTAAGTGTGCTACTTTATCTTTTAATATAACTGGTCAAACGGATTTACACTATGGTAGATATATTTCTTATCTTCCCGGGTCTCCATTACTGAGCCAATCACTACCAATGAATCCTGGGTGATCTTCCTTCCATGCAGTGACAGATGGTGATGTCCTTAATGAGTGGATCTCTAGCACAAGGCTTTATTACAGCTTACCTGTGGTAATCATATACCTTTATAGGTGGTGGATTTTTCTCACAAAGATGTCTTTTAAGTCTCCAGTCACTTTGGGTGGAAGAAAATTTAAATAGGACTGTTGATAACGGAAGTTATTTCCTCACGGACTGTGTTTTTTCTTATCTTTACACAACATTTTTATTAATTATTTTTCGATTAATTTTCAATTTTTTGCCTCAATAATTTATTGTTCTTGTGTGGTTCATAGCGCATTTTTGATTTGATTTTTTCACATATGTTGCTATATGAGTTTAGCATTTTCTGATCACTTTACATATTTCTTAATTATTTTGATCATGGTTTGGGTTTAGCGCGGTTCTTTTATACACTTTATCCATTTTATTCTACACCTAAGAATTAGAACTGCAGCTTGGTGTTAGAGGGAAGCGCGGTAATTTTATAATATCTTTTGACAAATGCTGCCTGGTGTCGGAGAGTCAATGCACACCAGACTCCCAGAACTTAGCACAGACTTAAGCCCAATCAGAACCTCGCAGAGAGGAGTGCGGATACAAACCACCGAACAGGCCAGGGCCACCACTTCCTCCATGCTCCCTGACAAGCTGGTGGGACCTTCTCCTGTTGTTCCCATCCAAGTAAAGGGAGTCTACACCAAGGCCCTTCTGGATACTGGAGCTTAAGTGACCCTTCTCTACAGAGACTTCTATGACAGGTACGTCAAGCACCTGCCTTTGCAGAAGTTGGAAGAGCTGCAGATATGGGGCATTGTGACTCAGAACTTCCCCTATGATGGCTATCTACCGGTCAAGCTGACCTTCGATCCCTCCATGGCTGGGAAAGCCGAGACTTTTGAAACTCAGGCAGTGGTCTGTCCTCGCCCACCAGGGGCCAGTAAGAGTTCTCTCATGATAGGGACCAATACTGATCTTGTCAGAAGGCTGTTGACACCTCTTGTTCTGGAGCCGGGCACTTCAGCTACAAGTGTGCACCCCATGCTGAGACAAGCCTACCAGCACCTGGTACAAAAACAGAAGGGAAAGATCTGGCGCTTGGACCAGTGTGAGAAGGTGTTACAGCCTGGTAAAGTGGCCTATTTACGAGCATCTTTCAAGCTAAATTGGAAGCAAGCAGGCCCTTTCATTGTCCTTGAATCAGACGGACAGAGAGAAGACATGGGAGTGGAGATAATTCCTGAGGTGGTTTCAACCAAAGGGTTGCAAAGAAGTCACGGGAAGATCTTGGTTAGTGTCCGCAACATAACTGCCTCGCCAGTGAAGATGCCGGCTCAGATGTTGCTGGGACAAATGAATCTGGCCACCCCAGTCCCGCTGTCTGATTTGGTGGGGGGCAGCAAAGGATGGGATCTCTGTGGAGGAGCCCTATCCGAAAAATACTCCCCTTTTGCCTGAATGGAAAGAAAGGGCCAAGACTCAGCTCCTGAGGTGGCAGGCTGCATTCTCCAAGAGTGAATTTGATGTGGGGTGTGCAAAAAGTGCCCAATACCGGATCCATCTCTTCGAGTGCATAAGCCGTTCAGGGAAAGAGTTTGATGGATTCCTTTAGGGGAATTGGAGGATCTGCATGAACAACTGGCAGAGTTGAAGAGGGCAGGTATCATCTGAGAGTCCCAGAGTCTATACGCTTCCCCAATAGTGGTGGTACGGAAGAAAAATGGGTCACTGAGGCTGGGTATTGACTACTGGACGCTGAACTAAAGGACCATTCCCGACCAATATACCACCCCAAGGATAGAAGATGCCTTGCAGAGCCTGTCAGGAGCGAAGTGGTTCAGCATGCTGGATTTGAAGAGTGGGTATTACCAAATCCCCATGCACCCTGAGGATTGGGAGAAGACCATTTTCATTACCCCGCAGGGGATCTTTGGATTTGACCGTATGCATCAAGGCCTGTCTGGTGCCCCAGCCACCTTCCAAAGACTAATGGAGAAGACCGTGGGTTACATGAAACTGATCGAGGTGTTGGTGTTCTTAGACGACATCATCGTTTTCAGCAAGACCCTGGAAGAGCACGAAGAGTTTCTGCAGAAGGTCCTTAAGAGACTCCATGGTGAGGGGGTTGAAGCTGTCTCTGGAAAAGTGCAAGTTTTATCAACCCTCGGTCAACTACCTTGGTCACATTGTGTCTGCTGATGAAGTGGCCACTGACCTCCTGGCTGAGGCCTACCAACGTGACTGAGCTTAGGTCATTTCTGGGATTCTGCTTTTGTCAAGGGATTCGCTAAGACGCTGACCCTGATCTGGCGAAGCCTGTCAGACCAGCTGGAGGGCCCAGAAAACCCAGAGAGTCCATTCAGGAACAATGGACTCTGAAGTGTGAAGAGGTTTTAGGCAGCTGAAGTGAAGCCTAACAACCGCTCCAGTCGTGGCCTATGCAGATCCAACCAAGCCATACGAGCTACACTTTGACGCCAGTCGAGATGAGTTAGGTGGGGTGCTATATCAAGAGCATGACTGCCAGCTACGGCCTGTTGCCTACGTGAGTCGGAACTTGGCCCCGCCGAGAAGAACTATCCCATGTACAAACTTGAGTTCCTGGCCTTGAAGTGGGTGGATAAGCTGAGGGATTACCTGTATGGAGCGGAGTTTGTGATCAAGACCGACAACAATGCTCTCACCTACATCCTCACTACCACCAAGTTGGACGCCACGGGTTTACAGATGGTTGGCTGCTCTATCAGGGTTTATTTTCAGCCTGCAGTATCGACCGGGGTCAGGAAATAAGATGCTGATGCTTTGTGAAGAAGGCCCCATTGACCCTCCAGAAGAATAGGCCCAACTGACACCTGAAGGGTACGAGCCTTATGTCAAGGAGCAGAACATCAACCTGGAGTAGGATCCAGGACCGAAGAGGTTGGAGTGTCAGGGGTCCCTAGATGTTATTGCAATGTCGCCCAAGTTGGGGATGAAGGTCTGCCCAAGCTGTCAAAGACCTGCGCAGGGACCAGTTGGAGGACCCTCCCTGTAGCTTGGCATTGAAGGCCTTGAAGAGCCAATACCCTGACTTGCTCCTCACTGACTCCCCGAAGGAAACCCATCTGCTGCACCGAGAGTGGGATCGGTTTCAGGTGCACAGAGGATTGGTCTACCGAAATGGCCCCTCTGACGATTCTGAAGAAAAATGGCAGCTATTCCTACCTAAAAAACATACGAAGACAGTATTAACTGCCCTACTATTAGGCACCATGAATCAGACCGAGACAGAAGTATAGTTAAATCACACTTGTTTAATAATAATAAGGGTAAACAACCCTTCCCCCACCTCTGTACACAACCCCTCCCCCACCCCTGTACACAACCCCTCCCCCACCTCTCTACACAACTATACAACCAATCACCTGTCCAAGATCTACAGGTTACTGACCCCCCAATCTATGGATTGGTGATTGTCCATCCAGTCCTGAGATTTACACAGCTCCGTCATACAGCACACAGACTCTGAAAATCACACCCAACTTTTTCTGCGGCATCATATGCATCCCATACATCCCATACATACATCCCATACAAGCATGTGGGCTGGATGCGATAGTTGGATCAGCAGGATGAGTGTGCCAGGACAGGTAGATGTGTCTCATCTGTGCTTCCTTTCACCACTCTGCATATCACGAATATCTTAGATAAGAAGAGGGTACAGCGGTGGGGAAAATGAGAAGGAGGGTACAGCGGTGGGACAGATGAGAAGAGGGTTACAGTGGTGGGACAGAGGAGGAGGGTAGAGCAGTGAGGCAGATGTGAAAAGAGGTATATTGGTGGAACAGATGAGCAGGGGGTTACAGTGGTGGGGCAGGAGAGCAGGGGGTACAGAGTTGAGACAGATATGCAGGAGGTACATTGATGGGGCAGATGAGAAAGCTGGTTACTGTGGTGAGGCAGATGAGCAGATGGGTTCAGATGAGAAGGTGATTCAGTAGTGAGACAGAAGGGGATGGGAATATGGCGGCGGAGCAGATGTACAGGGAGGTACAGTGGTGGGGCAGATGAGAAAAGGGGTACATTGATGGGGCAGATGAGCAGAGGTGTTACAGTGGTGGGACAGAAGAGCAAGGGGGTACAGTGATGGGGCAGATGAGCAGGGGGTTACAGTGGTGGGACAGATGAGTGGGGGGGGGGGTTCAGTGTTGGGCCGGATGTTAAGAGGGTTACAGTGGTGGGAATGTTGAGCAGGGGGGTTCAGTGTTGAGACAGATGAGAAGGGGGTTCAGCGGTGGGACAGAAGAGCAGGGGGGTACAGCGGTGGGGCAAATGTGAAAGGAGGTGCATTGGTGGGACAGATGAGCAGGGGGTTACAGTAGTGGAGCAGAAGAGCAGGGGGAACAGAGGTGGAACAGAAGTGCAGGAGGTACAGTGTTGGGGCAGATGAGAAAGGGGGTTACAGTCGTGGGTCAGATGAGCAGGGGGTACAGAGGTGGGGCAGATGTACAGGGGGGAACAGTGAAAGGGCAAAGGAGAAAGGAGGTAAATTAGTGGGACAGATGAACAGGGGGTTGCAGTAGTGGGGCAGATGAGCAGGGGAACAGAGGTGGGACAGATGTGCAGGAGGTATAGTGCTGGGGCAGATGAGAAGTCTAACACATAAAATCCCAATAAAATGCATTTATGTTTTTGGTTGTAACATGAAAAAATGTGGAAATTAAATGGGGTGTGAATACTTTTTCAATGCAATGTATTAAGCTTATGATCTACCACAACCTCCAAATCCTTCTCTACTATGGATCCCCCCACATAGCCAGGAAGGGAATCACATGGTTCCTATCATAGGTTCATAGTGATCGTGGACCAGGACATAACCATGCAGGGACCACATGGCCCCTATAGTAGGTTCATATTAATCTACAACCAGGACATAGCCAGGAAGGGATCACATGGCCCCTATCATAAGTTCATAGTGATCTCCGACCAGGACATAGACAGGAAAGGATCACATGGCCCCTATGGTAGGTTCATAGTGATCTCCAACCAGGACATAGCCAGGAAGGGATCATATGGCCCCTTTGGTTAAAGCATTTGTTCACACCTGGCTAAAACCTTTGCACAGTACTGTAGAGGGAACATTGTATACAGTGGCGTCTCCAGCTTTCATATTTAGGGGGGGTACATGGGGGGACAGGGACAAAAGTAGGGGGGCCAACTATAAAATGCAATTCTATATCCATACATATCCAGGGTGTGCTACGTGCAGAGTACTGAGTTCAGGGTGTGCTAGGTGCAGAGTACAGGGTCCAGGGTGTGCTACGTGCAGAGTACAGGGTCCAGGGTGTGCTATGTGCAGAGTACAGGGTCCAGGGTGTGCTACGTGCAGAGTACAGGGTCAAGGGTGTGCTACGTGCAGAGTACAGGGTCCGTGGTGTGCTACGTGCAGAGTACAGGGTCCGTGGTGTGCTACGTGCAGAGTACAGGGTCCGTGGTGTGCTACGTGCAGAGTACAGGGTCCGTGGTGTGCTACGTGCAGAGTACAGGGTCCGTGGTGTGCTACGTGCAGAGTACAGGGTCCAGGGTGTGCTACGTGCAGAGTACAGGGTCCAGGGTGTGCTACGTGCAGAGTACAGGGTCCAGGGTGTGCTATGTGCAGAGTACAGGGTCCAGGGTGTGCTACGTGCAGAGTACAGGGTCCAGGGTGTGCTATGTACAGAGTACAGAGTCCATGGTGTTCTACTTGCAGAGTACTGAGTTCAGGGTGTGCTACTTGCAGAGTACTGAGTTCAGGGTGTGCTACTTGCAGAGTACTGAGTTCAGGGTGTGCTACTTGCAGAGTACTGAGTTCAGGGTGTGCTACTTGCAGAGTACTGAGTTCAGGGTGTGCTACGTGCAGAGTACAGGGTCCGTGGTGTGCTACGTGCAGAGTACAGGGTCCGTGGTGTGCTACGTGCAGAGTACAGGGTCCGTGGTGTGCTACGTGCAGAGTACAGGGTCCGTGGTGTGCTACGTGCAGAGTACAGGGTCCGTGGTGTGCTACGTGCAGAGTACAGGGTCCGTGGGGTGCTACGTGCAGAGTACAGGGTCCGTGGGGTGCTACGTGCAGAGTACAGGGTCCGTGGTGTGCTACGTGCAGAGTACAGGGTCCGTGGTGTGCTACGTGCAGAGTACAGGGTCCGTGGTGTGCTATGTACAGAGTACAGAGTCCATGGTGTTCTACTTGCAGAGTACTGAGTTCAGGGTGTGCTACTTGCAGAGTACTGAGTTCAGGGTGTGCTACTTGCAGAGTACTGAGTTCAGGGTGTGCTACTTGCAGAGTACTGAGTTCAGGGTGTGCTACTTGCAGAGTACTGAGTTCAGGGTGTGCTACGTGCAGAGTACAGGGTCCGTGGTGTGCTACGTGCAGAGTACAGGGTCCGTGGTGTGCTACGTGCAGAGTACAGGGTCCGTGGTGTGCTACGTGCAGAGTACAGGGTCCGTGGTGTGCTACGTGCAGAGTACAGGGTCCGTGGTGTGCTACGTGCAGAGTACAGGGTCCGTGGGGTGCTACGTGCAGAGTACAGGGTCCGTGGGGTGCTACGTGCAGAGTACAGGGTCCGTGGTGTGCTACGTGCAGAGTACAGGGTCCGTGGTGTGCTACGTGCAGAGTACAGGGTCCGTGGTGTGCTACGTGCAGAGTACAGGGTCCGTGGTGTGCTACGTGCAGAGTACAGGGTCCGTGGTGTGCTACGTGCAGAGTACAGGGTCCGTGGTGTGCTACGTGCAGAGTACAGCGTCCGTGGTGTGCTACGTGCAGAGTACAGGGTCCGTGGTGTGCTACGTGCAGAGTACAGGGTCCGTGGTGTGCTACGTGCAGAGTACAGGGTCCGTGGTGTGCTACGTGCAGAGTACAGGGTCCGTGGTGTGCTACGTGCAGAGTACAGGGTCCGTGGTGTGCTACGTGCAGAGTACAGGGTCTGTGGTGTGCTACGTGCAGAGTACAGGGTCCGTGGTGTGCTACGTGCAAAGTACAGGGTCCGTGGTGTACTACGTGCAGAGTACAGGGTCCGTGGTGTGCTACGTGCAGAGTACAGGGTGTGCTACATACAGAGTCCTGGGTGTGCTACGTACAGAGTCCAGATTTCAGGAGTGCCAAATTTCAGCTGAAAAAAAGCCCGGAGTAAAAGTATACGGTGCAAACACTGTCTGCAGCCATGAAAGATACAGCCACAGGACCTGTGATCATCATTATCATGCTGATGATCACACTGTACAGCCTATATACAGTACAGTCACATGAAGTACAGTGTAATCATCAGCATGATAATGATGATCACAGGTGCTGTGGCTGTATCTTTCATGGCTGCAGACAGTGTTTGCACTGTATACTTTTACTATTCTTGTCAAAAGTAGTAACAGCAGTATATTGTAGCAACATCCGCAGTCTGAGTCTAATGCTGGCCATACACTATACAGAAAATCGGCCGAACCCATTTTCGAAAAACGAACGTTCGACCGTGACCGCAAACGATCGTGCCATCATGTAATGGCCGATAAATCGTTCAGTGGACATAAGTAAATAATTTTTTGTTTGTTTTTTTACATATACCTAGTGCAGACAGTTCAGACGGGAAACACATTAACCTTGCAATTTATCGTACGTTCGGCAGAAATTTTCCAAACATGCCGTTCGTTTTTTTTCCACAAAAACGTCACAAACGATTATCGATTTGTGCCCATTAACTTGCCGAAAAACGAACGAAGTGTCTATACGAACGATTTTTCGGCTGATTTTTCGTATAGTGTATGGCCAGCATTACTCTAGTACTATACTAGCCTGCTGGCTGAAAGTTAAGTAAAAAGTAAAAAATATATTTAAGGATTGTAAAGAATGTATGAGGCTGCAGAAGAGTTGGAAGTAAGCTGGGAATGAAAGGATGTCAGGCACACAGTCAGTGTGTGGACTCCTAGTTTGGAATGCCCAAATCTGAGACTGGAGGCTGCAGGATGTGTTCAGTGCAGATTTATGGGAGTGGAGAGCAGAAAGTAACAGCAGATAGTGATGTGGAAAGGGGAGGGGGATGAAGATCGGTGTGTCTGATCACTGCATACTGCATAGTCTTATCAGGAGAATGTGGAGCCATGTAGTACACAGAGGGAAGGAAAGTAAAGCTGGGGGTGAAAGATGTCGATGTATCAGGAGAAAGTGAAAGTAACTTTTCTCCTCTCTCACCTCGATCATTGCAGGAATTTCTGCAGCTTCTGGAAGCCCGCGGGATGAATTTGCAGGGAAGGACAATGCACTGTGTGTACCCATTGGCTGAGGAGGCAGAAGCACTGCCCCCTGCTGCCTTCCCAGCCAATAGGTAGCTTAAGCTCACATAAGTGCCTTCCTCCCTCCCGACATCATACGGGACCTCTCAAGAACCAACCTGCTTTACAATGCAGGCAGATCGGGGACAAATGTATTTTGAGCCAGTATCCAGTGTCTGCAGTTCGGCTCCTGCAGCTGATAGGCTACACTAGCCTGGCTGCTTTGAAACTGACTGATGCTCTGGGGGGGGGGGGGGGGGTGTCGGTTTGTCCCTGCATGGAGCAGCTAAGAGCCCGAGAGCCGGCATTGTTGTCTCTCTCTCCCCTCCTTCCTCTCCCGCCTGAAGCCTGAAGGCTCTGAAGAAGAAGGGACACCTTCGAAACGCGTTAGCCAGCGGCGGTTCGTGCGTCCTCCTCCTAGGACCTGGAGACTGCTACCAGCGGATTTCTCACTTTGTGACTGCTTACAGTGCAATTATTAAGTGTTCTTGCATAGCAAGACCACTTACTGTTATCTCACATATATATTTAGTGGGAATGCTTTAGCAGTCCCACTATTGTTATACGATTTTATTTATTTTTATTCCGTACGTTTTTTGGCTCTGTGTAACTTCTGCATACTTTCAGCTATTAAAACCATTCAACTATTAAAATGTTCGTCTCTTTTAGCTGATGTGTGCTCTTTTTCAAGTTTCCAGTTTTTATACTTTTTAAAATATTGAGCTTTTTAACACTTTTTTTAACATTGAAGTCAATGGGAGCATGCTTCAGATCCTTAAAATCTTCTTCCGCTCCCAAAAGTTTCAGCTCCTTCATACTTTCACCTACAGACGCCAAACAAACTTTAAAATGTTCACAAAATATTCAGCTATCTGGCTATATCTTTTCAGTTTGATATCTTTTACAGTTTTTGAGAAAAAGCTTTTTGTTTAGATGTCATTTCAGGAAATTTTAGCCGTTAATCAGAGTGTACTGTGTTTGTTTTGTTGCCATGGTTACCAAAGCTTCTGTTATACACAGGGGGGAGGTGGCTGGGCAATCTCAGCTCTGATTACAGAGCCCGGGGGAGGGGACAGACACACCATGTACTGATTTATAATAGAGGAATATGATGGGGCAGTTTTGATGGGGCAATTCTGATGGGGCAGTTTTGATGGTGGCAATATGATGGGGCAGTTTTGATGGGGCAATTCTGATGGGGCAGTTTTGAATGGGGCAGTTTTGATGGGGCAATTCTGATGGGGCAGTTTTGATGGGGCAATTCTGATGGGGCAGTTTTGATGGGGCAATTCTGATGGGGCAGTTTTGATGGTGGCAATATGATGGGGCAGTTTTGATGGTGACAATATGATGGGGGCAGTTTTGCTGGGGGCCATTTTAGCAATTCAGCATTCCCACAAATTTTCCCCAGGAAATGCATTTTCTAGTTATTATTATAGCCAAATTTACCACCCTAACTCCTCCCACAGTTTTTACACTACATAGACAAGTAATATACCGAAACGTGCGGATTGTTCCCGATTGGTGTGCTATTACTTTGTGGAATGGTTCGCCGAATGGTTCACAAAATATCGTAGTTTTTGCGGCAAAATTGGTCCCATAGGAGTGAATGGGGAAATGTTCAAAACTAGAGTGGGAGGTGACAAAAGCTGACAACCCCATGATCATACCACCCTAACTCCTCCCACAGCTTTTAAACTACATAGACAGTTTTTACACTACATAGACAGTAATATACCGAAACGTGCGGATTGTTCCCGAATGGTGTGCTATTACTTTGTGGAACGTTTTGACGAATTTTTCACGAAATATCGTAGTTTTTGCGGAAAATTGGTCCCATAGGAATGAATGGCGAAATGTTCAATGTCATTTAATTGGTGTGCTATTGCCTTGTGGAACTTTGTAAAAAGCTGAAAAATACCAGTGTGAATCCGGAATCAGTCATTTAATTGGTGTGCTATTACTTTGTGGAACGTTTCGCCAAATGGTTCACGAAATATTGTCGTTTTTGCGGCGAAATTGGTCCCATAGGAATGAATGGTGAAATGTTAAAAACTAGAGTGGGAGGTGACAAAAGCGGACAACCCCATGATCAGCCAAAACATTATGACCACCCCATGATCAGCCGAAACATTATGACCGCCCCACGAAAAAAACATTTTTGAAAAAAAAAAAAAACATTTTTGAAAAAAAAAAAATAATTTTTGAAAAAAAAAAATCATTTTTGAAAAAAAATAAATTATTTTTAAAAAAATATATATTTATTTTTGAAAAAAAAAAATTATTTTTGAAAAAAAAATTCATTTTTGAAAAAAAAAAAATATTTATTTTTGAAAAAAAAATAAAATTTTTTTTTTAAAAAAAATTACTTTTTGAAAAAAAAAAATTCATTTTTGAAAAAAAAAATTACTTTTGAAAAAAATGTTCAGCTCTTTCAGCTAATGATGGGACTTCAACTTTTTTACTACTATTTATACTTTTTAAAATATTAAGCTTTTTAACACTTTTCACAGTTACTCAAGCCACTCCACCCAGTTACTCCGCCCACTCCAGTTGTAGAGGCAAGAACACTTTTCACAATTTCCCCAGAAATTGTAGCTTTTCCAGTTTCTTTCTACCTTTGTTGTAGTTTTTAATCTTGTTTTTAATAAATCATTTTCCTAAGGATAATGCACTAGGCCGGTGCGCTCTCTTTTTCTTTCCTATCATTTACTACTAGGATAATCCCATCCTGGAGAGCAGCAAGGCTGAAATTCACTGTCCTTTTTGAAACCTTGAGATCGTCTAGCCCAGTGGTTCTCAACTCCAGTCCTCAGGACCCACCAACAGGCCAGGTTTGCAAGATAGCTGAAATACATCCCAGGTGATATCACTTGCTGCTCAGTGATTGCAGTATTCTAGTCTGCAACTCCCCAAGGTAATACTTAAAATCTGGCCTGTTGGTGGGTCCCGAGGACTGGAGTTGAGAACCACTGTTCTAGCCTATACACCTGTGCGAAAAAGTATTTGCTTCTGTAGTTCCATTTTTTTAGTTGGGGGGGGGGCACAGTATAATGTTGGGGGGGCCATGCCCCCTCTGGCCCCCCTAGTGACACCACTGATTGTATATACAGCTATTATGAGAAGGGGGGGTAACACTTACCAGGTGAGGCAGCCATCTTGTGAGATTGCGTTGGCCAGGAATTGAACCTGGGTCAGCTGCTTGGAAAGCAGCTATGCTTACCACTGCACCACCAACGCGAGGTAGCATGTCTTTAGGGTGTGGGAGGAAACCGGAGTACCCGGAGGAAACCCACGCAAACACAGGGAGAACATGCAGACTCCATGCAGACAGTGTCCTGGTCAGGATATGAACCAAACACCCCAGTGCTGCAAGGCAGAAGTACTAACTACTAAGCCTCTGTGCTGCCCAACCAATCTTAAAGCAGAACTTCACCTATAAAGGGAAGTTCCACTTTTCATCCTCTTCCTCATTCGGCTTTAAATTTCCTAAAGGAACTGGAGATACAGGTCCATATTGTAGTGTTATGAATCTTTCATATTCTGTCCTGTAGGGAGGGACTCTGAATGGTTCTCATTCCATCCACCCTACCCATTGAGCCGTCCATATTTCCCCTTGGGTTATGATATTCTTAAGGCGGAGGTTCACACAAAAATGGAACCTCCGCTTTTCGGGAACCCCCCCCCCCCTCCAGTGTCACATTTGGCACCTTTCAGGGGGGTGGGGGGTGCAGATACCTGTATAACAAGGCTTCACTTCCTGATTCCATTGCCGACATCGCGGGCGCCCTGGACAGGTAAGTGTCCATATTTTAAAAGTCAGCAGCTGCAGTATTTGTAGCTGCTGACTTTTAAAAAAAAAATTTGGCGGAACTCCGCTTTAGGTGACCTAGAGATGCAGATCCATTTTGTAGAGTGACCTAGAGCTGCAGATCCTTTTTGTAGAGTGACCTAGAGCTACAGAGTCCTTCAGCTGTTGTAGGCCTCAGTGGTCACTTCTCCAATATTGGTGATGTCCTTCGTGTGGAATGGGACAAATACATGTCCTCTGGTCTCTACTCCATGGATAAGCTCTGTCTTATATAAGAGGGCGTGAGCTAGCCATGGGTGTAACCTGAAATGTAGACAGGCAGGGACAGGACAACTCACTTGAATGTGGAAGCCTGGCTCTTCATAGATGGTAGAGAGTCCATTCCCAGTATGGTGGATTGGGCAACAAGGATGCCCTGATAGTCCATCATCATTGTCTATGATTGTCTGTCAGTGGAGCTGCTACCACTAGTACGTCCACCTACTGTGCCCAGCCTCTGCTGGTTTTATGGGCGTCTGAATGGTGACCACTTGAATGGGGCACCAGCGCTACTTCTTTGACGCTCACCTAAAAAGGTATTTCTACTTTTGAAGCCATATTGGGATAATACCTACTTTATATCTGTTACATGTTCTCATTCACAGAATAAAACTTAATAAAAATAGTAAAGTTTGCTGCTCAACTTTAAAGAGGGAATCACGTGTGAAAAATTACAAACAAAACAAGGCTCCTACAAATCTGATACCAGAACCCCAGCCAAGCATGCAGCCCGGCAGGTCAGGAAAGGGGGGGATGAGCGTGCACCCCCTCCACTCCTGAGCCATACCAGGCCACGTGCCCTCAACATGGGAAGTGGACCTTGCAAAGGGGGACCCCCCTCCCCCCTGACAAGGCACCTCTTTATTTTGAGGTCATGTGGCCTGGTATGGGCGAGGAGAGGAGGGCGCGGTGTATGCTCACACCCCCCCCCCCTTTCCTGGCCTGTCAGGATGTGTGCTTAGGAGGGGGTCTGGATTTTGGGAGGCCGTGCTTTTTTTTTTTCCATGGGGTTCCGGCTTTAATTGTGATCAGCTATTTTTACAATGTTCTTAAAGTTATGCTATGTGAATGGGAACAAGTAAAAAATATAAAGTAGGTGTAAAAAATGTGGCTGAAAAATTGGAAATAGGTGATCTCAGTAGAAGCGTTGGTGCAGAGATCTGTCTTGGTACAGTCGTACCTGGTCCCTGGGAGGGCCGATTACCATTTCCTCAAGATAGCTGAGATGGCAGATGCCAAAAGGTCATGGATGTTTCTTCGAGCCGCACCTGGTCCCTGGGAGGGCTGATGGTAAGATCCTCTGTTTACTGAAGTGGCAGCTGCCACCGGTGTGGGGACCTGTGTCGGTACAGCTGTACCTGGTCCTTGGGAGGACTGATGGGAAGACTCTTCGGTTGCTGGAGTGGCAGCCACCACCAGTGTAGGAACCTGTATTGGTACAGCCGTCTGGTCCCTGGGAGGGTTCCTTAGACTTTTTGTTGAGTCTTCTAGGAACAGCCAATTGTCTTGTTTGTCCAACTATATTGATAGTGATTCAGAAGCTGCAGAAAGGGAAATAGAGGGCTGATGGAAATCCCCTCTGGTTACTGGAGTGGCAGTCGTGTAGTAACCTGTGTTGGTACAGCCGTACCAGGTCCCTGGGAGGGTTCCTCAGACTTTCCACTGAGTCTTCTAACACTATCCCCACACAGAAAACTTAAACTATGCAGAAGAGATAATGTGGCACTCTTGTTGGTAAAGATAGCTGGTGGTATTGCTCTCTTGAAGAAAGGAGCTGATGAGAATCTTTCAAGAGAGTGATGACGTAGTGGACTCCGGTGATGATGGCTTGACTTGAAGATCTTCTCCCTCATGTTCACTAGCAAATCATCTTCTGATCCCTCCTCCTCATCTCCTAGTTTAAAATTTCTTCCAACGTTTTGGCCATCTTCATTCCCAAAAAAGCTGCACCCCTCCTATTTAGGTGCAATCCATCAATGCTATAAAGATGGTAACCGACTGAAAAGTCAGCCCAGTTCGCCATGAAGCCAAACCCCTCCTCCCTGCAATAGTTCCTCAGCCACATGTTAAGCTCCCTAAGCTCCTGCTGCCTCTCTGGTGTGGCTCGAGGTACAGGCAGTATTTCTGAAAATACTGCCTTGGAGGTCCTTTTCTTCAATATAGCCGCTAAGTCCCTGAAATCATTTTTTAGGGCGCCCCATCTTCCTCTAACTTTGTCGTTAGTTCCAATATGTATCATGACAGCTGGTTTCTCCCCAGCCCCATCCAACAATTTGTCCATTAGATGTGTAATGTCCCGAACACAAGCACCCGGTAAACAGCATACTGTTCGGTAACAATAGTCTTTGTGACAGATTTCCCTCTCTGTCCCTCTAATTATTGAGTCCCCTACCACCAGTATCTTCCTGTTCTTTGCTGTAACTTTGCGCCCATCTTCACTGGAGGAGATGTTCCCAATGTTCCTCTGGCATTTTGGTGGAGTCTCATCTTGAACGGCACATTCTGGGTTAGTCTCAGCTTTAGAGTCACATTCTGGTGGGTTCTCAATGTGAGCTTCACATTCTGGTGGAGCATCAACCAGAATTTCTTCCAGCTTTTTGGTCACCTTCTCTCCCAATAGAGCGGCACCCTGCTCATTTAAGTGCAGTCCGTCCCTGCTATAGAGACGGTAATTTACCGAAAAGTCAGTCCAGTTCTCCATGAACCCAAACCCCTCCTCCCTGCACCAGTTCCTCAGCCATTTGTTAAGTACCATAAGCTCCTGCTGCCTCTCTGGTGTGGCTCGAGGTACAGACAGTATTTCTGAAAATATTGCCTTGGGGGTCCTTTTCTTCAATATAGCCCCTAAGTCCCTAAAATCATTTTGTAGGGCGCTCCATCTTTCTCGAACTTTGTCATTGGCACCGATATATACCATGACAGCTGGGTCCACTCCAGCCCCATCCAACAATCTGTCCATGCAATCTACAATGTTCCGAACCCGAGCGCCCGGTAAACAACATACTGTTCGGAGATACCGGTCTTTGTGACAGATCGCCCTCTGTATCCTTCCAATAACTGAATCCCCTACCACTAATATGTGCCTATCTTTTCTTGTAACCTTGCCCCCATCTTCACTGGAGACATTCCCCAGGAATTTTGGTGGAGTATCAACGTGAACGTTGCATGCTGGTGGATTCTCCGTGTGGAAGTCGCACTCTGGTGGAGTGGCCATGTCTGGGTCGCACTCTGGTGGAGTGGCCATGTCTAGGTCGCACTCTGGTGGAGTGGCCATGTCACGGTCGCCCTCTGGTGGAGTGGCCATGTCACGGTCGCCCTCTGGTGGAGTGTCCATGTCACGGTCGCCCTCTGGTGGAGTGGCCATGTCACGGTCGCCCTCTGGTGGAGTGGCCATGTCACGGTCGCCCTCTGGTGGAGTGGCCATGTCACGGTCGCCCTCTGGTGGAGTGACCATGTCACGGTCGCACTCTGGTGGAGTGGCCATGTCAAGGTCGCCCTCTGGTGGAGTGGCCATGTCACGGTCGCACTCTGGTGGAGTGGCCATGTCACGGTCGCACTCTGGTGGAGTGGCCATGTCACGGTCGCACTCTGGTGGAGTGGCCATGTCACGGTCGCACTCTGGTGGAGTGGCCATGTCACGGTCGCACGCTGGGGGAGTGGCCATGTCACGGTCGCACTCTGGTGGAGTGGCCATGTCACGGTCGCCCTCTGGTGGAGTGGCCATGTCACGGTCGCACTCTGGTGGAGTGGCCATGTCACGGTCGCACTCTAGTGGAGTGGCCATGTCACGGTCGCACTCTGGTGGAGTGGCCATGTCACGGTCGCACTCTGGTGGAGTGGCCATGTCACGGTCGCACTCTGGTGGAGTGGCCATGTCACGGTCGCACTCTGGTGGAGTGGCCATGTCACGGTCGCCCTCTGGTGGAGTGGCCATGTCACGGTCGCACTCTGGTGGAGTGGCCATGTCACGGTCGCACTCTGGTGGAGTGGCCATGTCACGGTCGCACTCTGGTGGAGTGGCCATGTCACGGTCGCCCTCTGGTGGAGTGGCCATGTCACGGTCGCCCTCTGGTGGAGTGGCAATGTCACGGTCGCCCTCTGGTGGAGTGGCCATGTCACGGTCGCCCTCTGGTGGAGTGGCCATGTCACGGTCGCCCTCTGGTGGAGTGGCCATGTCACGGTCGCACTCTGGTGGAGTGGCCATGTCAAGGTCGCACTCTGGTGGAGTGGCCATGTCACGGTCACCCTCTGGTGGAGTGGCCATGTCACGGTCACCCTCTGGTGGAGTGGCCATGTCACGGTCGCCCTCTGGTGGAGTGGCCATGTCACGGTCGCACTCTGGTGGAGTGGCCATGTCACGGTCGCCCTCTGGTGGAGTGGCCATGTCACGGTCGCCCTCTGGTGGAGTGGCCATGTCACGGTCGCACTCTGGTGGAGTGGCCATGTCACGGTCGCACTCTGGTGGAGTGGCCATGTCACGGTCGCACTCTGGTGGAGTGGCCATGTCACGGTCGCACTCTGGTGGAGTGGCCATGTCACGGTCGCACTCTGGTGGAGTGGCCATGTCACGGTCGCACTCTGGTGGAGTGGCCATGTCACGGTCGCACTCTGGTGGAATGGCCATGTCACGGTCGCACTCTGGTGGAGTGGCCATGTCACGGTCCCACTCTGGTGGAGTGGCCATGTGACGGTCGCACTCTGGTGGAGTGGCCATGTCTACGCCGCACTCTGGTGGAGTCTCAATTTGAATGTCACTTTTTGGCAGCGTCTCAATGTGATGATCGACAGGCCTGCCAAGTGAGCCTTGTCTGCAGTAAATACTGCAAACATCTTAAAAAAAAAAGAGAGGAATTTAGATTCAGCACCTTCAACTACATTTCATATATTTTTCTTTGTACAACATCAAATTATAGAGAGAAAAGTTAAAAACTCTTGTGCCAGAGACAAAGAATAAACTTGACATGACAGGGACACAAGGATGACTCTTGTTGGCCTTCGTATAAAAATGCCACTCAAAACTGCCACTGAAAACGGCGATCTGAATACTTTGAAGTGCAAAGGAGGGATCGGGGGTCTTTTAGACCCCCGATCCCTCCATAAAGAGTACCTGTCACCACCTATTACCTATTACTATTACCTGTCACCACCTATTACTTAAAAACACAATTTATTAATATAAAAATAAATAAAATAAGTAAAATAAATAAGAAAAAAAATTTCATTTTTTAAAGCGACCCCGTCCCCGCGAGCTCACGCAGCGAAGTAAAAGCGGAAGTCGCGCCCGCATATGTAAACGGTGTTCAAATCACACATGTGAGGTATCATCGCAATCGTCAGAGCAAGAGCAATAATTCTAGCACTAGACCTCCTCTGTAACTCTAACCTGGTAACCGTAAAAAAAATGTAAAGGGTCGCCTATGGAAATTTTTAGGTACCGTAGTTTGTCGCCATTCTACGAGTGTGTGCAATTATAAAGCGTGACATGTTTGGTATCTATTTACTCGGCGTAACATCATCTTTCACATTATACAAAAAAATTGGGCTAACTTTACTGTTTGTTAATTTTTTTAAATTCATGAAAGTGTCCCTTTTCCCAAAAAGTTGCGTTTAAAACACCGCTGCACAAATACAGTGTGATATAAAATATTGCAACAATCACCATTTTATTCTCTAGATTCTCTGCTAAAAAATATATATATAATGTTTGGGGGCTCTAAGTAATTTTCTAGCAAAAAATACGGATTTTAACTTGTAAAGACCAAATATCAAAAATAGGCTTAGTCGTGAAAGGTTTAAGGTTAAAGTGGAGTTCCACCCAAAAGTGGAACTTCCACTCATCAGATTCCTCCCCCCCTCCGGTGACACAGTTGGCACCTTTCAGGGGGGAGGGGAGTACAGATACCTGTATATTACAGGTATCTGTACTCACTTCCGGCATAGATAGCCGCAGAATCTGCGGTTATTTACGCCACTTCCTGCTCCCTCCCCGCTGCCTGCTGGGAAACACACGGGTCCCAGAGGCAGCAGGGACCATCCGTATTGCGCAGCGCGACTCGCGCATGCGCAATAGGGAACCGGGAAGTGAAGCCGCATGGCTTCACTTCCTGATTCCCTTACCGAAGATGGAGGCGGCAGCACCCGAGGACGGAGAGACGGTTCGGCCTCGGGTGCCGACATCGCGGGCGCCCTGGACAGGTAAGTGTCCATGTTTTAAAAGTCAGCAGCTGCAGTATTTGTAGCTGCTGACTTTTAAAAAAAAAATTTTCGGCGGCGCTCCGCTTTAAGTATAAAAAGGCAGAAATAATGCACTGGACTGCATCAAAAACACATCAAAAACATGCATGCAGAAAAGCCCCTGGAACTCATCCGGACTGCGTTTCTATGGTGTGAATCGGCCCCTAATGTACACGGGATATTTTAAAACCTTGACAGATAGTAACCGACATTTAAAAAAAAGTCCCTTTTGCCGCGCAAACGCCTGTAAACGAATCACAGCAAAACACAAGTTACCGCAATTACAAGCTGTTACAGGCATTTGGCGTTTCAAATAGCTCTGAACATCGCATTTTTTTTTTTGCTTTCCAAAAAATGCTTCAAAAACTCAACTGCTTAGAAAGGACTATAAATGCCCCCCCGTACATGTACTGATAAGATAACAGAGCAGCTGAAAAAAATGCCCAACTGATCCTACTTTGCTTTTGCATTTATAATTAAAACTGGTGATGGGACACAAGTGTTTGTCAGTTACATCAGGCAGCCAATGAGATCTAGGCATTCCTCCCACACACCTGATTCATGTCCCCTGCTGCCCAACTGCCAGTTGAAGGAGTGAGCTGAGATTATATTTAAATAATAAAAATGTATCCAGTATAGAATTCTCTCCATTTTATTACATTATAATTGAATGAAATCCTACATACCTTCTGCGTGTTTCTGTTTGGGTTTTAGGTGAATGCAGACAGTGTTTAGAACTGCCCTGAGCCCCCGCCTGATAGCCTTACACACCCCCCTACGAGGGGCTTTGGGCTGTGCGAGGGGCTGGTTTTCCGCTGTTAAGGTTGCAACCATTTTTGATTGCATAATTGGGTCTCCTTTGATGATAAACAGAAGATCCGCTGACTTTATCGCACTTCTCTCGCTATGAAAACGCGCTATTATAAAATAATAAGCAACGTGTCTCAGAGCAATAGAACTCACGTCCTTTCCACACAAGAGAAATTCTGAGAGTGAGCCCAGCTCCTGCCAGAGCTCCTTATATCAGGACTCTCCCACTGTGACATCATCAAGTCACATGTGACATGACCATATATGGGCATGTCACATGTGACATGACCATATATGGGCATGTCACATGACCTTTTTCTAACTGACAAAGAATTCACATTTGTAAACATGTTAACCCTTCGCTGCCCAGGGCAATTTTGACATTTCTCACACACTTGTTAAAATGAACATATTTTTTAGCTAGAAAAATGGCTTATAATAGCCAAACATGATATATTTTCTGAAAGCAGCGACCCTGGAGAATTAAATGGTGGTTGTTGCCATATTTTATGTCACACGATATTCACGCATCTGTTTATTAAATGCAGATTTTCAGGGAAAAAATACACTTGAATGCATTTTAGTGCACACAAACACCGTGTAATACCTATTTTATTTTTATAAAATATAAAACATGAGGTTAAGATGAATAAATAGATGCCCAAAAAGTCAAGATTTAATAAATGTTTAAATTTTTTTCTAACTGACAAAAAAATTCAAATATGAATATGGTCATGTCACATGACTTTCTTTTTTCTAACTGACAAAAAAATTTCAAATTTGTAAACATGTTAACCCTTCATTGCCAGGGACAATTTTGACATTTCTCGCACACTTGCTAAAATAATCATGTTTTTTTAGCAATAAAATGGCTTATAATACCCAAACATGATATATTTTCTGAAAATAGAGATTTGGAGATTTAAATGGTGGTTGTTGCCATATTTTATATCACACGATAATCGCGCAGCTGTTTATTAAATGCTAATTTTCAGGGAAAAATACACTTAAATGCATTTTAGTGCACACAAACACCATATAATACCTATTTTTTTTTTTATAAATATAAAAAATTAGGTTACGATGAGTAAATAGATACCCAATAAGTCAAGATTTAATAATTGTGCACGTCTGAGAAACAATTTATTTTTATTTTATTTCATTTAAATATATTTTTTACACTTTAAAAAAATAATAATTTTTTATTCAACTTTATTGATATATAACAAAAAGAAGAAAAAAGGTTTTAACCAGAGATGAACCTGTAATCAATAAAGTGTATCTCATAAAATTAGAATATAATCAAAAAGCTAATTTATTTCAGGGTCAATTTGGTTGTTTTGCAGGCAGGCTGGTAAGTGTGCTTGGAAATATATTGTTTGTGATGTGTGTTGCTCTTCCATGTGTACCTTATTGCAAAGCCTAGTTATAGGTTGGTGTGGTTGCCAATTTTTTGTACAATACAATGTAAATACCTGGAAAGGTTAGACCTACAAATTAATTAGCATTAATGCAACTAACATAAAAAATATATCTGGTGCTGGCCGGGTGTGCTTTAATACAATAACAATTATAAGACCCCTTTCACACTGGGGCGCTTTGCAGGTGCTGCAGCGCTAAAAATAGCGCCTGCAAAGCTCCCTGAAACAGCCGCTGCTGTCTCTCCAATGTGAAAGCCCCGAGGGCTTTCACACTGGAGAGTTGCGCTGGCAGGACGCTAAAAAAAGTCCTGCTAGCAGCATCTTTGGAGCGGTGAAGGAGCGCCGCTCCTAAACCGCTCCTGCCCATTGAAATCAATGGGGCAGCGCGGCTATACCGCCGGCATAGCGCTCAGTGAAGCGCTCTCCTATGGGACACCCGTGTGGGCGTGCTCCCGAGTCCTGCTTCTGCCTCTATTGACACAGAAAGCAGGATCCCCCCCAGCGCCATTGGATTAGATTGACCGCAGCGGAAGCCAATGGCTGCGCTGTATCAATCTATGCAATCAGGACACGAGACACCAGCTAGAGCTGGTGTGCTCGTCCCCGGGGAGTAGAAAACCGGGTTCAGGTAAGTAAAAGGGGGGCTCTGGGGGGCTGCAGCACTACAAAAGGTTTTTCACCTTAATGCATAGAACGCATTAAGGTGAAAAACCACCAGGGTTTACAACCCCTTTAAGGACAGGTGTGCCTGGAGGAAGCCCACCCCCCACTTCTGACACTTTTTGTTTACAAGTTAAAATCAGTAAATTCAGCAAAAATCAGCAATTTTTGCTAGAAAATTACTTAGAACCTCCCAACATTATATATTTTTTGTTAGGAAAGACCCTAGAGAATAAAATGGCATTCAATGCAATTTTTTATGTCACACAGTATTTGCGCAGCGTTTTTTTAGCGGCCATTTTTTTGGAAAAAATACACTTTAACCACTTCAGCCCCGGAAGGAGTTACCCCCTTAATGACCAGGCCATTTTTTTGCGATTCGGCACTGCGTTGCTTTAACTGGCACTTGCGCGGTCGTGCGATGTTGTACCGAAACAAAATTGACATCCTTTTTTTCCCACAAATAGAGCTTTCTTTTGGTGGTATTTGATCACCTCTGCGGTATTTATTTTTTGCGTTATAAACAAAAAAAGAGTGGCAATTTTGAAAAATAAAAAGCAATATTTTTTACTTTTCGCTATAATAAATATCCCCAATATACGTAGGCTTTTTCTAAATCTTGACACGGATCATGACAATGCAGGCACTAGAGTCATAGCTTCTCTGGACGCGGAGAAAGCCTTTGACTCCGTGGAATGGGGGTACCTAGAGGAGATAATGAGGCGATTTGGTTTTGGCCCCAAGTTTCTTCACTGGATAGGCTTACTATATAAATCCCCTAGGGCGAGGATCCGTATCAATGATGACCTATCGGACTATTTTCTTCTCCAGAGGGGTACTAGGCAGGGTTGCCCCCTGTCCCCCAGTCTATTTGCTCTGGCTCTAGAGCCACTAGCTATTTTAATACAGAACTCACAAGATGTTAAGGGACTCAGGGTTGGCCCTCTGGAGGAGAAAATTTCTTTATATGCGGATGACGCATTACTGTACTTACAGGACGCTGAGACCTCTTTGCAAGCTGCATTAGGGATCTTTGACGAGTTCGGGAGGTTTTCCGGGATTAAAATCAATTGGTCTAAATCGGTTCTTTTCCCAATAGATCCCCAAGCTAGGGCAGGGGTGCCGTCAACTCCGTTAGTATGGGTGGAGGAGTTCAAATATTTGGGGATTGTGGTAACTAAGGATCTCCAGGCATTTCGTCGCCTCAATATACAACCCATAATAACAAGACTAAAAGAGCATTGCTCTAAATGGAAGGACTTACCTCTTAATCTGTTAGGGCGCATTAACATATTAAAAATGCTATATCTACCTAGGTTCAATTATGTATTTCGTAACTGCCCGATGTGGCTCCCTGGGTCACTCTTTAAAGACATAGATGTATGCATTGGATCATTTTTGTGGAAGGGCTCCTCCCCCAGATTAGCTAGATCGACTCTACAGCTTCCGGTTCACTGCGGGGGTCTTGCACTGCCTAATCTACAGATATACTACTGGGCTGCGGTACTAGTAACTGTGAGATGGTGGTTTGAACAGTCTAGATCGAACGCTGCCACGTGTCTGGAAGCTGCTATATTGGGATCTCTCAAGGAGCTAGGGAATGTAGTATATAGAGGCCCCTCAGCATACCCTTCACTCCCAGGCCCCACCAAAGTGACCCTTAAAGTATGGACAGCAGCCAGGAAGAGATTTACGTGCCCTCAACAGTACTCCCCCTTCTCTCCATTATGGAGAAATCCTTCGCTTCCTCATTTTAGGACAATACCAGACCCACAAGTATGGGCCCGTTTTGGGATTAAGGTCCTTCAAGATATTATCCACTCAGGGGCACTGTTATCCTTTCAGGAGCTAGCAAAGAAAAACGGACTTCACGAGGGAATGCTATTTAGATACTATCAGTTAAGGCATGCAGCCAGGGCACAATTCACTTTTCCTGTAAGCTTGCAAACGGATCCCATTGAGGGAATTTTGGCACAGGAGACTCTTGAGAAGACCCTCTCCACCTTATATCTCGCCTTATTGAAAAGTGATTCCCCCAAGATGAATGCCCTGTGGGGCAAATGGCAGGCTGATATCCCGGATCTGGATAGGGAGACTTGGGAGGAGTGCTTTGAGGATGGGTCTAGGCTAGTGATTTCCTCCAGGGATAAACTGCTGCAAACTAAGTTTTTGCACCGGGTCTACTACACGCCTCGGAGGCTGTGCCAGATCTACCCCGATAGGTCGCCGAACTGTCCCAGGTGTCGGTCCCCTGATAGTACATATATGCATATGTTCTGGACTTGTCCCCGTATTGTACAATTTTGGGAAACGATTTTTGAAAGCATTAATATCCGCTTACAACTAACGCTACCAATGTTACCTGAGTTAGCTCTTTTGGGTATTCATGAGGATGACCAGAGACCGAAATATACGAAAACACTTATTTCTTTGTTGTTGTTCTATGCCAAGAAAGAGGTCCTTAAGAAATGGGCGTCACCGTCTCCTCCTAAGGTAGAGGAATGGGACTCCGCTGTTAACGCTATACTACCCCTTTATAAGATGACATACACTAGCAGGATGCCCAAAGAAGTTTTATCGGATATGGCTGCCATGGACGGAGCAATTCTAATATCAATGCCATGGGACTGATTGGGTGCCACCCTCAGGGGGGAGGGAAATGTGCCCCCCCCCCCCCCCCCAGATACAGAATAAGACCACGTTGGATATGCGATGGTGCTGCCTGTGAGCATAACTATGGTTTCCGTGCTGTTTAAAATGCTGTTCCATGTATCCTACTTTTAAGCAATAGATGGATATAAAGTGTGTTTAATATATTTTGATGTACCTCAAGCTGATAATTCCATGAATGTAGGCAAGAGCTTGATTCCTGTATAATCTTTGTTATATGATGACTTCTACAATAAAGACCAACCCAAAAAAAGATATAAAAAAGACAAATTTCTTCCTCAGTTTAGGCCGATATGTATTCTTCTACATATTTATGGTAGCGATCGCGGGTGGCCGGCGGACATTGGTTTGCGCAAAAGTTATAGCATCTACAAAATAGGGGATAGATTCATGACATTTTTATTATTTTTTTTTACTAGTAATGGTGGTGATCAGCGATTTTTAGACAGGACTGCGACATTGCGGTGGACAGATCGGACACTTTTGACACTTTTTTGTGACCAGTGACATTTTTATGGCGATCAGTGCTATAAAAATGCACTGATTACTGTATAAATGACACTGGCAGGGAAGGAGTTAACACTAGTGGTGATCAAGGGGTTAAATGTGTTCCCTGGGAGGTGTTTTTAACTGTTGGGGGAGTGTACTGACTGGGAGAGGAGAGAGATCGCTGTTCTTGATCACTAGGAACAGACGATCTCTCTTTACTCCCCTGTCAGAACGGGGATCTGTTTGTTTACATTTACAGAACCCCGTTCTGGCTCTCTGTGGAGCGATCGCGGGTGGCCGGCGGACATTGGTTTGAGCAAAAGTTATAGCATCTACAAAATAGGGGATAGATTTATGGCATTTTTATATATATATATTTTTTTGTACTTGTAATGGCAAAGATAAGCGATTTTTAGCCAGACTGCGACATTGCGGCGGACAGATCGGACACCTGACACTTTTTTTGCTAAAAATATGCGCTGTCAGTGTATAAATGACACTGGCAGGGAATGGGTTAACATCAGGGGCAATCAAAGGGTTAGCTGTGTTCCCTCAGTGTGTTTCTAACTGGGGGGGGGGACTCACTGCATGGACACTCTGATCCGTGTTCCTGATTAGCAGGAACACTAGGTCAGAGTGTCCATGCCTGTCTGCTTGTTTACATCGGCAGACCGCCGTCCTGTCTCTGGACAGAATCAGCGGGCCCGGCGGACATTGCGTCCGCTTGGCCCGCTGATTGGCTCCCCCTGTGGCCAACGCACGCGCGCCCCCTAGTGGCTATTGACAATATCAAGTACAAGTACGTGAATTTACGCACTAACCACTTGCCGCAGTATATGTACGGCAGGTGGTTGGGAAGTGGTTAACATGAACTTTAAGACCCCTTTCACGCTGAGGCGCTTTTCAGGCGCTTTCACGCTAAAAAAAGCGCCTGAAAAGCTCATGAAAACCTATTTTCATTAAAATCAATGAATGCTTTCACACTGTGGCAGTGCGCTGGCAGGGTGGTGAAAAAACGCCCCTCTCCATTGAAATGAATTGAAAGCGCTTCAAAAGCGCCTGAAAAGCTCTTCAAAAGTGCACAGTGTTTTACTGGCAGTTTACAAGCGCCTCAGTGTGAAAGGGGCCTAACAAAAAGAAAAAAAAAGTTTTGACCAGAGATGAACCTGTAATCAATAAAGTGTATCTCATAAAATTAGAATATAATCAAAAAAGTTAATTTATTTCAGTAAGACCCTTTTCAAACTGGGGCGTTTTTCAGGCGCTTTTGAGCTAAAAATAGTGCCTGTAAAGCGCCTGAAAAACGGCTCCCCTGCGATGCGCTGGCAGGACGTTAAAGAAACTCCTGCAAGCAGCATCTTTGGAGCGGTGTGTACACCGCTCCTCCACCACTCCTGCCCATTGAAATGAATGGGCAGCGTGGCCAAACCGCTGCTAGCGGCCGAAAAAGGGTTAAAACCGCCCCGCTAGCGTCCGAATACCTCCGCAAAAACGAAAAAAAGCGTCGCTAAAAATAGTGTGAAAGCGGCCTAATTGCATTCAAAAAGTGATATATTTTATATAGATGTGTTACACACTGAGTGATATATATGGCTTACAGCTAGTAACACCCCAAAATTCAGTATCTCAGAAAATTTTAATATTACATATAAACCAATAAAAATATAAGACCAATAAAAGAAAGGATTTTTAATACAGAAATGTTGGCTTAGTTAATAGTCTGTCCATGTACAGTATAGTATAGTAAGTCCCAGCATGTCCCCATAGACCTCTACGGAGGATTCTCTGTGTATGAACTACAAGTCCCAGCATGTCCCCATAGTTCTCTACGGAGGTCTCTCTTCCATCGCCGCCATCTTGCTACACCTCACACTCGGCCACAGTAAACATACAGTGAGAAGGTGGAAAGCGGACATCTTGTTACACCCAACGGAGTTATACATTCCACTGTTATTTTTAACAGTAAACTCAGCTTATATCGTAAAATACAGTATTTACAATTCTTTCAGACTGTGTAGATGTTGATTTTTGAAAGCAGCGGTGTTCTGTCGGATTATAAAACCTGTGAGATCAGCAGGCTTGCCGGTGCTTTCAAAAATCAACATCTAAACAATCAGACAGAATTGTAAATACTGTTTACGATATAAGCTGAGTTTACTGTTAAAAAATAACAGTGAAATGTATAACTCTGTTAGGTGTATTAAGATGTCCACTTCCCGCCTTCTCGCTGTATTTTTACTGTGGCCGAGTGTGGGGTGTAGCAAGATGGCGGCGACGGAACATCACTTCCGTTACACATTCTGACGGGTCACTGATTCTGACGAAAACACCGGCTATTGCCTTCAACAAAGATGGCGCCGGAAGAATGATGACATCACTTCCTTTCCAGGAATCGAAGTCAGTGTTTCTCAACTCTAGTCCTCAAGGCGCCCCAACAGGTCATGTTTTCAGGCTTCCCATTATTTTCCACAGGTGATTTGATCAGTTTCACTGCTATAGTAATTACCACAGCCGTTTCATCTGAGGGAAATCTTGAAAACATGACCTGTTGACCTCTGCCGGGACCTCTTTCGTGTTAGCCCCCCCATATCAAAATTTTTGAAAAAATCTTATGCAGTTTGTTAGATCTTTGTTAGATCAGGTTAGATCAACCGTTGTTTGCGTTAGATCTCACACAGAAGAAGCAATATTAACAGTTATTTGCGGGGGGGGGGGGGCTAACACGTCATCAGCCCCCCCTTATCAAAAAATTGACCAAACAGTTAGCTATTTTGGAAGCTATTCGTTAGAACCGGTAAGATCAAGTGGTTTTAATGTTAGATCTCACATAATTAGAGACTTATTAAGTGATTAATGGCCCCCCCTTATCAAATTTTCTGGCCAAAAACCATTCAGGCTAATAGATATTCGTTAGATCCGGTAAGATCAAGTGGTTTTAACTTTAGATCTCACATCATTTTAGAGATATTCCACATCAAAATAGAGATATTATGTGGAACATATGGACGGGTTAGCCCCCACTTATCAAATTTTCTGGCCAAAAATAATTCAGGCTAATAGATATTCGTTAGATCCGATAAGATCAAGTGGTTTTAACTTTAGATCTCACATATTTTCAGAGATATTCCATAAAAATAGAGATATTAGGTGGTACAGAAGGTACATCCATCTTCAACCTTCTCTGGATGGTCTCTGGAACCTTCTTTGGATGGTTCTTCAGCGGGTGCCTGTAGTCTCTCCTCACACCTCTGTTCACCTCCCTGCCTCATGGTGATCTCTCCTCAGACCAACAAGCTTAATTCTTTAGCTAGCCCTCCCTTTTTGCAAAGCAAGGCTGGGCTTGGTAGTTCCACCCCCTGTAGAAATCAATGGGGTTGTATTGTGATGAGACTTCAAGTCCCGTGGTCCTCTGCTGCTGCTTGATTGGCTCCCTCTCCCTGCCAATAGGGACACAGGAAGAGGAGAGGGAGGGGGAGAAATCCCCCACAGGGCCTGACAGGCGTGCTCTTCCTCAGTGAGTGCCTGTGCCAGTGTCTATTCAGTCTGGCAGTCGCTGGCAGGAATGGTGGGTGGTGCAGGACCACGGGTGATAGAGTAGCACCCGCTACACACTCCCCCCACCAAAGAACCTTTGGTCCGCTAAAGGAAGTAAAGAGTCTATGACCTGTTACATGCTTTTGATATACACACAGAAAAAAACAGGTTAGTGTGCACAGGAAACCATACAATTTACATCTGCATAAAACCCTGGCAGAGGTACATCCCACCAATTAGCATAGGAGGGGATTTCTTCCTGCCTACAGGCCACCTTAACTGGAATGGCCCAGCTAGATATGCCAATGGGGTGAGTGTCAGAAACCAAGAAATCAGGCCAAGTCAGAAGTACAGTTAAATCACACTTGTTTAATAATAAAAGTAAAAAGAACAAGCGTAGTCAAAACATAGCCAAAGTTCAGTAACCGGAACGGATAGTCAGCCAAGCCAGAAGTCAGGGATCAATGTAGTGGAACAGCAAGCAGGATCTGGAGCCAGAAGGGATGTCAGCAAAGCAAGTCTTGAACAGGATCGCAGGAGATTGTTTCTGTGATGTTGACCAAGGTGAAGGCAGAGATCCTCTGGACTGGACGGCTTAAGTAGGCAGGACTGACGAGCAGGATATCATCAACAGCTGAGTAACTGTGGAGAGATAGGAGCTGGCAATTATCCGACTGCTGAGTGGCCAGCTCAGAGAAGGAAGGGCTGAGCCCAGCCCTGACAGTGAGTTGGGATTGTCCACCACCAAATCTGCAGTGGAAGGATCAGTTACTTCAAGAGTCCTTTTTGCAATGAGCATGACCTCCTCAGAGCTTTCACCCAAAGTATCATATGTTAGTCTTTTGCGCGGGTGAATAACCCTTCGCTCTTGCTGTTCTTTAGGTTCTGGGGTTACAGGCACACTGGTATCTTCTTCTTCCTGCATATCAGCTGCAGCTTCCTCAATAAAGGATGGAAAGTCTTAGGGGTCTGTTGTCAGCAGGGAAGATTGAGGTTCTTCCAACTCTTCAAAAGGGGGACTTTGAGGTACAAACTCAGGAGCCTCTGGCTTGAGAGTCACCTCAGTCACCTTGGGAGGAGAAGAAAGGGGGGGTGTCAGGCCCTGGCATTTGAGATGGCCACAGACAATCTTTCTCTTGCTGTTTTCATCTTCAGCAAGGGGTACAGAATGAGATCTAGTCACTGGCCGGGATCTTTGAGAGGCCGTGGGTGTGGACTGTAGATCTGGCTGTGGTGGCACATGAACTGCTTCTGACAGAGGCAACAGATGATTGGGATGCCAAGTCTTCAGCGGGCCTGTGCTTTCCTCTGGCCGGATTTGATATACTGGGTGTCCTGGCAGATGCTTGCAAACGACATAGGGCTGTGACTTTCAGTGGTTAGCCAACTTGTGCTTTCCAGGGACACCCAGGTTTCTCAGCAGTACCTTGTCATCCGGCTGTAGGTCCTGCACTCGTACCCTAAGGTCAAAGTTTATTTTGTTTCTCTGTCCTCTGGCATATGAGGCAGCTTGAGCCTTATCATAGGTGGTTTTCAGACGTCTCTGCAGGCGATCCACATACTCTCTGTGGGAAGTTGCTGAGGTATGGTCGAGGGATGTGCCAAAGGCCAAGTCTACTGCCAGCTGGGCCTATGGTCCGAACATCAAACTATAGGGAGAGTAACCTGTGGCATCATTGGCGGTGCTGTTATAAGCATGCCTAAAAGCCACTATATGCTTGCTCCAGTGCTGCTTTTGTTCTGAATCTCTCTGTTTGAGGATCACCTTGAGGATGATACGGGGTGGTTTTAGACTTCCTGATGCCCAACAGGTCTAAAAGTCTCTTGATGAGCCTACTATTGAAATCTCTCCCTTGATCAGAGTGGATGCATTGGGACAGACCATAGTGCACAAAGAATTTCTCTGCGAAGATCTTGGCCACCATGGATGCTTGTTGGTCCCTCGTGGAAAATGCCTGGGCATACCGAGTGAAATGGTCAGTCACTACCAGCATATTTCCCTGCCTGCTCAGATCAGGCTCCAAGCACAGAATGTCAATGCACACCAGCTCCATGGGTCCCTGACTCTGAAGATGGTCCATTGGGGCAGCTCGGTGAGGCAAAGTCTTACTTTGGATACATCTGATGCAGGAGTGGCAATAGTCCTCAACTTCAGCCTGCATGCAGGGCCAGTAGAACTGGTCCCTCACCAGGTGAAAAGTCCTCTTGGGCCCTAGGTGGCCATGGTTGTCGTGTAGGGCAGTTAATACTGTCTCCGTATGTTTTTCAGGTAGGAATAGCTACCATTTTTCTTCAGAATCGTCAGAGGGGCCCCTTCGGTAGACCAACCCTCTGTGCACCTGAAACCGATCCCACTCTCGGTGCAGCAGATGGGTTTCCTTCTGGGAGTCAGTGAGGAGCAAGTCAGGGCGTTGGCTTTCCAAGGCCTTCAATGTCAAGCTACAGGGAGGGTCCTCCAACTGGCCCCTCCGCAGGTCTTTGACAGTATGGGCAGACCTTCATCCCCGACTTGGGCGACATTGCAATAACATCTGGGGACACCAGCGGCTGACACTCCAACCTCTTAAGGCCTGGATCCTACTCCAGGTTGATGTTCTGCTCCTTGACATAAGGCTCGTACCCTTCAGGTGTCAGCTGGGCCTATTCTTCTGGAGGGTCTCTGGAACAATTGCGCCTTCTGGACAAAGCATCCGTGTCTTGTTTGCCGACCCCGGTCGATACATCAGGCTGAAAATAAACCCTGATAGAGCAGCCAACCATCTGTGACCCTTGGCGTCCAACTTGGTGGTAGTGAGGATGTAGGTGAGAGCATTGTTGTCGGTCTTGATCACAAACTCCGCTCCATACAGGTAATCCTTCAGCTTATCCACCACCGCCCACTTCAAGGCCAGGAACTCAAGTTTGTGCATGGGATAGTTCTTCTTGGCGGGGGCCAGGTTCCAACTAACGTAGGCAACAGGCCGTAGATGGCATTCATCCTCTTGATATGGCACCCCACCTAACCCATCTCGACTGGCGTCAAAGTGTAGCTCGTATGGCTTGGTTGGATCTGCATAGGCCAGTTGTTAGGCTTCACTTCAGCTGCCTAAAACCTCTTCACACTTTGGAGTCCATTGTTCCTGAATGGACTCTCTGGGTTTTTTGGGCCCTCCAGCTGGTCTGACAGGCTTCGCCAGATCAGGGTCAGCGTCTTAGCGAATCCCTTGACAAATCCTCTGTAATAAGAGCAGAATCCCAGAAATGACCTAAGCTCAGTCACGTTGGTTTGCCTCGGCCAGGAGGTGACAGCTACCAGCTTCTGGAGGTCAGTGGCCACTTCATCAGCAGACACAATGTGACCAAGGTAGTTGACCTGAGGGTTGATAAAACTGTCACTTTTCCAGAGACAGCTTCAACCCCCTCATCATGGACTCTCTTCAGGACCTTCTGCAGACGTCCTTCGTGCTCTTCCAGGGTCTTGCTGAAAACGATGATGTCCTCTAAGTACACCAACATCTCGATCAGCTTTATGTCACCCACAGTCTTCTCCATTAGCCTTTGGAAGGTGGCTGGGGCACCAGACAGGCCTTGATGCATACGGTTAAATCCAAAGATCCCCTCCGGGGTAATGAAAATGGTCTTCTCGCGATCCTCAGGGTGCATGGGGATTTGGTAATACCCACTCTTCAAATCCAGCATGCTGAACCACTTCGCTCCTGACAGGCTCTGCAAGGCATCTTCTATTCTTGGGGTGGTATATTGGTCGGGAATGGTTCTTCGGTTCAGCGTCCGGTAGTCAATACCCAGCGACCTATTCTTCTTCCGTACCACCACTATTGGGGAAGCGTATAGACTCTGGGACTCTCGGATGATACCTGCCCTTTTAAACTCTGCCAGTTGTTCATGCAGATCCTCCATGTCCCCTAAACGAATCCATCAAAATCTTTCTCTGAACGGCTTATGCACTTGAAGAGATGGATCCGGTATTGGGCACTTTTTGCACACCCCACATCAAATTCACTCTTGGAGATTGCAGCTTGCCATCTCAGGAGCTGAGTCTTGGTCCTTTCTTTCCATTCAGGCAAAAGGGGAGTATTCTTCAGATAGAGCTCCTCCACAGAGATCCCATCCTTTGCTCCCACCACCAAATCAGATGGCGGGACTGGGGTGGCCAGATTCACTTCTCCCAGCAACATCTGAGCCGGCATCTTCACTGGCGAGGCTGTTATGTTGTGGACACTAACCAAGATCTTCCCGTGACTTCTTTGCAACCCTTTGGTTGAAACCACCTCTGGAATAATCTCCACTCCCATGTCTTCTCTCTGTCCGTCTGATTCAAGGACAATGAAAGGGCCTGGTTGCTTTCAATTTAGCTTGACAGATGCTCGTAAATAGGCCACTTTACCAGGCTGTAACACCTTCTCACACTGGTCCAAGCGCCAGATATTTCCCTTCTGTTTTTGTACCAGATGCTGGTAGGCTTGTCTCAGCATGGGGTGCACACTTGTAGCTGAAGTGCTCGGCTCCAGAACAAGAGGTGTCAACAGCCTTCTGACAAGATCAGTATTGGTCCCTATGATGAGAGAACTCTTACTGGCCCCTGGTGGGCGAGGACAGACCACTGCCTGAGTTTCAAAAGTCTCGGCTTTCCCAGCCATGGAGGGATCGAAGGTCAGCTTGACCCGTAGATAGCCATCATAGGGGAAGTTCTAAGTCACAATGCCCCATATCTGCAGGTCTTCCAACTTCTGCAAAGGCAGGAGCTTGAGGTGCCTGTCATAGAAGTCTCTGTAGAGAAGGGTCACTTAAGATCCAGTATCCAGAAGGGCCTTGGTGTAGACTCCCTTTACTTGGATGGGAACAAGAGGAGAAGGTTCCACCAGCTTGTCAGGGAGCATGGAGGAAGTGGTGGCCCTGGCCTGTTCGGTGGTTGGTATCCGCGCTCCTCTCTGCGGAGATTCTGATCGGGCGTAAGTCTGCACTAAGTTCGGGGAGTCTGGTGTGCATTGACTCTCTGACACCAGGCAGCATGTGTCAAAGAAAACGGGACACTGGGTTGCTTGGAGGCAGCAACGGGGGGCCCTCTGCAAGGGTTTGGACTTTCGCTGCTGTCTCTTCGTGTTATTGGTTTTGAGCCAGCTACCGTAGATGGTCACCCGGTTGGCTCCTTCACCAGAGCCCTCCAAAGATTCCCTCTGGCTTCTGGCATTGTGCTTCAGGCTTCACTGGGCTTGGACACACCTGTCAATTAATGTCCCACATAATTTCAGTATACCTCGGTATGCTCAATGGCACTCCTCACTGGTACACGTGAAAATGCTCATCATCGGCTCCGATATAGACACTAGTATAGATATCCGTGCATTGCTACCAAATATCCATAACATCCCTGTAATTATGGATAATCAAACATTAAAATCACTTGATCTTACCGGATCTAATGAATATCAATTAGCCGGGTGATTTTTTTGGCCAGAATTTGATAAGAGGGGGCCAGCCCCCCTCATTAATCACTTAATAAGTCTCTAATTATGTGAGATCTAACGTTAAAACCACTTGATCTAACCGGATCTAACAAATAGCTTCCAAAACAGCTAACTGTTTGGTCAATTTTTTGATAAGGGGGGGCTGATGACGGGTTAGCCCCCCCAGCAAATAACTGTTAATATTGCTTCTTCTGTGTGAGATGTAATGCAATCTCATACTTATGTACCACCACCTAATATCTCTAAAGTTAAAACCACTTGATCTTATCGGATCTAAGGAATATCTATTAGCCTAGATGATTTTTGGCCAGAAAATTGCATGTGGGGGGCCATCCGTCCTTATGTACCACCTAATATCTCTATTTTTATGTGCAATATCTTTGAAATGATGTGAGATGTAACGTTAAAACCACTTGATCTTACCGGATCTAAGGGATATCTATTAGCCCGAATGATTTTTGGCCTGAAAATTTGATAAGGGGGGGCTAACCCGTCCAAGTGTACCACCTAATATCTCTATTTTGATGTGGAATATCTCTAAAATGATGTGAGATCTAACATTAAAAGCACTTGATCTTACCGGATCTAAGGAATATCTATTAGCCTGAATGATTTTTGGCCAGAAAATTTGATAAGGGGGGGCTAACCCGTCCATATGTACCACCTAATATCTCTATTTTGATGTGGAATATCTCTGAAATGATGTGAGATCTAACGTTAAAACCACTTGATCTTACCGGATCTAACGAATATCTATTAGCCTGAATGATTTTTGGCCAGAAAATTTGATAAGGGGGGGCCAGCCCCCCTCATTAATCACTTAATAAGTCTCTAATTATGTGAGATCTAACGTTAAAACCACTTGATCTTACCGGATCTAACAAATAGCTTCCAAAACAGCTAACTGTTTGGTCAATTTTTTGATAAGGGGGGCTGATGACGGGTTAGCCCCCCCAGCAAATAACTGTTAATATTGCTTCTTCTGTGTGAGATGTAATGCAATCTCATCCTTATGTACCACCACCTAATATCTCTAACGTTAAAACCACTTGATCTTATCGGATCTAAGGAATATCTATTAGCCTAGATGATTTTTGGCCAGAAAATTGCATGTGGGGGGCCATCCGTCCTTATGTACCACCTAATATCTCTATTTTTATGTGCAATATCTCTGAAATGATGTGAGATGTAACGTTAAAACCACTTGATCTTACCGGATCTAAGGGATATCTATTAGCCCGAATGATTTTTGGCCTGAAAATTTGATAAGGGGGGGCTAACCCGTCCAAGTGTACCACCTAATATCTCTATTTTGATGTGGAATATCTCTAAAATGATGTGAGATCTAACATTAAAAGCACTTGATCTTACCGGATCTAAGGAATATCTATTAGCCTGAATGATTTTTGGCCAGAAAATTTGATAAGGGGGGGCTAACCCGTCCATATGTACCACCTAATATCTCTATTTTGATGTGGAATATCTCTGAAATGATGTGAGATCTAACGTTAAAACCACTTGATCTTACCGGATCTAACGAATATCTATTAGCCTGAATGATTTTTGGCCAGAAAATTTGATAAGGGGGGGGGCCAGCCCCCCTCATTAATCACTTAATAAGTCTCTAATTATGTGAGATCTAACGTTAAAACCACTTGATCTTACCGGATCTAACAAATAGCTTCCAAAATAGCTAACTGTTTGGTCAATTTTTTGATAAGGGGGGGCTGATGACGGGTTAGCCCCCCTAGCAAATAACTTTTAATATAGCTTTTTCTGTGTGAGATCTAACGCAAACAACGGTTGATCTAACCTGATCTAACAAAGATCTAACAAACTGCATAAGATTTTTTCAAAAATGTTGATATGGGGGGGGGGGGGCTAACCAGGCAGAGGTGGAATCAGAGGGCCCTGCTCGTTAGGGCTTACAATCTAAAAGAACATCTATTATTTAATTCAATATTTGCCACTTGGAGGATTCTTGGTAGTAGAAGGGAAGTGGTGAGCAGATGTTGTTAGCCCTGCATGTAGAAGGAAGTATAGTGGCCACATTATCACATAAGTTGAAAAACATTGCTACTGGCAGCTGTGGAAATGTAGACTTTACATATTTTGAATAAAGGAGGAACTGATTTGACATGGAGAGCCTGCAGGAAGCATGCCGCTTTACAAAGATTGTGTAATATGAACCAAGGGCTGGAAAAAAAGGGTATAAATACCACAGCGCTGACAGGCCTATATGATTACAATAAAGTGCAAATGCTGTGCATAAAAAATTAAGTAAAAAAACACATCCAATAATAAAAAAATTATCAAGCATGTAGCCAGTGAAAACCTGAAAAAAGCGTGCAAATAGACATAAATGATCTAATTGCAAAGTTCCTTTCACAGGTTCTTTCCGCAAATGCTACTGTGCAATAAAATAGTGCAAATTTATACTAATCATGTGACCAGTGAAAGTTTAAAATGACGTACAAATAAGCATATAGCAACTTTCAAATAACCACTTCAGCCCCGGAAGGATTTACCCCCTTCCTGACCAGAGCAGTTTTTGCGATTCGGCACTGCGTCGCTTTACCTGACAATTACGCGGTCGTGCGACGATGTACACAAACAAAATTGACGTCCTTTTTATCCCACAAATAGAGCTTTCTTTTGGTGGTATTTGATCGCCTCTGCGGTTTTTATTTTTTGCGCTATAAAAAAAGAGCGACAATTTTGAAAAAAAATCAATATTTTTTACTTTTTGCTTTAACAAATATCCCCCAAAAATATATAAAAAAACCAATTTTTTTCCTCAGTTTAGGACAATATGTATTTTTCTACATATTTTTGGTAAAAAAAAAAAAAAAGAAAATCACAATAAGCGTATATTGATTGGTTTGCGCAAATTTTATAGCATCTACAAAATAGGGGATAGTTTTGTGTCATTTTTATTATTAATTTTTTTTTATCAGTAATGGCTGCGATCTGCAATTTTTATCGGGACTGCGACATTATGGCGGACACATCGGACACTTTTGACACTATTTTGGGACCATTGTCATTTATACAGCGATCAGTGCTATAAAAATGCATTGTTTACTGTGTAAATGACACTGGCAGTGAAGGGGCTATCCACTAGTGGGCGGCGAAGGGATTAAGCGTGTCCTAGGGAGTGATTCTAACTGTGGCAGGGCTGGGCTACAAAACACATGACAGCGATCATCGGAGCAGTGATCTCTGTCCTGTCACTAGGCAGAACAGGGAAATGCTTTGTTTACAAAAGCATCTCCCCGTTCTACCGCTCCGTAACACAATCGCGGGCACCTGGCGGACATCGAGCACCGCTTCTTAAAGGGGACGTACCTGTACGCCCGTTTGCCCACCAGTGTCATTCTGCCGACGTATATCGGCGTGCGCTGGTCGGGAAGGGGTTACTAAGTTCCTTTCTCAAGTTCCTTCCAGAAGTGCTGCTGTGCTAACAAACATACAGTGCTGTAAACAGGTGCCCACAGGATCCACCCCCCCCCTCCCCCTTGTGGTTGAACTCACCAGATCCAATGGACCCCCCAAGCAGTACTGTGTTGTGGGTCTAGCAAGCTTAATGTGGTGAGCGGGGTGATGAAAACGCCAACTCCTGGGTGCGATCCTTCCTGGGGTGTTTTCAGGCACAAACATATGGAGAAAGAGCCTGCATGGTGAAGTACGTCTTGTTTAATTCAATAAAATCAATCTTTACAAAGTTCCAATCTTAAAAACAATCTTTACAAGGTTCCAAAGTAGAGGGCAAACAGATAAGACATCAATAAATAGCCCATTCGTTGCAGAAATCAATAGGTTCTCTCACAATCTGACTGCAATCAAACAAGCTTTGGACGTGATATCGCCGCGGTGCCGCAAGCTGGACTGACGCGTTTCGCCTCTCCCACAGGGCGCTATCAAAGACAAGAGACATTCTTTATGAACTGAGGGCTGATTAGGGGCGTATAACATAAAATTCTGCCTTTTTTCCATGCCTGGGAAGCCGCCCATAGACATGAATTCTTGTGCTGGGGTATATGCCGCTACTCATGTAAACTCGCGTAAACCATACACACGTATTTCCTGAACACAGACTTGCGCTTTACACAGGTTGATGCAAGAACTGGCATATTCCCCCGCACAGTTGTGCACAGCCATTCATGTCTATGGGTGACTGTGGGGAGCACCTGGGCTTCCCGGGTGAAGAAGAATGTCAGAAATGTACGCTGTATACCCCTAGTGTGCCTGTGTGCATGGGGCCTTACTGATCACATATCTGCAATGAAATCAATCCTTACAGATTTGTCACTAGACTGGCTGCTGATAGGATAGCGGGGATCATTATTCTACTCAGTCTATGCTCTTCTTCTGTCAGCAAGCTTCCAGTGTTGGTCTGACAGCACTGTACAGTGCAGCAGAGCCTAATTTGCAGCAATGCCATACCATGCCAAAATGTCATACACTGATCAACCATAACATTACGACAGGTAAAGTGACGAACATTGATCATCTCGTTACAATGGCATCTAAAAGTGGGTGGCATTTATTAGGCAGCAAGTGAAGATGTTGTCGCGAACGTTGATGTGTTGAAAGCAGAAAAAATGGGCAAGTGTACTAATTTGTGCGACTTTGACAACGACTAAATGTGATAAAATTTAGATATGTGGTACATCGCTCCTAGGGTTGAAGCTTCTTCTTTAACCACTTGCCGACCGCTGCACGCCGATGTACGTCAGCACAATGGCAGCGGTGGGCAAATGGGCGTACCTGTACATCCCCTTCAATTGGCGGAACTGGCGGGTGCACGCGCGCCACGCACAGCGTGACCATGCCCACGGGTCCCGCGGACTCGATGTCCGCCGGTGTCCCGGCGATCGTGTCACGGAGCCGCAGAACGGGGAGATGCCTATGTACACAAGGCATTTCCCCGTTCTGCCTTGTGACATGACACAGATCACTGCTCCCTGTCATCGGGAGCAGTGATCACTGTCATGTCAGTGGTAGCCCATCCCTCCAAAGTTAGAATCACTCCCTGGGACACACTTAACCCCTTGATCGCCCCCTAGTGTTTAACCCCTTCCCTGCCAGTGTCATTTACACAGTAATCAGTCCATTTTTATAGCACTGATCGCTGTATAAATGACAATGGTCCCAAAATAGTGTCAAAAGTGTCCAATGTGTCCGCCATAATGTCACAGTCACGATAAAAATCGCAGATCGCCGCCATTACTTATAAAAAAAAATTAATAATAAAAATGCCATAAAACTATCCCCTATTTTGTAGACGATATAACTTTTGCGCAAACCAATCTATATACGATTATTGCAATTTTTGTTTACCAAAAATATGTAGAAGAATACATATCGGCCTAAACTGAGAAAAAAATTTGTTTTTTTTATATATATTTTGGGGATATTTATTATAGCAAAAAGTAAAAAATATTGCTTTTTTTCAAAATTGTCGCTCTTTTTTTGTTTATAGCGCAAAAAATAAAAACCACAGAGGTGATCAAATACCAGCAAAAGAAAGCTCTATTTGTGGGGAAAAAAAGGACGTCAATTTTGTTGGGTGCAACGTCGCATGACCGCGCAATCGTCAGTTAAAGCGACGCAGTGCCGAATCGCAAAAAGTGCTCTGGTCAGGAAGGGGCTAAAATCTTCCGGGGCTGAAGAGGCTAAACGAAACCCGAACATTTTAGCGGCGCACAGCAAATTTTTTGTTTTTTAGCATACACTATAGAATTGTAACAGACCTGGGACACCTTTGGGCACTCCAAAGAGAATAGTAATGCGGGTGAATAGTGCCCCCTCACCCTCCTGTCGGGCCCTGTTCCCGAGCCACATTCCTGTCTGAATATTGTGCCCGGGTTTTAGGCGGATTAAAACCTGGACACATAATTCAAAACCCGGACTGTCCGGGTGAATCAAAACCCAGACTGTCCCGGTGAATCAAAACTCGGATAGGTGCAAGGATTTTTGACACCCTAGGCAAAACCTAATTTTGCCGCCCCCCCTGACTCCACCCCCTTTGCCCTGCCCATCAAATGCAGCCTCACCAGCGTCCATCAATGCAGCCTCACCAGCGCCCATCAATGCAACCTCACCTGTGCCCATCTATGGGCCTCACCAGTGCCCATCAATGCAGCCTCACCAGTGCCCATCAATTTCAGCCTCACCAGTGCCCATCAATGCAGCCTCACCAGTGCCCATCAATGCAGCCTCACCAGTGCCCATCAATGCAGCCTCAACATTGCCCATCAATGCAGCCTCACCAGTGCCCATCAATGCAGCCTCAACATTGCCCATCAATGCAGCCTCACCAGTGCCCATCAATGCAGCCTCACTAGTGCCCATCAATGCAGCCTCAACATTGCCCATCAATGCAGCTTCACCAGTGCCCATCAATGCAGCCTCACCAGTGCCCATCAATGCAGCCTCAACAGTGCCCGTCAATGCAGCCTCAACAGTGCCCATCAATGCAGCCTCACCAGGGAGGGAGGGGAGGGGGGACCCGACCCCTCCCCTCGGTACACACACATCAGTGTGATGACAGATCTGTCTTTATACACCAAAAACTTTTACATGCAATAATGCAATCTCAGACAGTGACAGTGTTTCACTCACCAGGTCTGGGCTGTGCAGAGTGCTCTGCATCTATCTGACAACGCGACCCTGCCAGTGCGTGTGCGAGGAACAATTTTAAACCTGCCTCGGTGCCTCCTCCAGGTAGGCTCCGCCTGTCACCAAGCCCAGAGCGCGCGCTGTCTGTCGCTATAGCACTTGAGTGATGCTGCTGGTGTTGTTCGGGACAGACCAGGAGGGAAAGCGCCCTCTAAGACAGGGGGAGCGGGGGCCAGAGGACACAGCACTAGGAATTACATATGGGCAGAGAGGCAGAGCTGGCTGTGGTCATGACCAGCAATCACAGGTCACTAATGACTGATCAGAAGAGCACAGCGGCGCAGGCAGGGGATGTTTGCTTTCATTCATTCGGGAGTCGGGACACAGACACAGTCCCCCGCCGCCACTGTGCCTCTGACGCTATGTGCGGACGGAGCCTGCTGAGACTTAGTTGCTGCAGAGAGAGAAGAGTAGGAACAACAGCAGCCAGGCGCCCTAGGCTGCAGTGCGCCCTAGGCGGCTGGCTAGTTTGCCTAGTGGTAGCGCCAGCCCTGAATGGCTGAACGACTGGGTGAGAGCATATCCAAAACTGCAGCTCTTGTGTGATGTTCCTGGTCCACAGTGGTCAGGATCTAACAAAAGTGTGCCAAGGAAGGAAAACCAAGGCCCGTGTAGTCCAATCCAATAGAAAAGCTACTGCATCTCAGATTGCTGAAAAAATTAACGCTGGTTCCAATAGAAAAGGTGTCAGAACACGCAATGCATCGCAGTTTGTTGTATGTGGGGTTTGGTAGCTGCAGACCAGTCAGGGCGCCCATGCTGACCCATGTCCACAGTCAAAAGAGCCTACAATGGGCACATGAGCATCAGAACTGGGCCATGGAGCAATGGAAGAAGGTGGCCTGGTCTGACATATCCAGAAATGGTGGACACAACAAGTTCAAAGTGTTGACTTGGCCTCCAAATTCTCCCAATCTCAGTCCAATTCAATCTGTTGATTGTGCTGGAAAAACAAGTCCGATATATGTAGATTTCCACATCACAACTTACAGGACTTAAAGGATCTGCTACTGATGGCTTGGAGCTAGATATTATCACAGCATCCCTTTAGGCTGGATTCACACTTGAGAACGCAGCAGCTCCCAGCAGGGGTCCGGTGTGTCCCCATTCACCGATTCCAGTCCAATTTCAGTTGAAATTTTTTGCTGAATTCGGACCTGAAACGGACCAAAAGGCGCACAGGACCCCTGTGCAATTTGCACCGGAGCCGCTGCAGAGATGTGTGAACCGGCTCCATAGAGAGCCAAGAACAATCTCCTGACATGCAAATTGGATACGGGGAAACCCACATCCAATTTACACTGGTGTGAACCCGGCCTCCGAGGTCTAGTGCAGTCCATGCCTCAAGGGGTCGGAGTTGTTTAGGCAGAAAAAGGGGGGACCTACCCAGTATTATGTGGGTGATCACAGTGTTCTCGCTGATCGTGTTCATTGCAGCTTTCAGATGTGGTGGATACATTTGTATTTTTTTAGGCCATTTCCCTTTATATTTCCTGGTCGTCCTGCCGGTAACACACTTCCTGTTCTAGGCTGACAACACTCACTGTGCTGTATGTATGGAGGACCAGCATTGTCACCTTTGGACAGGAAGTGTGTTAGAACTACAGAACACCTCCCCCTCTCCATACCAGGGAGGGGGAGGTGTTCTGTAGTCCGCAGAGAGACCTGATAACACTGCAACAGAAGCCTTGAGCACAGGAACTTCTGGCAATATCAACAGGTATTTTTTGCATTTATCAAAAAAAAAAAATATATCTATCTATCTATCTATATCTAAATATAGATATATCTAGATATATGTCTATCTATATATAGATAGATATCTATATCTATCTATCTATCATCTATATATCTATCTATCTATCTATCTATCTATCTATCTATCTATCTATCTATCTATCTATCTCTCTCTATATAGATAGATAGATAGATAGATAGATAGATAGATAGATAGATAGATAGATAGATAGATAGATAGATAGATAGATAGATATCTAAATATATATATATATATAGAGAGAGAGAGAGAGAGAGAGAGAGAGAGAGAGAGAGAGAGAGAGATATCTAGAGATATTTCTCTATAGATAGATAGATATATAGATAGATATATCTCAAAAAAGCTTTCAGTGTTTTTATTTGACAGGAGAAAAGGGGAGAAATCAGTACAGCTCATTGATAGAGTTTATTTGGAAGTATTATACATAATTATGTATAACGAGGTTATAACAAAATGAACACTAGTGTGGTCACTCAGCTCAGCCAACACACCCTTTTATATCAAAACATCCCCACTGTAACAAACAAATTAAATTCACTTCACTGCGCCTTTACATTTCTATGTGTCCTCACTGCAGGAGCCATTTTCCTGAAGCCCCAGCTCTATGCAACGGATAGAGCCGGGCGCAGATAAAATGGCCGCCGCCCCTGGATGCGGGCAGACACAAAGGGGAAGCAGGGGTGGGCGGGGCGATCGGCGCTGATGGTGGGACTGCGGGACGGAGAGATGTGATCGGAGCTGGAGATGTGACCAGAGGGGAGAAGAGGCAGCACTATGATCGGGGGTCCCGGGATCCTACTACTCCCCCTGCTGGCCGGGCTGGGATCTGCAGTGTCAGGTCAGTGCGCTGTGTGTAATGCAGACTCTGTGGTCACCTATGGCACTGAGAGGGGCCCTACACTGACACAGGGGCCCCACAGAGAGCAGTGCAGGGTGTCAGTCTACAGGGGAATAGAGAACAGTGTCTACAGCTGACCATATACACCAGTGGCGGCTGGTGCTCAAAATTTTTTGAAAAAAAAAACCCATCAATTGCAGCCACTGTGCCCATCAAATGCGGCCACTGTGCCCATCAAATGCGGCCACTGTGCCCATCAAATGCGGCCACTGTGCCAATCAAACGCGGCCACTGTGCCCATCAAACGCGGCCACTGTGCCCATCAAACGCTGCCACTGTGCCCATCAAATGCGGCCACTGTGCCCATCAAATGCGGCCACTGTGCCCATCAAATGCGGCCACTGTGCCCATCAAATGCGGCCACTGTGCCCATCAAATGCGGCCACTGTGCCAATCAAACGCGGCCACTGTGCCCATCAAACGCGGCCACTGTGCCCATCAAATGCGGCCACTGTGCCCATCAAATGCGGCCACTGTGCCAATCAAACGCGGCCACTGTGCCCATCAAACGCGGCCACTGTGCCCATCAAATGCGGCCACTGTGCCCATCAAATGCGGCCACTGTGCCCATCAAATGCGGCCACTGTGCCAATCAAACGCGGCCACTGTGCCCATCAAACGCGGCCACTGTGCCCATCAAACGCTGCCACTGTGCCCATCAAACGCGGCCACTGTGCCCATCAAACGCGGCCACTGTGCCCATCAAACGCGGCCACTGTGCCCATCAAATGCGGCCACTGTGCCAATCAAACGCGGCCACTGTGCCCATCAAACGCGGCCACTGTGCCCATCAAATGCTGCCACTGTGCCCATCAAACGCGGCCACTGTGCCAATCAAACGCGGCCACTGTGCCAATCAAACGCGGCCACTGTGCCCATCAAACGCGGCCACTGTGCCCATCAAACGCTGCCACTGTGCCCATCAAACGCTGCCACTGTGCCCATCAAACGCTGCCACTGTGCCCATCAAACGCTGCCACTGTGCCCATCAAACGCTGCCACTGTGCCCATCAAACGCTGCCACTGTGCCCATCAAACGCTGCCACTGTGCCCATCAAACGCGGCCACTGTGCCCATCAAACGCGGCCAACCATTCATACCAGCAGGGAATGACATATTGGGGGTACGCTGTGTACAGAACACCTCCCAGGTTGCCATATTGCATTTTATAGAAAATCACAGAGCCGCACTTTGAAAAGGAAAAGTCATTTTTATTAACGAAAAGGAAAAGTATTTTTTTATCAAATGAAAGGGAAAGTCATTTTTAATAACATTCAATTATAATATGACTTGTGTCGCAGCTGTATATGCTGTATTTATTTATTTTTTCTCTGCTAAGTGGAGTTACCCTTTAAAAAAAAAAAAAAAAAAAAAAAAAAAAGTGCAATAAAATAGTAAAAAAAAAAAAAAATGGCACAAATGTAGGTCCAGCATGTAAATGGTGGTTGCACGACACACATGAGAGATCGCAGTGGACGTCAGAGCCGTAATTCACCAAAGCTCACATTTCATTCTAAGGCTACGTTTCCACGAGTGCGACTTGTCATGCGACTTCCAAGTCACATGACAAGTCGTACCCCATGATTTCCAATGAGTACTGTTCATATCTGTGCGACTTCAAAGTAGCCCCCGCACTACTTTGGTCCCGCTTTGATGCGACTTGAGGTCCATAGCCCTCAAGAATAAACAGGCGTTGCTTCAAATCGCATTAAAATCGCGGCAAACAAATTGCGGCAAAATCACGAGACTTTCAGGTCGCAATAGTGGAAACCTGGCCTAAAATGCTTTTTAAAGTGTCACCTATTGACAATTTTATGTACTGTAATTGGTCGCCATTCACAGACATGCGCAATCTTAGATTTTGACATGTTTGGTGTCTTTTATATTTTACCAAATAATTGGGTATTCTATTGTGCTGTGTGCACTACAATCCATTTAGGTGCCGTTTTTACGGAAAATTCGCATTTGATAAACTGCTTTACAAATATTGGGTGACATAAAAAAACTGCAACAGCCACCATTGTATTCTCCGGGGCTTCTGCTTTCAAAAAAGATATAATGTTTGAAAGTTCTAAGTAACTTTCTAGCTAATAATAAAAAAAAAAATAATGCAGATTTTGTCATGCTGGTAGGTTGATTGGCTCCTGTCTAAATTGGCCCTAGTATGTGTATATATGAATGTGAGTTAGGGGTCTTCGATTGTAAGCTCTTTGACGGCAGGGACTGATGTGAATATGCAATGTAAATGTAAAGTGCTGTGTTCATTGTTGGGATTATATAAAATAAATGTAATGTATGTGAAAAAAAAAAAAAAATGCTCTGGTAGGCAAGTGGTTAAATGATATTGTACAGGGATTGTAGTGTGTATGGAACTGCTGACCTTCCTGTGTGCGGAGTCCCCTCTGCTCTCCTTATCCGTGTGCTTCGCTCATTATGTTGTTTGTAGTGCGACGCTGCACCGATTCCCAAAAGGAGTTCCTGTACTACTTTTGGCCACTTTGGGGTGCGATTTTTCAATAGACGTCTGTGCAGAAAACCGCAGAGATGTCTCTGATATCGCGCCCCCGACGTCGGGACTGACATGCGGGACTGAAATCAGCTGAACCACCCTATCTGGTAAGCGGCGCTGTTTGCTTTAACCGCTTCAGCCCCGGAAGAATTTACCCTTTTCCTGACCAGAGCACTTTTTGCGATTCGGCACTGCGTCGCTTTAACTGACAATTGCGCGGTCGTGCGACGTGGCTCTCAAACAAAATTGACGTCCTTTTTTTCCCACAAATAGAGCTTTCTTTTGGTGGTATTTGATCGCCTCTGCGGTTTTTATTTTTTGCGCTGTAAACAAAATAAGAGCGACAATTTTGAAAAAAACACACTATTTTTTTACTTTTTGCTTTAATAAATATCCCCCAAAAATATTTAAAAAAACATATTTTTTTTTCCTCAGTTTAGGCCGATACGTATTCTTCTACATATTTTTGGTAAAAAAAAAATCGCAATAAGCGTTTATTGATTGGTTTGCGCAAAAGTTATAGCGTTTACAAAATAGGGGATAGTTTTAATTTTTATTTTTTACTAGTAATGGCGGCGATCCGCGAATTTTTATTGTGACTGCGACATTATGGCGGACATGTCGGACATTTTTGACACATTTTTGGGACCATTGTCATTTATACAGCAATCAGTGCTATAAAAATGCACTGATTCCTGTGTAAATGACACTGGCAGTGAAGGGGTTAACCACTAGGGGGCGGGGAGGGGTTAAGTCAGTACTAGGGAGGTGTTTCTAACTGTAGGGGGGATGGGCTGTGTGTGACACGTCACTGATCTCTGCTCTGATGACAGGGAGCTGTGATCAGTGACACTTGTCACTAGGCAGAACAGGGAGATGCTGTTTACATCAGCATCTCCCCGTTCATGCTCTCCGTGAGACGATCGCGGGTATCCCCGCGGCGATCGAGTCCGCGGGACCCGCGACCCGACTCACGGAGCTCCCGGCCGGCGCACACGCAATGACATGGCGGGGATTTCAAATGGACGTGTGTGTATATATATGCCCATTTGCCCAGCCGTGCCACTCTGCCGACGTACATCGTCGTGCGCCAGTCGGGAAGGGGTTAATCATTGATGAACAAAAAATATTGTTTTCTTTGATGCCCTATGAAGTTTGTGTCCGTGTGCCACAATTTACAGCAGTTTATGGACTACATTGCATAGGATTGCTTCTTAGAGTGGAGTTCTGCCGATTTTTCTTTTTTTTTTTTTTTTTTTTTTTTTTAAAGTCAGCAGCTACAAATACTGCAGCTGCTGACTTTTAAAATAAGGACACTTACCTGTCCAGGGCGCCCGCGATGTCGGCACCCGAGGCCGATCTCTCCCTCGGCTCTCGGGTGCTGCCGCCGTCATCTTTGGTAAGGGAATCAGGAAGTGAAGCCTTGCGCGACTCGCGCTGCACGATTCCACTGGTCCCTGCTGTCTCCTGGGACGTGTGTGTCTCCCAGAAGACAGTGTGTGTGTGTGTGTGGGGGGGGGGGGGGGCACCGGACGTGGCGTAGATACCCGCGGGTGGCTTGGGTATCTATGCCCGGAAGTGGGAGCAAAATACCTGTTAGGTATCTGCTCCCCCCCCTCCCCCTCCCCCCCTGAAAGGTGCCAAATGTGACACCGGAGGGGGGGAGGATTCCAAAAAGCGGAAGTTCCATTTTTGGGTGGAACTCCGCTTTAATTCATCACTAGAATATTCTTGAGTGTTTAATCATAGTATTTTATATATTAGTCACAAGTAGTTATTTGCTACACTTTTTTTTTTTTCACAAATTCCTTTTTTATTCACTTTCTTTTGGTTGCGCATTTTTTCTCTTTAGAGCCCTTTCACACTGGGGCGGCGTCAGCGGTAAAAGGCCGCTATTAGTAGCGGCCTTTAACCGTCGGTATGCAGCCGCTAGCGGGGCAGTTTTATCCCCCGCTAGCGGCCGAGAAAGGGTTAAATACCACCGCAAAGCGCCTCTGCAGAGGCGCTTTGCCGGCGGTATAGCCGCGCCGTCCCATTGTTTTCAATGGGCAGGAGCGGTGAAGGAGCGGTGAAGGCCACCTGCTGCAGATCGTAAGGGCAGAGTGTTTTGAACGCTGTGCCAGAGACGCACACGGAATGTCGGTTTCCCGCACTGCGTTCTGGTGTGGACCAGCCCTTCGTACATCAGCACAAAGACCCTTGGTTGACACCTCCATGTGCAACCATTTATTTCAGTGGGCTGCCCTATGCATGAAAAATGTGGGGAAACAAATCCCTGAGGGGCCAGTTCATACCACATGCAGTCCAGTGCGTTTTTTTTTCTGCATCAAAAAGTCATGGAAAGTAGGTTATATGGTTAAATAGAAAAACGCATATTCAAGAGTTTACAGGGCTGCATACCCCAGAAAAAATTGCAAAATGGGATGGCTCCCCCAAAGGGTTTCTTAGAAGCAAAGTATTTCAATCCGAAGAATTGCAGTTTAGTAAAATCTTTTATTATACAAAATGAAGCTCAAATATATGATAGAGATTAAAATATGAACTCTGGTTACAGATATACACAAACATGTTCCATTAAGATTAGCAAATATCACATTTGACAATACATTACAAAATTGCCATTCACGTGAAAAAATCAGACGCGTTTCGACCTAATCAGTCGTAGTCTTCTTTGGGGGGGTTTTAAGTACTTACGGGCTGCAAGCCGTCGTTATAAGGCGGCTGTTTGAAGAGGAATACCGTTGTTAGGGCAGGAGAGAGCTTACATAACCCCGGTATCCTCTTCTTCAGCAGGAGGTCCGTTTTCAGATAAAAGTGGTCTCTGCTGCGGATTCGCCGCAAGATCACTTTTATCAGGGGTGGGAGTGTTTTCAAATTACTTTTTTTTTTTTTTTTTTTTTTTTTATTGCATTTTAGCGTAAATATGAGATCTGAGGTCTTTTTGACCCCAGAGCTCATATTTAAGAGGTCCTGTCATGCATTTTTTCTTTTACAAGGGATGTTTACATTCCCTGTAATAGGAATAAAAGTGACCCAAAATATTTTTTTAAAAGGACATTGTCAAAATAAATAAAGTCAATTTTTTTTTTTTTAAGGGCCCCGTCTCGACAAGCTCACGTGCAGAAGCGCCCGCATATGAAAATGGTGTTTAAACCACACATGTGAGGTATCGCCGCGATAGTTAGATCGAGAGCAATAATTAAGACCTCCTCTGTAACTCAAAACTGGTAACCTGTAGAAATTTTTAAACGTCGCCTATGGAGATTTTTAAGGGTAAAAGTTTGTCGCCATTCCACGAGCGGGCGCAATTTTGAAGCGTGACATGTTTGGTATCAATTTACTCGGCGTAACATTATCTTTCACAATATAAAAAAAAAAATGGGCTAACTTTCCTGTTGTCTTACACTTTTTTTAAATTTAAAAAAAAATATCTTTTTTGTATCTTTTGTAAGACCGCTGCGCAAATACAGTGTGACAAAGTATTGCAACAACCTCCATTTTATTCTCTAGGGTGTTAGAACCCCCAAACATTATATATATTTTTTTCTAAGTATTTTTTCTAGCATAAAAATATGATTTTCACTTGTAAAAACCTAGTCTGAAAAATAGGCCCGGTCCTTAAGTGGTTAATTCTAGGAAAATATGTCAAAACAATCATAAGCTTAATACTACATAATCTACAAGCAGTTTTGCATATATTACAGTATAATAAGGTTCATAATACCCAAGTCCTCAATATGCAATGCAGCTCCAGAGGGCTTACAAGGAGCCACATTCTCGGACCTCCGAGGAGTGAAGGGATGGGCAGCACCTGTGATGCATTTTCCAATAATCTCAATGAGTCAATCAATAAAAAAACTAATATATGAAGAATATTCTTTTCATCCAATGTATCACTGTTGAACAATCCCGGGCCAGTTAGTCCCCACCTATATCAGTTAATCTCGGTTGTTTTTTTTTTTGTTTTTTTTTTTAATTTATTTATTTATTTATTTTACATGTTATTTGTTTTTAACCCTAACTTCAATTGTGGTAGTCATCAATGTATTACAAGTGATGCGGTGAGCATTACATTTTAAATTGTTATCTGGTGTGATAAGTATGTGTGGATTTTTCACCAGCCAAGGTAATTTTGAATGGTGTTGTTTGTTTGTTTTTTGTTTTTTTCCCTTTTTGTTTTTCATTTTGATTTGTATGTTTTTGCCTTAGAAGGTTGTTTTTCACATTGCAGCCCAATGTCACCATCCTGAGCACATGACATTCAACCACCCACCTTTATCACACTTGCATTTATTATGCATTCACATAACATAAACACTCTCACTGATGTTGTCATTTCATTTCTTTCATTCACAACTCATTTCCTTTTATCTCAGGCCTCATGCACACGAGACGCTGGTGCAAAATCTGCTGAACACATGTTTTTAAAAGCTGAAACCGGCGTTTAGAAACGCCCGTTTTGCCGTATTTGCATGCCGCGTTTATCCGCGTTTTACCACGTTAGCGTCTAGAAGCGTCTGCAGAGCAGAGAATGACATTTTGCGACCCAAATTTGGGGCCCCGTATCTCGGGGCCACTTAGTGCTAGGAACCCCAAATTTGGTGTGCTAACACAGTGGAACTAGCACTACAACATATTTTAGGGTTCCTAGCATCAAGTGGCCCTGAGATACGGGGCTCCAAAGTCGGGTTGCAAAATGTCAAGCACTTCTGCAGCAGAGAATGACATTTTCTGACCTGAATTTGGGGCCCCATATCTCGGTGCCACTTGGTGCTAGAAACCCCAAATTTGGATATGTTATAGTGTTAGTCCAACTGTGTTAGCACACCAAATTTGGGGTTCCTAGCCCCCGAGATATGGGGCCCCAAAGTCGGGTTGTATACACACTTATAAACGCAAACGCAGCTAAACGCGGTACTGCACCTAGCAGTAAAAAGGGTTGCTGGTTCAAATCCCAACCATGACACTACCTGCTTGGAGTTTGCATGTTCTCCCTGTGCCTGCGTGGGTTTCCTCCAGGTACTCCGGTTTTCTCCCACACTCCAAAGACATGCTGGTAGGTTAATTGGATCCTAAATTGTCCCTAGTATGTATGAATGTGAGTTAGGGACCTTAGATTGTAAGCTCCTTGAGGGTAGGGACTGATGTGAATGTACAATGTTTATGTAAAGTGCTGCGTAAATTGACGGCGCTATATAAGTACCTGAAATAAATAAATAAATATAGGTGTTTCTAGGGTAGATACTCTACTCTCTATTACTTGGGGTAAATTGGCTTTTTTTAAGTATTCTTTTATTTCTTTCTATTTTTTCTTTTGTCCCTTTTTGTTTTACTAAGTATAACGCCCCATAGTAATTCTGGAACATTTTCGCTATTTCTTTTGTCGTGTATACCATTTCCCCTTTTTTATTTTGTAATTTTACAGATTTTTTTTGTTTTTTTTCCTCAGCATTCTTGCTAGATGTTTACTGACTTTATTTCCCCACTGGTATCTTTCTTTTGAGATTCTTTTAAATACCCTTCTCGTATCTTGTTCTATTAGGTCCTTTAATTCATCTCTTTTCATTACTAATGCCTGGTACAGCTCCTGATCTCGCCCACTATGTTTTTTATGTCTTTGCTCTAAATCGTATATTTCCTTTTATTAATTTTTCCATATTTTTTTATTCTTAACTTTTTTTTTTCCTTTCTCCTATGGAAATCAGGATCCCCCTGATGTAGCCTTTATGTGCCTCCCATAAGGTGGCATCCGATATCTCCTTTGTGTCGTTTATAATTAAATATTGTTCTCTTTCTTTTTTTTTTTTTTTTTATTACTTCTTCCTTTTTCTTATCTTGTGTTAATTCCTTGTTTAATCTCCATGAGTAGGGTCGTCTTTGAGCTCCTGGTACCTGCATTTTCATCATCACTGGGGCGTGGTCTGACAATGTTGTTATTTCTATATTTGTTTCAATTACCAGATCTAATAGCTTGTGTTCTACCATTATATAATCAATCCTAGAGTATGACCCGTGCATCGGGAAGTAAAATGTATAATCTTGTGTCCTACCCTGTTTCCCCGAAAATAAGACCTAGCGTGATTGTCAGTGATGGCTGCAAAATAAGCCCTACCCTGTTTCCCCAAAAATAAGCCCTACCCTGAAAATAAGACCTACAAGGACTTTAACTAGGGCTTATTTGGGGGGTAGGGCTTATATTGCAGCCCTCACCGACAATCACGCTAGGTCTTATTTTCGGGGGAAACAGGGTAGGATGTTGCACTCTCCATAGATCTATCATTTGACACTGGTGTAATTTCTGCTTTTATCATTTTCAATTGGGCATTCCTAGTCCCCTGTGCACGGGACGTACTATCTAATCCAGGTTCCATACATAAAATTCAGGTCTCCGGTCATTATCACCTTTCCTGTTTTAAAGTCCATTAATCAGGGGCGTGGCCAAGATGGCGACCAGATAGGACGTATGTGAAGGGAGCTCCGTCCTATACCGATACCTCATCCGTTCTTAGGGGACATATCCTCACCCTGACGCTACCAGGCAGTGGAGGAAACGAGCGGGTATGAGAAGGGGAAGCTCCGGTTCCCAGAGGAAGAGGCAGCAGGCTCCTAGGACCTCGCTCACATCCAGCGGTTCATGCGGGGCGGCCTACACCAACATGGCGTCCCAGACGGAGCAAACTGAGTCGCCCCAAATGGGAACCGATCAGTTCCAGGCCCTTATGCAAGCCATCACGGGCTGCCAAACAACTCTGACCAACAAAATCGAGCAGATGCAGCTCGAAATGGGCCTTATTAGGCGGGACATGGATAAGCATCGAGACCGATTAACGGAGGCGGAGCGGAGAGTGGGGGAGACAGAGGACACGCTCAGGGAACATTCCACCTCCCTACGCACGCTACAGGTTAAAATGAAGGCGATCGAATCCAGAGCAGAAGATCAGGAGAATAGAAATCGGCGGAACAATTTACGAATGGTTGGTCTCCCAGAGGGGGCTGAAGGGAGGGATCCTGAAAACTATGCAGAACAACTGCTGCGTACGCTTTTCCCGCAGGCGCCATTCTCCCCCCACTTTGCAGTGGAGCGGGCTCATAGGATGCCATCCGCTCCGGGCCCCCCTGGTGCTCCGCCACGCACTTTTATTTTTCGCCTACTAAACTTTAGAGACCGAGATCTGGTTCTTAGAGAGGCCAGGAAGATTGGAGAACTGCGCCATGAGAACGCAAAGATCATGCTGTTTCCGGATTTCTCCATCGAAACACAACGACAACGAAGATCGTTCGACCAGGTCAAGGCCCAATTAAGGAGCAAAGGTCTCAAATACAGCATGATGTTTCCAGCACGCCTTAGAGTGATTGACGGCGAAACCACCAAGTTTTTCGTTTCTCCGGAGGAGGCTTCCAGATGAGTCGAATCCCTTCCTAGGCATCGTTAAGATGCCCGCCGCTTTGTCCCCCTCCCCCCCTATTCTTTGTTTTTTCGATTGCTTTGGTTTTTTTCTTTTGACCACTCCTGGAGAAATACACAGCTGCCGGTGAGGTGCATGGCTACTTACGGACTTACTATGTGAGTTGGCTTTCCCTGAAGACTCCCCTAACGGGCAGTTTGTTTGCTGTGGGGGCGGGAGGGAAGAGGGGAAGCAGCATACTGGCTTTGAAAATACATGAGATCATATCTCCTTGACACTCGGGGGCTCTCCCTTCAGGACGGTAAGGCCGATCACCCCTAGATGCTCATGGTGTTTAATGCTGCAGGAGTCCCCACCTTTCCTCCTCCCGGCTCTGCACGTCTAATCTGGCTGACATATTTTTCCTGGCAACCATAGCAGGGGACTTAAAAGAGCCTTTCTACCTTAACGTGGTGAATTCAAGTCTGGATCTAGCTCTCGGGAGGACAGACCCCCCATCCCCAGATGGCATTCTACTACTGGCCCTGCCGCTGCTGGGGGAGGAACTCGAGGATTATAACTGCATATTAATATATAATGTAATTTGGAAAATACCCTCGGCTTGCTTCGGATGAGGTTGGGGGGGATCAATGTGCTTAGCCGGGTTGGGGCAGGAATAGTGACTCTCTATCCACAGATGGGAGGTTAGGCATGATTTATATGTTTCCTGTCCGGTGCCATCCGTCAGCTGGGGATGTATTGAAGGGAAGATGAGGTTGCTTGGGTTAGGTTTTGCTCCATGCCTCTTTCTCCCCCTGCAACGGGGGAAGCAAGATGTATCTCCAGGCAGATGTTTGCCCTTAGTGAGTCTGAAAGAAACAGAAGTGATTTTGATATAAGGGTGGGGATGTGGCCATCCACAAGTTCCCAAGAAACTGTATATAATGCTTATGGGGAAAAGTTATTTTAAGATTGTGCCCCTAGATAATTCTAGGTGAACTGTCGCCGGGGGTCCCCAAGACGGATGATTCTGTTGGGGCTCCCTTGGTGACAGTGGTCTTTATGACCGGTTGTGGGCGGGGCTCCCTAGCCCCGGCTGGGGCTCTAGGTCCCTGGTATGCTCAGTACTGCGCGCCACCCCCCAAGGGAGATTTCTCCTATCTGAAATGTTTATTGGGTTAGGTTCGGGTATACATACACCCCATGAGTTTCAAATGGAGGTGTGGGGTGGGTTGGGAGGGGAGTTTGCTTTGTTTAAGTTTTTTTTTATGTATTTTATTTCAATTGCCTGTTGCTATGCCTTACAGTCTATAAGATTGCTTTGCCATACCCGCCATGACAGCTTTCAATGGTCGCTGATGTCTCTGTTGGACCCTGGCTGTGTGAGATACCCTCTCCTCCGGATCCCTCCGATAATCCACTACACTAAACTGTTTGATGGCCCCTATTAAAATTTTGTCCTGGAATGTCAGGGGCCTAAATCACAAAATTAAGCGCTCCCTGGTCTTTGACTACCTTAAAAAATATTCCCCTCAAATCTGTATCCTTCAAGAGACGCATCTGGTGGGTGGTAAGGTGATGGGACTAAAAAGACCTTGGGTTGGCCGACACTACCATGCCACTTACTCCAGCTACTCTAGAGGAGTTAGTGTCCTAGTACACAAAAATCTCAGTTTTGAATTGATGGATGTGGTTACGGACCCGGAGGGGAGATATGTGTTGATACATGCTAGCATTGACACAGTAGACATGGTGGTGGTGGGAGTATATTTGCCACCCCCCGCTAATATTTCTGTGATGCAGAAGCTAATAGGGCTGATTGCCCAATTTCAGACTGACAATGTGGTCATAGCGGGAGATTTTAATATACCGCCAAACCCCTGTATAGATAAATTATCTCCTGATCCAGCTAGAGGCTCAGCGTTGTCCAAATGGGCTGATGTGTACGGGCTGGTGGATGTATGGCGATGGAAGAATCCATCAGAACGAGCTTACACCTGTCACTCCTCTTCATATAACTCCTTGTCCCGTATTGATGTGGTCTATGTTGGCGGCGCAATGCTCCCCAGGGTTATTTCAGTAGAGATACTTCCAAGGGGCATCTCGGACCACTCCCCCTTACTCTGCACAATACAAACTCATACTCCCCAAGCGGACAGACTTTGGCGACTCTCTAGATTCTGGATTGAACATCCGACCATAGAAATAGAGGTGGCCAAAGAGATAAGGAGTTTTTGGTTGACTAATGCCGCTTCCACAGGGATGGCAATGGTCTGGGATTCATTTAAAGCCTATATACGAGGGTGCTATATATCATCTATTACACGAGAAAGAAACAATGATAAAATTACACTAGAGGAGGCCAGGGCACAGGAGCTGGAGTCTAGGTTTGCCATGACTTCTAATCCTATCGCGGCTCAAGATATGAAGGTAGCATACCGAGAAGTAATGTTGCTTAGGGTAAATAAGGTTCATGAACGTCAGCTCACCCAAACTCAAACGATATTCGAACAAGGTGACAAGCCAGGTAGACTGCTGGCTTGGATCTCCAGGGAACAGTCTCCAATCTCCACCATTGCGAGTCTGCGAAGGGAGGATGGGACTAAAGTGGTGGACCCATTGAGCATCAATCGATGCTTTAAAGAATTCTATGAGGCCTTGTACTCCACTAGGGTAGATTATTCCCCGGATGAGCTCCACAATTTTCTAGGAGGGGTGACCCTCCCGACTCTCTCTGCTGAGGCGAGGGAAAATCTAGACGCCCCGATCGAGATCCCAGAGGTGCGAGCGGCATTGAAATCTATGCAGACAGGGAAGACTCCAGGGGAGGATGGGATCCCCCCTGAATTCTACAAACAGTACCTAGATGACCTAACTATTAAATTACATGACATGTTTACAAAATCACTGCAGGACAGGGACCTCCCACCATCCATGTCCCAGGCCATCATAGTTGTAATACCCAAACTGGGGAAGGACCCACAGTTGTGCTCCTCCTACCGACCCATCTCCCTGCTTAACTCTGACGCCAAAGTACTCACCAAAATTCTTGCCAGGCATCTAAACGAAATTATACTTACCCTGATCCATGAAGATCAATCGGGATTCATGCCTGGCAAGGGAACAGATATCAACCTGCGAAGGCTTTATGCAATCCTGGCCTCTGGAGATGAGGGAGGGACTGAAGAGATGGTGGCCTCTCTGGACGCGGAGAAGGCCTTTGATTCAGTGGAGTGGGGCTATCTCTGGGAGGTCCTCCACAAATTCGGATTTGGGCCGTCCTTCATCTCCTGGGTCAGATTGATATATGGGGCACCGAGGGCCAGGGTGCGTACCGGTACAGTCTTGTCCTCACCCTTCGCTTTAGGCAGGGGAGCGCGACAGGGGTGCCCCCTGTCCCCGGGACTTTTTGCTCTAGCAATTGAACCTATGGCGGCACTTCTTCGAGCATCAACACAAACTAAAGGGATTGATAGGGGACCACTGCAGGAAAAGGTGTCCCTATACGCAGACGACACCCTATTGTATCTGAGGGATGATGGGTGCTCGCTACGGTCGGCTCTGTCAATTATAGATGGCTTTGGGCGATTTTCAGGAATAAGAGTAAACTGGGGGAAGTCGGTGATATTTCCCTTACATTCTGGGACGGGAGGCCAGCAAATGGATGGGCAGCTGCGGAGGGTTTCTCAGTTTCGGTACCTGGGAGTTGAGATACATCGGGACTTAAGGCAGTTTATCCCTCTGAATCTCAACCCGGTGGTTCAGCAGACATCCCAGAGCTGTGCCAGATGGAGGTCACTCCCCCTGACACCGGTCGGAAGAGTTAACTTAATTAAAATGTCGATTCTTCCTAAGTTCACGTATCTTTTCCGCCAAGCCCCTGTACCAATACCACATAGTTTTTTTAAGAGGTTGGATAGCATTTTGGTATCCTTTGTCTGGAATGGGAGAGCTCCCAGGGTGGCCAAAGTGAAGCTGCAGATGCCCACGTCGCTTGGCGGCCTGGCACTGCCGTCCCTGTTGAAATATTACTGGGCGGCGGTCCTGGTGACGGTCAAGTGGTGGCTATCGCAGGAGCCAGCTAACCCAGCCTCTTCATTGGAGGCGGCGCTGCTGGGTTCATATGCGGAGCTTAGGAACCTGATACATAGGGGCCCTGGCTCTAGCTCTCGGGTCACCCTTCCTATGATTGCGACCCTGAAGGTATGGGACTCAGTGGCCAGACAGGTGGGTGGCTCTGGGAGGTGGTCCCCTGAGACCCCACTGTGGGGGAATCCTCGATTACCGCATTTTCGCTCCATACCCGATCCTATTGCGTGGGCCAGGTGTGGAATAACGAAATTGAGCGACATAACGTTTCAGGGACAGCTGATTACATTTGATGCACTAAAACGAGACCGTGATGTCCCGAACCATATGTTTTTCAGGTATATCCAATTAAGACATGCCTTTAGATCACAGTTCCCCTCCTCGATCTCACTCGAGATGTCCCCGGTAGAGAAATTGCTTAGATCGCCTGATCAAACCAAAACGATGTCTACCTTATACAGTCTGTTTATTACGTTGGATACCTCTGGTGTCTCCCGGCTTTTTGCTTTATGGCAAAGGGATATCCCGGAGCTAACAGATGATGATTGGGAGGAGGGTGTCCAACAGTATCTGCCCCTTGTGATCTTGGCCAGGGACAGATATATTCAGCTGAAGTTTCTCCACCGGGCATATTATTCCCCGGTTCGCCTGGCAAGAATTTACTCTGACCGTACGGCAACATGCCCCAGATGTAACTATCACGAAGCAGACTTCTTTCACATAACCTGGTCTTGTCCTGCAGTGACGGAATTCTGGAAAGAAATCCTAGCTGAAATCAATGACATTGGGAGACTAACAGTTCCGTACAGCCCGATTCCTCTTCTTCTAGGCATAAGTGACTTCCTTGACTTAACATGGGGTAAAAAACTGTTCCATTCTACACCACATTTTATGCTAGGAAGGCTATTTTGTTGAAATGGAACCAAAACTCACCACCTACTAAACAGCTATGGCAATCACTGATAAACACAGCACTCCCACTCTACAAATTGACGTATAGGGGAAGAAATTGTGCAAAAAAATTCGGGAAAATATGGTCGGAATGGGTAAAGGCAAAACACCTTACTATTCCATAATGGTAATCTAAATGTTACTTAGGAGTGGGATTGCTCCACCGTTTTGCCTCGCCCCCCCCCCCCCCCCTCTCTTAGGGTTGATCCTGAATATCTCCTTGGTATGACAGGGTAGGAGTTATCTGATATTACTCTGATAAATATATACTAATGGAAATATCGCAATATGTACTGCATGTGCGGATGTGTGAAGCAAATCTTGACATTTGATTATTGGATGGTATAAACTGGCAATGTAATGTTTTATTTTATTTTGTCTAAAATCTTTAATAAACTTTTATGTTAAAAAAAAAGTCCATTAATTTTCCTATGACCTTCTTTAGGTAATTTTGTTGGATTCCTATTGGGGCAATAGAAATTTACCAATGTGCATTCCATTTCGCACAGTCTACCCTTTAGGAAGAGATATCCTATCCTCCAATATGAACCGAACACCTCCTAGCTATTCCAATTGCTACACCCTTTGCCCTCTTTGTTGTTGAGTTCCCATAATACCAAGTTGGGAAATCTTTTGAGTATAGCTTCATGTTTGTTTTCTGGGAAATATGCGTCTCTTGCAGGAAAACCACCGGGCCTTGTGTTGCCTAATCTCCTTAATGATTTTGTGCCTTTTTGTCGGTGTATTTAATCCTCTGGCATTATATGTCAAAAAATTTATTGTTGTCATCACTCATTCTGCGAACTCCCTGCCCCTTTTGCTGGACACCTCATCTTTTATTTTCCATCTAAGGATACTCTGGTTAAAATGGGGATTTTCCGCTAGAGATTGATATTGCCTGTAGGGGGTCCCGGTTTTACCACGAATTACTTCTGCTCTTTCCTGCGAGGTACCACCCCCCCCCCCCCCCCCGGCCACATTTTTAGCCCCAGAATCATAGGTGGAACACCACTCCATTGCCCTCCAATGATTCTCTTATCCTGGGGTGAGGCTCTGACCATGCCCCCCCCACCCACCCCATTTGAAGGGGGACGGACGGATCGGGGGCGTGCAGGTGGCCCGAATGTCCTGGTTCTCCAACCTCCTCCATCGACATTTCTACCAATTCACCTTTGCTTACTTTTTTCCCACTTCTCCATTCACCCGCCTTCCCCATAACTCTCTGCCCTCTCTCCCCCCTCAGCACTCTGCTCAGCTTAGGCCACTTTATCCTATCTCGGTCTCCCTTGGCCTATTGCTGAGCAGTCTCTTCGTGTATCTTTTATTTTTAGCTTCTTCTTGCAACTCACCGTTTTCTGCCACTGTTCGTCTTTGTTCTGTGTAATTATTCCTTCTTCTGACCATCCCAGGATGGCCGGGACTTGCATATCTAATCTATTACAAAATTCCTGTAAGTCTTCTGGGAACTTTAGCCTCCATCTTCCTTCCTTCCTTCTGGGCTTTAAGGATGCCGGGAAGCCCCAACTATATTTAATATTCTTAGCTCGCATTTGTTCCAATAGAGGTTTTAGGAGTCTTCTTCTAGCCAATGTTTCTTAGGATAGATCTGTAAAGATTTACAGGTCTGCTCCCTCATATTTTAAAACAGGTATGTCTCTCAGTCTGCCCCAGATTTGTGCTTTTTATCTCCCCCTAAACTTAAAGGGTAAGTCCACCCTAACACTAAAATCTCTACATCTACAGACATCCATGATCTAAGACTAACCTATCTAGCCCTGTATGAAGAAATCGCTATACATACCTTTTCTGAAGCCGATCCGATCCCACGCTGAGCTGTCAGCGGCAGCTTCGCTGTGGAGGCGGGTGCAGAGGAGGCATCTGACAACGGAAGTCACATAGTAGCTCTATGGATGACGTCACATCCCATTAATTTCACAGCCATTGTCAGCAGTGTCCTCTACAGAGCTTCCGCCACTGGAGACCGGACCAGCTTCAAAAAACGTATGTATAGCGATTGCTTTTTTACAGGGTTAGATAGGTTAGTCCTATGCTGCGTACACACGATTGGACATTCCGACAACAAAATCCATGTTTTTTTTCAGACAGATGTTGGCTCAAACTTGTCTTGCATACACACGTTTACACAAATGTTGTCGGAAGCTCCGAACGCCAAGAACGCGGTGACGTACAACACGTACGACGAGCCGAGAAAAATGGGGTTCAATAGCCAGTGCGGCTCTTCTGCTTGATTCCGAGCATGTGTGGAACTTTGTGCGTCGGAATTGTGTACATACGATCTGCATTTCCGACAACGGATTTTGTGGCAGCTGTGTTTTTTTTTTTTTTTTGGGGGGAGTGGGTGGGTGGCAAGCCAACCCATTCCCCCATTGGGGTCAACCGCACCAACACCAACCCCCCCCCTGCTCGAATGGTGTTGGGGAATCTCGCGGTTGGTCATCCAGCCGCGCACTTGCCCCATTTAGGTTCCGGGCAGGCAAGCGCTCTTACGGGCAAAGGGCGGGCATCTCCTCCTCATCACGGCTTCCTCCGCGCGTCTCCTCCTAGGCATCCAATAGGGTCGCTTTTCCTTTCAGTCCCACTTCCTGATTGGCCGGCAGGAGGATCAGTGTTTTGTTTGTTTGAGGATCAGTTTTTGAAGCCTATTAGAGCCTTTAGCTCTAATCACATGCTTAAAAAAAATAAAAAAATAAAAGCACCCCTCTATTGGAATCCATGCGTTCCTGCATGTATATTAGGGGGCCGGATGCATGGATGGGGGGGGGCAGCGCCCGTGCACCCCTAATGGACGGGCCACCACTGCTTTTAAGCCTGCATTCACATCTAGTAAGTTCTTCTGAAAGTGCTTATATAGATGTTTTTGTGCACTTTTCATGTGTTTTGCATGTGCATCTTTGTGCATGTGTAGGAAGCTCCTGGGTCAGAGGAGAACAGTTGTTCAGACACAAAACGTCACGCATTTTCAGGCACTTCCATTGAAGTCTATGAGGCCAGAAACATATCACGGCTCCAAAAAAAGAGCTCATGTACCCATTGAGTGTAAGGATGTGAATAGCCTGTACTGAAATAACATGGGATATCTGTTTCTGAGCGTTGTTTGCTTCTAGGTAGGTGCAAAAATGCTCAGGTGGGAATGTGGGATAAGGCATTTTGACACTTCTGGGAGTGTTGGATCCCTGTGACCAGCCCCCCCCCGCACGTTGAAGGTCTATCTTCCATCCCATACATCACTACAGGACATAGTGACACAGGGGGGGTTGGAGGATGGAACTATAAAGCGTGGCAGGGGACACAGCCTTCCCAATCTCCAAAAAGAGTCCAATGCCAAATAGTTTCTAGAAGCTTGAACGAAAAGGGAAAATAGGAGATAGGCCATGGCTTTTTTTTCTTGCAGAGCTTGAATTTTTTTCTTGAGCATGACCGGGTCTCTTTTTAAGCTGTAATGCTCTTTGCTGTATTTTCTGATGCAAAACAGTCAGACAGCCGTTTAGGACCTCTGGAAATAGATTGATTTCTGATGGATTGGTGATGAAGAGGTGGACACGTTTCTACTAGTTGGGCATCTTTCGGTAGGCTGTCTCTGTGTTCTTCCCACACTCTGCTCCAGGGACTCGTCACACATTGCACAATTTTGTACTTTTTTTCTTTATGGAAATCCCCAGAGGACACTTTCACTTTCCTTCTCTGTCTGCCGTTCTCTGATATGTGGAAAGTAACGCTTGATGGAAATTCTGGCCAGGCATCACTTACGTAATGGTCAGTATGTTTGTAGAAGTAATTAGCTTCATATTACCACGGCATTGTCTGTTCGCTTGTTAGGGATGACTGATACAAAATGGATTTTAATATATTTTTAATATATTTTAAATATATATTAATATGAATATATACTAAACACACACTGCTCAATTTGCCTTCTCCCTTCTCCCTTCTCTTTTTGTATATGGATGATGGCACTGTATTTTAATAAGAAAAAAATATTTTTTTTTAATGCAGCACTACCCCATAAGGGGCCGCTGGTATTAACGGGTTCTTTCATGAAAGTACAAAGGTCGGCCACCACCGCAAGCACCAGTCCATTCACACCAGCCCCAGTAATACAGTCTAAGGCGGGAATCACGAAATGGCAGACCGCAGTCCGGGTCTGGACCCAATCAATGTGCCACCCGGACCACAGCGGTCGTGCCATTTAGGCACCTGGTGTTCTGTCAACCGTCACAGCTATTCTCTTCGCAGGACCAACAGCGGGAGGCAGGACAGTTCTGGAGGGAGGGAGCTGCCCGAGGTAAACAAGCCAGTGATCGGTTGCTAGGATCCAAGGTCCAAGAAACGAATCACTAGCTTGCAGCTCCCGTCATCCATTCAGAGCTGCTGTGCCTCCCGTCTGTGCAAGGTAGGGGGGATGTGAAAGGGGGGCTGAGGACATTAGTGTGAAGGAGGGTAATGTGTGAGCTGACAACAGTAATATGGGAGGGGGTACTGAGTACTGCAATGTCAGGAGGGGGCTGAGTACTGTAATGGGGGGGGGGGCTGAGGACAGTAATGGGGGGGAGGCTGAGGACTTTAATGGGGGTAAGGCTGAGGACAGTAATGGGGGGGAGGCTGAGGACAGTAATGGGGGGGAGGCTGAGGACAGTAATGGGGGGGAGGCTGAGGACAGTAATGGGGGGGAGGCTGAGGACAGTAATGGGGGGGAGGCTGAGGACAGTAATGGGGGGGAGGCTGAGGACAGTAATGGGGGGGAGGCTGAGGACAGTAATGGGGGGGAGGCTGAGGACAGTAATGGGGGGGAGGCTGAGGACAGTAATGGGGGTTGGCTGAGGACAGTAATGAGGGGAGCTGAATACTGTAATGGGGGTGCAGAAAGTGATTTGGGGGTCTGAAGACAGTGTGTGTGTGTGGGGGGGGGGGGGGCTGGAGACTGTAATGGGTGGTGCGGAAAGTGATTTGGGGGGGTCTGAGGACAATGTGGGGGGGGACTGGGGACTCTAATGGGGGGCTTAGGAAAGTAATGTAAGGGAGGTTATGAGAACGTTACTGTGAAATGAGGGGGATGGGGATCTTGATGTGAAGGGAAGGGAACTGTGATGTGCAGTGGGCACTGCGGACACTGATGTAAGGATGGGATTGTGATATGGGGCTCAGTTCAGGTCTGTGCATGCGCATGTCACAGGTAGGTCAGCCCATTCATTTGAATGGACTGCACTACTCATGAGAAATACGGGAAAACAAGTCCCTGACCTTCTTTTTTTTTTTTTTTTTTTTTTTTTTAATTGAGCAGCACCTAGCTACATGCTGCTGCAGGACCATGTGGTTTGGTGCACGCATGTGCTAAAGTGTGGTGTGTTCCTCTGCGGTTCAGGAGCATGTGCAATTTCACCTACGTTTCCCAGCTGTAGAAATGGAAACCTGTGATGTCATATCACAAAAATGCGATTCGGACCTCTGCTGGGAGAAGATTTTACTAACCAGACCTCCGTGAAATTTAATTCAGTACCCCTGGTCTAGAGGATTTTTTTTTTTTTGCTCCCTGTCTGTGCCAGAAACACCTGCAAACTAATGGTTTTTTCTTTACAAGTGGAATGAACCCTACAACACAATTGAAGGTCATCAACATACAGAAGTAGAACCGTGTCGCTGTGCTTTGGTTTCCACTGAGATGCATTGGGATAATGCAGCATTATATTCTGAGGGGGAGCCTCCCATACCCTGGGGTAGCCTCTTCCATGTATACTGTTGCCCGGCCACGATAAATGCAAAATGCTGACACTGTGCTAATGGGAACAGAAAAATATGCTCTGGCCAAATCAATAACAGAAAAACAAGGAGCTAAAATAATGATAGATGATTCACTAAAACCTGCCCTTACCTCAAGTGAAATCAACTAGCAGCGCTAATTACAAAAAATATATATGTACATGTGTAAATTTAACACAATAAACTAAAAGGTGACAACCTATTAAGTATCACACAAAAATAATCAAAAATATTTTAGTGTAAAAAAATATATATACAGTGTATGTTAAATTGGTAACATAAAAGTCCAATAAGTAGTGACGTAGTGATATGTGTGATGATTCATAAATAATACAGATCTTCAGTGAACAAAAATCTTCCACCACACCGCTGTGAACTGTGATCTCCACTCCCCTTCAGCGAGCAAACTCACCAGCTACTTTTGCCTTACACTCTCGTGTTCGGCTCACAGGCTATTCCCACACAGTAAGGGGTACAGTGATATTTTCCACTCAATTCCCGTTGGATTTCCAGAGCATATACAAGCGTACTCTCCACATGAAACAAAGAAAAGCGAACCAATAGTGCAGTAACGCAATGAACTTTAATAAAAGCAACACTCTCCTCCACCATAAAACTCACATTTCGTAAACTTGAATCAAGCAGAATAGCACAGCAAACATGGTCATCACCAAAAAAACTCTCCAAATAATAACCGGACGTATGGTGGTCACGGCGGACCCAGGCAGCTAGGTGTTCGGAAACACTCTCACCCGTTCACCGAGTCTCCTGGAGCCGCTTCCCCGCTTTCCCGTATGGCGCCTCCTGTTTTTTTTTTTTGCTCCCTGTCTGTGCCAGAAACACCTGCAAACTAATGGTTTTTTCTTTACAAGTGGACTGAACCCTACAACACAATTGAAGGTCATCAACATACAGAAGTAGGACCGTGTTGCTGTGCTTTGGTTTCCACTGAGATTTGGGATAATGCAGCATTATATTCTGAGGGGTAGCCTACCATACCCTGGGGTAGCCTCTTCCATGTATACTGTTGCCCCGGCCACGATAAATGCAAAATGCTGACACTGTGCTAATGGGAACAGAAAAATATGCTCTGGCCAAATCAATAACAGAAAAACAAGGAGCTGTAGGAGGAATTTGAGATAGCGGAGTGTGTAGATTTGGAACAATAGGAGTATCTATTAACTTATTCACTTCCCATAAATCATGTACCAACCGGTATGCAGGTGGTTGTCCTGGTTCACCTTTCTTTTTTTTACTGGAAGTAGAGGGGTATTTGCATTTGAAGTACATTTTGGCAACTACATCCTTTTCCAGATATTTGTCAAGTTGTAATTGTATCCCTTCTATCTGTTGTGGATTAAAGTGATACTGGGGGTTGTGTGGAAGGTGAGCTTCTTCCTTAAAGTGGTGTTCCGGCCGAAATTATAGTTTTTAAATAAAAATACCCCTATAATGCACAAGCTTAATGTATTCTAGTAAAGTTAGTCTGTAAACTAAGGTCCGTTTTGTTGGTTTATAGTAGTAGTTTGTTATTTTATAAACTTACAGCAGGCCGTGGCCATCTTAAGTGTGGGCATCTGAAGCCAGACTGTATTTCTTCCTGGATCTCATCCTTGCAGATCTCGCACATGCTCAGTGCAGCACAAGCAGTGTAATAGGTCTCAGGTCAGGTTTCCATAGCAACGACAGTGTCAGAGGAAGTTGCCGCCCCTTCCCAGAAGGCATTGCAAACAGGAAATGATGCGATGGGCCGCGGCCAGGGAGGAGGAAGTGAAAAATGAATACAGCAGATATACAGTAGGTGCTGAGAAAAAAAAATATCCAATTCGTTTACAGTGCACAGTTTAGTGAGGGATGCTGAAGAGTTGTAAAAGTGGGTGGAACTCCACTTTAAGTTTGATATGTATAGGTGTCACTTTCAACAATCCAACATCATATTTGCCAGTTGCCCACAGAGGTTCAGGTACTTGGCTCAAGTCGGGTATGTCAGTTGTATCTGCACACTTAGCCAACAGTATGGCAGCAGCTGCTTGATTGAACACCTCATCAGATAAGGGGGTGGTGACTTTTATTTTGCCAGGAGGGGGTTAGGGCTTGGGATACTCCAAAAAGCTTGGCGCTTAATGTTTAGAGAACGTTCTTCTCCTTGAGTAATAGTGTGTCTTGAATAGTCTGAGGCTTCACAGCTGAAGACCATGGAGCAAGTCTTTTGGCATTTGGTTACCTTGCGCTGATGTACAACTACTAGTACGCAGCGCAGTTCCCGAAACCCTGCACAGTCACAGAAATCCGTTTTTAAGTCTTTACTCACAAGTCCCCAGGACAGCTGCTACCTTCCAGCCTTCTCTACACACGGTCTAGTGAGTGAGATGACGCCTCTCAATACCAGATCATCTGAGGTGAGGGTCTCCTGTCTGCTCCAAGTATAAACCATCTAGGCCCGCAACCATGACATCGCTGAGGTCTCTAGAGCAGCTGTACAAATCTTAGGCTGCCCAAGAACAGCAGCTCCTATGGCTCTGGAACCCTCATTACTAGAAGGAACCCTACTCTCCAGTGCTTAAGACTATTTACCACCATCCAAGCCTCCTTCTGGATACTCCTCTCTGGCATTTGGCTGGAGCATTATAAGTATCCAGGATGGTTATTTGAATTTCCTGCCCTATGTTCTGAAAGCTTCTTAAAGAGGTAGGGGGAAGCAATTAAACTCCCAGCCTGGAAAGCCCTGAGCAGACCAGGCTAAACAATCGCCTATCCCTTGATTACAGAAGGAGCCAAAAACAAAGAATCCTCCTCTTGGAGGGTGCTACATCCATAATCAATATACAGTGGTCATAAATCCCAGCTCATTTGCAAGGAAACATCAGCGGCAGGAGTTTTTTTCTTCTCTGCTGCTGGTCACATGATTCAAAGAAAGCCTTTGCAATACAAAGGAAAAATACATAATTAATATCATGCAAATATAAAATCAAAGTGCCGGGCTCTTAAGCCAGAATGGGCAGTTTTTGGGTCATGATCTGCCTCTAAGTTATAGGTTAAAGTGTGCCCCGAAAGAGATATCCTCTGTGGGTTTTCCTCCATCCACTAACGCTGGTCAGATCCTAAAGAAGTCTGCTTTTAATCCTGGAGGTTTTAGATTAATCACAGCAGATGCAGGGTACCCCCTATGCGGATGTGCAGAATCACGTGTGTGTATACTGTACATACGTGATTCTGCACAGAACGGCCACCCTGTAGCAGTAAATCTGCTATAGCGCGGTTCTTCTAAAGCGGAGTTCCAGTCCCCCAATTCATTTTTTTAAATACTCCGCTGTAATTGGGTCCACTTCAGATGCAACATTTTAGATCATGTCATTAATGTGGTCCTTTTATTTGATGTTGTTTAAATAGTTGAAAACTAACCTGATCTCCGAAGCAGGCAGGGTCCATCTCTGCTGTAGGCATCTGACGCCCTCCTTGTATTTCCGGGATTCAGTGCAGCTGGCTACCCAGCATGCACCACCCGATCTCACGCCTGTGCAGTAATGCCACTGCGTGGCACTCTTTCATCCTGACACTTTGCCATAGCAATGGCGGCGTTGGCGGAAGTCCACGCCCCATTGCATATAGCAGCCTGTCAATCGGGACATCCCGGTCCTCCCGATCGCACCATTTCTGCTAGTGAAATTACCCGAGATTACGGTATTAGGCATTTCCCATGGACTCCTGGGATAGATGATGCAGATATCCCAGGAGTCTATGGGAGTTGCCTAGTTACGTCATCGCCTAGGTGGCTGAAGCCGGAACTGCTCCAGAAAATAAGGGGAAAAAAGGTATTTTAGAAAAAAATGAATAAATGCATTTGCCATTTTAAATAGAAATGAGGATGGGCATTGGATGGATTAAAAGTTAAAGCTGTTGTAAACCGCAGGTGATTAAAAAAAAAAAATCCCAAGGCAATGTCATAATGTGCTAAGGTGCATCGCATCCTAGCATATTATGATAGACTTATCTGAGAACAAAGCTCTTCCCCCAGTCTTCCTTCTGGGTGTGCGGCCTCCAGCTACATGAGTGGCCGGGGCGCGATGACGTCACTCCCTCGCATGCGTATGGGAGCCGGCGCTTCCAGCTGGAAGTCAGGCACGGTAAGCCAGACCTTCCATGCGTCTGTGATGTCATTGGCTGCATGCACTCTGAATATTTCCTAGATTGTGCAAGTTTAGGAGATATTCACGGTACCTACAGGTAAGTCTTATTATAGGCTTGCCTGTATGTACAGGTGGTAGTACAGAGTTTACTACCACTTTAAAACATTGGGTGGAACTCCGCTTTAAGTGGTTAAAGTTATATGTGAGCCAAACCACTAAAATCTCCTATAAGTTTTAATACAATTTTAAATGTTGTTTTCAATATTTTTAGGTCTGCGGCTTTCCTTAAAAGAAAGAATACCTGGTGATCCTGCCATTAGGTCCCTGTTCAGGCACTTCCAGCAAACAAGCTATACAAAAATATAGCAACCATCCCAATTGATAACTAACCTTTGCAGTAAGGTGCACATTGAAAGGCAATGCACATTGCAAACAGACACAAATTTCCCAGCACTTCCTGTTATATTGTGACAACGCTCTGGCCCTATCTCCCAGGGGTGCTCCTGTGTTGTCACTTGGGCTTCAAGTGGAGACTACGAGCGGCCATTTTAACACACATTACATGGTTAATTGTTGTCACCATCAGAAAACCCACTTTGAGAAATAGAGCGACCGCTGGAGTATTCTAATGGGAGGTGGCAATAAAGAGGCTGCAGGAGATCAGCAACACTAAGATAGATTAAAAGATTTAAAAAAAAAAAAAACAGAAAAACAAGTATTTCATGAAAAAATAAATACATTACAGTTTATGGTAAAAAGTACTTTAGCAAACTAAATGTAATTTTGTTAAGTTTACATGTGCTTTAATCCTGCCGCTTATAGACTTGTAGTTGCTCAGTAGAAAAGTGTTTAGCTTGTGAAAGTCTTCTGCGCACATCTAGGGGTCTATTTTTTTTATATTTTATATATTTATTTATTCATTATATATAATTTATTAAAATATACTTCTATATTTATTAATTGTTGGATGAATATTACAAGCATTCACCTAGCCCTCATGAATTCGGACTATATTTTATGTAATACTTTGATTTCCTATAATTGTCAGCGCTACCTAGTGGCCCTAATGCAGTATTTTTCCTGTAATAGTTTAGAAAAATACCATTCTGGCCACTAGATGGAGCTGACAATCATAGGAAATTACCTTTTTAACTACTTAAAGTGGGGTTCCACCCAAAAAAACAAAAATACCTGAAAAATTCTAAAAAAGAAAACAAAAAAAATTTGGATATATATTTTTTTTTTACTTACCTCTAAATGCCTGTTGCTAGGGGGTCCCTCGTAGTCTGCCTCTTCCTTTGCCTGGGCTGGTGACATCACTTCCCCCTCGGCACAGGAAGGGCTCGGCTCGGCTCGGCTCTGCTCCCTCCCTCCTGTCAATCATCTGGGACCCATTACAGGTCCCAGGTGATTGAGGGGCCAATACGGCGCACCGCGACCACAGTTGAAATGCCGACGAGCGGAGGGGGGGGACGAGCGGGGCTTCGACCCCCCGCATCGCTGGACCCAGGGACAGGTAAGTATCCAATTAAAAGTCAGCAGCTGCAGTATTTGTAGCTGCTGACTTTTAATTTTTTTTTTTTTTTTTTAATGGAGCCCCTGGGTGGAACTCCTCCTTTAAGGACCGAGCCTCTTTCTAAGATTTGTTGTTTACAAGTTAAAAACATTTTTTTTTGCTAGAAAATTACTTAGAACCCCCAAACATTATACATTTTTTTTTCTAACACCCTAGAGAATAAAATGTAGATCATTGCAATACTTTCTGTCACACCATGTTTGCGCAGCGGTCTTACAAGCGCATTTTTTTGGAAAAAAAATACACTTTTTTGAATTAAAAATAATAAGACAACAGTAAAGTTAGCCCAATTTTTTTTATATTGTGAAAGATAATGTTACGCCGAGTAAATTGATACCCAACATGTCATGCTTCAAAAATTGCGCCTGCTCATAGAATGGCGACAAACTGTTACCCTTAATTCTCCATAGGCGACGTTTAAAAAAATTCTACAGGTTGCATGTTTTAAGTTACAGAGGAGGTCTTGGGCTAGGATTGTTGCTCTCGCTCTACCGATCCCGGCGATACCTCACATGTGTGGTTTGAACACTGGTTTCATATGCAAGCGCTACTCACGTATGCGTTCGCTACTGCACGCGAGCTTGGCGGGACAGGGCGTGTTTAAAAAATTTTTTTTTTTTCTTATTTTACCTTTTTTTTTTTTTTTTTTTTTTTTTTTTTTTTTTTTACACTGTTCTTTAAAAAAAAAAAATTGTGTCACTTTTATTCCTATTACAAGGAATGTAAACATCCCTTGTAATAGAAAAAAATGAAAAAAAGCATGACAGGACCTCTTAAATATGAGATCTGGGGTCAAAAAGACCTCAGATCTCATATTTACACTAAAATGTGATTATTTTTTTTTTTTATTTTTTTTTAATGGCCCTTTAAGAGCTATGGGCGGAAGTGACGTTTTGACGTCGCTTACGCACTGCAATGATATGGAGATGGGTGGTGGGGGCCATCTTCCCCTCACTCATCCTCATACCCAACAAGGACAAGGATCCGATCGCCTCCGCCGCTACCGACGGCTCCGGTAAGCCGCGGAGGGCACCCTAGAGGGGCAGGGGCCCTCTCCCGTCACCGATAAAAGTGATCTCACGGCGAGTCCGCCGCTGTGACCACCATTATCGGAAACCGGACCGCCCGCCGAAGAAGAGGATACCAGGCTTATGGCAGCTAGCTGCTGCTATAACAAAGATATCCCTCTTCAAAGTTAGGGCGTATATCGGCATGCGGCGGTCCGGAAATGGTTAAAGGGGTTGTAAAGTCAGAAGGTTTTTTTTTTTTTATCTTAATACATTTTATGCATTAAGATAAAAATCCTTTGTGCAGCAGCCCCCTAACACTTACCTGTCCCTGCTGTCCAGCAATTTCCTTGATTCTCTGCCATCCGAGATCCTCCCTCCTGATGGCTGAGACACAACAGCGGCACCATTGGCTGTTGCTGCGGTCATTCAAAGTCAGCTAGCCAATCAGGGGAGAGAGGGGGTGGGGCTGAGTCAGGGGTTTGTGTCTGAATGGACACAGGGAGCTATGAGTCGGCTTGGGTGCCCCCATAGCAAGCTGCCTGCTGTGGGGACACTGAACAGGAGGGAGAGGCCAGGATCACAGAAGAGGGACCCGAGAAGAGGAGGATCTGGGCTGCTCTGTGCAAAACCATTACACAGAGCAGGTAAGTATAACATGTTTGTAAAAGCTATTTTTTTTCCCCCATAAAAATAACAATCACTTTAACCAAAATTTGGTCAGAATTCAGAAGGGCTAGGTGAATGCTTGTGATATAGACCCCATGGTGCCTTTTTGTGATCCCTGCTGGCTCTGTACCTAGCAGCTGTTGTTGCTCCTTTTGCGTGTGGCTTCCAGCTTCTGCTCTCTGTACCTCGTGTGGAGATCTTCTCCTTCAATAGAAGATGTCTCCTAATTTTTCAGATTTGGAACCATCAAGTAACATTTGGATCATGAATCGGAAAGGAAATCTTTCAGCAACCTGGGACTGGGACGATGACAACATGGAAGGGAATTTTACTGTGTTTTATCAAGAGTATGTTCAGCATAATTTTTACAGTCATGTTTAGACTTAAAGAGCACCTGTATTGACATGAGACAAAGGGGGGTAAGGAGAAGTAGGCATCGCCATTTATTTTCCCATTAATAAAGGTTCGCCATCCGTCCATCGGATCGCGTGAAAACGGACAGGCAGACCATTTTCATCGGATCTTCCCATAGAGATCAGCGGGGCTCTGACAGGTCCGTCCCTGCACAGTGAGCAGAGACGTACACCTGTCATCCGCCTGCTTAGTGGGGATCAACAGATCGATCTCCCCGTGTGAAAGGGGCCTTAGATTGTGAACATATTAGTCATATTTAAAATGTAAAAGTGGCCTGCCTGTTTGCTCAGATGTCACTTTTTTAGCAAGGTCTCCCATTCTACTAACAAACTTATAGTGCTGTGAAAGCGTATTTGCCCCCTTTCTGAACAAAATGAAGGTTTTGGAGTGGCCTAGTCAAAGTCTGGGCTTAAAGGAGTCGTAAAGGCAGAAGGTTTTTTGTCTTATTGCATTCTATACATTAAGATATAAAGCCTTCTATGTGTAGCAGCCCCCCAGCACCCCCTAATTACTTACCTGAGCCCCATCTCTCTCCAGCGATGTCCATGAGTGTCTTAGTCTTCCGGGACTCTCCTCCTGATTGGCTGAGACACAGCAGCGGCACCATTGGCTCCTGCGGCTGTCAATCAAAGTCAGTTAGCTAATCAGGAGAGAGAGGGGGCGGGGCCACAGCTCCGTGTCTGAATGGACACAGAGCTGTGACTCGGCTTGGGTGCCCCCATATCAAACTGCTTGCTGAGGGGGGCACTCGACAGGAGGGAGGGGCCAGGAGCAGCGAAGAGGGACCTGAGAAGAGGAGGATCCTGCTGCCCTGTGCAAAACCAACTGCACAGAGCAGGTAAGTATAACATGTTTGTTATTTACATTTTTTTTTTAAAAACAAGACTTTACAATCACTTTAAATCCGATTGTGGCATCACCTTAAACAGGCCGTTCATACTTGAAAACCCTCCAATGTGGCTGAATTAAAACAATTCTGCAAAGAGAGGGCAAAAATTCCTCCACAGCAATGTGAAAGACTCATTGCCCGTTATCCCAAACCATAGATTGTAGTTTTTGCCGCCAGGGGTGGCACAACCAGTTATTAGGTTTAGGGGTGATTACTTTTTCACATAGGGCCAGGCAGGTTTGGGCAACTTTTTTCCCTTAAATAAAATCATCATCTAAAAACCGCATTTATTTTTTTTATCAGGCTATCGTGTAATATTAAATTTTGTTTGATGATCTGAATACTTAAGTGTAACAAATATGCAAAAAAAAAAATCAGGAAGGGGCATATACTTTTTCACAGCACTGTATATTGGTGGTTACTGGAGGAATGTTCCCTTACATTGGTGGTCATTAAGAAGAATTTTTGGGCGTTTCCCCCGTTGCTCAGGTGTGTATGCAGCTTAACAAATGGCTAAGAAGATCATTTGTTGCCAAAGCTCCTCACTTGAAAGTAGAGAGGAGAGGCTAGGCTGCTTCCATGCCACCAGCTTGACCGAGTGGTGTTCAGTTGCCAGATTCAATCCATAACGACATGAGGCCCTTATACCAAAGAAGCATATGGAAAGAGACACCTTATGATTGTATGTATATTGAAAAGTAAATGGAAAAGGGTTACAGTATATCCCTCTTGTACACCCCAAATAAGGGAACGTAAACGAGAGAGGTTAATGGCATCTGTCAGCAGGTGTGTTGCAGGGGTCTCGCTGAAGGTCTTAGAGGGTAGACATCCACGGGTGTGAAATTTCAGAGTATACATCTATTCACATGAGACTAGAAAAGGGAGAGAGGAAGAAGAAAGGTAAGAGAAGTAGGGGAGAAACGTAGAGAAGAACTGGGTGTGGGTAGGGAGTATACTGTCTGAACCAGTAGTGTATTCAGGTTTTGTGCTGCCCTAGGCCTGACTAAACTCGTGCACCCCCTAATTTAAATATGACCCACCCCTTCCTGCCAAGGCCACTCCCCTTGCTGTTTAAGAATCGCCCTGAAATTTTCGAGTTTGGACACTAGTTGTGAGGGCCTGGGGGGAGGGAGGGCAATGGATTCCCTAATTTGCATAGATTTCCTCTCACTTCCTGTTTGGCTATGGGGCAGGAAGTGAAGGGAAATCTCTGCAATGGGACAGGGATGGTAAAAAATAAACTGTCAGGGGCTATAACCCTCTCTTACTCTTTCCAAAATGAAAAAAAAAAAGTGTTGCCCATAGTTCTACTTTAAGCACAAATTTCTGATAATTTTATGGAGAGGACTAAAGATATAACCATGCCAATGGTGCAGCAGAAAACATATAGCACAGTGAGGAAGGTTTGTGGTCCAGGATACTAGGACAGTCAAAATTAGAAGCGGCGCCCCCCCACCCCACCGTTGCGGATTGCCGGCCGCCTGCATACCGAAAGCAGTGCGGCTGCTTTATTGGGGCACTAGACTAATTTCCCTCTCAGCCCAGTCCGCCCCATAAGACTGGTGCTACACTAACAGCGCAAGCCGGTGGGGACTCTTTCCCTGCTGCTCCCCTGCATAGTGCTGCCCTAGGCCTGGGCCTTGTCGGCCTAGGCCAGGATACAGCGTTGGTCTGAACCCAGTATTTGGATGGTCCTTAGTCAAGAAAAGCCAGTTTGAAAGCGTGAGGAGTCCAAAAAGAGTATCCAGGTAGACCATGTGGCCATGTAGACGTAGAATATGTCATGATGTTGTGCTACCAGTTCCTCCAAACGCTGTATACGAGTGAGTTCATCAATCCACTGCGGTCGTGGAGGCATCCACTGGTTGCAATGAATGGACTGTCCTAAACGCAATGCAATGTGGTCACTTTGAGCTACTTGGGTGTGAACAGAGCCAAAATGACATGATCAGTAGACCCAGATATATAGGCAGCCTACTATATGTAAATATCAACTTCTCATTTAAAAGTCAAGCCTTGCCCCTTCCATCTTTCAAGCCTACTTATTGGCTCTTCAATTTAAAGAGGTGGAAGAGGGATTGGGGCTAAGCTCTAAAAGTTATGTATGTTAGACCGTTCTGATGATTAATCACCTTTCATATTGGTTTAAAGGTTTGGGATGGCAGCCAGTGAAATCCCTGGATGTGTTCACATTGATGAACAGGTGTGCAATATTCCTTCTGAATTACTGGATTTCAGTAAAAATTACACGCTGCATGTGAGAGTTGAAACGCCTCAAGGAAACATGGAGTTTGGTTCTGTAAACTTTCAGCCAAACACCACTGGTAAGCAAACACACCATAGATTGGGAAATTCCTTGTCAAGCACAGCATTATACAGCAGCCCACCTTAATCTAAACTGGCTCTCAAACTAGTAGAACAACAGTGTTCATGGTGCTCCTGCAGCAACAGTTTCTCCAGGTGTTGGCCTAGTCCGTGCAGACAGGCATATACCCCTAGTGTGGCCATCGACCTGTTTCTCCCTACCAGCACAGTTAGGGTCATGTATAAGGGGGTTTCACTGCTACTCCTATATGGTACCCAGGCCAGCAGGGGGGCCCAGGCAGTTGGGTGAATTGAATGTGGGCACGGCGGGGGCAAATACTGGAACAGTTCCCCAATATGGCTCTCTCTGCAGCAGCTGAAAGCTGCCTTCTACTTCTCTCCCTCCTGCTGGCTTTTAGCTGCTGCAGAGAGAGCAATACAGGGGATCAGTTCCAGTAATTGCCCCCCCCTACCACACCGATCATCCTCTCTGTTTACCATACATTTCCCTCTGCTGCCCAAGCCCCCCTGTGTGCCCCCCCCCCAACCCCCACAGTGCTGCCAGGTTCCCGCCTCTCCTTCCCACCAGCAGCTACAAGCACACAATAAGATCCTTCAGGATGGAGAGTGAGGGAAGGGCCCCTTCCTTTCCTGAATGAACACAATGAGTGTTCCGTACTGATCATTCAGTGTTTATTAATAACTGAAGCATAGTCAACTGTTTTTTTGGGCGGGAGGGGCTGTCAGGTTGGCTGTACAGGGCCCTGTGGTTTTAAACAGCAGTCCAGAGCACAGTGGCCTCCTCCGGAGAATGGAGCCCTGCATTCTACTCGGCTACCATACCATAAGACCTGTGCACTCCTGCACAATCAGCAGGTGCTGGTTACCATCAAAGCATAGACACAGGTTTGGAGGCTCATCCCATCCAATCCTCTACAAAGCCTCCAGGGCCCAATCCAGCAATCTTTGAGAGGCCAATTTCCTCCAAGTGAGACACACATCCCAGAACCCCTCAACCTGCAGTGAGAACCCTTTTGTTGACACATTCTTTCTACACCATGATGCAGCCAGCCCTGTCACAGTATAGATCTGTTCAGTCGTATCCAACTCCTAACAATTCTATGGGTGCTATATCATACACACCAAGTTTCTGGGTCTTTCCTCAACCCTGCCTAATTGCTCATTCTGGGACTATCCTGCAGAATGTGATGGTACATGTGCATAGACAACTTGTACACACATGCTGGGGACAGTTTGAACAGGAGCCAGTTAACCTGCCAATATGGCTTAAAGTGGATGTAAACCCTCACATATACCCAGTGAAGTGACTGGCCTCAGATGATATACACAAGGAAGAAACAAATCCTCCTACATAGGTTGTACATGTATATCTGCTGTCTTCAGCTTTCTACACTCTTTAGAAAGTGCAGAGTGTGTGAGCTGATTGGAAGAAATGCACCCCCCCCCCCCCTTCAGCATAGGCAGAGGAACAAAGGAACTTGCAGAGCTGCAGTCTGAATAGACCAGCTCTCTGCAAATCTACCTCTAAATTCCCTCCCCGACACAAATTGCCAGATGCTTTTATCTGGTGTGTCAGAGAGGAACGGAGCAGCAGAAAGACATGGCACTCAGAGCTTTGGAGAGAGATAAGTAAACACTACAGATATATGTGCCTAGGTCAGATTTCATGAATGGGGTTTACAACCACTTTAGGAGTGTGGGAGGAAACCAGAGTACCTGGTGAAAAGCCAGGTGAGCCAGGTAGATCATGCACACGCCATGTAGATAGTGTCCTGGCCAGGATTTCAACCAGGGACCCCAGTGCTGCAAGGCTAAACCTTTTATTTTTCAAAATGTATTATTATTATTTTTTTCTAGCTTTACACATAATGACAATAGTTGATGTTATAGCTCTATTCTCTTTCATAATTGTATTGGTGGTTTTTTTGAGCCTGTATTGGAGTTTTGTGGTCAGTACAGGTTAAAATGACTGCTTAGTGAATTTCCTTCTTCCAAATACATGCTGCAAAGATACTATTATTTTAAAGTCCACATTACAGAATAGTGAAGCAGGGCTTACAATACTCCTAAATAATCTTATATGTTGTCAATTTTACCAGAATGGCCTCCAGCCCCGACTCTTTATTTGGTGCTTGATGATGGGCTTGTTAAAGCAGATATTTCCACTCCAGTACATCCCGTATATGCAAAATATATTTTAGTTCTTCAACACATGAACAGCGGTAAAGAGGTAAGGGGTTTTGTTTTTTTAGGTGATTTCTTTATCATCATGAATAGATATATGCTGCTTCTGAGCTCCCTAAGGTGACTTAAAGAGAAACGTCAGTCCCCCAATATTTTTGCTCGCTGCCATATTTGAATAGCTCACCCATGTACAGATGTGCCAAAGGAAACGGGCAAATACCTGCAGCAAATTTAAACATGCGTAAGGGTTTCCCATGCATGCATACACAACAATTGTATCTGGAGCCTCGATACCTGCGGCATATGAGCGACTGTGCCACAGGTCTCTTCCTGGTCCCAAAGACCTGCAGCACATCTGCGCACACGTAGAATTCCGTAGCGTGCATTTGCCTGTCAGTTAGGCTCGATTCACATCTATGCATGTTGCTTTTGAGCGTTTCTGCAGTGATTTTTGCTGTGCTTGCCGCGTTTTTGAACATGCGTTTTTGCCGCGTTTTGCGTTTTTTTTTTTTTTTTTTTTTTTTTTTTTTTTTTTTTTTCCAACAGTGTTTTTTTTTATACTGTATACAGTGTAAAGAAAAAGAAAAAAAAACATAAACCGCGTAAAAAATGCGGTAAAAACGCAGTACTTGTGTTTTTGGATGCGGGTCCATTGAATTCTATTACATGCAAAACGCTGCATTTTGCATGAAAAAAAGTCCCCGACCCTTTCCAAAAATGCAGAGACACAAAAATGCATTGATGTGAACATGTTCCATAGGAACCCATGTTAAAAAATTCCCATGCACTTCTGCAAAATGCATCAAAAAACGCATTAGTGTGAATAGAGCCTAAAGCTGCCTCCTGAGATTTGTGACATGGACATCCCAGGAGGAGGCGGGTGGAAGGGGAGCACTACATCATTCCCGCCTATGCAAGATCATTAACCTTTTTATAAAGTAGGGAATCAATATCCTATTGTGGGAGAAGCCAGAAGGAAAAAAGTATTTTTTTTTTTTATTTAGGTAAAGGTCTACTTAAGCCTGCCATACCCGGCTCGAATTTTGGACGATTAAATAATGATTTGCATAAAATTTGTGCCAATGGTCCCCCTTCTTGACACCACCCAGCTTGACGAAAGTCGACTGAACAATTGACTTTTTGTCTAAGGATTTAAGGCGGCCATAGACAGTTTGAATCTCGCCTGGTTCAGCAGGGACCATTCGAGATTTGAACCTTGTATGGGCAGGCTGATTGTACCCAAGTTGATCGATCCATCAACTTGGGTACAACCAGCCTGTCGGATTTTTCTACATACGGTTACTGCCAGAGGCTATAGCTGCTAGCAGTAACCATTGCATTCTGCCGGCTGGGAAAGCTCCTTGTGGCCACCACTGGCAGAATAGAATAGCGCAGAGGGAGGCATTCCCCCATCAACACTGACTATGTTGATGGGGGGGGGGGGGGGGGGGGATTTAACGATTTTCGTTCGGGTGGAAGGAAAAAAAGTCTAATCATCTACGGCCAGCCTTACGTTAGTAGATTTCATATTTAAATTAGGAGATGAATGGATTGTTAGGTCATTAACAAGGCACCTTCAATTTCTACATGATGACAAGTCACTGCCATACAAGAGAAATTATCTCCCTTTTTTTAATTTCTTTTTTTTTTTTTTTTTTTTTTTTGGTATTCGAAGTATTAGAACTTCTGTCAGGTTTGTATTGCAGGCTGTCTAAGGCTAAGGACACTGTTCGAATCTCAGCCAGTTCAGCAGGAACCAGCCGAGATTCAAACCATAAAGGGGAAGGCTAAATGTACCAAGTTAAACGATTGATCAGCTTTGGTACAACCAGCCTGCCGGGTTCTCTTGCATTTATCACTAAGGGCTGCTATAGCCGCTAGCAATAATCACCGTCTTCTCTGGGCAGGGACGGCTTCCCTCGCCCCCCACGCCAGGAGCAGACCATTGCTCAGCAGGAGGGATTTCCCTGTCAGCACTGTCTTTGTCGATGGGGAAATTGTGCGAATTGTTGCAGGAAAGAAATGCCGCGTACACACGAACGGGATTTTGGTCGCAAAAAGCTATGATGGCTTTTCCGATGGGATTCCGCTCAAGCTCGCCTTGCATACGCACGGTCACGCAAAAGTTCGCTGAACTTTCGACCGTCAAGACCGCGGTGACGTACAACACTACGACGAGCTGAGAAAAGGAAGTTCAATGCTTCCGAGCATGCGTCGATTTGTTTCTGAGCATGCGTAGGAATTTTGCACGTCAGAATTGCTACAGACGATCGTATTTTCTGGTAGGATCTGGTAGGCAAATCCACTTTGCTTTGCAAGTGCACTTGAAATTGCACTTGGAAGTAAAATCACTGTAGATCCAAGGGGAGATGCAAGGAGAATAAAAAACAGCATTTTATCTTGCACATGATTGGATGATAAAATCAGCAGAGCTTCCCTCATTTCAGATCTACCCCCTTATGCCGTGTACACATGGGCGGACTTTTCGGCATCAAAGGTCCGACAGTCTTTCCGACAGACTTTTGACGGACTTCCGATGGACTTTCGAACGAACGGACTTGCCTACACACGATCACACCAAAGTCCGACGGATTCGTACGTGATGACGTACACCGGACTAAAATAAGGAAGTTGATAGCCAGTAGCCAATAGCTGCCCTAGCGTCGATTTTCGTCCGTTGGACTAGCATACAGACGAGCGGACTTTTCGACCGGACTCGAGTCCATCGGAAAGATTTGAAACTTGTTCCAAATCTAAAGTCCGTCTGATTTTCGACCTAAAAGGTCCTCTGCATGTCTGATGAAGCCCACACACGGTCAAATTGTCCAACGGATTCCTTCCGTCGGACAAGTTTGGTCAAAAAGTCCGGCCGTGTGTACACGGCATAAGATTTATAGCGACTGCACTTCCAAGTGCACTTGGAGTGAAAAGTAGATTTGCCTTTTGTAAATAACCCCCAATGTGCCATTCTTCCTTGATACATCCACAATGTTGATGATTTATTGAAAGACTTTATTGAGACAAGGATGATGGGCTGACGAAAGATGTTTCTGATCTACAGTGCCTTGAAAAGTATTGATACCCCTTGAAATTTTCAACATTGTGTCATGTTACCAAAAAAAATGTAAATGTATTTTATTGGGATTTTATGTGGTAGACCAACACAAAGTGGCACATAATTGTGAAGTGGAAGGAAAATGATAAATGGTTTTCCAAATTTTTACAAATATGTGAAAAGTGTGGGGTACATTTGTATTCAGCCCCCCTGAGTCAATACTTTGTAGAACCTCCTTTCAGTGCAATTACAGCTGCAAGTCTTTTTTGGGGATGTCTCTACCAGCTTTGCACATCTAGAGTGAATTTTTTGCCCATTCTTCTTTGCACAATAGCTCAAGCTCTGTCAGATTGGATGGAGAGCGTCTGTGAACAGCAATTTTCAAGTCTTGCCACAGATTCTCAATTGGATTTAGGTCTGGACTTTGACCGGGCCATTCTAACACATGAATATGCTTTGATCTAAACCATTCTATTGTAGCTCTGGCTGTATGGTTTAGGGTCGTTGTCTGCTGGAAGGTGAACCTCCGCCCCAGTCGCAAATCTTTTGCAGACTCTAACACGTTCTCTTCTAAGATTGCCCGGTGTTTGGCTCCATCTATCTTTCCATCAACTCTGACCAGCTTCCTTCTCCCTGCTGAAGAAAAGCATCCCCACAACATGATGCCACCATCATGTTTCACGGTGGGGACGGTGTGTTCAGGGTGATGTGTAGTGTTCGTTTTCTGCCACACATAGCGTTTTGCTTTTAGGCCAGAAAAGTTCAATTTTGGTCTCATCTGACCAGAGCACCTTCTTCCACATGTTTGCTGTCCCCAAATGGCTTAATTATGACTTTCTTTCAACAATGGCTTTCTTCTTGCCACTCTTGCATAAATGCCAGATTTGTGGAGAGCACGACTAATAGTTGTCCTGGGGAGAATCTGTCCAACCTGAGCTGTGGATCTCTGCAGCTCCTCCAGAGTTACCATGGGCCTCTTGGCTGCTTCTCTGATTAATACTCTCCTTGCCCGGCCTGTCAGTTTAGGTGGACGGCCATGTCTTGGTAGGTTTGCAGTTTTGCCATACTCTTTGCATTTCCGGACGATGGATTGAACAGTGAGTGCTTCATAAGATACTCAAAGCTTGGGATATTTTTTATAACCTAACCCTGCTTCAAACTTCTCCACAACCTTATCCCTGACCTGTCTGGTGTGTTCCTTGGCCTTCATAATGCTGGTTGATCACTAAGGTTCTCTAACAAACCTCCTGAGAGCTTCACAGAACATACCGAGATTAACATACACACAGGTGGACTCAACTTTACTAATTAGGTGACTTCTGAAGGTAATTGGTTCCACTAGAATTTAGTTAGGGGTATCAGAGTAAAGGGCCTGAATAAAAATGCATGCCACACTTTTCAGATATTTATTTGTAAAAAAAATGTTGAAAACCATTTATCATTTTCCTTCCACTTCACATCACAATTATGTGCCACTTTGTGTTGGTCTATCACATAAAATCCCAATAAAATATATTTGAGTTTTTGGTTGTAACATGACAACATGTGAAAAATGTCAAGGGGTATGAATACTTTTTCAAGGCACTGTATATATGAATGGGGCCATGCATGTAATCCCTACAGCACCCAATGTTCATGGTAATGGCTTATGTTTGTATGGGGTGGGAGCAGCACATTACTTACAAATTGGTTATTGATTGCCAGAACCTTCTTTGTGTTTTAGAAGACAATGAAACCCCCCTGAGCTCTCGTCAGATACTGTATAGTGAACTTCATGATGATGGGATGTATTGCCTGAGGGCTCAGGTCTATGATTTGCAGGTGAAAAAATACAGTCCCTTCAGTGCAGCACGCTGTTTCAAAAAGCCAAAAGGTATGTTGTATGTGACATGGCAAACCAAAAACACTTAAAGGGGACTCCTGTTAAACTTTCTGTGGTATTAGTGTTCGATCACTGATTCTCTGAGTTTGCAGATTTGATTGCACAGTTGTGTTTTGTGCCAGAGCTCTGACATTAAATATTACAACTGTTTTCTTGGAAGTGTATGTTTTTTTTTTTTCTTTTAATGTATTGAATATAGTAAAACATGGTTAACCTCTTAATGCCAGTGTAGCGCATACTGTATATGCGCGGTGGGTGGGCCTTAATGCTAAGTATGTAGTGTAAGAGCCTGCTTAGTTGGATAAAAATCAATTGGAAAGTTTTTTATTTCTTATACACAGTTTTGGTAAATTGAAAGTTGATTGTATGAATGGATAGATTGTAGCATGTATGGTGACCTTGGTCTGTTTTACACACAATACCCAATAATAATGTACTGAATCCTTGGAGAACCTGTATTTACTGATGAAGAATTAATGACAGTCAACATTTTTATAGCTTCTATACAAATATCACTGTATTTAAAACTGAATTTCAGTTATGGAATATTTTACATACGTACATTAATCCAAGCTGTACCAATGTAGCTACCATATTTATCGGCGTATAACACGCGGCTGCATATATACGCACCCCAATTTAAGAGGGAAGTTTCAGGAAAATAAACCACTTTGAAGCAAAATAATGGTCAGTGAGCATCAATGCAGCCTGATTAGTGCCCATCTGCAGCCTCGATGCAGCCTGATCTGTGCCCATGTGCTGCTTAAGTGCAGCCTGATCTGTGCCCATCTGCTGCTTCAGTGCAGCCTGATCTGTGCCCATCTGCAGCCTGATCTGTGCCCATCTGCAGCCTGATCTGTGTCCATCTGCTGCTTCAGTGCAGCCTGATCTGTGCCCATCTGCAGCCTGATCTGTGTCCATCTGCTGCTTCAGTGCAGCCTGATCTGTGCCCATCTGCAGCCTGATCTGTGCCCATCTGCAGCCTGATCTGTGCCCATCTGCAGCTTCAGTGCAGCCTGATCTGTGCCCATCTGCAGCCTGATCTGTGCCCATCTGCAGCTTCAGTGCAGCCTGATCTGTGCCCATCTGCAGCCTGATCTGTGCCCATCTGCAGCCTGATCTGTACCCATCTGCAGCCTGGTCTGCGCCCATCTTCCCCATCAATGCAGCTCACCTTCTCTCATCTCTCGCAGGAAATCACCGAGCAGTCATCTGTTTAGAGGGCTCTCAGTTGGCAGTCACATACACAGTTCTGCCTCCGCCATCCGCATTGGACCAGCTCCTGTGATAGACAGAACAATGGTCCAATGCCGGTGGCGGAGGCGGAACTGTGTGTGTGAGCTGCGAGCCGAGTGAGAGCTGAGCGGAGAGCCGAGTGGAGAGGAGATGACGGCTCGGTGAATTCCGTGGCACTCATCCCCCTCCTTCCCCTGCGAGTTACGCTGTCAGTGTATGACACGCACCCGCGATTTTCCCCTATTTTCAGGGGGAAATAGTGCATGTTATATGCCGATAAATACGGTATGTACTGTGTGTACCATACCTGTGGGATCCACATGGAAACTGGAAATCACTGTAGTGGGCACTGCTACTATACTGATCTCCACTATCTTCCCGGTCCCATGCTGTGTGACTGTCCTGCTTTGTCAAAACAAGGGGTTGCTCGCTCAGCACAGGCCCTATTCAGAGAACGCTTTGCATTTTTTTTCAATTCAAAGAAAAATCAAACTTTTCAGGTCGGGAAATAGAAAATAACTTTTCAGGAGCTTTTGTCCTAATATCTCTCTCTCTCTCTCTCTCTCTCTCTCTTCTCCTCTCTCTCTCTCTCTCTCTCTCTCTCTCTCTCTCTCTCTCTCTCTCTCTCTCTCTCTCTCTCTCTCTCTCTCTCTCTCTCTCTCCTCTCTCTCTCTCTCTCTCTCTCTCTCTCTCTCTCTCTCTCTCTCTCTCTCTCTCTCTCTCTCTCTCTCCTCTCTCTCTCTCTCTCTCTCTCTCTCTCTCTCTCTCTCTCTCTCTCTCTCTCTCCTCGCCATGAGGCCATCCTGGACTTACAGGAGAATGCTGCATATAATGACGCTAACCGCCGTGGTGGAGCGGGACCCGTGATTTCATATAACTGGACCAAAAACACCTGAAAGAAAGGAATGGATGCTGATTTTTTGTTTTAGAAAAGAGCACCATAGCTGCTTGAAAAAATTTACTTCAGCAGCAGTGCGACCCAGTCCATATTTTTGAGTGGGCCGATAAATAGTGTAAATATCCTCTCTCCTACAGTATAAAAATGACTTAAATGTTTTCTTCTTTATATTTTTTTAAAAAAAAGGTGATTGATGGACAATCCGCTTCACTATACAGTAGCAGAATACAAGAACAATATTTCTTTTCTCGGACATCACGGGACACAGAGCCACAGTAATTACTGATGGGTTATAGGGTATCACTAGGTATTGGACACTGGTCACACCCTAATCAGGAAGTTCAACCCCCTATATAACCCCTCCCCTTCCGGGGATACCTCAGTTTTTACACCAGTGTCTTAGGTGTTGGACGTGTAAAGATGTCCTGTGCTGAAGCTCCAAAAGGAATATCCCAAAGATCCTATACTGGGGCAAGCCAGGCGACCGGATCCATTCAAAGTGTCTTTTCATGGCCGAATTGAATGGTACCCGGGCCTCGTGTCCAAAGAAACAAGGTTTTACCTGTAACGCTTCTCTTTTTAGAGAGCTGGACCCGCGGATCAGAAAATGGCTTTAAACTTCCTAATTTCTGGCGAGGTGCTTTACAGGCCCAGAACTGAAGGATCCCCCTACTGATGGGGGCCCCAGTCTCTGACGGTTTTTCACAAACGGAGCCCACCGTGAGAGGCGAAGGCTGGGTCTGTGTAAACTGAACCCTGCGGCCTGGATAAGGTAAGAGGAGATTCCACAGAATTTTAAATTCTAGTGGCTCTTCTCCTTTAAAGTGTATGCATGCTGTGCCTATTGTGACCACCGGGGGCGGCCAAGAGCACAAACCTTCTCATGCTTGATCTGTCTCAGCGTCCGCTGCAAGGCTCGTCCTCCAGCTCCAAAGGTAGATGGTGGGGGGTTTTCTCTGCTGGGATGGTCCCCCCAGGCTAGGGAAAGGCTCAGGTACGCTGTAAGGCGGGTGAGACCGCACTGTCACAGCCGCTACCGCGCCGCCACCGAAGCCGCATTGCGAAGCAGGGCCCATCATTGCCGGCCTCCTCCTTATTCCCCCAACCCCAGCCTCCCTTCAGGTGCCAGAAAGGGTCGGCTCGCGCGGGAAGCGCTCGTTTTTCAAAAACGAGGAGGGGGGGAGGGGGGGCGTCAGCACAGCGTCAGCGTGCCCAGACGCCCACATTGCCTGAAAGCATGGCTATTTAAAGCACACTGTATAGGTGCTCTGAGCTTTGGAGAGACACAGAGCTGACAGTCACATTGTAAGGTGGGACACAGGCATTCCCCTAGGCTGCATTCACTAAAGAACACCGGATTGGGCAGTTGGTAGCAAGGCTTTTTAGCCAGACTACATCGCTCAGCAGTCAGTGTTCGTTTTTGATACCTCACACCTTGTTGCTTTGCACTATGGGTAGAAGAGGTTCAAGCACCCCTAGAACCAGAGGCACTAGGGGGTCTCGTTCAGGTTCTGAGGACCCCCCGTCTGCTACACCATCCCCTCCTGAGGGACCAGGGGCAGCTGGACAGGGAGAGCCTTTGGGGTTAGGGGCTACATCTGCTGCCGGCACTTCAGCCCCTGTGTACATTACACAAGAAGTTTTTTCCTCAACCATTTCTGGATTCGAGAAAAAACTAATGGCCGCGATTACATCTTCACTGAGTGGAAGAAAACGCACAAGGCCTTCCTCTGCTCCCCAAGACCCTCAGTCAGAGGAGCTCTGGGATAAAGGAGATGAATCCCTTTCAGAGGATCAGGATGGGACAGATGACTCCTCTTCGGAGGATTCAGGTGTAGAGACTTCCCAAGAGGAGAAAGTCTTAGTGCAGATCCTCACTGGTTTGGTCCGCTCCACATTTAAGTTGCCCCTACCTGAAACTACTAGAGAAACCTCTTCTGCTTTGGGGTCACTGAAACCTTTCCAAGCAGCACATGCTTTTCCTGTACACCAATTACTTGAAAAGCTGCTTTACTCTGAGTGGGATCACCCAGATAAGCGATTTCTTCCGCCGAAAAAGTTTTCTACACTTTATCCTATGGAAGAAAAGTTTATTAAGAGGTGGGGAATACCGGCCATTGATGCGGCCATTTCCTCTGTAAATAGTAGTCTGACTTGTCCTGTAGACAACGCTCAGATGCTCAAAGATCCTGTGGATAAAAGGATGGACTTCTTATTGAAAGATGTGTTCTCTTTAGCAGGATCAGTGGCCCAACCTGCAGTAGCAGCGATTGGAGTCTGTCAATACTTAAGAGACCATGTTAAGCAGGTCATCAAAGTATTGCCTGAACAGCAGGCCCAGGGGTTTGCTAACCTTCCTGCGGCTTTATGTTACGCTGTTGACGCCATTAGAGATTCTATCGTGCAAACCTCTCGCCTCGCGCTTGGGTTGGTGCATATACGTAGAATCTTATGGTTGAAAAACTGGTCAGCCGAAGCACCATGTAAGAAGCTTCTGACTGGGTTTCCCTTCCGTGGTGAAAGGTTGTTTGGAGAGGACTTGGATAATTATATCAAGACGATCTCCTGTGGGAAAAGCACTCTCTTACCTAATAAGAAGAAGAGTAAGCGTCCCTCTTTTTTAAACGGACTCTTTCCCCAGGGGCATCAGCCTCCAGGCAGTCACGACGGTCTCCCCCGTCTGGGAAGAGTCGACCCCAGGGACACAAGAAATCCTGGGGGAAAAGGTCTTCTAAGCAAGACACTAAGACCTCTTCATGAAGGGGCGCCCCACTCGCTCGAGTGAGGGGAAAGACTGCTGCAGCTCTCAGGGCCCTGGCAGAAGGACTTCCAGGACAGATGGGTAATCTCCAGGGTAACCTTAGGGTACAGACTGGAGTTCCAAGAATGTCCCTCTCCTCGTTTCCTCAGATCAGGTGTTCCCAGAAAACCAGAAGAGAAGCAGTCGCTCCTTCTAGCAATAAAGCGGCTTTGGTCGCAAGAGGTCATTGTGGGGGCTCCCACAAAGGATCAAGGATTGAGACTCCGTTCCAATCTTTCTATGGTCCGAAAACCAAATGGGGACGACAGACCCACTTTGGATTTGAGAGATCTGAAACGATTCCCAAGGATGTTTGGAATCAATTCAGACAGTAATCTCCGTCCTGCAGGGAGGAGAATTTCTGATGTCAATAGGCATCAGAGATACAGGCCTATATGTGCCCATTTTTCCTGCTTAACTGAAATGTCTGCAGGCAAAGATCACTGCTCTAAGGGAGCTGATTTTGACAGTCAGGGCCAAGAAGGGTCTTTCTGTCCGCCTTTGTATGAGGCTGCAGGGGAAGATGGTGGCTTCATTCGAAGCAGTTCCCTATGCGCAGTTCCAAGCAGAACTGTTGCAACACAGTATTCTGTTGACCTGGAACAGGAAGGTGCAGGCATAAGTCTTTCCAATGCACCTATCGCATGCGATGCGTCAGAGCCTCAGCTGATGGCTCATACCCGAAAACCTACAGAAGGGGAAATCCTTCCTACCGGTTGCCTGGGATCCTCTTGCAGGCAGGACGGATGCGTTGGTGATTCCGTGGCATCGGCTCTCACCGATTTATGCATTCCCTCCCATTCTGCTACTGCCACGGCTCCTTCGCAGACTCAGGCAAGAAGGGAAGTCGGCACGTCTGGTGGCCCCCGTTTGGCCCAGAAGAACCTGATAAGCAGAAATAGCAGGGATGATGGTGGGTTTCCGGTGGACCCTACCGATACACCCAGACCTGTTAGCTCAAGGTCCGGTGTTCCAGCCTGCCTCACAAATGCTAGATTTGACGGGTGGGCTATTGAATCCCACGTTCTGAAAAATCGTGGGCTTTCAGGTCCTGTCATATCTACCTTGATCAATGCAAGGAAGCCAGCTTCCAGAATGATTTATCATAGAGTCTGGAGAGCTTAGGTATCCTGGTGTGAATCCAGGGGTTGGCATCTCAGGAAATATGTCATAAGTAGAATTCTGGAGTTTCTACAATTAGGATTAGAGATGAAGCTGGCCTTGAGTACCATCAAGGGCCAGGTGTCGGCCTTAGCAGTGTTGTTTCAACGGCCGCTTGCTTCGCATTCTCTGATCCGAAACTTTATACAGGGGGTGATGCGTCTTAATCCTCCGGTTAAGGCGCCCCTAAACCCCTGGGACTTGAACTTGGTTCTATCGGTGTTACAAAAACAGCCTTTTGAACCAATACGTCAGATTCCTTTGGTCTTACTGACGAGGAAACTAATTTTCCTGGTAGCTATCTCTTCTGCCAGAAGAGTATCAGAAATAGCAGCTCTTTCCTGTAAGGAGCCTTACCTGATTATACACAAGGATAGAGTGGTACTGCGCCCTCATCCTAGTTTTTTACCGAAGGTGGTTTCAGATTTTCATCTAAACCAAGACATTGTGCTACCTTCCTTTTTTTCCAGAACCTTGTTCTTCGGAAGAAAGGTCATTACATTCTTTGGATGTAGTAAGAGCAGTCAAGACCTATCTGGAGGCAACTGCTCAGATTGCAAGACGGATGTCTTGTTCGTGCTGCCGGAGGGTCCCAATAGAGGACAGGCAGCGTCAAGAGTGACCATTTTTAAATGGATTCGACAGTTGATTATTCAAGCTTACGGTTTGAAACAGAGGATTCCTCCGTTTCAGATCAAGGCACATTCCACAAGGGCTATTGGTGCTTCTTGGGCAGTGCATCACCGGGCCTCTATGGCTCAGATCTGCAAGGCCGCAACCTGGTCTTCAGTTCAGACATTCACCAGATTCTATCAGGTGGATGTAGGAAGGCATGAGGATATCGCCTTTGGGCGTAGTGTGCTGCAGACAGCGGTACAGGGTCCTCAGGTCTGATAGCACCCTACTTGGTTGTGATTCCCCCCCCTTAGTTGGCATTGCTTTGGGACATCCCATCAGTAATTACTGTGGCTCTGTGTCCCGTGATGTCCGAGAAAAGAAAATAGGATTTTTTATTACAGCTTACCTGTAAAATCCTTTTCTTTCGACGGACATCACGGGACACAGAGGTCCCGCCCCTCTTCTAATACACCTATACTGCTTTGCTACAAAACTGAGGTATCCCCGGAAGGGGAGGGGTTATATAGGGGGTTGAACTTCCTGATTAGGGTGTGACCAGTGTCCAATACCTAGTGATACCCTATAACCCATCAGTAATTACTGTGGCTCTGTGTCCCGTGATGTCCGTCGAAAGAAAAGGATTTTACAGGTAAGCTGTAATAAAAAATCCTATTGTTTGCATATAAACAACCCGATTTGATTTGTTTATATCTCACTTCACAGTACTTCTTCCAGAGAATTTACGAGTGGAAGGAATAAACACAATCTACCTGCTAAAATGGGACTGGGACTTTCGCAAAAACCCGAATGTGACATTTTCAGTGCAAACAAGGTATGTAAACCCAACCAATGTTCATTTTTAAAACCCCTTGAAGCCTCTCTCTCAACTTTTTTTTTTTTCTGAAAAGGTCCTTCAGGTGGTTAATAAAAAAAAAATTCAGCTCAGGCTGCAATACTCACCTTGTTTTCTGTGCTGCCCCCTGCAGTGATCCCTTTCCACAACTAGATGTCCTCAGTCTTCATAGTGTGGGGTTGATTTGCTAAAACTGGAGAGTACGAAATTTGGTGCAGCTCTGGTAGCCAATCAGCTTCTAAAGCCTAGTACACACCTCCGTGTTTTTTTTTTTTTTTTTTTTTTTTTTTCTGACCACTCAGGTCAGAGCCACTGTACTAATAATCCAACGTTAGTACAGTGCTCTCCCCTGCTGTGCTATTGTGTTCTGACAGGGGGGCGCCCCCTCCCTGCCAGAACACTAAAGGCAGCTCTCTCAGCCATTGGCTGGCATCAGACTGGCTGCCATACACACGGGCCGAATGTCGGCTGATTTCTAATAAACTGGCCCACATTCGGCTTATGTGACCGCCCCCCCCCGTTTTACTCACCAGAGCCCTGTATTTCCCTCGCTGGAGACGCGCTCTTCCCCTCTCTCCGTTGTCTTGGCTCTTGATTGGATAGATTGATAGCAGTGCATCCATTGGCTCCTGCTGCTGTCAATCAAATCCAATGATGCAGGGGGGCGGGGCTGAGTCCGGCATTTGTGCGTCTATGGATGCAAATGCTGGACTCGGGAGTGCGCCCGCAAGGTAACCCCCCGGGAGAGAGCTTCTCCTAGGGCAGTGATGGCGAACCTTGGCACCCCAGATGTTTTGGAACTACATTTCCCATGATGCTCATGCACTCTGCAGTATAGTTGAGCTTCATGGTAAACATACTTCCAAAACACCTGGGGTGCCAAGGTTCGCCAACACTGTCCTAGGGTGTTATAGAATGCGGGGAGGAGCTACCAGCGCCGCCGGGGAACCCCAGAATTCGAGGATCGGGGCAACTCTGTGCAAAACGAACTGTACAGTGGAGGTATGACATGTTTGTTATTTTAAAAAAACAAAAAACGTAGTTTTACAATCACTTTAACTTCAGCTTGTTCATTTAGGCTTTGACAAAAAACTTGGGAGCCGATTGGTTTCTATGCAGAGCTGTACTATATTTTGCACTCTTCAGTTTTAGTAAATCAACCCCGATGTGTCTTCAATCACAGTCTTTAGATGTCTTTAGAGCCCTTGCACACTGGGGCGGGGGGCGGCGTCGGCGGTAAAACGCCGCTATTATTAGCGGCGTTTTACCGTCGGTATTCGGCCGCTAGCGGGGCGGTTTTACCCCCCGCTAGCGGCCGAGAAAGGGTTAAATACCACCGCAAAGCGCCTCTGCAGAGGCGCTTTGCCGGCGGTATAGCCGCGCCGTCCCATTGATTTCAATGGGCAGGAGCGGTAAAGGAGCGGTATACACACCGCTCCTTCACCGCTCCGAAGATGCGGCTAGCAGGACTTTTTTTACCGTCCTGCCAGCGCATCGCTCCAGTGTGCAAGCCCTCGGGGCTTTCACACTGGAATGACAGTAGCGGCACTTTCGGGGCGGTTTGCAGGCGCTATTATTTGCGCAATAGCGCCTGCAAACCGCCCCAGTGTGCAAGGGCTCTTAGTGTTTACTGTGTTTTCTCAGTCTTCCCAACATTCCGGGGGACTGAGGACATACTGTGAGTGTAATGATGCAGTGATCAGTGCTGACATGATTACATCTGAAGCTTCAGGCTCACTACAGACATCTGAGAAAGGCAGCGATCCAGTCATACAAACTTGGAAATAGATCTCAGGCTGTTATTTACACAAAGGGCGTATTATAATACCAACTTTGCTGTGTTTTCCTGCAAACATTTCCCTTTTTATGCAGTTTTAAAAACTCAACTCCAGCAGCAGATGGAAATGGATATCTTTAGCACCATTCTGATGTTTAATCTGTTTTTATTTTGCCTTTCCTCCTTAACTAGTAATATTATTACTGGGTTTCTGTTCTTCTCTGCGCAATGGTGGCAGATCATGGCTGGTAGGAGGAGCTAGGGCGCTGTACATGACTTCCTAGACACATCACAGCACCCGTTTATGTAATGAGGAATGTAACCGAGGGAGCTGGAACAGACAAAGGTGGGTGGGATGAATAAGGAATTATAACAGGGAGATCTCACTATTGGAGTAGACAAGACACATAAGCCAGATACTGATTCAGCCCATCAGGTTCCACCTATAACTTTTTTTTTTTTTCTTATTACACTTTTAAACTGCTTTTTTCTTTTCCTCCATTCACCTTATGTTTTATGAATACTTTATTCCTTGTGTGAAACTAAGAATATTTTCCTCCTTGTTTTTTTTGTTTTTTTTAAAGCTTCTCTTCTCTGAATAATTGGAGTATACTGAAAGGATGTGAAAATATCACCACTTCGGAGTGCAATGTGTCCAGCTTAGATTTCTATATAAATTCGAATTTACGTGTTTCAGTTTACAATGCCAAAACAGATGAACGCAACTCCAACGTGGTCGTTTTTAATCCCATGGAAGAGAGTAAGTTTCCATAAATATACCGTATATACTCTAGTATAAGTCGTTCCGAGTATAAGTTGAGGCCCTAATTTACCACAAAAAAATGGGAAAAACGTATTGACCCGAGTATAAGACGAGGGTGAGAAATGCACAGCTACTGTAAGTGGAAAAGAGGGTCAACAATGCCCATTTGCAGCCTCACTGTGCCCATTTGCATGCCTCACTGTGCCCATTTGCACCCATAGGTCCCCGGAGCTTCAAACTTGGTAGTTAAGGGTTCCTAGATGCCCCCTAGCTGCAGCCAAAATTTAGGGTCTCTGAACCCAAAGGGTCCCAAAATGACATTGCTGCAGATGGACACAGTTGAACGAATTTGGGGCCCTGTATCTTGGGGCCACTTAGTGCTAAGAACCCCAAATTTGGTGTGCAAACCCAGTGGAACTAGCACCATAAAATATCCAAAGCTGGGGTTTCTTAGCACCAAGTGGCCCCGAGATACAGGGCCCCAAAAATCGGTTCAGAAAATGTCAAGCACTTTTCTGTAGCAGAAAATTACATTTTCCGAACCGGCTTTGGGGCCCCGTATCTCGTGGCCACTTAGTGCTAGGAACTCTATCTTTGGAAATGTTATGGTACCAGTTCCACTAGGTTTGCACATCAAATTTGGGGTTCCTAGCACCAAGTGGCCCTGAGATACGGGGCCCCAAAGTCGGTTCGGAAAATGAAATTTTTTGCTGCAGAAAAGTGCTTGACTCGAGTATAAGTCGAGGGGGGGCACTTTCAGCACAAAAAAATGTGCTGAAAAACTCGACTTATACTGGAGTATATACGGTACCTGTAAAGCATTTCTCTGGTAAATTTGCTTGTGCTTTGTGTATCACACTTAACCAGTCTTAGGGGTCTATGTATAGAACGTTCGCAGTGCGAATGCCTAACTATTTGCATGGGCACCACAAATGTCTGCCATATGCCATGTTTGTAATACTAATATCCCTTAAGCCCCATACACACTATCATTTTTTTTGCTGAGTTTTTCCTTCAGATTTACTAAAACCATGTCGTGCAAGGGTCTGCCTGATTGCATACACATTGAAACTCCTAAGGTTTGGCCTCATATTATATGGTTTGGTAAATCTGAAGGACAAACTCAGCAGAAAAATTGATAGTGTGTATGGGGCTTAATGATCATCAGCTCCATCTAGTGACCATAATGTAGAATTGTTTAACCACTTGACCACTGGGCACTTAAACCCCCTTCCTAACCAGACCAATTTTCAGCTTTCGGTGCTCTCACATTTTGAATGACAATTACTCAGTCATACAATACTGTACCCATATGAAATTTTTGTCCTATTTTTCACACAAATAGAGCTTTCTTTTGGTGGTATTTAATCATCGTTGTTTTTTTTATTTTTTGCGCTATAAAAGAAAAAAGACCTGAAAATTCGGTAAAAAATGAATTTTTTCTTTGTTTCTGTTATAAAATTTAGCAAATTAGTAATTTTTCTTCATAAATTTTGGCCAAAATTTATACTGCTACATATCTTTGGTAAAAATAAGTACAACTTGGTGTATATTATTTGGTCTTTGTGAAAGTTATAGAGTCCAAAAGCTATGGTGCCAATATCTGAAAATTGATCACACCTGAAGTACCGCCTATCTCATTTCTTGAGACCCTAACATGCCAGAAAAGTACAAATACCCCCCAAATGACCCCTTTTTGAAAGGAAGACATTCCAAGGTATTTAGAAAGATGCATGATGAGTTTTTTTGAGGTTGTCATTTTTTCCCACAATTCTTTGCAAAACCAAGATTTTTTTTTTTTCTTTTTTTTTTCACAAAATTGTCATATTAGCAGGTTATTTCTCACACACAGCATATGCATACCACAAATTACACCCCAAAACACATTCTGCTATTACTCCCGAGTATGGTGATATCACATGTGTGAGACTTTTTTACACAGCCTGGCCACATACAGAGGCCCAACATGCAGGGAGCACCTTCAGGCGTTCTGGAGCACCCAGGCCAATTCTGACATTTCTCACCTACATGTAAAAATCATCATTTATTTGCTAGAAAATTACATAGAACCCCAAAACATTATATATGTTTTTTAGCAAAGACTCTAGAGAATACAATGGCGGTTGTTGCAACTTTTTATCTCGCACGGTATTTGCGCAGCAATTTTTCGTATGCGTTTTTTTTTTGGAAAAAAACTGTTTTGTGCTTTTAAAAAAAAACAAAACAGTAAAGTTAGCCCAATGTTTTTGCATAATGTGAAAGATGAAGTTACGCCGAGTAAATAGATACCTAACATGTCACCCTTCAAAATTGCACACGCTCGTGGAATGGTGCCAAACTTTGCTACTTAAAAATCACCATAGGCGACGCTTTAAAATTTTTTACTGGTTACATGTTTTGAGTTACAGAGGAGGTCTAGGGCCAAAATTAATGCTCTCGCTCCAACGTTCGCAGCGATACCTCACATGTGTGGTTTGAACACCGTTTTCATATGTGAGCGGGACTTGCATATGCGTTCGCTTCTGCATGCGAGCACACGGACAGGGGTGCTTTAAAATTTTTTATTTTTTTTTTTATTGTTCCTTTTACTTTTTTTTTTTTTTTGTTTGACACTTTTTTCCTAAAAAAAAAAAAAAATTTGATCACTTTTATTCCTATTACAAGGAATGTAAACATCCCTTGTATTAGGAATATGGCATGAGAGGTCCTCTTTACAGTGAGATATGGGATCAAAGGACCCCACATCTCACCTCTAGGCTAAACCTGAAATAATAATAAAAAAAAAAAAGATCCTGGCTTCGATCGTAGTGGTGAGTCAGTAGAAGCACCGGAGGGGGGAACGTCCCCTCTCGCCTCCCGTAAGAACGATCAAGCAGTGGCACAGCCACTATGATCATTCCTATGGTGTAGGGAATCGCTGGCTGAAAATGCGATGCGCCGGGTCCTCTGGATCCGGCGGTCACGGATGTTCTCGGGTGCGCACCCCAGGGGGCGCGCGAGAGCGGGATTCTGGGAGGACATCCACCCAGAATAAGCCGACCGCACTGCAGCCGTCTTTCGGCTATGGGCCGGTCGGCATGTGGTTAAATATTTCAATAAAAGAAAATGATTGCATTATGGTTACTACCGTGATTCCCCAAAAGTAAGACCTACCCTGAAAATAAGACCTACTGTGATATTCGGGGATGGCTGCAATATAAGCCCTACCCTGAAAATAAGCCCTAGTTTAAAGTGGTTGTAAACTGCTACAGTAGAATCCTCTCTATTACAGTAGTATATAATGTAAAAGGTGTGTGCTTCTGTAATCTGAGTCAAATACCTTTGATACAGGGGCGCTCAGCTGATCTCCCGCTGCAGCGCCGCTGCTCTCCTCTTCTCCTAGCTGTCAGCGGGGGATCTCGTCCCCCCTCCCTCTGCAGTGCTCAGAGTGGGGAAGACAACTCAGGCGAGTCACGAAGGTATTTGACACACTTAGATTACAGAAACACACATATTTTACATTATATACTACTGTAATAGAGAGGATTCTACTGTAGCAGTTTACAACCACTTTAAACTAGGGCTTATTTTCAGGGTAGGGCTTAAATTACTCTGTTAACACTGGGGATTCCTGACAGGCAAGGAGGGAGAGGGGAAGAGAAGACGGCACATTAAATGGCAAGCCCTACCCCGAAAATAAGCCCTATTGTGTTTTTGGTTGTCAAAATTAATATAAGATCCGGGCTTATTTTCGGGGGGAAACGCGGTGGATGGAGCTGATGATTACAGGAGACAACTGAATTAAAAACAACATGGCAGACATTTGTGGTGCCCGTATGAATGCTTAAGACAGCGAGCGTTGTATACATAGACGCTAGAGCTGCACGATTCTGGCCAAAATGAGAATCACGATTTTTTTGCTTAGAATAAAAAGATCACGATTCTCTCACGATTTTCGCGACGTAAAATCTTTCACATTATACAAAAAAAATGGGCTAACTTTACTGGTTAGTTTTTTTTTTTTTTTGTTTTTTTTTAATTCATTGCATTTGAAAGACCGCTGCACAAATATAGTGTGACATAAAATATTGCAACAACCACCATTTTATTCTCTAGGGCAGTGATGGCAAACCTTGGCACCCCAGATGTTTTGGAACTACAATTCCTATGATGCTCATGCACTCTGCAGTGTAGTTGAGCATCATGGGAAATGTAGTTCCAAAACTTGTGAAACACTTTAGTAAAGATCGCGATAACTATTCTTGATGATTAATTGTGCAGCTCTAATAGACGCCTTAAAGTAAAACTTTCAGAAATATAAATTACCCTACAGGTAGAAAAAAAATCCTTTAACTCGGCTGCTACATAAACCAAAAACAAGTTCCATAAAACATAAAAAAAAATCTATAGCACTCCCAATATCCCCAATTACCCGTGAGTTCTCAAATTATACAAATATACTAGTTTAAATGTGATACCTCTTTCAAATCAGCCAGCATCTGAAACACACTCATTAATTTATTTGCCTCTCTAATTGTGGAAAGACAAATTACCTTTTTTATGGCTCCTTAGGATCGCAACCAGAGATGAACTCCGGTTCGGACCAAAACCGGAAGGTAGCTATCGCCATCGCCCCACTGCAGCCCAGGTTCTTCTCTCTCAGTGGAAAATTACAAAATCCCCTTCCTCAATGCTCTACCCATGCTTCAACTTGTAAGCCTACGTTCAGTCCTTCCTTTCAGTTTAAGACTTGGCCTACCAAGTCTCCCCCAAAGCCTCTTCCCAATGAAGGGACACCCTCACTCCTAAGAGATGTTTTTTCAGTTTGCCTAGCAATGGTGGAAACCAAGCAAAAGGGAACCATGGCAAAAGCTGTCCTGAAGACCCACACAAGACTAAATCTTCTAGTGATAAGGCTTCACTTGCAGCAGAGCAGGACCCAATTTTTACACCAGTCTCTGCATCCTATTCTAGCTCTATCTGAGGCATGCAAAAATGACCTTAAGGAAGACTTTTCTGCTTCTATGTAACAATTCCTCGGCCAACGAATGACTAATACAGTCATCACTGTCCAGGGCTCAAAAACTCCTTCTCCACGATCTTTACCTGAATTGGATTCCAATATGCCTGCTCTAGAAGAAGCAGGCATAGAAGGGAATAGAAAGGAGTTGGAGGTGGTGTTAGAGGAGGTCGTGGAAGATTTCTCACCCCCCAGCTCCTATGAACCTGTTGTTAGGGCTACAAAGTCAAAGTGTTACTGAACCCAGTGTGTATATGCAGCAAAGCATGCTTGCTATACTCTCTGTGGAACCTAAGGGGTTAATCCTCTGCATTGTGTAAAAAGGGTATTCGATCCTGTCTCCCCTGATCATCTCCTTCTTCCACTGACTCCAATATAAATCCTGATCTTTGCAGAGCCAAGGGACAGGCTTGCACATGCTCGGTTTGGTGTGTTTTTTTTTTTTTTTTTTGGGAGAGTGCATGTGATCAGCACAGGGCCAATCAGCACTGTCCAGACAGAGGGTCAGGAGTCCTGCATTCTCATAGGACAATCGTGGGAGAGTGAAAACTCCTCCTACAAGCTTTAACCAGACACTTATAGAAGTTACAAGACTGCTCTGAGATGGCAGGCTGAAGTGTGTATGGGGTGAGGTTTTGATAAAAATAGATTAGCAGTCAACTTGCCGTCTCAGAGCAGAGCTGTGCACATTACTTTCTTCCTTTGCCAATGTGGAGTACATGCCCATCCCTGCCACATACATGCCCATCCCTGCCACATACATGCCCATCCCTGCCACATACATGCCCATCCCTGCCACATACATGCCCATCCCTGCCTCATACTTGCCCATCCGTGCCTCATACATGCCTATCTGTGCTTCATCTGTGCTTCATCCGTGCCTCATACATGCCCATCTGTTCTTCATCCGTGCCCATGCATGAGCTATGGATGAGCACGGATGAGCTATGGATGGGCACAGATGTGCCCATCCATAGCTCATCTGTGCCCATCCATAGCTCATCTGTGCCCATCCATAGCTCATCTGTGCCCATCCATAGCTCATCTGTGCCCATCCATAGCTCATCTGTGCCCATCCATAGCTCATCTGTGCCCATCCATAGCTCATCCGTGCCCATCCATAGCTCATCCGTGCCCATCCATAGCTCATCCGTGCCACATCGGTGCTCATCCGTGCCTCATACATGCCACATCGGTGCTCATCCGTGCCTCATACATGCCACATCGGTGCTCATCTGTGCCTCATCCATGCCACATCAGTGCTCATTCGTGCCTCATCCATGCCACATCAGTGCTCATTCGTGCCTCATCCATGCCACATCAGTGCTTATCCCGACGGTGCTTCCTGCATGATGGGCCTTTGTATGTGGCCAGGCTGTGTAAAAATCTCACATGTGGTATTGCCATACTCAGGAGGAGTAACAGAATGTATTTTAGGGTGTCATTTTTTGCTATGTACATGCTATGTGTTAGAAATATCTTACGGTATAACTTTGTGTTTAAAAAAAGAAAAAAAAAAATGCGTTATTTTCTTTCCACATTTTGCAAAAACTTGTGGAAAAAAATGACACGTTCAAAAGACTGATTGTGCCTTCTAGATTATGTGTTGGGAGTTTGCTTTCCAAAATGGGGTAATTTTTGGGGCATTTCCATTGTCCTGGTGCTCCAGGGCCTTCAAAAGTGTAATGCCCCGTACACACGGTCGGATTTTCCGATGGAAAATGTCCGATCGGAGCGTGTTGTCGGAAATTCCGACCGTGTGTGGGCTCCATCGGACATTTTCCCATCGGATTTTCCGACACACAAAGTTTGAGAGCAGGATATAAAATTTTCCGACAACAAAATCCGTTGTCGGAAATTCCGATCGTGTGTACACAAATCCGACGGACAAAGTGCCACGCATGCTCAGAATAAATAAAGAGATGAAAGCTATTGGCTACTGCCCCGTTTATAGTCCCGACGTACGTGTTTGACGTCACTGCGTTCAGAATGATCAGATTTTCTGACAACTTTGTGTGACCGTGTGTATGCAAGACAAGTTTGAGCCAACAATCCTAGGATTTTGTTGTCGGAATGTCGGGTCAATGTCCGACCGTGTGTACGGGGCATAAGAGGTAGTCAAGAAATTTAAATGTGTAATTTATGCCCCTAGAACACCTGATGGTGCTGCCTGCATGTTGGGCCTCTCTGTGTGGTCAGGGTGTAAAGTCTCACACATGGTATCGCCATACTCAGGAGGAGTAGCAGAATGTGTCTTCGGGTGTAGTTGCAAGTATGCATATGCTATGTGAGAGAAATAACCTGTTAATATGACAATTTTGTGAAAAAAAAAAAAAAAAATCTTCATTTTGCAAAGAATTGTGGAAAAAAATGAAAACTTCAAAAACTCACCATGCTTCTTACTAAATACCTTGGAATGTCTACTTTCCAAAAAGGGGTAATTTGGGGGGTATTTGTACTGTCCTGGCTTGTTAGTGTCTCGAGACATGAGAGAGGCCGTCAGTACATCAGGTCTGATCAGGTGTGATCAATTTTCAGTGATTGGCGCAATAACTTGTAGACTCAATAATTCATACACGGTTAGAAAATCGTTCAAAAAAGCATTCGATACACTTAATCGTTCGACTTTCGAAACATTAGTGGGCTAATTTCGAATATCAAAATGGGAATTTTAATGGAAAAAACGAACCGCAATGTCGGATTTTTTTTTTACCCTCAAATCGATTGTTTTTCGAAAGATTAGTAGTGTAATCCATCAAAAATTGTTTGAAAAATTGACAGCACATGCGCGTGTTAAAATGTAACCTCGGAAGTCAATTCAACAAGCAACAAACAGAAAGACCTTTTTTGTTGCCTCCTTATTCAGTGCCATTATTGCCAGCATAGCAATTGCTATCTTCCTCTTCCTCTGAACATCCATAGCTGGACCACAATCCGCGACTAATGCAGCGTACACACGGGCGGACTTTTCGACCGGACTGGTCCGACAGTCTATCCGACGGACTTTCGGCGGACTTCCGACGGACTTTCCCAACGAACGGACTCGCCTACACACGATCACACCAAAGTCCGACGGATTTGTACGTGATGACGTACGACCGGACTAAAATAAGGAAGTTGATAGCCAGTAGCCAATAGCTGCCCTAGCGTCGGTTTTTGTCCGTCAGACTAGCATACAGACGAGCGGACTTTTCGACTGGACTCGAGTCCGTCGGAAAGATTTGAAACATGTTCCAAATCTAAAGTCCGTCAGATTTTAGACCGAAAAAGTCCGCTGCAGGTCCGATGAAGCCCACACACAGTCGAATTGTCCGCCGGACTCGGTCCGACGGACCAGTCCGGTCGAAAAGTCCGTTCGTGTGTACGCGGCATAAGCCGTGCATGGCAACGATATGACGTGTTTCAGTGACAGGATTCCCAAAGGTCAAAAACTAGTTGCATCATTTCCGTTGACTGTATAATCGATCGAGATAAAATGTACTGTTTGTTATCGATCAATAATTGGGCGACATCTATTGCTACAATGATGGTGTTACCACATGCATGTTCGACAGATTTTTAAAATTCCGACCGTTTTTGACTAATGATTTTCTAACTGTGTATGGCCAGCATAACTTTCACAAAGACCAAATAATATACACTGATTTGGGTTATTTTTACCTAAGATATGTAGCAGTATAAATTTTGTCCAAAATTTATAAAGAAAAATTACTAATTTGCAAAATTTTATAACAGAAACAAAGAAAAATGCATTATGATTATTTTTTTTTTTTTTTTTACAAAATTTTCGATCGTTTTTCAGTTATAGCGCAAAAAATAAAAAACCCAGTGAGGATGAAATACCACCAAAAGAAAGCTCTGTTTGTGTAAAAAAAAAAAATAAAGACAAAAATTTCATTTGAGTAATTATTCAAAATGTGAGAGCACTAAAAACTGAAAATTGGCCTGGTTAGGAATGGGGTATAAGTGCCCCGTGGGCAAGTGGTTAGAGAATAAGTTCACCTTCGGGAACATGTTACATGTTCCACACGCTTTTAGGGTAGAAAATGTAACATGTGCCTGCTGCTGCAGCTTTCCCCCCTAATCCCCACACTCACTGTCACAATTTGAGAAGAACGTGGCCATGGGAGGCTCTGCCCACATGGCCGCATCATTCATTCACAGAGTGCTGTGAATAAATAGACTACACATACCGACAGCCTTTGCGGCTGACGGCTTGTAGTTCTCTATGAACAATAAGGCTGCTTTCACACTGGGCGGTGGTGGCGTCGGCGGTAAAACAGCGCTATTTTTAGCGCTGCTTTACCATCGTTTTTGCGGTGGTATTCGGCCACTAGCGGTGCGGTTTTAACCCCCGCTGGCGGCCGAAAAAGGGTTAAAACCGCTCGCATAGCGCGGCTATAGCCGCGCTGCCCCATTGATTTCAATGGGCAGGGGTGGTTTAGGAGCGGTGAATACACCGCTCCTTCACCGCTCCAAAGATGCGGCTTGCAGGAGTTTTTTTCTTCTCCTGCCAGCGCACCGCCTCGGGCTTTCACAGTGAACAAACAGCAGCAGCAGTTTTAGGTCAGTTTGCAGGTGCTATTTTTAGCACAATAACGCCTGCAAACCGCCCCAGTGTGAAAGGGCCCTTTCACATCAAGGCGTTTTTGCAGCGTTTTAGCGCTAAAAATAACGTTCATAAAACGCTCCCCATGCATCTTAATGGACCCTTTCACACTGAGGCGTTGCGCTGGCGGGGCGTTGAGAAAAGTCCTGCAAGCAGCATCTTTGGAGCAGCTTTTGGGCGTTGAAAAAAGCTCTTCAAAAACGCCCCTCTCCATTGAAATGAATTGAAAACGCTGTAAAAATGCCTGAATAACGCCTATAATCCGCCCTGAGCTGTAGAAAATTCACATTATCTCACAAAAAGGTACACATGCAAGCAGAAAAGAGAGCATCTACAACAACAGGACTGAACTTGTGGGAAGGTCAGAATGATTAAACAGACCATCAAAGTGCCAAAAAAACAAAATTAAAGTGCCAAAAAAAAGAATTAATCCCAGAAAAATGAAGATTTGAAGTAAAATAAGACACTGCTTGTTACTTTACAAGACACTGCTTGTTTTGCATGATATCACAAAGGATAAACATGCAAGCAGAAAGATAGCATCGATAACATGCTTCAATAACGCTTGAAAAACGCTGTTAAAACGCCTGCAGCGTTGCGTTAATTTTAACGCTAACGCCCCTAAAACGCTGTAAAAACGCGGTAATAACGCTAAGGCGTTTTGGGGCGTTTTTGAAGCGCCTTGGTGTGAAAGGGGTCTAAGGGCGCTGGTTAGCATCCTCATTGTTCATCGATTGTTCCTGGACTGAGGTAACTGCCTGCCCGTATCGAAGGTATGAGCAGACCGCTACACTGACAGCCTACAGGAGACTTGCACTGCACCCGCGGTGTACTGTTTGCAGGTGCAATACTTTACATGCTCCTAAGAAAAAGAAAAAAATGCACATTTTTTAACTGCAAAAAAATGTGCAATTATTCATTTTTTAAAGGTGAACTTATCCTTTGACCAAATGGCCTTTGAAGGCTAGGTCTTAAGGGGCAGACGGGTCTCCGAGTCTGTCATTTCTGCTTTGCCAAAAGTAAGAAAAACCTCTTCCAGAAAGATCTATTATACCTAGACATCCGTCTTTACCTGGTGTGAACGCAGGCATTTCAGTCCCAGAGATTACTCTGTACTTGTATTCTGGTCTTCCTACAAAATGGTCTTGACCAGAACCTGGCCTTAATCACTCTTAAAGGACAGGTTTCAGCCTTGTTCATTCTTTTCCAAAAACCTCTGGCCTCACTTTTCTTTGTCAAAATCTTTATTCATGGTGTATCTCGGATTCTTACAGCACCCAGTGCTTCCTTAGGACCTCAGTCTGGTTTTCTCTGCCTGCAGAAACCATACTTTGAGTTTGAACCCATCAGAGATGACCCTTTAGAACAGTGGTTCTCAACCTGGGGGTCGGGACCCCCTCGGGGGTCGAATGAGGATTTGCCAGGGGTCACCAAATCCTGGGCTGTTCCTGAATCCCGCACCGCTCTCCCAACCTTTTTGCAGCTGGCCAGCAGGGCTGTCCCTGGAGCCCATGGCTGCCCACTCAGCCTCTTTGCAGTCGTCCATTCGGTTCACGGCATGGGCTGGGTGGCAGAGACTAGAGGTCAGCTGACTGGTGAAGAATGTAAAGTGGGAGGGGCTGGCGGAGACCCTATCTCCTGATTTCGGCATAGGTGTCACTGCTACGAGACACCACGAAGTCGGAGACACAGTGAGTAACACTACCTGTGATTAGAGTTGCCATTAAAAGTCCCCACTACAGTTTTCAGATCAGTAGATGACCTTGATCAAGAGCACCTAAGTTGGCTGATCAGAAATCCCCCCAGCACTGCCACTCATCCCAACTCCCCGCCAACACTGCCACTCATCCCAACTCCCTGCCAACACTGCCACTCATCCCATCCCCCCCCCCCCCCCCCACCAAAGAGTAAGAGAAGGACTAAAAATAGAGAATACATGGAAGGGAGAGGAAAAGAGGGGGAGGAACAAAGAAAAAGGGAGAGAAAGAATAAGAAAGAGAGAGGAGTGGAGAAAAAAAACAAGAAATTAGGATAGAGAGATAAAAGGGAAAGAAAGGAGAACAAAGAGAAAGAGTGGTACATCCTAAAATGTACCATAGGGGGTTTTAATAATGTATGAGTGGAAGGGACTCGGGGAGCGCTAAACGTCCCTGGGTTAGGGGCGCAAATTACTTGTCTTGCCTTAGGTGCTGACAACCCACGCTGCAAAAATAATTTTACTGTTAGGGGCCCCCACAACTTGGGAAATTTTATCAAGGGGTCACGGCACTAGAAAGGTTGAGAACCACTGCTTTAGAAGATCTCTTCTGCAAAGTGGCCTTCTTGGATGTTTGTCAGGCGCATATCTGAACTAGCAGCTCTCTTGCAAAGATCCATTCCTCATTTTTCACAAGGACAAGGTAGCTTTACACCCAAGACCGTCCTTTTTTCCTAAAGTGGTATCAGTATTCCACATCAGTGAAGACATAGTAATTTCCTCATTGTGCCCTACTCCAAAACACCCAAATGAAGTTACTCTTCACTGCCTGGACAGAGTCTTCAGAGACTGCCTCAATGCAGCAGCTTCTATCAGGAAGATGGATTCTGTATTTGTCCTACCCTTAGTACCTTGCAGGAACATCCTGCTTCCAAGTCCACCATTGCAATTTCATGGGCGCACGCAAATTTAGGATCTGCATGTTGGATATCTATTTACTCAATGCAACCTCATCTTTTATATTTCACCCATAATAGAATGGGTCATTTACTGTATTTGTGTGCCCTAAAATTTAACTTTAGTATATTTTTCACTGAACTTTTTCATTTGCTAGACCTTTGCGGTAATATTGTGTGACATAAAAAATTGAACTACTACTATTTTATTCTCTAAGGTGTCTGCTTTCAGAAACTGTATGATTTATGCAATCTTCAGGTCTAACATGATTGTCTTTTTTTTTTTCTTTTTTTTTTTTTTTTAAAAAAAACAAAAAAGGATTTGGCAGCGAAAGCAAAAAGGAATTTTGATTTGCTTCTAAATTTTGTATCTCGGAGTTCGGTACTGGACAAAGGCCACCCTCCTTTCTTTTCTTGTGTTACTCTGCATTGCTTGCAACAAAACTCAGACTGACTCACCTTTCCAAAGTAATATGTTGTATACTTTGACATATTTTCTTCTTTTTAAAGCTTTGATTGGACCCCCCACAAACCTGAAATTGACTATACAGGACAATGATTTACACATTGCTGTTGAATCACCTGAAGGATTTAGTCACGAAGCTCTCCGTGGATACTGTACGTGGATGTATCACCTGAAGACTTGGAAAAATTCAACACCTATGGAAGTAAGTCATGTGTTTAAGGCTATATTCACCTTTAGCAATATGTTACACCTGTGTTTAGAGGGTAACATGTCGGTAAGGACCGAACACCCCTGTGACAACAGGTGGAGGTTCCTCTCCCCTGCAGCTGCTGTCGCTTTTAAAATCGGCGAGGCTGCGTGCTCCACCAGCACAGTCAGGTCATTCATTCACAGATCTCTGTTTAATAAATTACAAGTTACAAGCGTATGCAGAGCAGGCACGGACACAGGCTGCTCTACTCTATTATTTTAAGTGGATTAGATTGGAGATAGGCGGGTGTAAACGGACACAAGTCAGTTTACATTTGCCACTCTATAGAGATGAATGGAGGGTCTAATTGGGTCCGCCTGAAAAAAAAAACAGGTGGACCCGATCGGATCGATCGTGTGAAAGGGGCCTAAGACTGCATTCACACTGATGCACTGCAGTTTGCCTGCACCTCAATTGCCCTCAATCTTCACTTCTTCCTATAGATTCCTGCAGGTATCGCTGGTTGCTGCTGTCCCCCAGGCGGGTATGGCTGGTGGCTGCTGCTGGCCGTCCTCCAGGGTGGGTACTGCTGGCTGGTACTACTGGTGGCTACTGATGGTGGGTACTGTTGCCTGGTTCCCAACCCCCCCCATCCCTGAGCATTAGTGTGACAGGAGTCAACTCTACAAGAAGCATGCAGCTGCAGTAGAGAGCAGAACCGATGCTTTCTGTATCGCTCCTGTCACAGGCAGAGTACATTTGGTATCACTCCGCCTGTGACAGGAACCGGCGCTATACAGGAAGCATCGGCTCTGCTTCCTCTAGTGCTAGCTCCGTTCTTTACACTGATGCTCGGGGATGGAGGGTCAGGAACCCGCGATCTGGGCTTGCCAGCCCGCCACCCCCTGCTCTGGGAGGGCGCCGCGGGCCAGCGGTTGGGCACCCCTGTCTTAGTCCATTGAATCTTCCTCTAGCTTTCTAACTGAAAGCCCATATGGAAGTACAGGCAGAAACCTGGAGAGAAGGTGTGCAGGAGCCTTACATTGCACCCATGATCCACTGATCTGGGGTATAATACTGTTCAGGCTTCTGTGTAAAAAATAATAAATGCACATTTTTTTTACCTGTGAAAATATGTGCATTTATTATTTTTTTACTTAACCCCTTCTTTACCATGCTATAGCCGAAAGATGCCTACAACGCAGCTCTTTTGTTCCTGGAGGACATCCATGGACATTCTCCCGGAACCACGCCCCTCACGCGCGCATCCAGCACCTTCTTTGATCGCTGGGTTCTTCTGACCCAGCCAATCACAGCGGCCTTTAACCATGTGATCAGCTGTGTCCAATCACCACTGATCGATGTAAACAGAGTTGCCGGTTATTGGCTCTCCTTTCCTCAAGCGCTGTCACAGCGTGAGGAGAGCCAGTAACCGGCAATACTGACAGGTACACAGATAATCAGGGCACTGATCATTAGTGCATCCCTATCAGTGGCCGCCTCATCAGCACACATCAGTGAAGGAGAAAAATTATTTATTTGCAAAATTTTATAACCGAAACTTAAAAAAAGTAAGTTGTATTTTTTTTCAAACATTTCTGTCTCTTTTTTTCATTTGTTTAGCAAAAAATAAAAGCCCCAGTGGTGATTAAATACCACCAAAAGAAAGCTCTATCTGTTTAAAAAAAAATAGCAATTTCATATGGGTAAAGTGTTGCATGACCGCTCAATTGTCATTCAACGTGCGATAGCGCTGAAAGCTAAAGTTGGCCTGGGCAGGGAAGGGGCCAGTAAGCAAGTGGTTTAAAGTGAACATTTAGTTCAGGGGTTTGCCCCCCAAATGGTTAAGCGTCACGCTGAGTGGATCTTCTATAAGAGAAAATGCTTTATTTAAACTTTTTCTCCGTTGTTTTAAAATCACTTCTATTATAATATACTATGCAAATCAGGCAGTTAATCTGTTCCCTATCTCTTCCTGTCCCGAGAGCCAAATAAGATGTCCTCCTACCAGAATTCAGGGACCCCCTGGGAACAAGCAGGTCAAACAGGCTTATGGGAATTTTCCCTATAATAATGCTGCAGCCAAATCCCAACAGCCATGGGGATGATATCTCAGCAAAAATCCCAGAGTGGTTGCCACAATTCCCAAAAATATGATACATGTGGATAAAAAACACTAAATAGCATAAAACCTTAAGACAGATCCTTTATTAAAAATGAGTACTACTCACAAATATGAAAAGAACATGTGCTGTTCTCCAACAAACAATCCCGGTCACAGAAAATGGCATCCGCCTTCACTTCTGGGTAGCACGATGACGTGGTCAAGGCGCTCCGCCCTACGTGTTTTGTCACAATAGGACTCCCATAAGCCTGTTTGACCTGCCTGTTCCCAGGGGGTCCCTGAATTCCGGTAAGAGGACATCTTATCTGGGTGTTGGTGATTGGCCTCTATGGTGGAGGGAAGGAGTCTTTACCCATCTTTGATCCTTGGCAGTTGGATCCATATAGCTTTCACTATTATTTCTGTGGAACTTTTTTTTTTTTCACGTTGGACATTTTATATGATACAATTTAATTATTGATGACTTTTGATAGCGCAACATCTCAGCAGAAGTCCTACAACTGGGTTCAAGTCCATGTCTTAGCAGCTCGGCTCCCCCTATTCTCCCCTGCCAGCAGTACTTGGCAGCCTCACATCTTTCTAATGTAAACACAAAGCAGGTACACAGGGAGATGGAGCAGGACTGAGAAAAACCCACTAAGGACCCATTCACACCATTTGTGTTGGGGTGCGCTGGGCAGTTTTGTCCAGCTCAGTCTCAATGCAAAAAAAAAAAAAGGAAATTTTACTGGTTACCTATGGTGCCAGTTCACACCACTGTGTTGTGGAGGCGTGCATACTTTTTTTTTTTTTTTTTTTTAGCAGAAACCACTGCATCCCAACACTGCTGTAGGAATAAAAATGAATGAAATTTTACTTGTGACCCCTAAATAATGTTCTAAACAACAACAAAAAAATAAGCCGGGTTCAACACTTCATCACTGTGTCCTCCTAGCGCACACTGCCTTTATTGTCAACTTTGACAGTGAATTACACCACAATGCCCACAGCTACAGAAGTCTAAGAGGGCTTGTTTTGCAGCTTTTTACATAAATGCTTGAATATCCTTAGCATGGCCACAGAGTCATTTTAAAGTGTTACCAAACACACACCGTTCTACATTATCCATTCTCTTTATGCATATGGATGATGGCACTTTATTTATTTTAATTAGCCGCTTGCTTACCGGGCCAGTTCTGACACTTCTCTCGTATGTGTAAAAATCTGAGGTTTTTTTGTTGCTAGAAAATTACTTATAACCCCCAAACATTGTGTGTGTATGTGTGTGTGTGTGTGTGTGTGTGTGTATATATATATATATATATATATATATATATATATATATATATATATATATATATATATATATATATATATATATATATATATATATATATATAATCTCTCTCCATACATATAAATATATATGAGCAGGGCCCTCTAATCCCTCCTGTATTGATTTGTATTGTAAGTGTACTGTCTGCCCTCATGTTGTAAAGCTCTGTGCAAACTGTTGGTACTATATAAATCCTGTATAATAATAATAATAGTGTGTGTGTGTATATATATATATATATTAAAGTGCAGCGCTAAGTTTAAGCACAAAATGACCCTGTGCATAGAAAACGTATATAAAATGAGTACAACACAATATAATAAGTGTGCAATATAACCTAAAACATGAATGATTTATATTCAAATACAGTGCAACTATGCAGTGCAATATAATAAATTGTGCTATATACAACCAATTGGTTGTTAATAATGCAGTCCTATGCGACAGTGTATGGTGAAACCAAAGTCCCATCCAAAACGCACAAAAGTGCAAAAAAGGCAGTGTAAATGAAAAAAATATATATGAAAAAAATAATAAAAGTTCATGTATATCTGGAATCCAATATAGTGACTTCAAAGTGCAACATATAACGTGGATAGGGTGCTCAAATCTGTGTTTCCCGTCACCTCATTAGGATGAAAGGCTTACCAGAAAGCCTTGGACCTTCCTTACTCAGGGGGGCAAACCGCGCTTTTAGTAGAATCAAAGATTCACTGATGGAAGGCTCTGGCGTCCCCCTCCGGAAGGATCCATAGACATCCAATGGAGTCCCAGTGATGTGGGCAGCAGGAGATGATAATATAAAAAAAGAAGAAAGGCTCCAATGGTGTAGAAAGTCTTCCCAAAACGTTTTATTAAAAGAAGGGAGTTGCAATATAAAAAACTCCTAAATTCATTGACAACATCCTTTTGATCTGGGATGGAGACGTTCAGTCTGCCCATGTCTTCCTGTCCCATTTGAATAACAACAATAGGGGTATAATTCCCAGCCATGAGATGAGTCCCACGGAAATTAATTTCCTGGATTTGAAAATTTCAATCCAAGAAGAGAGAATTGTAACATCTACTTTCTTCAAACCAACGGATAGGAATGGTTTACATTCCTTTGGACTCCTGTCACCATCATTCCTGGTTGTCAGCTGTCCCTGAAGGTCAGTTTTTGCGTCTAAAACGGAACTGCACAAATTAAGATGAGTTCTTTAGAGAGGCATCCATTCTAAGAACTAGATTTTTAGCTAAAGAGTATGACAGCAAGGCTTTGGATTCTTTGATAGTAGTAGAGATCACCAATAGAGATCGTCAAGAACTATGTGAGAAACCCCCTCTAGTGGACAACAAAGACGATTTTGGTTTGACTTTTTTCACTACATATTCCAGCCAGCATTGGGCAATTAAAAAGAATTACCGTATTAAGAGACTTGAAGGGCTATTACCTTCAAGTCTCTTGCTGGGAAACATCAGTGGGAGGAACTTCTAGTTCTTTGCTGCTGGTCACATGTTCAAAAAAATAAGTCTTTGAAATACAATGTAAACATACATAATATCAAAAAAGTGTTCTAAATTGTCATACAAATACGTATTTAAACTCAAAGCTTTATTATTTTTGTGCAAAAACATGATGTGGATTATCTAGGGGTTCTGCCAATCGCAGCCGGTTTCATGCCTTTACCCTGTGTCTATTGTTTGTATGTGCTTAGAATTACAGGGAGGTGATGCCTCCATCAATCAACATGTAATATCTCCCACCCCCATTGTGTTTAGCTGTCTATAGGGCATGGAGGAGGAGAGAGGGAGTGTATACACCCACATATATGACTCTATAGCCATGTAGGCTGCACAGATAAGAAAATGGAGGAAATTAACAGCTTAGAAGGGAACTGAAACTGGAGCATGCTCCGTAGATGTGACAATGGCTGGTCTACACAATCTCAGGCTGCAGTGGGGACAGTGAACAGCAGAATCAACCAGATTTTTTTTTTTTTTTTTGCAGAATACAGAAAATGAATCCCATAGTGAGCATGAACAGCATGTATTACACCATATATTGATAGTTTGTTATGATGTGGGCTTAATGACATTTAAGGCAGAGGAAGAAAGGAGATACTATGGGGAACAGCACACTAAAGGTAGAGAGAATTGCGACAAAGAGCTGTTTTTTTTTTCATTTTAAAAACATTTTTTTTTGGCCAGGCCTTTAATGATATTTGAGTGGAAATTTTAGATGTGATGTGGCACTTTTTTCATTATTTTTTTTTTTTTAAATGCATTTATTTTATTTTGCAGGTTATCACTATGGAAGATAAAGTACCTCACTTTACGATAAAAGCTGTGAACCCCTCCACAACCTATTGTGCGAAAGCACATACACGATGTGCAGTACGCAACAGAACCGGGCTTTATAGTGAGACTTACTGCATTCAAACAGGTACATATCCACTTCAGATAAAAGCTTGTACAAGGCCTGTTCATAAGTGTGTGTGCTTGTGTGTGTGTGTGTGTGTGTGTAACTAAATGCATCTATACTACATTTTACTGCATGGTACATGTACTATAATTACCAGCTGCAAAAAAAAAAAAAAAATTGTCATTCCCTGTTTTTAGATGCAGTAAAATGGCCAAAACCTGTATTTTCTTTGCATGTTAGGCCTCGTGCACGTAGGCAGTTTGAGGCTTCTGATGTTAAAGCAGAACTACGCTGTATCTGAGCACCGCAAACCAAAAAACACTATTTGATTAATTTTATATTTAAAGCAAACTCCCCTATCCATTCATGTCTCCGTGTTTTTTATTTTTGCTGAAAAATTACTGTGAAAAATGCCCTCCTAGCATTTCCGGCCACGGCCATCTTGAGTAAGGGCAGATGATTCATGTAGCATTTACTGCATGGAAAGTGGTGTGGCAACCAGAAACAGCGACTGGAATTCAAATTCGGCCTGGGTTTCCGGCCCCAGGCTTTGGCGTGCGTTCCAGGAACACGCTATTTTGGACTGACCTCAAGCTCCCTGCGTTCCAGCAGGGACTGAAACACATATGGAGTAGGGGACTATACAACGTTTCCTGCTCATCTCACATAAAGTCCTCACTATGGTATGTCACCACATTACTCTTGACACATGGTATTATTTACATTCATGTATATTGATATATTACAATTTTTTTTTCTACATGCCACAACGTCCATTACTGTGGTTGTTGACACCAACACAGCCCGGGGACACCACCCATTTTTCTATCAGGGGTCCCTTCCGTAACCCTGCCCCTTTTTCATTAACTGTTCCCCCCCCCCTCCTCAGGGAGGGGCCTTGGCTTTCATGTTATGGGTGTGTCTGCATTGTAAAGGAAGGTATAAGTACTGCTAAATAACCATTTGTAGTTTGGCTCTTAAGAACTTTCCCCTGAAACGCGTCAGTCAGCAGGCACCAAGGTCAGGTGTCGTCCAAACCCCCACCTTGCTAGAGCTTCCAGGCAGTCTGGGAGTGTTCAGCCACATGGTGGGGCTTGATGAGTGTTTTTACCATCTCTGTTTGTGAGTAGATATTGCATGTTTTGTTTAACAATTTCCTCTTGCAGTTGCTGAATGCCAGGAGGAGGAAGAGGAGGAGAAGCCAGCTTTCAGCCTTTGCAGGAGAGAATTGGTTCCTGTATATGCACCCCCTCGCCGTCCCTCCTGTCAAAGTGTAAAACAGAATGTGACAGGGAGGCCACATGGACCCTCTGGAGCATGGGGCGGGTTGCCATTGCGATCCCTGATGCTACACCAGTGGCTGGGGGTGTGTGGTAAAAACACATCTCAACTATGGGGTTATACCACCCCCAAATTGCAAATGTAAACAAGCCCTTACTGCCCTGTGCCCCCTATAAGGCTACTTTCACACTGATGCGCTGCTGTTTACCCACAGCGCAGGAACAGTTCAGTGTACCTGTGGCTGAACTGTGCTTTGCTATAGACTTCTATTATATCTTGCAGGTGTGGTGTACTTTTTGAAAGTGCACCAATTCCGCAGAATATAATAGAAGTCAATGGCTCAGTGCAGCTAACCCACAGGAAATCTGCAGGTGCACTGCGCTGCACCTGCGGATCAGTGTGAAAGCAGCCTAATAAACCTTTTTTATGCTAATACATTATGTCTATTGCAAATGTGCAGTGTATGTGATGTTTAATACACTGACATTTTCCTTTTCCAGCTTCTGCTGGCATTGCTCTCCAGGCTGCTAGAAAGGTCCCAGGCGAAGTACACTTTACATCACTCCCCCTGGGACAGGAACCAGCGCTACAGAGCAAGCATTGGCTTATGTGGTCCCTTCTTCCTCCACTGCCAGCGCTGGCTCCATGCACTCTGATGCTCTGGGATGGAGGAACCCAAGCCGTGCTCCATAGAAGCCATGGTTTTCATACACTTTCCTCTTCCATAGAAGCCATTGTTTCCATACACTGCCCTACTCCATTGAAGCCATGGCGTCTATATACTGCCATACTCCATAGAAGCCATGGTTTCCATATACTGTCCTATTCCATAGAAGCCATGGTTTCCATATACTGGCCTACTCCATAGAAGCCATGGTTTCCATATACTGGCCTACTCCATAGAAGCCATGGCTTTCATACACTGCCCTACGCCATAGAAGTCTTTGCATCCATGCATTTCCCTACTCAATAGAAGCCATAGAAGCCATACACTGCCCTACTCCATAGAAGCCACGGTTTTCATACACTGCCCTACTCCATAGATTTAATAATATGGGGAGGAGCTTCGCTATTGTAAAAAAGTGGTGTTGAATCAGTACAGGGGGCATGGCTTAACCCCTGTCTCCCAAGCTACGTTTTTAAACATCCTAGTATTTAAAGGGTTAAAACATGCTCACGGCTGCTTCTGCAACATGCATTGCATCACTTCCAGGTTCATCATTCCCCATTTGAAGTAGCCAGGGAAGCACCCAATCAAGGCCAATCTGTGAATGATTATCTGTGTTGGAGGGCAGGGGAAATATTGGACCCCTGATGTCTCCATAAGGAGTACCTGTCACCTGACCATGCTATCATATAGGGGGCTTGTTGCCTCCCTTATGATTGAAAAAAGATACATTTGGAAAACATGACATGTTTTGTATCTATTTAACCCCATATTTTATTATTTGTTATTATTTGTAGTGCATTTTTGCATTTCATAAATCATTGTGTAAAATAAAAAGTTGCAACTGCCACAATTTTATTCTACAGGGCCTCTGCTTTCAGAATATATAATTGAGGGTTTAAAGTAATTTCTAGCAAAAAAATGCAGAATGGTTAACATCAACCATCCATGTAATCATTTTATCATCCTAATTGAAAAACCAAAAAATAAATAAACAAATAAATAAAACAAATGCACTTCTACTTTAAAGAATATTGTGTGTTTCAGCACTACAGTTGCTCTTTAGATGGTAACTCACTTCACTGGTAACACTACTCAGCTGGTTTTGTGTGCCTTTTATTTTTAGATCCTCGGTCTTACGTGAAAGAGTGGATCATAGGGTCGGTTTTTGGGGCAATTATTGTGATCTCGGTCAGTCTCTACATCTGTCTCTGCCCTTTGAAACGGTACTTGAAGCATGTATTCTTCCCTAAAAGCAAGCTGCCATCAAGCATTGAGAAGGTAAAGAGAAAATAGATGTAGGGGTAGCGACTTCTAGATTTTGTTTGTTTATTATGAGAATAACTAAAAAAAAATGTATTTAAAAAAAATAAGTGTATGTATGTATGTACAGTATATGTGTGTGTGTGTGTATATATATATATATATAATGGATATACAAAGTCTACACACCCCTGTTAAAATGTCAGGTTTTTGTGATGTAAAAAAATGAAACAAATAATTTCCGAACTTTTTCAACCTTTTAATGTGACCTATAAACTGTACAACTCAAATGAAAAACAAGCCTGAAATCTTTTAGGGTTGGGAAGCAAAAATAAAAAACTAAAATCATGTGGTTGCATAAGTGTGCACACCCTCTTATAACTGGGGATGTAGCTTTGTTCAGAATTAAGCATTCCCATTCAACCTCATGTTAAATAGGAGTCAGTACACACCTGCCATCATTAAAAAGTGCCTCTGATTAACCCCAAATAATGTTCAGCTGTTCTAGTAGGTCTTTCCTGACATTTTCTTAGTCGCATCCTACAGCAAAAGCCATGTTCCGCAGAGAGATTCCAAAGCATCAGAGGGATCTCATTGTTAAAAGGTAACAGTCCGGAGAAGGGTACAAAAGAATTTCCAAGGCATTAGATATACAATGGAACATAGTGAAGACAGTCATCATCAAATTAAGAAAATATGGCACAACAGTGACAATACCAAGAACTGGTTGTCCCTCCAAAATTGATGAAAAGACGAGAAGAAAACTGGTCAGGCTGCCAAGAGGTCTACAGCTACATTAAGAGCCCTTGCACACTGGGGCGGGGGGCGGCGTCGGCCATAAAAACGCCGCTATTATTAGCGGCGTTTTACCGTCGGTATGCGGCCGCTAGAGGGGCGGTTTTACCCCCCGCTAGCGGCTGAGAAAGGGTTAAATACCACCGCAAAGCGCCTCTGCAGAGGCGCTTTGCCGGCGGTATAGCCGTGCCGTCCCATTGATTTCAATGGGCAAGAGCGGTAAAGGAGCGGTATACACACCGCTCCTTCACCGCTCCGAAGATGCTGCTGGCAGGACTTTTTTTACCGTCCTGCCAGTGCATCGCTCCAGTGTGCAAGCCCTCGGGGCTTTCACACTGGAATGAAAGCAGCGGCACTTTCGGGGCGGTTTGCAGGCGCTATTATTAGCGCAATAGCGCCTGCAAACCGCCCCAGTGTGCAAGGGCTCTAAAGGAGCTGCAGGAATATCTGGCAAGTACTGGCTGTGTGGTACATGTGACAACAATCTCCTGTATTCTTCATATGTCTGGGTTATGGGGTAGAGTGGCAAGACGGAAGCCTTTTCTCACGAAGAAAAACATCCAAGCCCCGCTAAATTTTGCAAAAACAAATCTAAAGTCTCCCAAAAGCATTTGGGAAAATGTGTTATGGTCTGATGATACCAAGGTTGAACTTTTTGGCCACAATTCCAAAAGATATGTTTGATGCAAAAACAACACTGCACATCACCAAAAGAACACCATACCCACCGTGAAGCATGGTGGTAGCAGCATCATGCTTTGGGGCTGTTTTTCTTCAGCTGGAACACAGGGGCCTTAGTTAAAGTAGAAGGAAATATAAACCATTCCAAATACCAGTCAATATTGGATCAAAACCTTCAGGCTTCTGCTAGAAAGCTGAACATGAAAAGGAACTTCATCTTTCAGCATGACAACGACCCAAAGCATACAGTACATCCAAATCAACAAAGGAATCTCTTCACCAGAAGAAGATTAAAGTTTTGGAATGGCCCAGCCAGAGCCCAGACCTGAATCCCATTGAAAATCTGTGGGGTGATCTGAAGAGGGCTGTGCACAGGAGATGCCCCCTTGCAATCTGACAGATTTGGAGTGTTTTTGCAAAGAAGAGTGGGCAAATATTGCCAAGTCAAGATGTGCCAAGCTGATAGACTCATACCCAAAAAGACTCAAGGTGCTTCAACAAAGTATTAGTGTAAGGGTGTGCACACTTATGCAACCATATTTTGCTTTTCAATTGCGTTGTACAGTTTATAGGTCACATTAAAGTTGGAAAAAGTTCTGAAATTATTTATCTTTGTCATTTTTTTTTTTACATCACAAAAACCTGACATTTTAACGGGTGTGTAGACTTATATATATATATATATTAGTGTGTGTGTGTGTGTGTGTGTGTGTGTGTGTGTATGTAAATATATATATACACACACACACACACACAGATTATTCTATATTTAACATTGTCTCCTTACAGCCTGACGTTTATAGAGGTCAATAGCTCAAACAAAAATTTCTTCACATACTTCTTCCGCCTGCTGTGTTCGGAGGGGTCATGCAGAGTTTCAATCAGGAGCAGGGAGCCTGAAAGCCTAACTCCAGGTTTTAGTGAACCTTAGTGGATGCAGATCTCTGAAGGCAGTCTACCTGTATGGATAGTGCAGCACGACCCATGTATGAGAATACGCTGTAAATTGTGGAGTGGTGCTTAGTAAAATATAGTGCAGGTGTTGACAGCCCATTCAAAATAAACAGGCTGCCTTTATGAAAAGTGCCAGTATGCACCGCACCTCAACACATGGAAACACACATGAGAATGTGGATTGGCCCCCCTTCACTCACACGGGACAATATTTTGATGTTCTGTTGTTTTCTCTTTTATAGGGTCTGCAGGACTCTCCTCAAAACTACATTAAAAACTTCTTTCTTCTCAATGAAGAAGAGACAACTGACAAGTGCTATATTATGCAGAAAAGTCCGGTGGACGCCGAGGTCACCATAGATAAAAACAGTTCAGGTGCTAAAGGCCGCGACTCCGGGAACTATTCCAATGAGGATGTCACAGGCGACTCTGCTGCCAACAGTCGGTGAATTGACCCCACTGTGTGCGTCAGCTGAGGACTCCATATTTTTATGTACAAGTCTACTGTCTCATTTGACAGGATATGATCACTATCATTGTTTTTATGCTGACATTTACAACACCTCTACCTGAATTATCCAGAATTCGTGTTCAAGAGAGCCTGTCATTTACCCCAGCAGGTGACATCTGAACACATTTGGTGTGGGCGTACATTTCATGTTCTGAATTAGCAGGACTTTACTGGTTTGGCCCATAAAATGTATTTTCTGTTTTTATATAATTCTTACAAGGTATGTACCATATAGGGTGTATTCAGATCCATAAAGTCCTTATTTTAGTAGGGTTTACACTCAGGCCTGGACTGGCCATAGGGCACACCAGGTATTCGCCTGGTGGGCTGCATGTCCTAACAAGAGCTGGCTAATGTGACAGAAAGCTCCAGCGGGTGAGAACCATGACAGAAAATATGCGATTATATCACATATATCATGCGCCTGGCTCTCACCCGCGGGTCTCTGTCTGCCGCAAGCCATGTGGGCTTCTAGGGATTGACATAGACCATCTGAGTCTTCCTGGACCGGTCGGCCCTTTGGCCTTACTGCAGAATATGATGCCAGTGCTCAGTGGTAGCTGCCTGTAAAAACCCAGTGGGGGAAGACAGAAAACAGAATCTGTTATGCGATGTACGTAGCCAGATTCTGTTTTCTACTTTGGTATCGGGTCTGGTGTGGGCCTCCAGGGAGGGATGGTGACCTGGGCAGGAACTTACTCTGCACAAGTAATCTTCCCGCTGCAGTGTGTCACCTCTGACGGCGCTCAATAGAGATGCCGGTGCTCATAGTGGATGCCAGTATTCAAGGAGGGACAGTAGGCTGGTAGCCTAGGAATAAAGAGGAATAAAGATGTATCTGGCTATGCACATTGCGTAGTATACACAACATGCTTAGGATACACTATGGGCGTAAACAGATACTGTCTTCATTCTTCTTTTTTCTCTGGTGCTGTACTGGTCTGCCACCCTCCAATAGGTCCTCAGGGGTCTTGGTCCTCCTCTCACAGTAAGGTTTTGCGAGAATCATCTTCCCTGCCCACAATGACTGAAGGAGGCTAAATCGAACTAAAAGACATTGAGAAACTTTGTAAGTTGGTGTTAAAAAAAGGGCTGCTTAGTCTAAAAAAAGTTTGTCCCAGTCCGGGCCTGTCTGCATCTAAGGTCCCTATCGCAGTTAAAGTGCACATCTGTAGGCAACACTTTTTGTTTTGACTTTGGATAGAGTAGGGCATGGTCCAAACCCATCAGATTTTTTATTGGTTCCTGTTGACCCAGGGTTTTTCTCAATCATGTGATCACTCTGATTGGCTGTTACTGTATTCGCATGATCGGGAGCCTGTCCCTCTGCCTCATGATCATAACTAGAGACCAGGAGTTTTCTCTGACAGCCTGATCGATGTGCTAAGAGCGCACTCTCAGCACACCTTGGCCGCCATGGATGCATATGTGCGGCCTGTGGGCAATAAAGCCCACCCTCTGTGCCGCCCCACATGAGTGTTATGTGGTTGGCAAGAGCTTAAGAAGTTTTCCCTTCACTTGCCTCAGGCATGCAACCGAAAGTGAGGGTGAATGCTCCTCTTATTTGTCATTGGAACAAGTGTCCCTATTGGATGGTTCCCCTGATTTCCTGGCTGGTGACTACTGGGTTTCCCTTTCTTTTCCTAGTCAGTGCTGAAACATGGAAATCCTACAAACTCCATGTAGTGAGAACCATGGTGGCATTGGATCCAGCACTGCAATATCTAAGGACTAACCACTAAGCTGGTGTGCAGCCCAGCAGTCTTTCCACTGTGATTACATGGGCAGATATATATAAAGAGTTACAAATGGCGCACAGTTCTGTGTGTAGGTCAGCAGAGGGTGCTGTCCATTCTGTGAAGTGTACCGGTTTACTTTATCCAGCGGCTTTCCCTGAGGGATTGTCCACTCTGGATGCTTTGTGATACAAAATGTAGCAACTTTCACGGACCGTATAGAATCCATTTTTTAGTAGGTTGTGCTCACACCAATGGGTATTATTACAGTGTGCCGGAAATAAAAACATTTGCATGCTCTAGAACAGGGATATGCAATTAGCGGACCTCCAGCTGTTGCAGAACTGCAAGACTCTGACAGCCACAAGCATGACACCCAGAGGCAGAGGGATGATGTGACTTGTAGTTTTGCAACAGCTGGAGGACCGCTAATTGCATATCTCTGCTTTGGAACAATCTGCAAAATTAAATATAACATTTATGATCCGGTCTGTCAGTAGCATGAACACCGCTAATTTCCCCCAACATCGTTTTATCACTTTTTGGTCCTGCCAGTATATCTTTTTTTTTTTTCCCACTACATTTTAAAAAGCTAACTGTCCAGCAAAAGTCTCAGGTTCAGGGGATTGGGACAATGTAGTGTCCTGGTCGAGATTCAATCTAAAGACCCCAGTGCTGCAAGACAGAAGTGCTAACCACTATGCTTCTGTGCTGCAACTATTCAGGAAAACTATTCCATAGAATCGGAAATGCATTGCTAAGCACAGAGCAGTATTACAAAAATACATGCATCCATCATTTAATCAATCCTGTCTGTTTCCAGCACACGCAGGTATTTATTAGAGTGATCAGAATTGCGCAACATATTCTACCATGACCAGTGGCGCCTGATGGGAGGGGGGGGCGGCAAACAAACAAACCCCCCCCCCCGAATCGGCCGGCACCACCACGCGGTCGGTTGGGTCTCTCGGGTCACCCCGCACCTCAGTCGGTCGGTCATCCAGCCCCGCACTTACCCCATCTAGGTCACGGGAGGGCATCGCTGTTACAGGCGGCAGGCAGTGGCTTCCATCGAGTCTCCTCCTCCTCCTTTGCATCACGGCGGCTTCCACCGTGCGTCTCCTCCCTCCTCCTAGGCGTCCAGTAGGCTCGCCTGTCCTTTCAGCCATTTGGATGACGAGTCTCAGGGCCCGCTTCCTGATTGGCCAGGAGGAGAATCAGTGTGACAATAGCGAATATTCATTCGCTATCGTCACACAAGTGGGTGGGTGGGTGGGTGCTCTGCGCCCTGAGCCCATCCTTTATTTAATCCTATTAGAGCCTCTACTCATGCGCTTCAAAAAAAATCTGTCTGGCACCCAGCATGTAGATTAGGGGGCCGGACGCATAGGGGGGGTGGCGACCCTTATTATGGACGGGCCGCCGCTGACCTCACATAGTAAAATCAGTCAAGAGCTCTCCAAATCGAAGTGGTCTCTGGTTTACAATTACTTAATCAGATTAGTTGCATCAAATGATTGATTGAAAGATTATATTGGTTGATCGAGTCTTATTAGAGACTCTCCCTAGGTGTACACCTGTACATGGGTGAATTGTCTTCGCTCAGTGGAACGTATTTAAATAGAACATTGCCAGAATCACAGTGATGTGGAGCTTACAAATCCCGAAGGTCCTCCATCCATGTTATACTGTGTAGGTCAGAGGTGGGCAACCTCGGGCCTCCAGCTGTGGTGAAACTACAAATCCCATCATGCCTCTGCCTCTAGGAGTCATGCCTGTGATTGTCGGGGTCTTGCAATGTCTCATGGGACTTGTAGTTTCACCACAGCTGGAGGGCCGAGGTTGCCTACCCCTGGTGTAGGTGAATGAATCCCCTGCTGGGCTATTGAGTGGATGCAGCTGACGTTTGGCCAACAATATTCAGCCCGGCTTTTTTTTTTTTTGAGTTTTCTCCAAACAGCATCTTGTTTTACCCTTGAAGCACTTGTTAAGGAATCAATACCCTTTCATCATATTGTGTTGTTGATAACTGATAACGAATCCACCTTTTCCTCTTTCAGCGTTGCTCATTTTTAATGTGGTACAAAAACACAGTTTTGGAGTTTTCTATAATTTCCCTGATCTGCTGGTGTTATTTATAAGTGGCAAATTCTATGGCGCGATTTTGGTGCGTTTTTTTTGTGTATCTGAACGTGACTCTTTATAAGAGTTGTAGTACGGATATTCTTTCCATACCATAACACCATGACTGATTAACAAGTCATTAAAGATTCTTCTAGCTGGGGCACATTTCTTTGCTTGTACTGTATTTTTTGTTTATTGGATATTTTTAGTTCTAAGCATTACATTATCGCGTTCAATGTATGTACTGTATTTTCTTTACAGCTGAACTCCAGTAGTCGGGCCTCCTGCACACTGGACATTTTTTGCTATCTCTCCTAGACGCCTTTCCTCCTGGCAGCAAAAAAAAGCCTGTTGCCTGTAAATGTATAATGCATTAAATCGCATCAAGCGCTTGGGCATTAATTCATTTCATTGGCCAGAATAATGATTTATTCCTGCCATTGAAATGACTTAACGTTCAAGCGCTAAATGCGCCTAACATTGACAATTTTTTACACACGTCAAGTTTTATTTATTTTTTCTGCCAAATGGGAGCGCTGACTATGGCTGGGCCATGGAAGCCTATGGGTGACGTCACGAGTCCCAGAAATCACAGCTGTTGTCAAGCGCTCCCTTACACATGGGAGGCGGAGTTGTAGAATCACATGACCGGACTAAAAATAAGTTTGCAGACCTTTATTTACACAGAGTAGTCAGGATGGGTAGGAGGGGGAGGGAACATTTTTAAGAATTGCGCCTTCAAAAAAAAAAAAAGTCAGCAGCTACAAATACTATAAATGCTGACTTTTAATATTAGGACAATTACCTGCCCTACGAATCCAGTGATGTCCTTACTCAAGCCGATTATTCACTCTTGGGTTCTGCTGCCGCCATCTCTGCTAAGGGAAACCGTAAGGCTTCACTGCCAGTTCCCTACTGCGCATGCGGGGGAAGGAGGAGGGGGGGGGGGCTGAGCTCCCGAGTGAGTTCGCCAAGGCAAACTCAAGCTGAAGTGGGATCAGGTACCTGTCAAAACCAGGTGCCCCCCCCCCCCCCCCCGAAAGGTGGCAACAGAGGGGGGTAGGAGGCAAACAAGCGGACCTGAACGTGATTGGGTATCTCCTTTTTTCCAACCCCCTGTACAGCAGAGTTCAGTCTGTGAGGGGGCGAAGCAGTTTAAGGGAACCGATTATCTGTGTGGCAGTGTATGTGCTAACAAAAAAACACGCTGATAGGTGGAGAGAGCAGAGAGGTGAGCTCATCAGTCCGTTGCTTCTCTTTTCACTGCCCAGTCACGGGCTGGGGGAGGGAAAAGACCTTTACGTTTTACTTTATCGACAACAGAGAAAACTCAGGTCTCCTGCCCTGCCAGACAGGGCTGTGCTGTGTGGCAGAGCTGCATACACTTCAGAACTGGATGAACAGAAATTCAAATCCTTTTGGCAGGTCAGACCGCTCTCATTTTTATTTTCCTGATTTTGCTGGAGTTCAGCTTTAAAGACACGCTGTAGTGTATGTGCGCTGTACAATTTATTATTGTCATTTTTACATGAAAGTATGTTTTTGGTGCTTCTCTGTGCCATGTTTTCATCATTGGATTTCACATGTTGATTTCAGATTAGTGGCTATCAGTGTATTAGACAGTATATTGCTTCCTAAACAGCTGCTGAGATCCAATCAATTACAGGATAAGTCACAAAGTATTCAGTAAATATATATAGGGACCTGAGCAGACTTGTAAGCATGGTGATATACAGCCCAATCCCGGTCCTGATAGCAAAACCCGATGGAAAGAATTGGGGTGCTTCGGGATCTTCTGGGGAGCTATGAGCTCATTTGACTCCCTGGCCTAGAGTAATACACGCAGCGATTTCTCCGTATGACACGGCCAATCCTTGGAAGTTATCTGACCAAAAGACAAATTGTCACCCGGTTATTGGCTTGTCGGTGGGAGGTGATACAGGTCCATAGATCAAGTATAACATGGACTTTTTAATGCACCTGTTACAAAATATATTGTTCAAAAGACCCTCACAAGTATTTTAAATGTAAATACCATCACCGCCTTTCTGTTTCACATGCCCATGGCAGCCAATCGCATGACTGTGTGATTGCCAGTGTAAGGGATTAGAAGTCATCTGACCATACACTATACAATCTGGTTGTACAATCTCCTGTAGACCTAACATCAACTACAGTGCCTTGAAAAAGTATTCATAACCCTTGAAATTTTCCACATTTTGTCATGTTACAACCAAAGACATAAATGTATTTTTTGGGGGGATTTTATGTGATAGACCAACACAAAGTGAAGTGAAGGGAAAATGAGAAATGGTTTTCAAATTTTTTTTACAAATATGTGAAAAGTGTGGGGTGAATTTGTATAGCGCCCCTCTGAGTCAATACTTTGTAGAACCTCCTTTTCATTGCAATTACAGCTGTAAGTCTTTTTGGGGATGTCTCTACCAGCTTTGCACATCTACAGAGTGACATTTTTGCCCATTCTTCTTTGAAAAATATCTCAAGCTCTGTCAGATTGGATGGAGAGCGTCTGTGAACAGCAATTTTCAAGTCTTGTCAAGATTCTCAATTTAGGCCTGGACTTTTACTGGGCCATTCTAACACATGAATATGCTTTGATATAAACCATTCGATTGTAGCTCTGGCTGTATGTTTAGGGTCGTTGTCCTGCTGGAAGGTGAACCTCCACCCCAGTCTCAAGTCTTTTGCAGACTCTAATGCCGCGTACACACGGTCGTACTTTTCGTCTACAAAAGTCGGACAGCCTGTCCGACAGACTTCCGGCAGACTTTCGGTGGACTTGCGGCGGACTTGCGGCCTACTTTCTAACGAACGGACTTGCCTACACACGACCACACAAAAGTCTAACGGATTCGTACGTGATGACGTACACCGGACTAAAATAAGGAAGTTCATAGCCAGTAGCCAATAGGTGCCCTAGCGTGGCTTTTTGTCCGTCGGACTAGCACACAGACGAGCGGATTTCGGGGTCCGTCGTAGTTACGAAGTAAAGTTTTAAAACATGTTTCAAATCTAAAGTACGTCGGATTTGAGGCTAAAAAAGTCAGTTGAAAGTCCGGAGAAGCCCACACACGATCGGATTACCAGCCAGCTTTAGTCCATCAGCGTCCGTTGGACTTTTGTAGACGAAAAGTAGGACCGTGTGTACGCGGCATAACAGGTTTTCTTTTAGGATTGCCCTGTATTTGTCTCCATCCATCTTCCCATCAACTCTGAACAGCTTCTCTTTCCCTGCTGAAGAAAAGCATCCCCACAACACGATGCTGCCACCACCATGTTTCACAGTGTGGATGGTGTGTTCAGAGTGATGTGCAGTGTTATGCCGCGTACACACGGTCGTACTTTTCGTCTACAAAAGTCAGACAGCCTGTCCGACAGACTTCCGACAGACTTCCGGCAGACTTTCGACGGACTTGCGGCGGACTTTCTAACGAACAGACTTGCCTACACACGATCACACAAAAGTCCGTCGAATTCTTACGTGATGACGTACACCGGACTAAAATAAGGAAGTTCATAGCCAGTAGCCAATAGCTGCCCTAGCGTGGGTTTTTGTCCGTCGGACTAGCATACAGACGAGCGGATTTTTCGACCAGACTCGAGTCCGTCGGAAAGTTTTAAAGCATGTTTCAAATCTAAAGTACGTCGGATTTGAGGCTAAAAAAGTACGTTGAAAGTCCGGAGAAGCCCACACACGATCGGATTACCAGCCAGCTTTAGTCCGTCAGCGTCCGTTGGACTTTTGTAGACGAAAAGTACGACCGTGTGTACGCGGCATTAGTTTTCTGCCACACATAGCGTTTTGCTTTTAGGCCAAAAGGTTCAATTTTGGTCTCATCTGACCAGAGCACCTTCTTTCATATGTTTGCTGTGTCCCCCACATGACTTCTCACAAACTGCAAACAGGACTTCTTATGACTTTCTTTCAACAATGGGTTTTTCTTGCCACTCTTCCATAAAGGGCAGATTTGTGGAGTACATGACTAATAATTGTCCTGTGGACAGATTCTCCCACCTGAGCTGTGGATCTCTGAAGCTCCTCCAGAGTTAGCATGGGCCTCTTGGCTGCTTCTCTGATTAATGCTCTCCTTGTCCGGCCTGTCAGTTTAGGTGGACGGCCATGTCTTGGTAGGTTGGCAGTTGTGCCATACTGTTTACAATTTCGGATGATGGATTGAACAGTGCTCTGTGAGATGTTCAAAGCTTGGGATATTCTTTTATAACCTAATCCTGCTTTAAACATCTCTACAACAAATTGGTTCCACTTGATTTTAGTTAGGGGTATCAGAGTAAAGGGGGCTGAATACAAATGCACGCCACATTTTTCACATATTTATTTGTAAAACAAAATTTGAAAACCATTTATCATTTTCCTTCCACTTCACAATTATGTGCCACTTTGTGTTGGTCTATCACATAAAATCCCAATAAAATAAAAAAATTTTAAATTTTTGGTTGTAACATGACAAAATGTGGAAAATGTCAAGGGGTATGAATACTTTTTCAAGGCACTGTATGTAGTACAAGGGCCTGCCTAATGTTATATTAATTGATTGGATTGTTTAGGTAGGTCCTGATATCACTGTAGCTTTGGTAAATCTAAAGTTCATTTTACAGGGATTGTATGGCCAGATTGTAATGAGTGTGGTGACCATACACGTCTCAATAGACGATCTGATTCTGTTTCGATCAATCTCTTCTGGTAAGAATAATTGATCTACAGGCAACAACCCATTCGATTGATATGCCACACAGGTTATCAATCACATCTGTTTCCACGAGTTAACCTCCATATATTCTGATTAATGGAAATATGATCATATTAAAGAATAAAGTGTGCTGCCGGTCAGTACAAAACGATCAATAATATTCCACCCTGCCTGACTCAGTTTGATTGAATCTTATCAGATTTCAGTCTAGATCGATTAGAAGTTTTGGCTGTTTGTTTTCAGATGCAGATGTTTTGATTGAATCACACATCGATCGAATAATAACATTGAAGCGTGTATGGCCACCATAAAGCAGGCTACACATTATACAATTTTTTTTTGTTGTTGTTGTTCAATTTCCTTTTTAGATTTACCTTCAACTATGTAGTGCAAGGGCCTGCCTGACCACATACAACATGAAAGTGTTTGTGTGACCTCATATTACAGTAATACCTTGGATTACGAGCATAATCCGTTCCAGAAGAATGCTTGTAATCCAAAGCACTCGTATATCAAAGCGAGTCTCCCCATAGGAATCAATGGAAACTCAGCTAATTTGTTCCACAGTGACTGCTGGTGTATGCAGTACCACATCTAGCCAGAGGTGCAGGGGCGCCAGAGACACTTGGAAACGGAGTGTCACCAGCGCCCCCACACCTCTGGCCAAATGCGGTACTGCACACCCCAGCGACTTGAATCCTGCTTGTCTTGCAACACAACGCTCGCAAATCAAATCAGGATTTTTTTTTTTAAATAGCATGTATTGCGAAACGCTCGTAAATCGCATTACTTGCAATCCGAGGTTTTACTGTATATGCGGTTTTGGGAAAATTGTACAAGATCATTGTATAATGTGTAGCCAGTTAAAAGCTGGATATCATTTTCTGTAGATTTTTTTTTTTTTCCCTTCAGATTTACCAAAACCATATAATATGAGGGTCAAACCTTAAGAGTTTCAATTTGTATGCAATCAGGCAGGTCCTTGCACTACATGGAAATCAGGCAACAAAAGTTGTATAGTGTGTATGGGGTCTTATGCCGCGTACACACGGTCCTACTTTTCGTCTACAAAAGTCCAACAGACGCTGATGGACTAAAGCTGGCTGGTAATCCGATCGTGTGTGGGCTTCTCCGGACTTTCAACTGACTTTTTTAGCCTCAAATCCGACGTACTTTAGATTTGAAACATGTTTTAAAACTTTACTTCGTAACTACGACGGACCCCGAAATCCGCTCGTCTGTGTGCTAGTCCGACGGACAAAAAGCCACGCTAGGGCACCTATTGGCTACTGGCTATGAACTTCCTTATTTTAGTCCGGTGTACGTCATCACGTACGAATCCGTTAGACTTTTGTGTGGTCGTGTGTAGGCAAGTCCGTTCGTTAGAAAGTAGGCCGCAAGTCCGCCGCAAGTCCACCGAAAGTCTGCCGGAAGTCTGTCGGACAGGCTGTCCGACTTTTGTAGACGAAAAGTACGACCGTGTGTACGCGGCATTAGAGTTCACATTGGCCAACCCTTCCCTCTCACCTGCTAAATGGGGGGTCAGGTCCGTCAAAACAGATGAAACCCCCCAAAAAGTCGATCTGAGACAACTTTTTCCTAATCTGTCTGGGAAATGAACAAACTCACTTCTGTTTTTAGGCAAAATTGCACTAAATTGTAAATATGTAAATACATTTTCTTCCCTTTTTTAAAAAAAAAAAAACAACAACATTGACTTGGATATAATGAATACAGGAATGTAACCCCTGATATTAATATTCTAGGCTTATTAACTTTTCCTTGTTTTTGTACTTGTTTATTTTTGCACAATTTTATTCCAATAAAATGTTAACAATTGTCAATGTAACCTGCTTTTATTGTCCTCTTTGTGTTGCTCCAAAACAGGCCGTGTTTTCTTGGTTTCTATAAAACCGGATTAAACGCAAAAGCAAACATTTGTTATATTTGCAGCTTACCACTTCTTAGATGTGATGGCTGCATTTGTTTTTCTTTTTTAGGCTTTCTTCTATTTTCATCTGGTGATCTGGCCAGTAAGTCAGTTGTGGTTCAAAAGAAAAAGCTGTCCTGCAGATAAGGCAGTTAAAGGGTTGAGAGAAACTATTTATCATTGACAGGAGTGCTTACAATGATCAGCTTTTATTTATATAAAACCCAAAAGAAACAAAACTGTTGCTGTAACTTCTAAAAAAAAAAAAGTTTGAGCTGGAGTTTGGCTTCAGTTTGCTAGTGTATCTAAATCTGCTAGTACATCTAACATTCCCCTCCCGCTTATGCTCCTTCATCCAGAGTGGTGGCACACTAATACAGGAGGTGTGTTACTGGCCAGATCACCAGGGAAAACAGGGGGAAAAAAAAAAAAAAGAATTCAGCTGCCACAAATGATTGGTAAGCAGCAATATATTACACTTTTGGGTTTAATACCACTTTAGCCTACATTCACATTGGTCCGATTTGGCAAATCGCATGCCAAACCGGCGGCTATTGCCGGCAATGGCACCGTCTGAAGTCGGCGCCACACCGATTCCCAAAGGTAGTTCCTGTACTACTTTTGGCGACATCGGAGGGCGATTTGTATGAACATCTGTACATGAACACGCACAGACATCTGTCAAATCGCCCCCCAAAGTCGGACTTCATCGCCGGGTTGAACTCGTACGATTTCTAACCCGCAGCAGTGTGAACCTAGACTTAATGTCAGTCAAAGCCCAACTTTTAAAATAAAAGTACACTATATTACCAAAACTCTTGGGACGCCTGCCTTTACACACACATGAACTTTAATGGCATCCCAGTCTTAGTCCGTAGGGTTCAATATTGAGTTGGCCCACCCTTTACAGCTATAACAGCTTCAACTCTTACATTCACATTATTATTTCAACACTCTTGTTTCTCACTATGGAATACAACAATTTTCAAGGATTTAGTGCCACTCCACTCATTATTGAAATATACCAGCTTCAACTCTTCTGGGAAGGCTGTCCACAAGGTTTAGGAGTGTGTCTATGGGAATGTTTGACTATTCTTCCAGAAGCGCATTTGAGAGGTCAGGCACTGATGTTGGACGAGAAGACCTGGCTCACAGTGTCCGCTCTCATTCACCCCAAAGGTGTTCTGTCAGGTTGAGGTCAGCACTCTGTTGCAGGCCAGTCAATTTCTTCCACCCCAAACTCGCTCATCCATGTCTTTATGGACCTTGATTGTACACTGGTGCGCAGTCATGTTAGAACAGGAAGAGGCCGTCCCCAAACTGTTCCCACAAAGTTGGGAGCATGAAAATGTCCAAAATGTCTTGTTATGCTGATGCCTTAAGAGTTCCCTTCACTGGAACTAAGGGGCCAATCCCAACCTCTGAAAAACAACCCCGCACCATAGTCCTCCCTCCACCAAATGATTTGTACCAGTGCACAAAGCAAGGTCCATAAAGACATGGATGAGCGAGTTTGGGGTGGATGCACTTGACTGGCCTGCACAAAGTCCTGACCTCAACCCAATAGAACATCTTTGGGATGAATTAGGAGCGGAGACTGTGAGCCAGGCCTTCTCGTCCAACATCAACTCCTGACCTCATAAATGCGCTTATGGAAGAATGGTCAAACATTCCCATAGACACACTCCTAAACCTTGTGGACGGCCTTCCCAGAAGAGTTGAAGCTGTTATAACTGCAAAGGGTGGGCCAACCCAATATTGAACCCTACAGACTAAGGCCTCTTTCACACATGCGGAGCGTATGTCCGTATTTCATCCATCCGTTTTTGGATGAAATACGGACATACATGCATCCCTATGGGATAGCGGGTGTCAGCGGATGTACATCCGCTAACACCCGATATCATCCGGCACCGCTCTCGTCCGATTCTGCAGACGGAAGAAAATCTTATTTTTCTATCCGTCTGCAGAGCGGAGCGGAGGAACACGGACAGACGGTCCGTGTTCCTCCGATCCCCCATAAGGGAGAGCAGAGATCTAACAGGGCAGTCCCTGCACAGTGTGCGGGTCCCGCCCTGTCATCTGCTGGCTCAGCTGGGGAAAACGGAGCGATCCTGGCTGAGCAGCGGATCTTCACGGGTCGGATCAACGCGGGTCCGTCCCGTGTGAAAGGGGCCTAAGACTGGGATGCCATTAAAGATTATGTGCGTGTAAAGGCGGGTGTCCCAATACTTTTGGTAATATACTGTAGTGTATATTGCCCAGATTTTACTGCAATACACACCTCCTCTCCAATGCTGTCCGCTGTGAGTCCAGGGCAGAGGGTGGAGCCTTGATGCTCCAGAATCAAAGGAATTAGGTCGAATGATGCTGGGTGTTATGCAACCTGGGTAGGGAGTGGTGGCCACCTTCTGGTCATAAATGGTTACATGATGCAGGTTTTTGAAACATTGGGCTTCTTTTTTCTATATTTGTAATTAGTAAAGAATATTGCTTAAATTTAAAATTTTAGGCTTAAAGTAAGGGCTAACAATGGGCAATTCTTGAAAATTATTCAAAGCCTCACTTTTCCTCGTCCCCTGCAAACAGACAGCTCCAGCTCTTGGCGAGGTGGCCACCACTCCCTATCCAGGTTGCATGACACCCAGCACCATTCAACCCACTTCCTTTGATTCTGGAGCGTCAAGGCTCCACCCCCTGCCCTGGACTCCCAAGACGATCTCTAAAAAAGGATTAGAATCTGCCCACCAGGAAGAAAAGGGCAAAGAGGATCTATTCCAAAACTTTTAAAATGAATGGCGTGGTTTAAGATTATATTGTGTAAAACCTCATGTATGTCTCTCCGATTTCCATATTACATAAACTTTTAGTTTTCCAATCCAAACTACAGACTTCGTCCTGGTTCCCAGCCCATGGCAGTGCTATCCAGCACATAGTTTTTTTCCCATGTTAATAGATCTGGCAGAACATTGAGTATTTCCTGCAGGAACATGGGCTTATTCAAATACAAACTCCAAGCAAACCGCTATATACCCAGTCTGATTTCAACTGCACCACCGATTACGGGAAGAGGATATAAAGGCATATTTCAAGCACATATACTATCAGTTTTTTGGTTTTTTTTATATTTAGGGATCATGTAAAATGCACATCTTACTGCATCTCAACCTAGCCCACAAGCCATACATTAACTCATGGCCCAACGCACTACTGCAGTATTGGCAGTGCATCATTGTGGGGAGAAAAAGAAAGTAGTAATGTTCTTTTTTTCTCCCAGGATGCATCTGTGAGGCCCTGACTACATCACCAGTGCCTCACTCATCTAGAAAGTGGAAAAACAGTGATTAAAAGCAAAAGCAAAAAAATGTGTTTTTTTTTGTCCATTCCAGGAGTATGCTCGTAATCCAAAGTACTCGCATATCAAAGCGATTTTCCCATTGAAGTCAATGGAAACCAAAATAATTTGTTCCGCATTGACTTCAATGGGATGCAATACCGCCTGCGGCCAGAGGTGGGGGGGAGGCGCCGGAGAGCTTCGGAAACAGCCGAAAAGGCCCGAGCACACTTCGGTGGACCTCTGCAAACCTTGGAAAGACTCCGTTCACGAGCCTTTCCGAGGTTTTCCGAGGTCAGCCGAACTGTCCTCGGGCCTTTCCGTGCATTTCCAAACGGCTCCCCCCACCTCAGGCCAAAAGCGGTACTGCACACCGCTTTTGGCCTGAATCCTGCTGGTTTTGCGGGACAACACTCGCAAACTGAGTTAGGATTTTTAGAAATACAGTGCTCGGTTTGCGAAACGCTCATTAACCGCGTTACTCGCAAACCGAGGTTCCACTGTACCAGCGAATGTGAGAGCGGAGCTACGTGCAGATATCATTTTTACTGAAAGGGGGAAAAAGTCTTTGGTGAGATATATATATATATATATATATATTATATATTTTTTGCCATTCTGCTTTACAATGACAGAACAATGGACAAAACTATAGCAAACCTTGTCTGGTCTGGCAAAAATTTACAACGGCAGCCCCGGTGATAAAAGAGGTACAGAGCTCCCCCCTCTGGGGGCCTGTGTCTCCTACATTTCCTCTGTTCTAGCACTCTTAAAGTGATGCTAAGCCATATCCTTATTCTCTAAAGATTTTCATACACATCCACTATTTAATGGCCCTGTAATCTATTTTTCATAAAATCATTTCTTGATGTGTTTTTTTGCTTCCTCGAAATGCCCTATGATCTTTTGAATCCCTACTTTTCCCCCTCACCTCCGTTTGTTTGGAATAAGCTGTGCCTGTTATTTGTGGTCATGTTCTCTGCTCTATGCACACTACAAGTCCCATAGTTATGCCCCGTACACACGATCGGACTTTCCGACGGGAAACGTTGGATGTGAGGCTGCGATAAGTCTGACTGTACGCTTCATCGCACAATTGTTGTCGGATTTTCTGCCAACCAATTTTGGATAACATGTTCTCAAATTTTCCGCCAACAAATGTCTGTTGTCGGACTTTCCGATCGTCTGTACGCAAGTCCGTCGGGCAAAAGTCCAAAGTACAAACACGCATGCTCGGAAGCAGAAGCAGTCGGTCTTGTAAACTAGCATTTGTATAGAAGAATTAACATTCATGACGTGGCAAATTATGAAATCTCCAAATGCAGCGCACAATTCTCTTCTTCTATAATGGGATAATAATGAAGCTGCTTTGCTGGTGATACTGATGGAGTTATTGCAAACACGTTTTCAAAGGCTTTTTTTTTTCTAGTGATATCAAGAATACTATTATTATGTTTTATTTTATTTGGGCAAGTTACCACAGCACCATTATCCCGTAGTTTTTAAGAACAAAGATACAACTATGTTGGTGTCCCTTGTCAATTTTACATTGTATTTTATAAAATGTAACTGCCTACTCCCAAACTGTCATTTGAAGTAAAACACATAGCCAAGTTTTTTTATTGTGCATTACAAAAATGTAAAAAATAAAATTAGACATGCTATCTGCCAATAGAACTTAACCAAAAAGTGCATTCTATGCATCCAAAAATATAGAAAATATACCAAATCAAATCATTATTCAAGCAAAAAAATAATGTCAAAGCAATAACTCCAAGGCCAATAATAAATAACACGTTATCTCCTCCGATTCCGCAACATGTCTGGTTGACGAACGGCTGTTCAGAAACGAACTGAAAAGCACGAAATGAAAAGCGCAAACTGAAAAGCGCTAAATGAAAAACGCGAAAAGCGTGAATCAACACTCACCAAACTTCTACTAACACGAAATTAGCAGAAGGAGCCGAAAAACTAAAGAGCTGAAAAACCTCGTAGTAAGTCACTACGTTCATAATTGTTGGCCAACATATGTGTGACCGTGTGTATACGAGACAAGTTTGAGCCATCGCCCTTCGAACAAAATTCCACGGTTTTGTTGGCCAACAATCCGATTGTGTGTACGAGGCATAAGAGAAATAGTGTCAGGGAATAGGCCGTGGACGTACTGGCAATCTTGCCAGTAGAAGAAATGGGCGCTATAGATGCATCATGTGACAGATGGTTCCCCCTGCTGGCATTCCTAGATGCTCAGACCTTTAACATCTATATGGGTCGGTTAACTTGACTGTAACTCTCCTCTGGCTAGGTTATATACTTAAATCCAATAATTTTTTTAAGACATATAAGACTTTTATTTGGTCCAAGGCAGTGGCGGTGTGTCCATTAAGGGCGTGCGGGCACCGCCCCCTCTCTCCAGCCACCCCCCTCTATATATCATGGATAGATTAACATGAATCTATCCATAGCCCCTGCAGCCACCTTTTATTTAGGCGTCTGGACCCTTTTTGGACGCCGGGCGCCTGAATTACAGCAGCGGGGGTGTTTTTTTTTAAGCACCTGAATAGAGCCAAAGGCTCTAATAGGTTTCAAAAAAGGTGGACTCGTGGTGCAGAGCATTGCGCTCGGAGTCCACCCAGATGTGTTAGAAAAGCGAATGAATATTCACTTTTCTAACACTGAACCGCCTCTCAGCCAGTCAGGAGGCGTGGGTCTAATAACCGTTGGCTGAAGGCACAATCGATCCCATTGGTCGCCTAGCAAAACGCAAGAAGGAGGACACAGGAGCCACCGCCTGATCCACGTTACCCATCCCACAGCTCGCCGCCGTCACCCGCTGCCTGACCCGCCACCAGGATGGGGTAAGGGGTGGGCGGGTGTCACAGTGGCTGCATATGATGGGGCACAGTTGGCTGTATATGATGGGGCACAGTGGCTGTATATGATGGGGCACAGTGGCTGTATATGATGGGCACAGTTGGCTGCATATGATGGGCACATGTGGCTGCATATGAAGGGCACAGTGGCTGTATATGATGGGCACAGTTAGCTGCATATGATGGGTACAGTGGCTGCATTTGCTGGGCACAATTGGCTGCATATGGGCACAGTTGATGGGCGCAAGTGGCTGCATATGATCATATGATGGGCACAGTTGGCTGCATATGATGGGTACAGTGGCTGCATTTGCTGGGCACAATTGGCTGCATATGGGCACAGTTGGCTGCATATGATGGGCAAAGTGGCTGCATATGACGGGGCACAGTTGGGTGCATATGATGGGGCACAGTTGGGTGCATATGATGGGGCACAGTTGGTGCTTCTGGAAGAATGGTTAAACATTCCCATAGACACACTCCTAAACCTTGTGGACAGCCTTCCCAGAAGAGTTGAAGCTGTTATAGCTGCAAAGGGCGGGCCAACTCAATATTGAACCCTACGGACTAAGACTGGGATGACATTAAAGTTCATGTGGGGGTAAAGGCAGGTGTCCCAATAATTTTGGTAATATAGTGTATATCTGCCTGGGGCAGTCAGTAAGTGGATAACATAATTAACTCTGTCTGTACTATGCTCACAGTTCTTCATTATCCGCTGTAAACTAGATTTGTTCTCTGTCCTAACAAAGGGTTAAAACATGTAGAAACCACCTCCCTGCACAGGGCTGCATGCCAGAGACATAGAACACATCCAGCATAGGCGTGCGCAAGGGGTGTGCCAGGTGTGCCTGGGCACACCCTAATCCTGCAGTTGGCAACCCATCACTTGTGGGCAGGTGACAGGTAAGCCGCGATCCTTGCTTGCCGACCCCCAGAACCTGGACAGGATAGGTGGCTAGAGTGGAAATTAATAGACCGATCTGTATTTTCTTCTGCAGCAGCTGAAAGTAGGCTTCTCCTCATCTTCCTCTCGCTGATATTCAGCTGCCACGGGAGGAAAATACAGGGGATTGGTACCAATGTATGCCACCCCTCTGGTCCCAGTTCCTATTCTTTCTGCTGTCCAGGTCCCCCCGTGTGCTCACCTGCTCCCCCCCCATTGTTTTAGGATGATGAGTGGGGAAAAGGCCGGTTAATATGTCCCAAAGGCATATGTGTTGGAGCTTTGAGGTGCACACCCTAATACAATAGGCTGCGCACACCTATGACATCCAGTAAGTTGAGTGAGTTTAATGATCAAGCAGTCTAACACATTTTACTCCCTACAGAGCTTAATCATCACCCTGTAGGGGTTAGTAGGCCTCAAGTGGGAGGTCGTCCGTCTGCTACCTGTCCTTGCTGATTAAACTGTTTCTACGTCGCTGGTGTGCAGCCCAGTTCTTTCTTTCTTAATCAGTGTGCAGAATAGGAACAGAGGCGGCCTCCTGGACTACACTGCGGGACTGAGGAAATACCTCCTCCTTGCTGCAGCATACTGATGACATCATCTCAGCCTAGGCAATGTCACTGAACTGGAGCTCAAGGATGGCTTTTAAAGTGGCGGTAAAAGTCGAGGGTTTTTTATCTTAATTAATTCTATGCATTAAGATAAAAAGCCTTCTGTGTGCAGCAGCCCCCCTAATACTTACCTGAGCCCCCTTTCTGTCAGTGATGTCCACAAGTCCCTCAGCCATCCGTGACTCTCCCCCCTGCTCGGCTGAGACACAGCAGCAGCGCCATCGGCTCCCACGGCTGTCAAAGTCAGTTAGCCAACCAGGGGAGAGAGGGGGCAGGGCCGAACGTGTCTGAGTAGACACATGGAGCTGCTGCTCGGCTCGGGTGCCCCCATAGCAAGCTGCTTGATGTTGGGGCACTCGATAGGAGGGAGGGGCTAGGAGCAGCAAAGAGGGACCCGAGAAGAGGAGGATCCGGGCTGCTCTGTGCAAAACCAACTGCACAGAGGAGGTAAGTATAACAGGTTTGTTTGTAAAGTCTCGTTTTTAAAAAACAAAAAGACAACCACTTTAACACTGGGCACTTATACACCTTCCTGCTCAGACCAATTTTCAGCTTTCAGCGCTGTCGCACTTTGAATGACAATTGCGCGGTCATGCAACACTGTACCCAAACTAAATTTTTTATCATTTTGTTCCCACAAATAGAGCTTTCTTTTGGTGGTATTTGATTACCTCTAGGATTTTTTTTTTTCTGCTAAACAAATTTAAAAAAAGACCAAAAACTTTGAAAAAAAAAGTTGTTTTTTTTGTTTCTGTTACAAAAATTTGTAAATAAGTAAGTCTTCTCCTTCACTGATTGGCACTGATGGGGCTGCACTGATGGGCACCGATGAGGTGGCACTGATGATGGACACTAATATGCGGCACTGATAGGTGGCATTGATGGGGCACTGATAGGTGGCACTAAAGGACACTGATAGGTGGCACTGATATGCAGCAATGATGGGTACACATAGGTGGCACTGATGGGCACTGAAAGGTGGCATGGATGGGCACTGATAGGTGGCACGGGTGGGCACTGATGTGCACTAATTGATGGTACAGATGGATGTCAATTAGTGCCAAACAATAATGCCTGCCAATCAGTGATGCCCTAGTGGCATCCCTGGTGGTCCAGTGTGGGCATCCTGGGGGGGGGGGGGGGGCTGCACTGATAATTAGCACAGACCCTCCCTGTCAGAGGAGGAGCCGATCAACGGTCCTTCCTGTTTACACTGAGATCAGCCGTGATTGGCTGATCATGTGGTAAAGAGTCTCGGTCAGAGACTCTACCTAGATCGGTGTTGCGGTGTGTCAGACTGTCACACACCGCAACAACGATTGCCGCAATGCGCTCCCCCTGACGTCCGGTCAGGTTATCGAAACCACTTTGCCGCCGTTATTTTGCTATATGACGGGTGGCAAGTGGTTAGTAATAAAAGTTGGAACTTTAAAAAAAAAAAAATTATACTGTTTGCCAAATATTGTGACATGTCAGGAAGTTATTCTTGCAGACTGAAAAACATCCAATTTACATAGTTAGTAAGGTTGAATAAAGACACCAGTCCATCCAGTTCAACCTGAGTGTGGGTGTGTGTCTACAATTGTCCCTAACCCTGTACATCGCACACTCACATCAGTCCCTACCCTCAATCCAAGGTCCCCATTCATATACTAGGGCCAATTTTGGACAGAAGCCAATTAACCTACCAGCATGTCTTTGGAGTGTGGGAGGAAACCGGAGTACCCAGAGGAAACCCACGCAGGCACAGGGAGAACATGCAAACTCCAGGCAGGTAGTGTCGTGTTTGGGATTCGAACCAGCGACCCTTTTTACTGCTAGGCAAGAGTGCTACCCGCTACACCACTGTGCTGCCCTGTCACCAGACTATTTATTTGTATGTTATTTACCTGTAAAAACCTTCTATGTGTAGACATCTAAAAGCCCTGCGACTGCTGCTAGGTACCACCATCTTGGACGTGATGTCAGGACTGTAGTATTTCCTTTAGCTCCTCCCCTAGTTGCTACATACAAATTTATGTAAGGTGCTGGAGGCAGGGACAGAGCAGCTGGGCCAGCACAGATGGTAACTATAGACACTCCAAGAAGAGGAGATGGCTAAGATGTGCAAGGATGGAGGTGGCTATGCTGGGCAAGTCACTTTTTCTGGAGAGGTCAAAATTTGCTAGTAACTTCAGAGACACGTTGAAAGTCAATCAAATCATTTATAGAGAGAAAAAACACAGCAAGACACCTATAAAATACTAAATTTTTTGTGTTTTTTACCTGCAGGTTGGTGACAGGGTCTCTTTAAATGTTAAACAAGTTTCACATATTACATAACACATGGGTGGAGCTTTACTACTGTATAAGTATGTAGATGGACTGATTTCCTAGTAAAGGGCAGAGAGAACGGCCCAGGGCTGTCTTGGCACATAGATAAGCTATAAAGTTCAGATTATGTCACACAGATGAGTTTACAGCTGAACTTCAGTTATTTTAGAAGGAAGTAACAAAGGGGTCAGAGAAAGGTTTTGTACATAATTTCTCTCTTTATTGTAGTCAAAACTAAACTAATTAAAATTTGTAAAATACAGCACTATTTTTACATGAATAAAAAAAAATGATATACTGTATGTGCCTTCCTACCCCCAATAGCCTCTAATACCCACATTTATTGTCCTGTGTCAGGGATGACACACAGTAAGGAGAAATGTACCTAAAGGAGTCACAGACAGTTTTTTTTTAAATAACCAACAGGGGGCGCTCTGGGCTCCTTTGTTTACAGACCTTGATAGCTCAAGGACAAGACATATAAAGCAGCACTTCAGTCATTTTTTCATCTTTCCATCTATTAAATCTTCTGCCCTTGTGGTTTTAACTTTGGATAATAAAACGGAAAATTGTATCAAATACTTACCGTAATTTTCCTTTCCTGATGCCAAACCATGGCAGCATACTAGTGATAGGCGCCGCCTCTCTTCCACTCCCTCAGGACCAGTGAATAGCATAAATTAAAGCCTAGTTAGGCCCCACCCCATTGTTTGTAATTAGCTACATACCAAAACGTACAAGTGTGGGTCCGTATTCTGCCATGGTTTGACGTCAGGAAAGGAAAATTATGATAAGTATTTGATACAATTTTCCGTTTTCCTGATGCAGCATACTAGCGATAAAGAACTAGCTGACAGGGTGGGTCCTACTTGTCGAATCAATTTTTAATTACAATAGGACAGAAGACGGAACAGTTCTTCCTCCGCAGTCCACTAATGGCAAAACCCCCGGATCTACTCCGTACCACTTGAAAAGGTATCCTGGGGCGACCATGATACTTCCCTGCAGATGGATTCCATGGATGCCTTCCAATGGGCAGCCCATGAGATCAAAACCGCTCTGGGAGAGTACTGTATATATCCACTGCTAAAGGAGGTTCACGACCCCTCGCCCTATATGCACGACCAAACCTACTAAGTCCAGGAGGTAGCCACTTTTCCCTGACGAATTCCAGCTGGAAAGATGAAAGGCTTATTACATGATCTGAAAAGGCCAATTATGGATAGGGACTTCAAGTTCTGTACACATCCAATTTGTGTGACCCTCTTCAGTGATCCTCTGGGAGGTTAGGCAATGCCCAGATGACTGTTAGATGGAGGGCTGTCGCTACTCTTGATACAAGACAATCTAGTGGACACAAGTCTACTCCTTCTGGAAAGAAAACAATACCTTTTTCTGAAGCTCTCCGAGCTTGAATCTCAGACATCCTTCTGCTTGAAGATCTTGCGATAGACACTGCCTAGTAGGTAATGTCACAAACTGAACACTGTTCTGTTGGAGCAAATGGTCGAACTGATTTGAAATCTAGCAACACCAATAGATTCCACTGGGAAAGATCCTCTTTCGTGGTGGTCGAAACCTCCTGACTGGCTTCAAAATTTGTGAAAACGAAAGGATTTCTGGCACATTTAAGCCTTGTTATTGCCAACCTAGTCGACACTTGCAATCTAAAGGAATATAGGCTAAGGCTCATGTCTAATCTGGTGTACAAGAAGTCCAGAACAGCTGTCATCAGAGGTGCAGTAGTATCAATATCTCGCCCTGCGGAGAAATAACGCAAACTTGTTCCAGGTATTGGCATAGATGTTGTTAGTAAAGTGCCTTCTCACACTCCACAATGTAGAGATCATTCTGGATCAGGCTAGGTTCTCAAGCTTCCCCTATCAGTCGTCCTGTTTGCAGCCACAGCCTGCATATGTGCAAAGGGGAATTAGCTTCTATCTCATGAGATGAATGGCCATGAAAACTCAAGGCCCTCACTGTCAAAATGGAGGAATGGACATGACTCCCGTGTTCACTCTCGACAGCCTCAAGAGGAATCTCATTACGAGAAATGTTGTTGGAAAATATATAGGCTAGACTGCAGATCCATGGAGAAAATCAAGGCATTTGTCCCCTCTGCCTTAGGGTGCGGAACTGATTCAGACATCCTCCTAAGTTTGAAATTGCTGTGAGAAGCAATGTAATCTGTCTGTGGTTGACCCCCCCTGTGGACCAGCTCATAGAAGACCTATAGTGTAGGGCCCACTCGTGCTCTGGAAAGTTTGCATGATGGTCAATCTGTCTGTGTGTTCAAGTCCCCTAGGAGGTAAACTGCTTTAGGAATTTGCAGGTGATTTCCTGACCCTGACAGCGTGGTGGGGTTCACCTTTCTTAATAGCATATTTCCACAAGTTCCTCTTTGGTGATGAATATAGGCAACTGCTGCCATGTTGTTCAACTGCAAAGTGACTGATCTTCCCTTGATTCTGTGTAGTAAGGCGAAAGGTGCTAAAGAAGCTGCTTGGATTTCTAAGGTATTTAAGACTACCCCCCTTGGCTGGGAATCTCCTATTGGACTGAACCGACGGTTTCTCGCAGTGTGCCTTCCAGGCTATCCTTGCCGAGATGAATAGCAATTGTGATCTAGTCTAATGCCCCGTACACACGGCCGGATTTTCCGATGGAAAATGTCCGATCGGAGCGTGTTGTCGGAAATTCTGACCGTGTGTGGGCTCCATCGGACATTTTCCATCGGATTTTCCGACACACTGTCAGGAAAAGCCTTCTTGCAAACATTCCAGCAGACTGAAGTTCAAAAGAGTGCCTGTGCTCAGAAGCGCCATCCGGCGTTCGCGCGCGGGCAATAGCGCCAATAGCGCCAATAGCGCGAACGGGCGTACGCGCATGCACGGTAGCGCCAATAGCGGCGCACGGGCACGCGCGGGTGCGTGCGCGCGCCCCCTGTGACAACACTTGGCGCCAAGACAGGTTATTTAAAGAGAACTGCTCCATTGCTGCCCTGCTGTCCGGTCTACAGCGTTCCTGAAGACCCCTACTGCCCTGTTACCTTGTACTCTGCATCTGCCTACCTGATAACCTGTTGGATTGTTCCTGATTACTCTGCTTGCTGCCTGCCCTGATCTCGGCTTTGGACTTTGACTATTCTCCTGGATTTACCTTCTGTACCTGATCTGCCTGCCTGTGTTTGACCCGGCTTGCCTGTACCCTGCTGCTGTACTACAGTACACCTGTCTGCTGTCCAATCCTGCCTGCTGGACTACAAGACACCTGCCTGCTGCTGCTGGACTACAGTGCACCTCCCTGTTGTTTACCATCCTGCTGCTGGACTACAGTACACCTGCTTGCTGTCTACATCCCGTTGCTGGACTACAGTACACCTCCCTGCTGTTCATCATCCTGCTGCTGGACTACAGGACTTCTCCCAGCTGACTACCAGATTCAGCTCTCTGATCCAGCTTTCCAGTCAGGCACTTGTGCCCCTTCGCACTCCCGAGCTCCTGTCATCACTATCAGGGGTTCCCGAGTCGGAGGTATATGAGAGGCCGTTCCCTGCATTCCGGGCTCTACTTACCAGGTACGTGACAGTACCGGACAGCCATGTCCGAGCCCACGCAGGGGACGTCACCCATGGAGGACTTATGCCGTCATCTAGCTGGACTCACACAAGCCGTCAAGGACTTGCAAGACGGTTATAAACAATTAGAGGAGCGTGTCCAAGTCCTCTCTGCCCCAACTCCGGGTCAACCTGCTGCTCCCTCAGTGGTCATGTTGCCTCTGTACCTAAAGTACCTACACCAGAAAGGTTCTCCGGGGACCGCAGCAAGTTTAGGGCTTTCCGCAATGCCTGTGAACTCTTTTTTGCATTACAACCCAGAACTTTTTCCCTGGAAACCACTAAAGTGGGGTTTGTCATCTCCCTTCTACTAGGCGAACCCCAGGCCTGGGCCCATCGTCTTCTGGAGCAGAAGAATAACTGTCTCGACCATTTGGGGACCTTCTTCCAAGCCATGGCTCTCTTATATGAAGATCCACAACAGGCAGCTACCGCGGAAGCGGCACTGTTCCCACTCCAACAGGGCCGTAGGGCGGCGGAGGACTATGCTTCTGAATTTAGACGTTGGAGTTCCGACACGAACTGGAACGACGCCGCCCTACGCTACCAGTTTCGTATGGGACTTTCTGAACCATTAAAAGATGAGTTAGCCCGGGTAGGCATTCCGCCTACACTTGAAGACCTTATCAATCTGTCGATTCAAATTGACAGACGCCTAAGAGAACGCAGGGCAGAACGTGCAACTGGTCCCTCTCGCCCGGTGTGGATGTTACCACGTGTGCCTAGTCCTCCTGTACATACTCCTACGAATACCCCTGAACCAATGCAACTCGGCCTGATCCGTCCTTCTCTCACCTTTGAAGAGCGACAACGCCGGCGGGCTAACAACCTCTGCCTGTATTGCGGGGAATCTGGACATTACGTAAGGACTTGCCCTGCAAAGAACTGTAGACACACTACCCTCTCTTCAAATTCTTTATCTGCTTTGTGTAACAATACCACTCATCTGGCCGTTCCCATTTCTCTGCAGCTTCCAGGAGGGAACATCCGGGTAACCGCTATAATTGACTCCGGAGCCTGTAGCGGATTTATGGACTTATCCTTTGCTCACAAGTTCCAGATTCCTTTACGACCCAGAGCACAGGGACTGTCTGTACACCTGGCCGACGGATCGGCTATTAAATCTGGGCCCGTAATACAAGAGACAGTTCCTTTAGACACCATCATTTCCGGCAACCACCGGGAGTTACTCCGTCTTGACATCATTGAGTCTCCCCTGTTTCCCATCATACTGGGCATGCCCTGGCTCAAAGCTCACAACCCACAAATTGACTGGTCTACCGGAAACATCAGTTTTCCCTCTCCCTACTGCAGTCAACATTGCCTACAAGGTTCTACCACCACTCCCTCCTCTCTGCTTTGCCTTGAAACCGATGTTGAAATCTGCCAAACCGTTCCAGAAGCATATCATGAGTTCCTAGATGTGTTCAGTCAGAAAGGGGCAGAGACACTTCCCCCACACAGACCCTACGACTGCCCAATTGAACTCCTTCCCGGGGCAGAGGTCCCTTTTGGGCGAATTTTTCCTTTAACCGAACTGGAGCTTGGTACGCTCAAAAAATACATTGACGAGAATCTGGAAAAGGGGTTTATACGGCCTTCCACCTCTCCGGCTGGAGCAGGAATCTTCTTCGTGGAGAAAAAAGACCACTCCCTACGCCCTTGCGTAGACTACCGGGACCTTAACAAAATTACAATCAAGAATCGGTACCCCTTACCCTTAGTACCCGAACTATTTCAGAGGCTGGGAAGTGCAGCCATATTCACCAAGCTTGACCTTCGGGGAGCATACAACTTAGTCCGGATCCGGAGCGGGGACGAATGGAAGACTGCCTTCCGCACCCGCTTCGGACACTTCGAATATCTAGTGATGCCTTTTGGGTTATGTAATGCTCCTGCTACTTTCCAACACTTCGTGAATGATATTTTCAGAGACTACCTTGATCTTTTCGTCATAGTATATCTGGACGATATCCTGATCTTCTCCTCTTCTCTGTCTATCCACCAAGAGCATGTCAAGAAAGTTCTAGCTCGGCTCCGCCAACATGGCCTGTATGCCAAACCCGAAAAGTGCGAATTTGAACGCCAAAGCATTCAGTTTCTGGGTCTGATTATCTCCATAGATGGTATCAAGATGGATCCCCAGAAGGTCTCTGCCATCTTGGAGTGGCCAGCCCCGACGGACAAGAAGGGTATACAGCGTTTTGTGGGATTTGCACATTTTTATCGTAAATTCATCAAGGGATTTTCTTCCATCATCGCCCCCATCACAAGACTGACTCGACAAGGCACCCGGTTCCAATGGTCTCCTGAAGCTCAAGCTGCTTTTACTTCCCTAAAGGACCAATTCGTGTCGCCCTCTGTCCTGAAGCATCCCGATCCAGCTTTACCATACATATTGGAGGTAGATGCTTCCGAGATAGCAGTGGGAGCGGTACTTTCGCAGAGACAGGGCCCCAAGGCCTTATTGCATCCAGTGGCATTCTTTTCCCGTATGCTAACGGATCCTGAAAGGAATTATGATGTTGGGGATAGAGAGCTGCTAGCAATCAAAGCTGCACTGGAGGAATGGCGCTATCTCCTGGAAGGAGCGGCTCATCCTATTCTAGTGTATAGGGACCACAAAAACCTGGAGTACTTGAAGGTTGCCAAAAGATTGAAACCACGCCAGGCCAGATGGGCACTTTTCTTCACCAGGTTCACCTTTCACATTACTTACAGACCGGGATCAAAGAATACCAAACCTGATGCGCTGTCCCGGATGTTCAGTGAACCCGAAGCTCCTTCTTCTCCAGACACCATCCTTGCTCCTGGGAACTTTCTAATGCTTCAAGGAGATCTGCTGTCCCAAATTAGACAGGCATCTTCAGCAACTCCCCTTCCGGCAGATGTCACTCTACAGTCCAGAGACGAATTATTATGGCATGAGGATAAAATCTTTGTACCCCAACAAGCACGGGTAGCTGTTCTCAAATCTTGCCATGATCACAAATTAGCCGGTCACTTCGGAATGCACAAGACCTCCGAACTACTCCAACGCACATTCTGGTGGCCTCAGCTATGGGAGGATTGTAAACGCTACGTGGAATCATGCATTACCTGTATTCAAAACAAGGGTAGCAAGACCAAGACATGGGGGTTGCTAAGACCTCTTCCTGTTCCGGAAAGACCATGGAGGATGATCTCCATGGATTTTATCATTGAATTACCTCCATCTGAGGGCTATACCACCATTTTTGTAGTGGTTGACAGACTTTCCAAAATGGGCCACTTCTTACCCATGAAGGGTACCCCCTCTGCTTCGGAGACTGCAAAGGTCTTTATTAAAGAAATTATAAGGCTCCATGGTATACCCGCAAACATTGTATCTGATCGAGGAGTGCAATTTACTTCCAAGTTCTGGAAAGCTCTATGTGGATCCCTGGAAATTGACCTCTCCTTCTCTTCTGCTTACCATCCTCAGACTAATGGTCAGACCGAACAAACTAACCAGACCTTGGAGCAATATTTACGGTGCTATTCTTGTTTTTCCCAAGATGACTGGGTTTCTCTATTACCTCTGGCTGAGTTCGCGTACAATAACTCTGTTCACTCTGCAATTAATCAGTCTCCATTTTTTGCGAACTATGGTTTTCATCCCTTGTTCTTGTCCAACAACGTTCCAGAGTGTTCGGTACCAGCTGTCCAGGAAACCTTGAATTTTTTTCAGTACTAATAACAGGCTACTTCAAGAGACCATGTCGAAGACTCAGGAACGGAACAAGGTGACGTTTGACAAGAAAAGGAGAGGGGAACTTAATCTGGAGATAGGAGATCATGTTTGGCTGTCTACCCTGAACCTGAAGTTGGCATGCCCTTCCAGGAAACTGGGCCCTAAGTTTGTGGGTCCCTTCCCAGTGATAAGGAAGATCAATAATGTGGCCTATGAATTAAAACTGCCAGAGTCATTCCGTATTCATCCAGTCTTTCATGTGGCCCTTCTTAAACCTTCAGTTCCTGATCCTTTTCTTAACCGAAACACTGGTCCTCCTGAACCTGTACTCATCAACGGGGAAGAGGAATTTGAAGTGGAATCAATCATAGATTGCCGGAAAAGACGTAACCAGATTCAATATCTGGTCAAATGGAAAGGGTACGGTCCTGAGGATAACTCTTGGGAGCCAGAGGCTAATATCCATGCCAAAAGACTAATTCTAGCCTTTAAGAGAGCTCATCCTAGTAAAATGGCCCAGTTGGGCATCCGGAGGCTGCCCATTGGAGGGGAAAGCCTTCTTGCAAACATTCCAGCAGACTGAAGCTCAAAAGAGTGCCTGTGCTCAGAAGCGCCATCCGGCGTTCGCGCGCGCGCAATAGCGCCAATAGCGCCAATAGCGTGAACGGGCGTACGCGCATTCGCGATAGCGCCAATAGCGGCGCACGGGCGCGAGCCCCCTGTGACAACACTTGGCGCCAAGACAGGCTATTTAAAGAGAACTGCTCCATTGCTGCCTTGCTGTCCGGTCTACAGCGTTCCTGAAGACCCCTACTGCCCTGTTACCTTGTACTCTGCATCTGCCTACCTGATAACCTGTTGGATTGTTCCTGATTACTCCGCTTGCTGCCTGCCCTGATCTCGGCTTTGGACTTTGACTATTCTCCTGGATTTACCTTCTGTACCTGATCTGCCTGCCTGTGTTTGACCCGGCTTGCCTGTACCCTGCTGCTGTACTACAGTACACCTGTCTGCTGTCCAATCCTGCCTGCTGGACTACAAGACACCTGCCTGCTGCTGCTGGACTACAGTGCACCTCCCTGTTGTTTACCATCCTGCTGCTGGACTACAGTACACCTGCTTGCTGTCTACATCCCGTTGCTGGACTACAGTACACCTCCCTGCTGTTCATCATCCTGCTGCTGGACTACAGGACTTCTCCCAGCTGACTACCAGATTCAGCTCTCTGATCCAGCTTTCCAGTCAGGCACTTGTGCCCCTTCGCACTCCCGAGCTCCTGTCATCACTGTCAGGGGTTCCCGAGTCGGAGGTATACGAGAGGCCGTTCCCTGCATTCCGGGCTCTACTTACCAGGTACGTGACACACACAAAGTTGGAGAGCAGGAGATAAAATTTTCTGACAACAAAATCCGTTGTCGGAAATTCCGATCGTGTGTACACAAATCCGACGGACAAAGTGCCACGCATGCTCAGAATAAAGAGATGAAAGCTATTGGCCACTGCCCCGTTTATAGTCCCGAAGTACGCGTTTTACGTCACCGCGTTTAGAACGATTGGATTTTCCGACAACTTTGTGCGACCGTGTGTAGACAAAACAAGTTTGAGCCAACATCCGTCGGAAAAAATCCTAGGATTTTGTTGTCGGAATGTCCGAACAAAGTCCGACCGTGTGTACGCCCTATAATGGTTCTAACAGGGCGACTTCATCAGATTCCCCCTCTTCAGACACCACCGTATACTCCTACTCATACTGAGTGACAGTTGATAACTGTGTCAGACTCTGTTTCCTCTATTGTGCTAAGAATCCCAGCTCAAACTGTCGAACTCAGAGCGCCCAAGGGAATATTGGTATGACGACATTGTGCTCCAAAGATTGAGGCACTGGGAAATGGTCAAACAAATGGAGATTACTGTCTTCAGCGTTCCTTCTTTGACTGCCACCGTTTTCTCTGCTGGAAGCAGAACAGAGGAGTTGGCAATGTACCTCCTGGCATACTAACTATTAAGTTAGAGCGAGTTAATAAACCAGTTATATCCCCGCAGGGTGTGTATGAGAATCTCTTGGTGCGTCAGCAATTGTTTCAGACCTCTGGAATCAGGTAGAAGAATAATATTGTTCAGGTAGCGGCGCACCTGGAGAACTTGTTCTCTGAGTGGAGCTCACATTGCACTGAGAACCCTTGTGAACAGTCCCGGAGACCTGCATAGGACAAAAGGCAGACTGTTAAACTGGAAATGCGTCTAGCTGATCGCAAGCTTACCAATTATGAAAGAAATAAATATTTTGGGATGTTTAGCTGTCATTGTGAAGATCCAAAAATAGCATTTTGCCATCTGGCTGCGCTGGTTCAATGGACTCCATTTTTAAGATCTCTAAGAGGATAAAGAAGTTTAACATCTTCAGATCTAGCCATCATCCCTTGCAAACAACATACAGGGTTGAATTGAAGCCTGTACATTCTTTTTGTGAATGGAACCAGGAAGAAAAAAAATCCCCTAGGTCTGATATCTATGTATTATAACAGCCCATCTGCCTAGAAGAATGGAACCTGCTGAGAGGAGGAACATTCCCTATCCCCTTGCTTCCCATCTTGCGGGAGCAGGACAGACTTCCTGTCACTCCTGGTATGGCTTTGTTAAGTTTCCTACCAACACAGAGATTTCCTGTTATAAGGTATCTTACACCGAACTTGACTAAGAAAACAAACGCAGCCCAACGTTTCAAACATCGTATCTACTGTAGGCAGGGATTAAAGCAATGTTATCCAATCTCTAACGAGGATAAAACATGTATAGATTAATAAAGGATATTTCCTGACTTTGCTGTTCTGAAGAAAGGGTGACTTTAACCATACAATTGGCCTGCTTGACTGTCTGGATACATAGTTCAATGGAGGAAAAACTGAAGCCAAGCAGTTCCGAGGCTTCCTCTGATGAAGAGGAGCTACTACTGTCCGCAGGCTGTCCACTCGCCAGAGTAGTGGAACTAAGTGGGTAAACACCACCTGCCGAGGTGCCAGGAGATGCTCTTCTAGTGACAGGCAACTAGAAGGGGTCTGCCTGGCCAAGATAATTGAAATAAGTACAGCATAAAATCTCATGCCGCCTTCTTCAATAACAATGATATTCGAGTGTTACCTGTCAACTGCGAACACCTCCAGGCAGTCTTTACCCACCAGCCTATTGGGCATAGGTGTTGCGCCACAGGCACTGCAGGACTTTTGCTGGGATGGAGCGTTGCTCCAGGAAGAAGCGATAAGACGTCATCCTTGGAACTTTCCCCTTGAATGGGAGCAGCATCTAGGGCTACGTACCTCCAAAGAACTTTCGCCTTCCGTGGCTCTTATGCCATGTACACACGGTCGGACATTGATTGGACATTCCGACAACAAAATCCTAGGATTTTTTCCGACGGATGTTGGCTCAAACTTGTCTTGCATACACACGGTCACACAAAGTTGTCGGAAAATCCGATCGTTCTGAACGCGGTGACGTAAAACACGTACGTCGGGACTATAAACGGGGCAATAGCCAATAGCTTTCATCTCTTTATTTATTCTGAGCATGCGTGGGACTTTGTGCGTCGGATTTGTGTACACACGATCGGAAATTCCGACAACGGATTTTGTTGTCGGAAAATTTTATAGCCTGCTCTCAAACTTTGTGTGTCGGAAAATCCGATGGAAAATGTGTGATGGAGCCTACACACGGTCGGAATTTCTGACAAGGTCCTATCACACATTTTCCGTCGGAAAATCTGACCGTGTGTACGGGACATTAGAGAGCATGAGCATCTGCAAAGGGAGGCACTCTTTTCATGAAACTTACCACATGATGGTCTCCCACCTTTGAATTTGAGGGTCTTTTGTTGTTTTTTTTCCAGCGGCACGGGATACGGACCCTCATCTACTGATTTCATCTCCTATATTTTTGACTGTTCCCACTACCTTAGTGCTAGTGTATTGTTATGTGTGTTTTTCTAAATGGTGACTGACTCATGGTTTGAGGACAAATAGGATGGCCAGCTGAAAAAAACAAGGATAGCTGAAAAGGAAAACATCATCAGAGTGAAAGGTTTAGAGATGAAAGAGAAAAATATACATTGGAAACAAAAAAAATGAAGTGTTCCTTTTTTTTAAACAAAAGTCTAAAGGGAAATAACTTATTGCCGCCCATACATACACATACGAATATGTGCATACACACTTATATAGAAACACAGGGTTTTTGTGCCATACCTGAAACAAACAGCAGGGGGCATTGCAGGAAAGCTTGCCTGTCCCAGGAAGCAGAGGGAAGAACGATCCAAAGTCAGGCAAAGGAGGCTCTGCCTGACCAAACCTCCAGGGCTGTTTGAGCCACTCTAATTACCCCTGGAGTTCTATAGATCTACCCTGTGACTCTGACCCTCATTAACAAGAGGGCAGCTTTTCCCAAAAGAAAAATGGCGGTTGGTACTCCAGCCAGCCAGTGTGCATGTGCAGACCGGCACAGCCCGATGATGTCATCAAGAGCGCCTCCAGCATAGAGAAAACAATCCAGCACAGGATAAAACAAGCAAAAGGGCAAACATAATCAAAAAATGGAGCCAAAGAAGGCACAGAAAAGGAAAAGATCAAGGTAAAAAAGAGGAAACATATAGGGAGACAGAAAAGAAAAACAAAAAGGGATAGGCAGTCCTGTGAGATACAAGGGACCAAAGAAGTGAAATGAAAGAACTAGCTGGCCCCCCCAAGCCTCAGCCCGCAGACACTCACTGGCAGATTTCGTCCCTAAAGAGGAAACACTGCAGGACCCCATCAAGACCCACAGAAGGGGTTCCCAGGCAATTTAGCGGCCCGAGCGCTGGGACTTCAAACTGGGAGAGGCTCAAATGGAGGCAGAGGTGGGGACATAGAACTGCTTACTCTTCACTGGTGTGTGGAGGTAAGAGGAAAAAAAATAAGAATGGCGTGGAGCCTAACTAGGCCTTTGATTTATGCTAATCACTGGTCCTGAGGGAGTGGAAGAGAGGCGGAGCCTATAACTAGTATGCCGCCATGGTGGCGTCAGGAAAACATTTTTTTTCTGCCAGTAAATACCTTATACAGCCCACTTCCTGATTCTTGTCTGGTCCTTAGCCTAGGCTTATGACATCATACACAGCTCTCTCTCCCACTCTTGTGAGAGTTTGCCAGGAAGGGAGGGGGGATGAGTCATAAGAGGGCCAATGAGAGCTGCAGAGCAGGAGGCGTGCCTCTGTCTGTCTGTGTAAATCCAGGAAGTGAACAGGCAGCAGCTTCAGCTGCCCACATTTAAAATCGTTGCAGCCAGACTCAGTGGAGGGAGATTTCTGCAGCATATTTGGCAAATCAGAATCACAGTATATATAAAATAATATGCAAAGTGGTTGGAGGGACGCTTCAGAATAGCAAAGATGTTTTTTACTACACAAACTATGAGGATCTTGCGAGCTACCTATTAAGATTATATATAAATACAAAATATATATATATATGACAAGTGCGTAATAATAAATGACAGCTGCTAGCACTAATCACGTCTCACAAAGCCGTGTGAAAACAATATAAATTAAAAATGACTACGCTGCACTAGCTCCCTACTAATATATATCCAATAATGAATTTAAAGTGCCAACATTGCTGTATTAAAACATACAAATGTGAAACATAAAATTTAAAATAGCGAAAAAAAAAAAAATAAAGTCCTGAGTTGCTGTGATAATCTGTGATATGTGTCACACTCCACAACAAAATAAAAATAATAGCAAAGAACACTAAAAAAAAAATGTATATATGGTGCCACAAATGTGAATCATAAAGTGCTGTGGTGCATAAAACAGGGACGTCCTGATCAAATAAGGGTCAGTCCAACATAACTAATATATAGTCCTTGTTAATGGTTAATGGTGACTTCATAAAAAACGTGAAAACAGCGTGTTGCGGTGTCCACACTCCAGTGCTCCCCGCCCTCAGGTAATGGCCGCTCACCTCAGAGCGTGTCACCTCACAATTAAGTTTGGTCAACCACGCTTTTGAATCACCTCAGGGATGCTGTCTCCTCATATGCAAACAGTAAAAAGAAACTCGATAGCGTGATATCGTTTTAACACGGGTTATTATACAAACAAAAAGCCCCAGCACAGTGAGGAAGATATGAAATCTCCCTTGTACTGTCACGCGTAGGGGAGGGGGACAGGACTGTGTAGGAGACAGCTGGACTGCCTCACAGAGAACGGACATACGACCTCATACCAAAACCCAGCGTTTTAACCGTTTGCTGACCAGCGCACGACAATATACGTCGGCACAATGGCACGGCTGCACAAATGGGCGTACAGGTACGTCCCCCTTAAGACGCGGCATTGTGTGCATGCGCCACGTACTCTGTGCCCGCGTGTCCCCGTGGACTCGATGTCCGCCGGTGTCCCGCGATCGTATCACAGAGCGACAGAACAGGGAGATTGTAAACAAGGCATTTCCCTGTTCTGCCTAGTGACATGACAGAGATCACAGCTCCCTGTCATCGGGAGGTGTGATCGCTTTCATGTGAGTGGTAGCCCACCTCCCCCCACAGTTAGAATCACTCCCTAGGACACAGTTAACCCCTTGATCGCCCCCTAGTGTTAACCCTTTCCCTGCCAGTGTCATTTACGCAGTAATTAGTGCATTTTTATAGCACTGATCGCTGTATAAATGACAATGGTCCTAAAATAGTGTCCGATGTGTCTGCCATAATGTCGCAGTCACGATAAAAATTGCAGATCGCTGCCATTACTGATAAAAAAAAAAAAATTAATAATAAAAATGCCATAAATCTATCCCCTATTTTGTAGACGCTATAACTTTTGCGCAAACCAATCAATATACGCTTATTGCGATTTTTTTTACCAAAAATATGTAAAAGAATACATATTGGCCTAAACTGCAAAATAAATTTTTTTAATATATTTTTTGGGGATATTTATTAGAGCAACAAGTAAAAAATATTGCTTTTTTTTCAAAATTGTTGCTCTTTTTTTGTTTTTAGCGCAAAAAATAAAAACTGCAGAGGTGTTCAAATACCACCGAAAGAAAGCTCTATTTGTGGGGAAAAAAGGGCGTCAATTTTGTTTGGGTGCAACGTCGCAGGACCGCGTAATTGTCAGCTAAATTGGCGCAGTGCCGTATTGCAATAAGTGCTCTGGTCAGGAAGGGGGTACATTCTTCCGGGGCTGAAGTGGTTAAGGCACATTATAGAGCGGCGCACTAAACGCACCGAACCCATGTGAGTACCCTGTACTGGGGCTTTTTGTTTGTATAATAAACCGTGTTACAACGATATCATGCTATGGAGTTTCTTTTTACTGTTTGCAGATGAGGAGACAGCACCCGTGAGCAGCCTGGGACCATACAGTTAACCTAGAATCCCTGAGGTGATTCAAAAGCGTGATTGACCAAACTTAATTGTGAGGTGACACGCTCTGAGGTGAGTGGCCATTACCTGAGGGCGCTGGAGTGTGGACACCACTACACGCTGTTTTCACATTTTTTATGAAGTCACCATTATTTATCTAACAAGGACTATATATTAGTTATGTTGGACTGACCCTAATTTGAGGAGAACGTCACTGTTTTATGCACCACAGCACTTTACGATTCACATTTGCGGCACCATATATACGTTTTTGAAGTGTTTTTTTGCTATTATTTTTATTTTGTTGTGGAGTGTGACACATATCACAGATTATCACAGCAACTCAGGACTTTATTTATTATTATTTTTTTGCTATTTTTAATTTTATGTTTCACATTTGTATGTTTTAATACAGCAATGTTGGCGCTTTAAATTTATTGTTGGATACATTAGTAGGGAGATAGCGCAGCATAGTCATTTTTAATTTATATGGTTTTTATTACAAATTATATTAGCAGACTGCAGTTCCTCTTTAAGTGGATGATTTACCCCATTTGACTTGTCCCTTATCTTCCACCTCAGTCCAAAGTTTCAATTAGACAAACAGACGAGTCATTTTTTTGTAAAACAAAGATTGCACGCTGTCCTGGGATTTACACAGCTCTTTACCACAGCACACTGGCACAGTCTTGTCCAGCTGGGGGAAGGGACCTGAGTTTTCTCTGCTGCAGGATGACTGGACAGCAGGAGGAGAAGCAGGACACTTATGAACTCATCTATCGCTCTTCTCTCTCCTTCTATCAGCATGCTCCTTGTGCTGCAGAACACCTGATTGGCTCCTTATGCTGTTTTCCCCTACCCCTCCCTGCGCTCTGCTGTACAGACTGTTTAGTAGACTGTAATGCCCCGTACACACGGTCGGATTTTCCGACGGAAAATGTGTGATAGGACCTTGTTGTCGGAAATTCCGACCGTGTGTAGGCTCCATCACACATTTTCCATCGGATCTTCCGACCCACAAAGTTTGAGAGCAGGATATAAAATTTTCCGACAACATAATCCGTTGTCGGAAATTCCGATCGTGTGTACACAAATCCAACGGACAAAGTGCCACGCATGCTCAGAATAAATAAAGGGATGAAAGCTATTGGCCACTGCCCCGTTTATAGTCCCAACGTACGTGTTTTACATCACCGCGTTCAGAACGATCGGATTTTCCGACAACTTTGTGTGACTGTGTGTATGCAAGACAAGTTTGAGCCAACATCCGTCGGAAAAAATCCTAGGATTTTGTTGTCAGAATGTCCGATCAATGTCCGACCGTGTGTACGGGGCATTAGAGGCAGATACCAGGTCACATTCAGGTACTTACATGGCTTTGATTTAAAAAATGCATTAAATGATGTATTTATGATCACAGGGCTACATGCATTTGCGCCTTTTATATCTGCCTAGAGTTCAGCTTTGCATTAACGATCGGGACCCAGTACTCCCTATTTCTGGTCACCTGATCGCTATGGTAGCCTCTCATTGGCTACCACAGTGTTTAGTTACTGTGAAGCCTGCCCCTGTGTTAGATGGAAACGGACTGCTTATCTGTTTCCATCCGATCTGATCCACCAGACGGATGGAAAATAGGACCACCACCCGTCTGGTTTTTGCGGGCAGGATCGGATCAGATTTACATGCCATAATAAAATGATGTTTTAGCTGACTTCCGTGGCACCAGCCTTTCTCCCCTTTTTTTTGCATGGATTACGTGGAGGTTTACAGAGACTTCACAGGCTGAGTGCTGTGTCCCTGAAGCTCACCAGACTTTGCACAGGACGTAGTAGCTTGGATGCACCTGCTCCAGACCTGATCGGATCGCCTGTGGGAAAGGGCCAGAAAGATGCATTACATCTTTCTCCTTTCTCTCGGCTTGCAGAGAGAAGTAAAAATGTGTGCATAAAATAAATAAAAAATATTAAAATACCTAGATCAGGATAATCTGGGTCAGTGCCAAGGTTAGTGTTTGGGTCAAATTATTATATATATAATATTATCAGTGTCAGTGTGTTTTAGGTAGAACAAAAAACAAAAAAAACCCACAAAAATGCTCGCTATTGTTTCTGGGCTGTACTATGGGTACAAACAACAACTAACATACACATATGTAGTATCACTGCAATCGTCAGGAGCAGGAGAATTTATATTGGGTTGTTCTTTGATGGTAGGTTATGGTATGAACAAGAAATATACAGCTAAATTAAATTTAAAAAAAAAATGTATTTCACTATTTTGGGACAATTTTTCTTTGTTCAAAAAAATGTGGAGACATCCATCACCATTTATTAAAGTCCAATTTGTCCTAAAAAACAAAAACAAAGTATTATTCACCTGCATGCACAGAGTAAATGTGATGATATGTACGGCTTTACTAACACATGTCAAAGTTGCAAAATTGTGCTTAGGCATTCACATTTGTTTTACCCTTAGCCGTGAAAGGGTTAATTAACCACTTCCCGCCCAGCCTATAGCAGAATGACGGCCGGGCGGTGGTTCAGTTATCCTGACTGGGCGTCAGGATCCTGACCCCTGTCAGGAGAGCAGCCGATCGGCTCTCCTCTACTCGCGTCTGTTAGACGCGAGTGAGGAAAAGCCGATCGACGGCTCTTCCTGTTTACAGGATGCCCGCCCAGGACCACCAGGATGCCGCCAGGACCACCAGGGATGGCCACCACACTGGACCACCAGGTATGCAACGCTAGACCACCAGGGATATGCCAATCAGTGCCCAGGCAGCTGCCAATCCGTGGCAATTAAAAATGCTTGCCAGTGCCACCAGTGATGCCTATCAGTGCAGTCTATCAGTGCCAGCTATCAATGCCCATCAGTGCCACCTTTCAGTGCCGCCTATCAGTGCACATCAGTGCCCAGCAGTGCTGTCTATTAGTGCCACCCATAAGTACCCATCAGTACACCCTTTCGGTTCCCATCAGTGCTGCCTATCAATGCCCAGCAGTGCTGCATATAACTGTCACCCACCAGTGCTGCCTATTAGTGCACATCGTCAGTGCCCATCAGTGCCACGTCATCAGTGCCATCTCATTGGTGCCGCCTTATCAGTGCCCATCAGTGAAGGAGGAAACGTACTTATTTACAAAATTTTCGGTCTTTTTTTATTCGTTTAGCAAAAAAATTAAAACTGCAGAGGCGATCAAATACCACCAAAAGAAAGCTCTATTTGTGGGAACAAAATGATAAACATTTGGTTTGGGTACAGTGTAGCACGATCGCGCAATTGTCATTTAAAAAGTGACAGCACTGAAAGCTGAAAATTGGCTTGGGCAGGAAGGGGGTGTAAGTGCCCGGTATTGAAATGGTTAAAGGTATCATTTTATGGAAAGTTGCAGCAGACTCAAGTAAGTGACACTCTGTAGTATTCTCATTCGCTACATAAAAAGGTTTTGGAGAGGTGAGGGGTGGGGAGCTGGGCCAGCACAGATAGTAATTAGACTGCTCCTTGAAGAGTAGAGAGCTATGACGTGAAGGGAGGGAAGGAGCTGTGCTAGGAGTGTCTTGAAGAAATAAAATTTGCTAATAAGTTGCAATAGAACAAAAATCATTTAAAGCCTATGGGGTGAAGAGTTGTTCAAACTGTAGCCATTTCCGCTGACTGCTTTGCCTATTCTAGGTTACTGTGACTAATGCTGGCCACACACTATACGAAAAATTGGCTGAAATTCGGTCATTTAGACAGTTTGTTTTTCGGGCAGTTTAATGGGCACAAATCGTTTGGGACGTTTTTGAGCCGAAAAAAAACGAAGGACAAGTTTGGAAATTTTCTGCCGAACGAATAATTGAAAGGTTAATGTGTTTCCCGTCCAAACTGTTTGCACTAAATATATGTGAAAAAAACAAACAAAAAATTGTTTCATTTATGTCCATTGAACACTTTATCGGTCATTACATGATGGTACTATCGTTTGCTCTCACAGCCAAATGTTCGTTTTTCGAAACTGGGTTTGAACGTTTTTTCATATAGTGTATGGCCAGCATAAGGCAGGCCATACATACAGTGCCTTGCGAAAGTATTCGGCCCCCTTGAACTTTTCAACCTTTTGCCACATTTCAGGCTTCAAACATAAAGATATAAAATTTTTATTTTTTGTGAAGAATCACCAACAAGTGGGACACAATTGTGAAGTGGAACGAAATCTATTGGATTGTTGAAACTTTTTTAACTAATAAAAAAATGAAAAGTGGGGCGTGCAAAATTATTCGGCCCCCTTGCGTTAATACTTTGTAGAGCCACCTTTTGCTGCGATCACAGCTGCAAGTCGCTTGGGGTATGTCTCTATCAGTTTTGCACATCGAGAGATTGAAATTCTTGCCCATTCTTCCTTGCAAAACAGCTCGAGCTCAGTGGGGTTGGATGGAGAGCGTTTGTGAACAGCAGTTTTCAGCTCTTTCCACAGATTCTCGATTGGATTCAGGTCTGGACTTTGACTTGGCCATTCTAACACCTGGATACGTTTATTTGTGAACCATTCCTTTGTAGATTTTGCTGTATGTTGGGGATCATTGTCTTGTTGGAAGATAAATCTCCGTCCCAGTTTCAGGTCTTTTGCAGACTCCAACAGGTTTTCATCCAGAATGGTCCTCTATTTGGCTGCATCCATCTTCCCCTCAATTTTAACCATCTTCCCTGTCCCTGCTGAAGAAAAGCAGGCCCAAACCATGATGCTGCCACCACCATGTTTCACGGTGGGGATGGTGTGTCGAGTGTGATGAGCTGTGTTGCTTTTACGCCAAACATATCATTTTGCATTGTGGCCAAAAAGTTCGATTTTGGTTTCATCGGACCAGAGCACCTTCTTCCACATGTTTGGTGTGTCTCCCAGGTGGCTTGTGGCAAACTTTAGACGAGACTTTTTATGGATATCTTTGAGAAATGGCTTTCTTCTTGCCACTCTTCCATAAAGGGCAGATTTGTGCAGTGTACGACTGATTGTTGTCCTATGGACAGACTCTCCCACCTCAGCTGTAGTTCTCTGCAGTTCATCCAGAGTGATCATGGGCCTCTTGGCTGCATCTCTGATCAGTCTTCTCCTTGTCTGAGCTGAAAGTTTAGAGGGACAGCCAGGTCTTGGTAGATTTGCAGTGGTCTGATACTCCTTCCATTTCAAAATGATCGCTTGCACAGTGCTCCTTGGGATGTTTAAAGCTTGGGAAATCTTTTTGTATCCAAATCCGGCTTTAAACTTCTCCACAACAGTATTACGGACCTGCCTGGTGTGTTCCTTGGTCTTCATGATGCTCTCTGCGCTTTCAACAGAACCCTGAGACTATCACAGAGCAGGTGCATTTATACAGAGACTTGATTACACACAGGTGGATTCTATTTATCACCATCAGTCATTTAGGACAACATTGGATCATTCAGAGATCCTCGCTGAACTTCTGGAGTGAGTTTGCTGCACTGAAAGTAAAGGGGCTGAATAATTTTGCACGCACCACTTTTCAGTTTTTTATTTGCTAAAAAAGTTTAAAATATCCAATAGATTTCGTTCCACTTCACAATTGTGTCCCACTTGTTGGTGATTCTTCACAAAAAATTAAAATTTTATATCTTTATGTTTGAAGCCTGAAATGTGGCAAAAGGTTGAAAAGTTCAAGGGGGCCGAATACTTTTGCAAGGCACTGTACATGGGTCGAATTTCGAATCTTATCTAAGAATTTTCGTTCGAATTTCGCACCATTAGTGGGCTGTAGCAACAGCCGATTTTCGTGCGACCATCGAATTGGAGTAATCGGACATGTTGGAAATTTTTGGAAAAACAAATGATTTTCTAATCAATGATGGGAGAATCGTGCGAGAAATGTAATCGAAAAAGAAATGCACATGTGCAAGAAAAGAAAATTCCCGGGAAAAAAAAAGAATATGCCCAGCCACGCAAATTGTTTTCTGTAGCAGCAGGAGGGGAAATTGAAGGTTTGCTTTGTCGAATTTGGAAATCAATGGTGGCATCATCAGATCACAAAACGCACAAAATTTCTGATTTTCAAAAGAAAATGATTCCGAAATTCGACCATGAATTGTCAGCCTAAGCTACGCATTGCCGCCATGATCCACTCAGTAGACTATAATGTACCAACTAACACAGTGAGTTTCCAGTTCCTCATTAGGCAATGTATATCCACTTCAGCCCCGGAAGATTTGGCTGCTGAATGACCAGGCCATTTTTTGCGATTCGGCACTGCGTCGCTTTAACTGACAATTTCGCAGTCGTACGATGTTGCACCCAAACAAAATTGACGTCCCTTTTTTCCCACAAATGGGGCTTTCTTTTGGTGGTATTTGATCGCCTCTGCGGTTTTTATTTTTTGTGCTATTAATAAAAAAAGAGCCACAATTTTGAAATAAAAACAATATTTTGTACTTTTTGCTATAATAAATATCCCCATTTTTTTTTAAAAAAAGCTAAGTTTTTCTCAGTTTAGGCCGATATGTATTCTTCTACATATATAAAAATAGATTTATAGCATTTTTATTATTATTAATTTTTTTTTTACTAGTAATGGCTGCGATTTTTATTGGGACTGCGACATTATAGCTGACATATTATGGCGGCCACGAGCATCAGCACCCCCGCAGTGCAGCGGGTGCGTGCGTGCCTGCTATCCCGGTCCCGCGAGCCGTCGTATAGCTACGACGGCTCGCGAGATCGTGCCGACCTGCCGCAGTATAATGACGGTGGATGGTCAGCAAGCAGATATATTACGTGTTACGTGTTAACCCCCATTGAACTGTTTTATCACTCTCTACTGATCATTAGTTATGCCTACGTGCGTACACCCGTACTAAATTAATCGCAGATTTTGTAACCATGACTAACAACCCCTCTATTGTTCTGCTTTTCATTAAAAACAATTATAAAAAAAAAAAAAAAGTTATAAAAAAAAGTTATAACAAAAAAATAAATAATAAAAAAAAAATTTAATTAAAAAAAAGAAAGGAAAAGGGCTTTGGAGTGTATAAAAACTTTCCAGAGCAATTCATCATGCAAATCTCATGTACATCTGTTCTGTGTGAATGTCAGCAAAGTCAAATGTTTCTTGATTATTTTCTCTCCAGGTCTGATGCTCTTTGTTCATAGGAATAGCATGAAACCAGGAAAATATTGCATTATGGCCACGAGATGGCGCTGATTATTATAAAAACAAAAACTCCATCTAGTAGCCATTATGATAATGCCATGATTTCTGTATTCACACTGTTTTCATTTCCTGTCTGGTGAAGGTGTCGGCAAGACAGGAACTGAGAGTTATTCTCTGTAACAGAGCTCCATAGAGTAGTAAAAACCTGACAGAGGTTGTAAGCCTTCGCTATTCTATCCAAAACTAGAAAAAATAATATTTGGCTTGACACACACTTTAACCATTTGATGCCCATGGGTCATATATAACCAGCCTTCAAGTGGTTTAAAGGGGAACTTCACTGCATCTTAGCACCACAAACCAAAAACACTATTTCATTAATTTATAATATTTAACGCAAACTCCCACATCCATCCATGTCTATATGCTTTATTTTCTTGAGAAATCACTTTGAAAAAATACCCCCTTAGCATTTCTGGCTGTAGCCATCTTGAGTAAGGGGAGATTATTCATGTAGCATTTACTTTCTGGAATCCATCTGGCCTTAGCTCAAGCACGCATGCAGGAGAGTGTGCTTAACTGAGAAAACTTCTCTTCTCTCCGCCTGAAGACCTCTGGGATGTATGATATAATTTGCCTAGGCAAGGAACCAGGAAGTAACCAAAGAAATGTAAAAAAAAAAAGTTTAAAACAAGTAGACATGATATACTGTCCTATCTACTTACTAATGTTAGGGGCATGAGGATTAAAAATAATCAATGTTGATTGGGAGAGTGAAGTTGCACTTTAAACAAGCTTGCAGCCATGAGCTTAGTACTGTTTGTTTCAGGTAACTCCTGGTTTTTCAGTATAAGTGACTGTTGAGCTGTCCAATCACTTTTACGATATTACAAAGGGCCTTCGCATTTCTCACCACTGCCACCCACGGTGTTTCCTGGGGTCTGCTGCTGCTCTTGGGAGCCTAGGACCGCAGCAGCTGGTTTCAGGAGCCCAAGTAGGAGTAGCTCGGGAACATCCATTCCCTGATCTCCTTTGGAAATAATGAACCTGGAAGCGATAGGCATTTAATCACTTCTGGGTTCAGAGCTGTCATTCCTCAGCTACTGTAGCTGGAAAAGCGGCTAATCAAGCACGACCTAGGCTTGATTAGCTGCAGTGAAGACATTAGGAGTCTAACAGATTCCTCAATGTCTCCATATTAGCCTCTTTGTGCTAGAATTAAAGTTAAAAGTTACTGTAGGTGTTAAAAAATAGACTTGAAAATAAAATAAATAAAAATAATAATTAAAAGAAGGCAACCCCATCACCATATGCACACACAAAAACTACTGCGTACATAGGTATGTAAACAGCAATTGCCAATCAGAGTGATTCGCGGACAGATCCATACCTTCCAACATTTTGAGATGGGAATGAGGGTCACCTACTAGCAAATGCAGGGCAGGGCTGGCAGCCTTAGGCCTGGGGGGCAAGTCCAGTCAAGTGGCCCATTGAACCCCCAAATCAGCTCACAATCCATCTACACCACATTCCCCGCAGAGAGAGAGAGAGGGGGAGACTGCTCCATATTGCCCCAGAGAGAGAGAGAGACCATTTGACATTGCCTGCACAGAGAGAGAGAGAGACCACTTGACACTGCCTGCACAGAGAGAGAACGCTTGACACTGCCTGCACAGAGAAAGAGACTGCTCCACATTGCCCGCAGTGCGTAGGGATCACTCTCTGTGTGGGCAGTGCGAAGGGGTCACTCTCTGTGGGGGCAGTGCTAAGGGGTCACTGTCTGTGGGGGCAGTGCGAAGGGGTCACTCTCTGTGGGGGGGCAGTGCGAAGGGGTCACTCTCTGTGTGGGCAGTGCGAAGGGGTCACTGTCTGTGGGGGCAGTGCGAAGGGGTCACTCTCTGTGGGGGCAGTGCTAAGGGGTCACCCTCTGTGGGGGCAGTGCGAAGGGGTCACTCTCTGTGGGGGGGCAGTGCGAAGGGGTCACTCTCTGTGTGGGCAGTGCGAAGGGGTCACTGTCTGTGGGGGCAGTGCGAAGGGGTCACTCTCTGTGTGGGCAGCGCGAAGGGGTCACTGTCTGTGGGGGCAGCGTGAAGGGGTCACTGTCTGGGGGGGCAGTGCGAAGGGGTCACTGTCTGTGGGGGCAGTGCGAAGGGGTCACTCTCTGTGGGGGCAGTGCGAAGGGGTCACTCTCTGTGGGGGCAGTGCTAAGGGGTCACCCTCTGTGGGGGGGCAGTGCGAAGGGGTCACTCTCTGTGTGGGCAGTGCGAAGGGGTCACTGTCTGTGGGGGCAGTGCGAAGGGGTCACTGTCTGTGGGGGCAGCGTGAAGGGGTCACTGTCTGGGGGGGCAGTGCGAAGGGGTCACTGTCTGTGGGGGCAGCGTGAAGGGGTCACTCTCTGTGTGGGCAGCGCGAAGGGGTCACTGTCTGTGGGGGCAGCGTGAAGGGGTCACTGTCTGGGGGGGCAGTGCGAAGGGGTCACTGTCTGTGGGGGCAGTGCGAAGGGGTCACTCTCTGTGGGGGCAGTGCGAAGGGGTCACTCTTTTGGGGGGGCAGTGCGAAGGGGTCACTCTCTGTGTGGGCAGTGCGAAGGGGTCACTGTCTGTGGGGGCAGTGCGAAGGGGTCACTGTCTGTGGGGGCAGTGCGAAGGGGTCACTCTCTGTGGGGGCAGTGCGAAGGGGTCACTCTTTTGGGGGGGCAGTGCGAAGGGGTCACTCTCTGTGTGGGCAGTGCGAAGGGGTCACTGTCTGTGGGGGCAGTGCGAAGGGGTCACTCTCTGTGGGGGCAGTGCTAAGGGGTCACCCTCTGTGGGGGCAGTGCGAAGGGGTCACTCTCTGTGGGGGGGCAGTGCGAAGGGGTCACTCTCTGTGTGGGCAGTGCGAAGGGGTCACTGTCTGTGGGGGCAGTGCGAAGGGGTCACTCTCTGTGTGGGCAGCGCGAAGGGGTCACTGTCTGTGGGGGCAGCGTGAAGGGGTCACTGTCTGGGGGGGCAGTGCGAAGGGGTCACTGTCTGTGGGGGCAGTGCGAAGGGGTCACTCTCTGTGGGGGCAGTGCGAAGGGGTCACTCTCTGTGGGGGCAGTGCTAAGGGGTCACCCTCTGTGGGGGGGCAGTGCGAAGGGGTCACTCTCTGTGTGGGCAGTGCGAAGGGGTCACTGTCTGTGGGGGCAGTGCGAAGGGGTCACTCTCTGTGTGGGCAGCGCGAAGGGGTCACTGTCTGTGGGGGCAGCATGAAGGGGTCACTGTCTGGGGGGGCAGTGCGAAGGGGTCACTGTCTGTGGGGGCAGTGCGAAGGGGTCACTCTCTGTGGGGGCAGTGCGAAGGGGTCACTCTTGTGGCGGACAGTGCAAAGGGGTCACTCTCTGTGGGGGCAGTGCGAAGGGGTGACTCTCTGTGGGGGCAGTGCGAAGGGGTGACTCTCTGTGGGGGCAGTGCGAAGGGGTGACTCTCTGTGGGGGCAGTGCGAAGGGGTGACTCTCTGTGGGGGCAGTGCGAAGGGGTCACTCTCTGTGGGGGGCAGTACGAAGGGGTCACTCTCTGTGGGGGGCAGTGCGAAGGGGTCACTCTCTGTGGGGCAGTGCGAAGGGGTCACTCTCTGTGGGGGGCAGTACGAAGGGATCACTCTCTGTGGGGGACAGTGCGAAGGGGTCACTCTCTGTGGGGCAGTGCGAAGGGGTCACTCTCTGTGGGGGCAGTGCGAAGGGGGGACTCTCTGTGGGGGCAGTGCAAAGGGGTCACTCTCTGTGGGGGCAGTGGGAAGGGGTCACTCTCTGTGGGGGCAGTGGGAAGGGGTCACTCTCTGTGGGGGCAGTGGGAAGGGGTCACTCTCTGTGGGGGCAGTGCAAAGGGGTCACTCTCTGTGGGGGGCAGTGCGAAGGGGTGACTCTCTGTGGGGGGCAGTGTGAAGGGGTCACTCTCTGTGGGGGGCAGTGCGAAGGGGTGACTCTCTGTGGGGGCAGTGCGAAGGGGTGACTCTCTGTGGGGGCAGTGCGAAGGGGTCACTCTCTGTGGGGGCAGTGCGAAGGGGTGACTCTCTGTGGGGGACAGCGCGAAGGGGGGACTCTCTGTGGGGGCAGTGCAAAGGGGTCACTCTCTGTGGGGGCAGTGGGAAGGGGTCACTCTCTGTGGGGGCAGTGGGAAGGGGTCACTCTCTGTGGGGGCAGTGGGAAGGGGTCACTCTCTGTGGGGGCAGTGCAAAGGGGTCACTCTCTGTGGGGGGCAGTGCGAAGGGGTGACTCTCTGTGGGGGGCAGTGTGAAGGGGTCACTCTCTGTGGGGGGCAGTGCGAAGGGGTGACTCTCTGTGGGGGCAATGCGAAGGGGTGACTCTCTGTGGGGGCAGTGCGAAGGGGTCACTCTCTGTGGGGGCAGTGCGAAGGGGTGACTCTCTGTGGGGGACAGCGCGAAGGGGTCACTCTCTGTGGGGGGCAGTGCGAAGGGGTCACTCTCTGTGGGGGGCAGTGTGAAGGGGTTACTCTCTGTGGGGGGCAGTGCGAAGGGGTCACTCTCTGTGGGGGCAGTGTGAAGGGGTCACTCTCTGTGGGGGCAGTGGGAAGGGGTCACTCTCTGTGGGGGCAGTGGGAAGGGGTCACTCTCTGTGGGGGCAGTGCAAAGGGGTCACTCTCTGTGGGGGGCAGTGCGAAGGGGTGACTCTCTGTGGGGGCAGTGTGAAGGGGTCACTCTCTGTGAGGGGCAGTGCGAAGGGGTCACTCTCTGTGGGGGGCAGTGCGAAGGGGTGACTCTCTGTGGGGGCAATGCGAAGGGGTCACTCTCTGTGGGGGTGAAAGTTTCCAAGTTTCTATAGCTGCCAGCAGTGATCACCAAAAAAAAAAAGAAAGACATGCTGGCTGTACTGAAGTCAGTTGATAGATTGAATTCTGTACAACCAGTCTGCACGTGGGTGTCCTTTTATGAAAGTGAGGTAAAATACCGCTCTTCAGTTCGCAGGCATTCTCAGAGGAGATCGCTCTCCTCTGAGTGCCTATTTATGAAAGTGTGTAGATGGCTTCTCATGTTGAGTTGAGAAGCGATCTACAAATGCCAGGAACTCCTGAGAAACGGCTCCTCTCACTATAATCTCGCGTGATATAGCGGGATTACAGTATGAGGAACCATAAAATACAAAGTGTAACACAAATCAGCACACATTCCCCAACATATTAATAAAATAACAACGTTAAATTCCCCCTACACAATATACATTAACCTAATTATAAAAAAACATTGTTTTTATCAATATTTAAAGATCATACATGTCCTTATTTAAATGTGAATGGTGTATAGTAAATGAATGTAATGCACATATGTAATGCAGCTATACACCATTCATATAAATGCAAAATACATTTATAATCATTAAAAAAATAATTTTAATAAAGTATACAAGTATAAATATTTATTAATAAATTAAAATAAAATATATTTCATAATTGATAAACATAAAAATTGATAAACTGGTGCAATGCGAGAACACTGCGAATCCACTGCGGGTCACCGCATCGCACCGACTCGCATGTCAGTTCACACTGCCATATGCGAATCGCTGGGGAGTGTCAATACATTGTTAACGACACCCCCAGTTCAGCTTGCATATCGCACTGCGAACTGACAGTCCGGACATGAATCGGATCGCATATGTGTGAACACACATGCGATCCGATTCTGGTCCGAACAGAAAAAAGGGTCCTGTGCGTGTTTGCACCAAATGCGGTGCAATATCAGCCATACTATCTGTACAGCTGTTATCGCACCGCACAGACATCGCATGTAATGTGAATGGCAGTGTGCTGCGAATTAAATGCGATGCCTGTGCGATGTCCGGCATCGCACAAGTGTGAACTGGGCCTAAAAGTTAACAACACCCCCAAATCAGTTTGCATATCGCAGTGCGATCTGCAAACTCAGACAGTAATTGAATCGCATGGGTGTGAACACCCATGCGATCCGATTCTGCTGTGGACCAAAAAAAGGGTCCTGTAAGAGTTTGGTCCGAGGGCAATGAAAATTTAGCAATACTATCTGTATGGCTGAAATCGCATCGCACAGAGATCGGATGTGATTTTGCACTGCAGTGCGGTGCGAATCACATCCGATCTTGGACACCGCAGCAGTCGGAACTGGCCCTAAACCATATTGCATTTGCACCAAAATGGTACAGGACCCTTTATTTGGTCCGCACTGGAATCTGATCGCATGGGTGTGAACACGCATGCGATCCGATTCCTGCACCATTACATAGTTCGCACTGCGATCTGTGAAATGATCTGGGGGTGTCATTAACTTTACATTGACACCCGCAGTGGTGCGCAGATGTCAATGTAGGTGCGATATGAAAACCCACACAGGAATCACGCTGGTTCACGCATCGCACAAGTGTGAACCCAGCCAGAGACGTGAACATCTAAAAAAAATATATATATATATCTATATATATCTATAGCTATATCTATATATAGCTATAGATATATATAGATACAGATATATATATCTATATATATATATAGATATATATATATAGATATATATATATATATATATATATATATATATATATATATGTATGTATATATATGTATGTATATATATATATATCTATATATATATATATAGATATATATATATATACATATATATATACATATATATATATACACATATACATATATATATACATACATATATATATATATATATATACATATATATATATATATATATATATATATATATATGTATGTATATATATATATATATATATATATATATATATATATATATATATATATATATATGTATGTATGTATGTATGTATGTATGTATGTATGTATATATATATATATATATATATATATATATGTGTATATATATATATATATATATATATATATATATATATATATATATATATATATATATATATATGTATATATATATATATATATATATGTATATATATATATATATATATATATATATATATATATATATATATATATATATATATATATATATATATATATATATGTACACACTATAAATTCCTATCCTGCTGGTTTTGGGGTGTGTAATGGTGGGGAAGATGTGCTCTGACTGTTTGGTGAAAGAAAGAAGTCAAAAGACTTCTTGCTTTCTCCAGAATATCAGCCAGTTTCAGGCTTCTCACTCTGATTCTCCACTTCTGAAATGGTGAATCAGAAAGTGAGAATTCTGTCACAGATCGCCAGTGAGGTGCCGAGATTGCACCTTCATAAACTGGCCGTTTCTGTGAATTCTGTCTATGGTGGCTTATGTTCACCAGTCTCTGGGTTTAATAATATCCTCAAATCTTCTGAAAGGGGGGCTCCACTTAGGTGTAGAAATTCACCTAATTGCCCGCCCCTGAGCAAATGTATGTAGGCATAGGACATGCCTCCTGCCACACCCCCTTAAAGGAGAATTAACCAAAAAACAGGTTAATTAAATCTACAAGGGCTCTTTTTTACCACTACTATTTCTTTATATTGGCTTTTAAAATTTACAAATGCAGCGATTTATAAATTGGATGAAAGGTTCAGCACTGGGAAACACTATTTGAAAGGTAAAAAGTGCATTTTATATACAACTATATGGATCAGACAAAAATGAGGGACAAATGAGGAGGAAAAATGGGCAGAGGCTCCAAATCAGGGACAGTCCCTCAAAATCAGGGACAGTTGGGAGCTATGCAAATCTAAATTAACAACTTGTAAGGGCTTTTAAAGCATTGCATACACATTTTTGGGTACCATACTTACATAGTTAGTCTCAATGAAAAGAGACACAAGTTCAACTAGTTCACCATCTTTTTTTTTGGCTTGACATGTTTGGTATCTATTTTCTCACCACAACCCTTGCTTTTATGCTGGATTCACACCTATGCATTTTTAGTGCTTTTTGTATTTTGCAGATTTGCACTACAGTCCATTTAACATGGTTTCCTATGGAACACGTTCTGTAGTGCAAATCTGCAAAATGCAAAAAGCACTAAAAATGCATAGGTGTGAATCCAGCCTTACATTTCACCAAAAAAGTAAGCATTACATTGTGTTTGTGTGCACTAAAATGCATTTTAATTGTATTTTTTCCTGAAAATATGTGTTTGTGCAAATACAGTGTGATGTAAAAAACTGCAAATATTATTATTATTATCATTATACGGGATTTATATAGTGCCAACAGTTTACAATGTAGAGGGGGTGGGGCAGTACAATTACAATACAGTTCGATACAGAAGGAATAGGAGGGCCCTGCGTGTGGAGCTTACAATCTAAAATATTTAAAACTTTATGTAGTTTTCTACCATAAAAAGTTCAGATTTTAACCTATTATGGAAAATTAAACACTTGCCCTGAATTTTAAGTAACTTTTCTCTGCAATTTAGTGGATGTGGCCTTTAGTAGACATAACGTGGCCCTTAGTAGACATAACGTGGCCCTTAGTAGACATAACGTGGCCCTCTTTAAGATTTAATCCTATTTTTTCAGACCACTGTTTTGCTTGAGTCAGGGGAATGGTGAGACTCTTATTCTCCGCACTGAGCTGACAATAGCAGGAACTCTACATAGAAGACAGTCAACTGACGAAACAACAGGGATTCACACTTCCCCTTTATTCAACCACAAACCACTGTTATTACACAATTCACACACATGTCACAACTAGATGGGAAATGAGAAACAACAGTATAGATGTTTTTTGCTAAGGAGGAAGAACTTGATATTTTTTGCTAATAGCTATTTGCTATTTTTTGCAGCTGCCTTTTTTGTATCCTGTGAAGGGCATATTACCAAAAGTATTGGGACACCTGTGAAGCAGAATCTCTAACCTCTTCCAGTCTAATGAGAACCTTTGAGGCCACAGACCGCTGACATCCTTCCAACCCATCCATAGTGGGTTGTGAGGCATAGTGGGTGCAAAGGTGGTAAAAGTCATTGGGCGCCAGACACTTCTTGGATGCAAAAGAGGTTTTATTTCTTTTAAAAGTCCTTTTATATTTTGCGAGGCAAAGAGGGTTGGGTCCAGGACACCCTCAAGTAGTTTCAATTTCAATAGGCAGACTCCGAGGCTTCAATAGGAGGAAAGGCCCCAGCAAGGTGCCACTTCTGCATGTGCAGGTTTATGGCTACAGTACTTAACAGTTCCTAATTCAAACGTAACAGTTCTCTCAGCTTCTCTGCAACTTCTACTTGTAGTTCTTCAGCCCCTTGAGCTCCTGGTCTCTCATTGGACCCTCTGATTCACTAACTCTGAATCCTGTGAGCTCCTCAAGGCTTTTGCGCTAATATCTCCCTCAAGCGTCACCCACACTGCTGGGTCCCTAGCTTGGCACTTCGGATACCTTCAAGCTTCACCCCTGCTGACCGGCTCGGCCCCTAGCTCGACACACAAGGATGCTCTGCAAGCATCACCTCCCCTGGTTGGGTCCCTGACTTGATCACCGCCTGAAGTTTCCTGATTCTCCACCGTGCCCATTCGGTGAGACTACTGCTCTGGTACTTGTTTCAGTTACTCACTGTGGTCCCTGGTAAAGGTGATTGGTCCCTTAGTGGTGTCAGCTTCCCTTCTACCTCCGACCATGACAGGTTCTCCGGCCGGCAGAACCGTCACTTTTGGTTGGACTGCAAGCCGCAGTCCCGACCCTGCACTGCCCTCTTACTTCTGGATAGGCCCTCACACAGCCTGGCAGCCATATGCCCCCGGGATAGGCCCAATCTCTGGTCCAGCAGCCCGGGGCAGACGACACATGAACACCCAGATGGCAGTCAGGGTGGCACAGAACACAGATCACCTGACTGCACCCAAATGTATAGGCTCTCCCAGCAAGCCAAGGGATACAAGAAAACCCCAGCCCATTGGCTGAGATACCCCATATACTCATAGCTCCCAACTGCCCCTGATTTCGAGAGACTGTCCCTGATTTGGAGCAATGTCCCTCTGTCCCTCTTTGCCCCTCATTTCTTCCTCATTTTGGTCTGATCTATATAGTAGTTATAAAATGCACTTTTTGTCTTTCAAAAAGATAAAAGTGCTAAACCTTTCATCAAAATTCTAAATTGCTGCATTTGTACATTTTAAAAGCCAAAATAAAGGAATAGTAGTGGTAAAAAAAAAAAGCACTTGTGGATTTAATAAACTTTTTTAGGTTAATTCTCCCTTAAGGGGGCGTGTCCTATGCCTACATACGTTTTCTAGTAGGTGTCCCTCATTCCCATCTTAAAATGTTGGGAGATATGCATATACCCGTAACCTGACCTTGAGATGTCCTTCTCATATCTAGTACCACCAAGTACCCGGCCACCTAGTGGTAGAAGAGAAAAGTACAAGGCCAAACTTGGGGAGAAATCAATGGATCTCTAACAATTTAACTATGTTAGCCTTCCCTGACAAGGAATTTGGTGAGGAGCTCCCTCACTAAACCCCAGGGCGCTACACCTGCCTTTACATACACATGAAATTTAATGGCATCCCAGTCTTAGTCTTTAGGGTTCAATATTGAGTTGACCTACCCTTTGCAGCTATAACAGCTTCAACTCTTCTGGGAAGGCTGTCCACAAGGTTTAGGAGTGTGTCTATGGGAATGTTTGATCATTCTTCCAGAAGTGCCTTTGTGAGGTCAGGCACTGATGTTGAACGAGAAGGCCTGACTCGCAGTCTCCGCTCTAATTCAGCCCAAAGGTGTTCTATCGGGTTGAGGTCAGGACTCTGTGCAAGTCATTCAAGTTTCTCCACCCCAAACTTGCTCATCCATGTCTTTATAGACCTTGTTTGTGCACTGTTCCAAATCATTTGATGGAGGGGGGATTATGGTGTTGGGTTATTTTTCAGGGGTTGGGCTTGGCCCCTTAGTTTCAGTGAAGGTAAGCCTTGTGCCCTGTACACACAATAGGATTTTCCGACAACGAAATCCATGTTTTTTTTCTGATGGATGGTGGCTCAAACTTGTCTTGCATACACACGGTCACACAAAACTTGTCGGAAATTCCGAACGTCAAGAACGCGGTGACACGTACGACGAGCCGAGAAAAATGAAGTGCGGCTCTTCTGCTTGATTCCGAGCATGCGTGGAACTTTGTGCGTCGGAATTGTGTACACGCGATCGGAATTTACGACAACGGATTTTGTTGTCGGAAAATTTGAGAACCAGCTCTCAAATTTTGTGTGAGGGAAATTCCGATGGAAAATGTCCGATGGAGCCTACACACGGCCGGAATTTCTGACAACAAGCTCCCATAGAACATTTTCCGTCAGAAAATCCTATCGTGTGTACGGGGCATAAAAGTGTCAGCATACCAAGACATTTTGGACAATTTCATGCTCCCAACTTTGTGGAAACAGTTTGGGGATGGCCCCTTCCTGTCCCAACATGACTGCACACCAGTGCACAAGGCAAGGTCCCTAAAGACATGGATGAGCGAGCGAAATAGCAGCAGACTGATCTTCCCAGTGAATGACTGTGCAGAGGGGTCATGTCAACAGAAGCCTGATCATTGGTGGAGAGCATACTGAGTTCCCAGCACAGCTAGAGAACTGACCACGGTCTGTTCTCCTGCTTAGTGTGGTCAGTTTTTAATAGGAAAGCAGAGGGACTGGCAGGAACACCAGGGATTTTACGAAGGAAGCAATACAAAAAGAACAGGATACTTTCTCATACAAGTACATGGTACAGCAGGCACATATTAGGAATATGAAGTGTTGGGTTTACACAGTCTTTAATCAACATTTAACCATTGCTGTCTGTGGGATGGCCGACTGCAAGAATATTTTCTGTTGTGCCCAAATTATTATTTAATGTTTTATTTCGTTTTGTGGAAATATTGCCTTTTGTTCTGATGGCGCAGGCCGCAGTCCAGAAAACATTCAGTAGCTGGGGGAGTTTCCAGATAAAGAATAATGCAGACATTGTTTGTACATACAGTGAGATTCCCCTTGGGGCCTCTCCCAGCTGAGCGATTTCCTGTGTTATAACGCAGAAGAAAACCACAGGACCAGATAAAAATTGATTATTTACCATGTCAGCAATTCACAGCTAAACTACAGGAGCATCTCATAAAATGTGAAAATAGGTACATAGTTACATAGTAGGGGAGGTTGACAAAAGACACAAGTCCATCAAGTCCAACCTATGTGTGTGATTATATGTCAGTATTACATTGTATATCCCTGTATGTTGTGGTCGTTCAGGTGCTTATCTAATAGTTTCTTGAAACTATCAATGCCCCCCGCTGAGATCACCGCCTGTGGAGGGGAATTCCTTTCCGCTCTTACAGTAAAGAACCCTCTACGTAGTTTAAGGTTAATGAGTGGCCACGTGTCTTGTTAAACTCCCTTCCGCAAAAAGGTTTTATCCCTATTATGGGGTCACCAGTACGGTTTTTGTTAATTAAAATCATATCCCCTCTCAAGCGTCTCTTCTCCAGAGAGAATAAGTTCAGTGCTCGCAACCTTTCCTCATAACTAATATCCTCCGGACCCTTTATTAGCTTTGTTTCCCTTCTTTGTACTCGCTCCATTTCCAGTACATCCTTCCTGAGGACTGGTGCCCAGAACTGGACAGCATACTCCAGGTGCGGCCGGACCAGAGTCTTGTAGAGCGGGAGAATTATCGTTTTATCTCTGGAGTTGATCCCCTTTTTAATGCATGACAATATTCTGTTTGCTTTGTTAGCAGCAGCTTGGCATTGCATGCCATTGCTGAGCCTATCATTTACTAGGACCCCCAGGTCCTTTTCCATCCTAGATTCCCCCAGAGGTTCTCCCCCCGGTGTATAGATTGTATTCATATTTTTGCCACCCAAATGCATTATTTTACATTTTTCTATATTAAACCTCATTTGCCATGTAGTTGCCCACCCCATTAATTCGTTCAACTCTTCTTGCAAGGTTTCCACATCCTGCGTAGAAGTTATTGCCCTGCTTAGCTTAATATCATCCGCAAATACAGAGATTGAGCTGTTTATCCCATCCTCCAGATCGTTTATGAACAAATTAAATAGGATTGGTCCCAGCACAGAACCCTGTGGGACCCCACTACCCACCCCTGACCATTTTATCATCAAAAAGTTAATTTATTTCAGTAATTCAGTTCAAAAAGTGAAACTCATATATTTTATATATGCAGCGATGGGTTGCTACGTGTTACAGCATCCACACATTTCACTCTGCTCCCAGACCTCTATTCGACATACTTTTCAGTCAATGAACAGTCTTTTGCTTGTTTTTGTTGTTTTTATTAGGGGGTTGAACTTGGATGGGGAAAAGAGACATGGAATGCCCATAGAATAAATTAGTACTTTGTAGAATAAAGTAACTGCGCCACACTTCTCAGAAGAACAAGATGGCTGACCCTAAACTTGACAGTCTTTTACCTCAGAAGACTTCTTCCTCCAGCACACTACTTTACTGTCCAAGTCTTAGTAATCCTGTCACGCCATCAGAACATGACTAGGCCTCACTCTGAATAAGTCCCAGTGTATTTATTTGATGGCCCTTTGTAGGCCGGGGTCTGCAGTACTCCTTTGTAGCAGCAACCGATTTATTTTAGAAGAATAAATGGTGATGGACTACTGATCCCAGCAAGTCCGACTTACAAATCCTGCCGGCCCTCATGGCTGCATCGATTTGACGCAAAACTCCCACAGTCTCTTCCTCTGGCTCTACAACCAGCTCCCCTGGCATGTCTCTTCCAGATCTCTCCACTGTGCTTTCCACTCACCGACACCTGCCCTGGATCCTTCCGGAATGACTTACTCCGGACGTCCGGACCAACTGTCTCCTCCAGCTCCTGTTCCAGGACACCTCTCCATCAAAGCTCCCAACTGTCCCTGATTTCGAGGGACTGTCCCTGATTTGCAGCTATGTCCCTCTGTCCCTCTTTCCCCTCATTTGTCCCTCATTGTGGTCAAATCTATATAGTTGTATATAAAATTTACTTTTTATCTTTTAAAAAGTGTTTCCCAGTGCTAAACCTTTCATCCAATTTCTAAATTGCTGCATTTTTAAATTTTAAAAGCCAATGTAAAGGAATAGGAGTGGTAAAAAAAAGTCCTTGTGGATTTATTTAACCTTTTTTTTGGTTAATTCTCCTTTAAGGGGGTGTGTAAGGCGGCGTGTCCTATGCCAACATACGTTTGTAAGTAGGTGTCCCTCATTCCCATCTCAAAATGTTGGGAGGTATGCCTCTCCATGACCGAGGCTCCCTCCGAGCTCCCCGCCTGAGGTACAACCCCCCCAGAAAGGGGGTTCCCTCAGACACGACAGTCTAACATTTCATCATCCAGTTCACCCAGCCGACAACTCCTCCCCCAGCAGGCTGGCCATGGGTATATGTAGGAGGCCTGCCCCCTGCCCATTAGGGTTGCCACCTGTACGGGAATGACCCGGACAGCCCGGGTTTTGACAGGTTTGTGTTCTCTCAACACCCGGACACAGCAGCATAGAGGCTCCAGCCCCAGTGTGGGAAGTAGCAGCCCTGGCGTCACCCGCACACAGCACCATGGCTTCCTCCTTCCCAAACCAATTCCCAACCCCCCTCTCGGAGTCCCGCCAGCAGCTCCTTTGGCTTCAGGCATGAGTGCCTCTTCCTTGCTCCCTCCCCATTACATCACCACCACCCCGCCTCTGTGTCAGAATAGATTCTCTCTTTATGGTGTGACTGCGATCTCTCCCGCCATCAGACTCCCCCCCGCAATGTGCCGATCATCAGGCAGCTGCAGAAGCAGAACTCTCTCTCCCTCTACCGCCAGCAGCACCCCCGCCCCCCTTCTTCCCCGCTCCAGCGTTCTGGGGGGCCAATGTCCTGCAGCAGGCACCCGGGTCACACTGCACTGTCTGTGGCTCTGTGCACTCTCTCTCCCACCCAGGTCCCAGCCGCCAGCTGATGCCAGAGACAGTGAATGGAACTGGTGTCCCTAGCAACCAGGGACGCTTATACATGAGAGAGCATGGTGTTAGACTCCGCCCCCTAATAGGTTCACACACACATCTTTGCAGCGGCTACTGGAAGGTAAGGGGGTTTTGTCTCACTCTATGGAGGTCTCTATGGGGCTACTGACACCATCCACTGCCCTACTGACACCGTCCACTGCCCTGCTGACATCATCCACTGCTCTACTGGCACCATCCACTACTCCACTGACACCGTCCACTGCTCTACTGACACCGTCCACTGCCCTACTGACACCGTTCACTGCTCTACTGACACTGTCCACTGCTCTACTGACGCCATCCACTGCCCTACTGACACCGTCCACTGCTCTATTTACACTGTCCACTGCCCTACTGACACCATCCTCTGTTCTACTGACACCGTCCACTGCTCTACTGACACCATCCACTGCCCTACTGACACCATCCACTGCTCTATTTACACCGTCCACTGCCCTACTGACACCATCCTCTGTTCTACTGACACCGTCCACTGCTCTACTGACACCATCCACTGCCCTACTGACACCGTCCTCTGCTCTACTGATGCTGACCACTGCTCTACTGGCACCGACCATTGCCCTACTTACACCATCCACTGTCCTACTGACACCGTCCACTGCTCTACTGACTCCGTCCACTGCCCTACTGACACCGTCCACTGCTCTTCTGACACCGTCCACTGTCCTACTGACACCATCCACTGCTCTACTGACACCGTCCTCTGCCCTACTAACGCCGTCCTCTGCTCTACTGACACCATCCACTGCCCTTCTGACATTGTCCACTGACCTACTGACACCATCTACAGCTCTACTAACACCGTCCACTGCCCTACTGAAACTGTCCACTGCCCTACTGAAACTGTCCACTGCCCTACTAACACCGTCCACTGCCCTACTGACACTGTCCACTGCCCTACTAACACCGTCCACTGCCCTACTGACACTGTCCACTGCCCTACTGACACCGTCCACTGCCCTACTGACACTGTCCACTGTCCTACTAACACCGTCCACTGCCCTACTGACACTGTCCACTGCCCTACTAACACCGTCCACTGCCCTACTGACACTGTCCACTGCCCTACTAACACCGTCCACTGCCCTACTGACACTGTCCACTGTCCTACTAACACCGTCCACTGCCCTACTGACACTGTCCACTGCCCTACTAACACCGTCCACTGCCCTACTAACACCGTCCACTGCCCTACTGACATCGTCCACTGCCCTACTAACACCGTCCACTGCCCTACTGACACATCCACTGCTCTACTGGCTGACAGTGTCCACTTTTATGGTAGGCTAGTTTCATATTTTAACTGACATTTCTTTTATTAATCAAATCATATTTTATGGGTACACAGATGATTTGTTTTATTTAACCATGCCCCTTTAAGTCCCCCCCCCCCCCAGTGCCAATCCTAGTTGGGGATTAGTCAGAGCTCCTCATATGCACCCCGTCTCTCCAGCTCTCAGCCCTGCCCCTTTTCCAGAACATTCTCCCTGGAAACAGACGAGGTGCCCAAGAGCTGAAGTACATGTCAGTCACCAACTGCTACACTTAACCACTCCCCTACCACCAGATCAAAACAAACAGGCCTAGCTCGCAGCATAGGCCTGCTTAAATTTTCCTGCACTGGCAGCTTACACAAAAAACCCTTACACAAAAAACCCTTACACTTAGCATAGGGTGACCAGACATCCCCGGTTTCTGGGGACAGTCCCTGGATTGAGGACACTGTCCCCGGACCAAGTCTGTCCCCAGTTTTGTCCCCGGATTGGATTTGAACAGGGACTGGGGCATTTTCAAAGACAGCCAGTGCAGAATAAAAAAAAAAATCTGAATTGCACCCCACCCTCCTCTGCCGCTCCTACTAGCTTATGGGGGTTTATTTTTTTCCATTATCTGTGCCCTTTTCTGATGATCATGTGCTGGTCGGAGCGGAGGGACTATTTCTTCAGTTTCGGGCGCATGCTCATTCAGCTCCACTCACATGTTCTTCTCCCTTGGCTCCAGTCCCGGCCAGCCGCCTGCCTGCTTATCTCCTTGCCTTCCCTGGTGGAGTGATCTTCCTCTGCTCCCCACCCAGTAGTAGCCGGGGCCCAAAAAATAAAGCCACATACACACTATCAGATTTTCTGCTGATTTTTGTCTTCAGATTTACCAAAACCATGTAGTGCAAGGTCCTGCCTGATTGCATACACATTGAAACTCCTAAGGTTTGACCTCATATTATATGGTTTTGGTAAATCTGAAGGAAAAAATCGGCAGAAAATCTGATAGTGTGTATGGGGCTTTAGACTTGACAGGCTGTGAGGCCGGCGGCGGTGGTGGAGACGGGCAAAGAGTCGTCGATTGCTGCCATTACTAGTAAAAAAAAAAAAAAATGTCCCCGGATTTCATTTTAAAAATCTGGTGACCTTAACTTAGCACCTACCAAAGGTAGAGGGTGCTACACCCCCCCCCCCCCACCACCACCACCAAATTACAGCTGGCTCCCAGCTGTGAAAAAAAAACTAGAAAAATGACTCCTGGGCGTATCCCATGTAAAATGTTGGATGGGGGAAAGGAAATAACTTGGACAGGGCTATAGTACAAATAAATTACGTACAAAAATACAAAAATAGATATTTACATCTTTGTCACGTACAGTATCTCACAAAAGTAAATACACCCTCACATTTTTGTAAATATTTTATTATATCTTTTCATGTGACAACACTGAAGAAATGACACTTTGCTACAATGTAAAGTAGTGAGTGTACAGCTTGTATAACAGTGTAAATTTGCTGACCCCTCAAAATAACTCAACACGCAGCCATTAATGTCTAAACCGCTGGCAACAAAAGTGAGTACACCCCTAAGTGAAAATGTCCAAATTGGGCCCAATTAGCCATTTTCCCTCCCCGGTGTCATGTGACTTGTTAGTGTTACAAGGTCTCAGATGTGAATGGGGAGCAGGTGTGTTAAATTTGGTGTTATCACTCTCACTCTCTCATACTGGTCACTGGAAGTTCAACATGGCACTTCATGGCAAAAAAACTCCCTGAGGATCTGAAAAAAATAATTGTCGCTCTACATAAAGATGGCCTAGGCTATAAGAAGATTGCCAAGACCCTGAAACGGAGCTGCAGCATGGTGGCCAAGACCATACAGCGGTTTAACAGGACAGGTTCCACTCAGAACAGGCCTCGCCATGGTCGACCAAAAAAGTTGAATGCACATGCTCAGCGTCCTATGCAGAGGTTGTCTTTGGGAAGTAGATGTAAGAGTGCTGCCAGCTTTGCTGCAGAGGTTGAAGGGGTCAGGGGTCAGCCTGTCAGTGCTCAGACCATACGCCGCACACTGCATCAAATTGGTCTGCATGGCTGTCGTCCCAGAAGGAAGCTTCTTCTAAAGATGATGCACAAGAAAGCCTGCAAACAATTTGCTGAAGACAAGCAGACTAAGGACATTGATTACTGGAACCATGTCCTGTGGTCTGATGAGATCAAGATAAACTTATTTGGATTAGATGGTGTCAAGTGTGTGTGGCAGCAACCAGGTGAGGAGTACAAAGACAAGTGTGTCTTGCCTATAGTCAAGCATGGTGGTGGGAGTGTCATGGTCTGGGGCTGCATGAGTGCTACCGGCACTGGGGAGATACAGTTCATTGAGGCAACCATGAATGCCAACATGTACTGTGACATACTGAAGCAGAGCATGATCCCCTCCCTTCAGAGACTGGGCCGCAGGGCAGTATTCCAACATGATAACGACCCCAAACACACCTCCAAGATGACCACTGCCTTGCTAAAGAAGCTGAGGGTAAAGGTGATGGACTGGCCAAGCATGTCTCCAGACCTAAACCCTATTGAGCATCTGTGAGGCATCCTCAAATGGAAGGTGGAGGAGCCCAAGGTCTCTAACGTCCACCAGCTCCGTGATGTCATCATGGAGGAGTGGAAGAGGACTCCAGTGGCAACCTGTGAAGCTCTGGTGAGCTCATGCCCAAGAAGGTTAAGGCAGTGCTGGAATATAACAGTGGTCATACAAAATATTGACACTTTGGGCCCAATTTGGACATTTTCACTTAGGGGTGTACTCACTTTTGTTGCCAGACGTTTAGACATTAATGGCTGTGTTGAGTTATTTTGAGGGGACAGCAAATTTACACTGTTATACAAGCTGTACATTCACTACTTTACATTGTAGCAAAGTGTCATTTCTTCAGTGTTGTCACATAAAAAGATATAATAAAAAATGTACAAAAAATGTGAGGGGTCTACTCACTTTTGTGAGATACTGTATATACACTGTACACTTCAACATACAACCCTGACTACAGGTCCCTGCAGCTAGACACATACACTTTGGAGCCTGAGCATTTCTCCCATAGGAGGAATACTCTGACTCACCACATTTCTTTTCCTCCGGAGCTGTGGAGATGGACAGCCGTCCCATCTCTGGAGCTCCTAAAAGAAGACAAGAATGCACAACATCCTGTTCCTACACACTATCTGTACACTTTACATCACTACTGGAAGGGGGGTTATAATCCTTCCAGCAGAGAAATATCAGATCCACATTACCACATATATTTACCCGCTTGTCATTATTCTGTCAGAAGGGAACTATTTAACCCCAAACAGAACAATATCCAAACATATATGTGAAACCTGTAACAGTCCATCTTTTGCTCCTGAAAAAAGGGGCCCCTTCTCGGATAGCAGGTAGCAAAGAGGTGGGCAGGGACAGTACAACCTAGTGTCCATGATCAACAGTCCTTCCATCAGACACCCTGGGTGGCAGGCAAAGACTGTCCCTGTAAAAGAAAATGTCAGAAAAGAAAACCGCATAGACCTTGCCCTGTTCTTGCAGTCCTTGTGGCTGCTCCTATGGTGGCTGCACAGCACAGCATGTCCTCCTCACACATAGAAGCGGGGATCCAGCAACCTCCTCTTACTATCCCCTTCTCCTCTGACTGAGACCGAATGGCTCCCGGTAGGCCGACCCGCCTTTACAACCAGGACTCAGTCTCTGTAGATGGCACGTCCCAGCTTCCATCCCTCCCGAATGTCCTTGAACCAGGCCCAAGCATCACTCTCTGGCACCATTAAAGGCTTTGGGACGTGTGTGAACTCCCAGATTAGGTCATCCTCCCACTCTCCCTGGGAGTTCTCCACAATGTCCATAATCTGAGAGGGCACATATGGAAAGTCAAGACCCCACTCCAAAGCAACCCTTCTCTGTATTTCCCTCTGAAACCGAAAGAACTTTGGCAATTCCTTGGGCTTCCCTTTTCCGGGCAAGATACAAGCATCCTGGGCCACTGCCTGTAGGTGGGCGCTATGGTCTGGGTAGTGGAAGGTCTGCTGAACTACTTCAATACAGGGCACTTACACCCTCTTCCTGCCCAAGCCATTTTTCAGTTTTCAGCGCTGTCACACTTTGAATGACAATTGCGTGGTCATGCTACACTGTAACCATGTGAAGTTTTTATAATTTTCTTCACACAAATAGAGCTTTCTTTTGGTGGTATTTAATCACTTCTGGGTTTTTTATTTATTTCTAAACAAAAAAAAAAGACTGAAAATGTTGAAAAAAAATAAGTTTTTCTTTTGTAAATAAGTAATTTTTCTCCTTCACTGATGGGCGTTGTTGAGACGACACTGATGGGCACTGATAGGCTGCACTGATGGGCACTGATGAGGTGGCACTTATTGGCACTGATTAGGTGGCACTGATGAGCACTGATAGGCGGCACTGGTGGGCACTGGTGGGTGGCACTGGTGGGCACTGGTGGGTGGCACTGGTGGGCACAGATAGGTGGCACTGGTGGGCACAGATAGGCGGCAGGAAGGGAGTAACGTGAGCCTAAAGAGAAGGGGTGCCCAAGAAGGACAAGAAACTGGCAGTCATGTTCCCCCAGCTGCAGCATACTGCCAAGTTTTCTCCAGTGATGAGGAGGGAGGGGATGATGAGGTCACTGACATTACTCGGTGCCTGAGAGAACAGAGGAGGAGGAGGCATAACTCCAATGAGGCAGGATGTCCTCTATTGGGCAGCTTAAGGGCAGCCACCCTATTGCATCACACCGCAGAGCTTTGCAGGTGCAGACGCTGCTGACTCCCCTCTGACCTTTAAAAGTTCCTTGGTGTGGGCCTTTTTCGACAACCTATGTCTGAAGCAGATCAAGCGTGGCCAGAACAGCAGCCACTTGGACACCACATGCTTGACCAGACATATGACGACCTGCCATGCAGTTCATTGGAAACAGCACTTGAAAGACCCACATCAAAGAAAAAGGCAGATTTCTCCTTGCTCTTCATGTGGGATCTCCAACCCCACTATACCTCCAATCCTCTCAAAGACCTGCACTGAGAGGAATGAAGGTATAGCAATAGGTGTCCCAAGTACTTGCAGCCAATCTGCTAGCAGTACACCACTATCTGATTTTATCAGGCAAATTTCCCTACCCCAGTTTCTGAACCTTAAAAAGAAATTTGGTCCCAGCCATCCACATGCTCAGCGTCTGAATGCTAGCTTGGCCAAATTGCTAGCACTGCAACTGCTGCCTTTTCAGCTGGTAGACTCTGGCCCCTTTCGTGAATTTATGGAATGTGCTATACCTCAGTGGCAGGTTCCAAAACGCCATTTCTTTTCACAGAAGGCCATTCCGGCTCTCTACTGGCATGTGAAAGGCAATGTTTTGGCCTCGTTGAACAGGGCAGTCAGCAGTAAGGTCCAGCAGGCATGGGCAGCGACGTTACCTTTCCTTCACAGCGCGCTGACAGCTGGGAAGGATGTAGGACTGGTTTCAGTATTGTTGGAGCTTGTTCCGCCACCACGCCTCCAAAATGCTAGTGGTGATTCTGCCACAGCTCTCTACTCCACCCTCTCATCTTCTTCTTCCTCTATAGCCTCTTCTGTAGATTTGTCCTCTGAACCAGAGGTGTTCCGTAAGCGTTCAAGGGGCTACGCATGCAGTCAGGCAAAAAGATGCCATGCAGTGCTTGAGTTGGTCTGCTTAGGGGACAGGAGCCACACTGGGGCAGAGACTCTGTCAGCTCTGCAGGGGCAGGCAAAGAGGTGGTTGACGCCACGCCAGCTTCAGCCAGGAATGGTTGTATGTGACAATGGCACCAACCTTCTCTCCGCCCTCCGACAGGGACTCTTGACCCATGTTCCATGTGCAGAGGATGAAACATCTTCAGGAGGCCTTGAAGAAAGGTTTGTGCAATGCATTTCCAGACCCTGTGAGGTTACAATTTCCTGGTGCTGAACAACGTGTTGCTGAGGCTTCATTCAGTCAGAGAAGAAGCGGTGGAGAAGGTGGCAGGCCGCCCGATGCCTTTAAACAATTTTTCAGTCCTCTGCGCCAAGGTCAGATCAAGCAACCATTGCCAGCGTCATGGTGCAGGAATATCTAGGGGCAAGAGCAGACTTGGAGACCTTTCCAACAGAGCATCCACTGGGTTACTAGGTCTTGAGCATGGACCACTGGCCAGAACTTGCTTAATATGCAATTGAGCTACTGGCCTGCCCTGCATCCAGTGTTCTTTCTGAACGCACATTCAGTGCTGCTGGAGGGTTTGTAACAGGTCATAGAGTGCGCCTGTCCACAGACTCTGTTGATAGGCTCACATTCATAAAAAATTAATCAGTCTTGGATCAGCAGCTATCAAGCACCTGATGCTGATGTAACTGATTGAATTTTCTATGGATGTGGGATCCCTTAAAGACTGCCTATGCTGACTATCCTATTCCCCCTCAATCTTGATGATGCTAGCTTCCAACAATATTTTTGGTTTAGGGCACCACCACTACCACCCAAGGTCAAATTTTTCTGCCCCTGTTTAACAGGGGCATGTAATTACAATCTTTGATATATTTCAACGCAGGGCCTGTTCCTGAGCCCAACAAGACTATCTGTGAGGGGTTACAGTGTTGTGGCACCATCACCACCACCACCATCCAAGGCTCAATTTTTCTGCCCCTGTTTAACCACTTGACCACTGGGCACTTAAACCCCCTTAATAACCAGACCAATTTTCAGCTTTTGGTGCTCTCACATTTTGAATGACAATTACTCAGTCATGCAACACTGTATCTATATGAATTTTTTGTCCTTTTTTTCACACAAATAGAGCTTTCTTTTGGTGGTATTTAATCACCGCTGGGTTCTTTATTTTTTGCGCTATAAAAGAAAAAAGACCGAAAAATCTGTAAAAAAAATAATTTTTTCTTCGTTTCTGTTATAAAATGTTGAAAATTAGTATTTTTTCTTCATATATTTTGGCCAAAATTTATACCGCTACATATCTTTGGTAAAAATAACCCAAATTAGTGTATATTATTTGATCTTTGTGAAAGTTATAGCATCCACAAGCTATGGTGCCAATATCTGAAAATTGATCACACCTGAAGTACTGATGGCCTATCTCATTTCTTGAGAACCTAACATGCCAGAAAAGTACAAATACCCCCCAAATGACCCCTTTTTGGAAAGAAGACATTCCAAGGTATTTAGAAAGATGCATGGTGAGTTTTTTGAAGTTGTCATTTTTTCCCACAATTCTTTGCAAAATCAAGTTTTTTTTTTTTTTCACAAAATTGTCATATTAGCAGGTTATTTCTCACACACAGCATATGCATACCACAAATTACACCCCAAAACACATTCTGCTATTACTCCCGAGTATGGCGATACCACATGTGTGAGATTTTTACACAGCGTGGCCACATACAGAGGCCCAACATGCAGGGGAGCACCTTCAGGCGTTCTGGAGCACCCAGGCCAATTCTGACATTTCTCTCCTACATGTAAAAATCATCATTTATTTGCTAGAAAATTACATAAAACCCCAAAACATTATATATGTTTTTTTAGCAAAGACCCTAGAGAATACAATAGCGGTCATTGCAACTTTTTATCTCGCACGATATTTGCGCAGCAATTTTTCGAACGCGTTTTTTTTGGAAAAAAAACAGTTTTTTACTTTTAAAAAGAAACAAAACAGTAAGGTTAGCCCAATGTTTTTGCATAATATGAAAAATGAAGTTACGCCGAGTAAATAGATACCTAACATGTCACCTTTCAAAATTGCACACGCTTGTGGAATGGCGCCAAACTTCGCCACTTAAAAATCCCCATAGGCGACGTTTAAAATTTTTTATTGGTTACAAATTTTGAGTTACAGAGGAGGTCTAGGGCCAAAATTATTGCTCTCGCTCTACCGATCGCAGCGATACCTCACATGTGTGGTTTGAACACCATTTTCATATGTGGGCGGGACTTGCTTATGCGTTCGCTTCTGCATGTGAGCACACGGACAGGGGCCCTTTAAAAAAAAATATTTTTTTTTATTGTTCATTTTACTTTATTTGTTTTAGTTTGACACTTTTTTCCCCCAAAAAATTTTTTTGATCACTTTTATTCCTATTACAAGGAATGTAAACCTCCCTTGTAATAGGAATATGGCATGACAGGTCCTCTTTACAGTGAGATATGGGGTCAATAAGACCCTACATCTCACCTCTAGGCTGTGCCTGAAATAAAAAAAACAAAAAAAACCAAAAGATCCTGGCTTCGATCGTAGCGGTGAGTCGGTAGAAGCACCGGAGGGCGGCGGGAGGGGGGAACGTCCCCTCTCGCCACCCGTAAGAACGATCTCGCAGTGTAACAGCCGCTATGATCATTCTTATGGTGTAGGGAATCGCCGGCTGAAAAAGCTGATATCTGAATGATGCTGTAGCTACACCCATCATTCAGATATCCCCGCACAAAGTCAAGGACGTCGTATGACGGAAGGCGGGAAGTGGTTAAAACGCTTTTTTTTTTTTTTTAACACAAAGTTGTCCATTTATACAATATTTCTAACACATAGCATGTACATACCAAAAATGACACCCCAAAATAGATTCTCCTACTCCTCCTGAGTACGGCGATACCACATGTGTGAGACTTCCACAGCCTGGCCACATACAGAGGCTGGGTATGGCTGAGCATGGCTGGGTATGGCTGAGCATGGCTGGGTATTGCAGAGTATCGCCGAGTATGACTGGGTATGGCAGAGTATGGCTGGGTATCACCGAGTATTGCAGAGTATGGCTGGGTATTGCAGAGTATCACAGAGTATGGCTGGGTATCACCGAGTATTGCAGAGTATGGCTGGGTATTGCGGGGTATTGCAGAGTATGGCTGGGTATGGCAGAGTATTGCGGGTTATGGCAGAGTATTGCAGATTTTTGCGGGGTATTGCAGAGCATGGCTGGGTATGGCAGAGTATGGCAGAGTATGGCTGGGTATCACTGAGTATTGCAGAGTATGGCTGGGTATTGCGGGGTATGGCAGAGTATTGCGGGATATTTCGGGGTATTGCAGGGTATTGCGGGGTATTTCAGGGTATTGCAGGATATGGCAGAGTATTGCGGGGTATTGCAGGGTATGGCAGAGTATTGCTGGGTATTGCAGGGTATGGCAGAGTATTGCGGGGTATTGCAGGGTATGGCAAAGTATTGCGGGGTATTCCAGGGTATGGCAGAGTATTGCGGGGTATTCCAGGGTATGGCAGAGTATTGTGGGGTATTCCAGGGTATGGCAGAGTATTGCGGGGTATTGCAGGGTATGGCAAAGTATTGCGGGGTATTCCAGGGTATGGCAGAGTATTGCGGGGTATTCCAGGGTATGGCAGAGTATTGCGGGGTATTCCAGGGTATGGCAGAGTATTGCGGGGTATTGCAGGGTATGGCAGAATATTGCGGGGTATTGCAGGTTATGGCAGAGTATTGCGGGGTATTTCAGGGTATTGCAGGGTATGGCAGAGTATTGTGGGGTATTCCAGGGTATGGCAGAGTATTGCGGGGTATTCCAGGGTATGGCAGAGTATTGCAGGGTATTGTAGGGTATGGCAGAGTATTGCGGGGTATTCCAGGGTATGGCAGAGTATTGCGGGGTATTGCAGGGTATGGCAGAGTATTGTAGGGTATTGCAGGGTATGGCAGAGTATTGCGGGGTATTCCAGGGTATGGCAGAGTATTGCGGGGTATTGCAGGGTATGGCAGAGTATTGCGGGGTATTCCAGGGTATGGCAGAATATTGCGGGGTATTCCAGGGTATGGCAGAGTATTGCGGGGTATTGTAGGGTATTGCAGAGTATTGCGGGGTATTCCAGGGTATGGCAGAGTATTGTGGGGCATTGCAGAGGGAATTGCAGAGTATTGCACAGCATTGCAGGGCATGCAGAGTAGTGGGGATGGCTGAGCAGGGATGGATGGATGGCTGGATGTCTCTGTGCAGCGCTGTGGACACTACACATCCAGCCCACAACGCTGCAGCCATCCATCCATCCCCCTCTCTGCTCACAGTGTTCTGATCGGTACACAGGAGGGGAGGAGAGGGGGAGGAGAGGAACCGGCGTCATCAGATGACGCCGGTTTGTTTACATGTGATCGCTCCGTCATTTGACGGAGCAATCACATGGTAAACGGCCGCGATCAGCGGCCATTTACCGGGATCTGTGATGCGCCGGGGGTCACGGATGGTCTCGGGTGCGCGCCCTAGGGGGCGTGCGAGAGCAGAATTCCGGGAGGACGTCCCTGGACGCCCTCCCAGAGTTAAACAACCGCCCTGTAGCCGTCATTTGGCTATGGGCCGGTTGTTAAGTGGTTAACAGGGGAATGTAATTCCAATTTTTGATATAATATTTCAACGCAGGGCCCGTTCCTGCGCCCAACAAGGGTATCTGTGAGGAGTTACAGTGTTGTGGCACCACCCAAGGCCCAATTTTTCTGCCCCTGTTTTACAGGGGCATGTGATTCTAAATCCTGATATAATATTTCACAGCAGGGCCCGTTCTTGTGCCCAACAAGATTAACTTACTGTGTTCTGGTATCACCCACACCACCACCAAAGGCCCAATTTTTCTGCCTGTTTAACAGGGGCATGTAATTACAATTTTTGATATAATATTTCACAGCAGGGCCTGTTTCTGCGCTCACCAAAAGTAACTGTGAGGGCTTACAGTGTTCTGGTACCACCAACACCTAAGGCCCAATTTTCTGCAGAGTATATAGGGCAGGCTGTATAGTATATATACTGCTGTTCAGAGTATATAGTACTTGGGGGCCTGGGGGACCCCCACGCTATTTTTTTAAAAAATTGGGTGCGGGGTTCCCCTTAATATCCATACCAGACCCGAAGGGACTGGGGGGGGGGGGGGGTTGGGAACCGATGCCGTTTTTTTCAATGATTTTCATCTATATTGCTGGGACCCGACAATACATTACAGCCACGAGCAGTTGTAAATTACTTTTTTTCCTTTAGAAATGTCATTTTGCTGTGGTATTGTTCTAAACACGGGAAAACTGTGCCACTTTACAGGCAAACTATAGACATCCCCCCAGGCACGATATTTAAAGGAATATTTCATTTTTATTGTTTCACTTTAAGGATTATTAAAATCACTGCTCCCAAAAACGGCCATTTTTAAAACTTCTTTTTGCATTGATGTCCCCTGGGGCAGGACCCAGGTCCCCAAACACTTTTTATGGCAATAACTTGCATATAAGGCTTTAAAATTAGCACTTTTGATTTTTCACGTTCGTGTCCCATAGACTTTAACGGTGTTTGTGTCTTCAAATTAATTTTTTGCGTGTTAGCATGTTCTGCTGCAAACCGAACCAGGGGGGTGTTTGGCTCATCCCTAATCCTCATTTAATGCTCCATCCCTGGATCATCCATCCTCATTTAGGCTCCATCCCTGGCTCAGCTATCCACATTCATGCTCTGTCCCTGGCTCATCCATCCTCATTCATGCTCCATCCCTAGATCATCCATCCTCATTCATGCTTCATCCCTGGTTCATCTATCCACATTCATGCTCCGTCCCTGGCTCATCCATCCTCATTCATGCTCCATCCCTAGATCATCCATCCACATTCATGCTCCATCCCTGGCTCATCCATCCACATTCATGCTCCATCCCTGGCTCATCCATCCACATCCATGCTCCATCCCTGGCTCATCCATGCTCCATCCCTGGCTCATCCATGCTCATCCATGCTCATCGGTGGATTATTTGGATTATTTTTTACCAAAGATATGTAGCAGTATAAATTTTGGCCAAAATGTATGAAGAAAAATGACTAATTTGCAAAATGTTATAACAGAAATGAAGAAAAATTAATTTTTTTACAAAATTTCCGGTCTTTTTTCATTTTTAGCGCAAAAAATAAAAAATCCAGTGGTTAATAAATACCACCAAAAGAAAACTCTATTTGTGAAAAAAAGGCAAAAAATTTCATATGGGTACAGTGTTGCATGACTGAGTAATTGTCATTCAAAATGTGAGAGCACCGAAAGCTGAAAATTGGTCTGGCTATGAAGGGAGTTTAAATGCCCAGTGGGCAAGTGGTTAATATTCTGGCCTAAACTGATTTTGTAAAACGTGCAAAAAATGGAAAAACAGCTATGGAAGCAAAAGTGTTAAAGGTATTTGCATATGGTACTGATGCTTGAACACGTGTGCATACACGAGTAAAATAAATTCTAGAACCCAGAATGCAATTCTAACCTCTTCAAATTAACATGTAACGCACATAGAAAGGTATTTTGAATGCTTATGTACAAAAAAACAGACGGCAATGCAGATTTGTGTATTTTTATTACTTCAGATCTATATGATGCAGTGCATGTTTACATTCCTGTGTGTACAGACACATTGAAAACAGTGAGCTGTGTTTTAGAAAATGTTTGTATTCCTAAAAAAAAGAAAGTTTATGCATGCATATTAAATTAATTTTCTTGCATTAAATCCTAAAGCTGTGCAGCTGTAAGCAGATCATGGTGAGTGCACGGTACAGGATCCAGCAGATTATTATATAGAAGGGTACACAAATGTTTTCTCACTTTTTATACAATGTTTCATATTTGTCATGTACACAATCTGGTTGCAAATAAGAAACATTGTCATTGTGTTGAATGTTAGGGAACACTTTTTTTGTTTTATTTGTATGTAATGAGACATCTATGAAGGGTGTTTGTTATTAATTGATAAATTTCTTTTTATAGAATAAAACGTATTTGTAAATCCAGTATGTTTCTATTGACATTTTGGTGATATTATGAATAGAGGTGAAGTGTGGAATATACAATTCCATATCAGATGTGTGCAGATATTGGTGACAGAGGCCAGATATCAGACAAGGGGTGGTGCAGCGCGTCCCTCCAGGCAGAGGAGAGGAGATGAGTCACCAGGAGGAGAAGAGGATGGGAAATCCCTGGCTGCCTTCCAGTAAAGGAGGAGCTCGAGCAGGAAGAGGCCGGATTATCCCGTCATTGCTATCGGAGCGTCTCCGCTTCACTCCGGCCTTGTGCCTGATCACCCGGTCCTCCCCCCCCCCCCCCCCCCGCAACACCCTGGATTCCCCGCACCGGATCCTCCGAGCTCCGGCCAGACATGCAGCCTGCACTCCTCGTCCTGATCCCGGCTCTGATCACCCTGCTACCGGCTGTCCTCTCCTCCAACACCGAGCCTGGTGAGTGCTGAACCCAGTATGGTGACTGGCAGCTGGATGCCAGTATATACGAGTACCCCTGAGCTGTATGCCAGTACCCCTGAGCTGTATGCCAGTACCCCTGAGCTGTATGCCAGTACCCCTGAGCTGTATGCCAGTACCCCATGAGCTGTATGCCAGTACCCCTGAGCTGTATGCCAGTACCCCTGAGCTGTATGCCAGTACCCCTGAGCTGTATGCCAGTACCCCTGAGCTGTATGCCAGTACCCCTGAGCTGTATGCCAGTACCCCTGAGCTGTATGCCAGTACCCCTGAGCTGTATGCCAGTACCCCTGAGCTGTATGCCAGTACCCCTGAGCTTTATTCCAGTACCCCTGAGCTTTATTCCAGTACCCCTGAGCTTTATTCCAGTACCCCTGAGCTGTATTCCAGTACCCCTGAGCTGTATTCCAGTACCCCTGAGCTGTAGCCTCATTACTTTTCCACTGACTCTAGTGAGTACTGCCCTACCACTAACTCTGGTAACTTACCTGTCACGCGCCCTACCACTGACTCTAGTGACTACTTCTTCCTACCTACCCTACCACTGACTAGTGGCTACTGCCAGTCACCCACCCTACCACTGGCTGTAATGGGTGCTGCCCCCACTGACCCTTCCACTGATTCTAGGGACTACTGTCCTCCACCGCAAACTCAGAGTACTTCCCCCCCTCCTCCAGCTCTACAATTCATGATAGTTAGTACTAACCTCACCTACCCTACCACCATCTATAACAAGCCCCAGGGTTGCTAATCATCCAGAATAATAGAGACTGACTGTAGACATTTTAATACATTTGTATTCTCAAGCTAGGATTCCTCCAGAACAAGGGTAGGCAACCTTTTGAGCATGGTGTGCCGAAAAATGCTTTCAAAGAAATTGAGCGTGCCGATTTTATAATAAAAAAATGTCAACTTCACATTCTCAATCACGAAAGGGATTTTTTTAATAAAGTAAATGCTGTAAACTACTTTAGTAGTGAGAAATAAACATCCTGCACTCTCACGCCTCAGATCAGCCCCAATTCATGCACCTTCACACCTCAGATCACTGTCCCCCCTGCACATCTGCCCCACCACTGTAACCCCCTGCACATCTGCCCCACCACTGTACCACCCTGCTCTTCTGTCCCACCAATGTAACCCCCTGCACATCTGCTCCACCGCTGTAACTCGCTTTTTCATCTGCCCCACCAATGTACCTCCTGCTCACCTGCCCCATCTCTGTTCCCCCCTGCTCACCTGCCCCATCTCTGTTCCCCCCTGCTCACCTGCCCCATCTCTGTTCCCCCCTGCTCACCTGCCCCATCTCTGTTCCCCCCTGCTCACCTGCCCCATCTCTGTTCCCCCCTGCTCACCTGCCCCATCTCTGTTCCCCCCTGCTCACCTGCCCCATCTCTGTTCCCCCCTGCTCACCTGCCCCATCTCTGTTCCCCCCTGCTCACCTGCCCCATCTCTGTTCCCCCCTGCTCACCTGCCCCATCTCTGTTCCCCCCTGCTCTCCTGCCCCACCACTGTTCCTCTTGCTCTCCTGCCCCACCACTGTTCCTCTTGCTCTCCTGCCCCACCACTGTAATCCCCCTGCTCTCCTGCCCCACCACTGTAACCCCCTGCTCTCCTGCCCCACCACTGTAACCCCCTGCTCTCCTGCCCCATCACTGTAACCCCCTGCTCTCCTGCCCCACCACTGTAACCCCCTGCTCTCCTGCCCCACCACTGTAACCCCCTGCTCTCCTGCCCCACCACTGTAACCCCCTGCTCTCCTGCCCCACCACTGTAACCCCCTGCCCCACCACTGTAACCCCCTGCTCTCCTGCCCCACCACTGTAACCCCCTGCCCCACCACTGTAACCCCCTGCCCCACCACTGTAACCCCCTGCCCCACCACTGTAACCCCCTGCTTTCCTGCCCCACCACTGTTCCCCCTGCTCTCCTGCCCCACCAATGCACCTCCTTTCACATCGGCCCCACTGCTCTACCCCCCTGCTTCAGTACTGGGGGTTGCCTACCCCTGCTCCAGAGGTTGATGTGGGTTCCTTGAGCAAATAACAATTTCTGCCTCTCAGATAAAAGAACACTCACACAGAATCTTTTTAGCCATCCGTAGGGGAAGTTCTTCCCACTGACCATCACACTAATGTACCATGAGCTGTACATGGAGCTGTTATTATCAGGGGTTCCTTGGAACTGGAACATTATTTTCAAACATTCCTCTATAGTAAAATGTTTGAGAGAGACCGTTTTAGAGCTTCTGAAATGAATTCCAAAAATGTAGTCAGAAGAGAAGTAAAACACACAAGTGCCGAGTACACTGGGCCTTTTACAGCAAACAGTGCAAAATTATTACTACATCCAACCCATCTGAATCCGGTGGCCTCATAGTTCCCCTTTCTATTGCTGTGATACAGTTTACTTGTTCCATTTTTAGAGAAACAAATGTACACAGAGCTTCCTTGTTCAGTCTTATGATCCTCTATACTCAGAACACTTTGTTTAGTCGGCCTTTCCTCAGAAATTCCTGTATTAATGCCTTAAGATCTGCACCCGGGCACACTGCTCCTCCGCTGATCTTACCAGTGGGGATGGATGTCTGACCTTCATCCATTCTTTGTTTGTACTTCATTTAGTAAAAATCGGTGTTGATAAACAGGAAACAAACATCTTCTCAGATAACTGAAAACTGTATTTCTTTGTATGTTATTGTTTCTTATTATTATATATTGATGCATTTAAAAATCAGGTTCACCTTCGTGACCATGTTACACCCATATTTAGGGTCCCCAGCATCCCCAAAACCCAACCACCCCATTGCTGAATTACCATCTGTTCCTGTAGATTAAGTATTATTTTTCATATGGGGTGGGGGGGGGGGGGGCAATTAATGAGCTTCAGCACTGTATGCATAGAGACACGAAAAAGCCCCTGGGACTTTCATGGTACCATTCACCATTGTCATTTTGTCATTCCTATTCATGCAACGTAGTAGTTCAACCAATGAGGGAGGGAAGGAAGGCATGCCATAGACCAGTGATGGCGAACCTTGGCACTCCAGATGTTTTGGAACTACATTTCCCATGATGCTCATGCACTCTGCAGTGTAGTGGAGCATCCTGGGAAATGTAGTTCCAAAACATCTGGGGTGCCAAGGTTCGCCATCACTGCCATAGGACTCTGGTTTCTTGAATCAATATTCATTTTCGGGGGGAAAATATATTGGGGACAAAAAATAAAATAAAATTATTCAGACCCCCTTACATTTTTCACTCTTTGTTATATTGCAGCCATTTGCTAAAATCATCTAAGTTCATTTTTTTTCCTCATTAATGTACACACAGCACCCCATATTGACAAAAAAAAAAACAACACAGAATTGTTGACATTTTTGCAGATTTATTAAAAAAGAAAAACTGAAATATCACATGGTGATATTCAGACCCTTTGCTGTGACACTCATATATTTAACTCAGGTGCTGTCCATTTCTTCTGATCATCCTTGAGATGGTTCTACACCTTCATTTGAGTCCAGCTGTGTTTGATTATACTGATTGGACTTGATTAGGAAAGGCACACACCTGTCTATACAAGATACCTGTCGTACACCTTACAGCTCACAGTGCATGTCAGAGCAAATGAGAATCATGAGGTCAAAGGAACTGCCTGAAGAGCTCAGAGACAGAATTGTGGCAAGGCACAGATCTGGCCAAGGTTACAAAAAAAATTCTGCTGCACTTAAGCACTTAAGGTTCCTAGGAACACGGTGGCCTCCATAATCCTTAAATGGAAGACGTTTGGGACGACCAGAACCCTTCTTAGACCTGGCCGTCCGGCCAAACTGAGCTATCGGGGGAGAAGAGCCTTGGTGAGAGAGGTAAAGAAGAACCCAAAGATCACTGTGGCTGAGCTCCAGAGATGCAGTCTTTTTTAATAAATCTGCAAAAATGTCAACAATTCTGTGTTTTTCTGTCAATATGGGGTGCTGTGTGTACATTAACGAGGGAAAAAATGAACTTAAATGATTTTAGCAAATGGCTGCAATATAAAGAGTAAAAAATTTAAGGGGGCCTGAATACTTTCCGTCCCCACTGTGTATGTGTGTGTATATATATATATATATATATATATATATATATATATATATATATATATATATATATATATATATATATATATATAATGAATGAATCTCAGTAATAGTTAGTGCAGCCTTTTCTAAATTATGTACATGTCCTTCCCTGTCTTTTTTTAAATCCATTTAGATTATATTTTCTATACCTCCTATCTTCTGAACAAACGGATGTTGAACCAAGAAACATGTAGTGTCCATGCCTTCTAGTGTACTGTATGTTATATTCTAGTATATTGTACTTTTAGTGTACTTCTGCTGTACTTGTATAGTGTACTTCTACTGTACTAGTATACTGTACTTCTAGTGTACTGTATGTTGCATTCTAGTATACTGTACCTCCAGTGTATTCCTTCTGTACGTCTACTGTACTTGTGTAGTGTACTACTGTACAGTACTTCTATACTGTACTTGTATGCTGTAGTATTGTACTCCTACAGTTTTGTACTTGTATACTGTGCGTTTAATGTTCTGTACTTCTTTCTTGTATGAGTGTGACAGATGCATGTTCTGCACTTGGCTAGACTCCATTGTGCCTGCTTCTGTCTATATATGGCTGGATTCTGATATTTGCTGTTGATGCCGATGCTGCAAGTGCCTGCTTGTATTTAATTTAGTGTATTACCATCACAGACATGAACTCCTTGCTACTTGGCTGTGGAGGATCCCATTTAGGGCTGCAACTAACGATTGTTTTCATAATCGATTTGTTTTGATTAATCAGTTAATAACCTTAAAGTGTGGTGTATAGTTTAGTTAATATGTAAAGTTTAAAAAAAAGGCAATTTATTCTTAAATATCTCTATATGCAGTGGTAATTATAAATAACCAACTATATGGTTAGGGAGTAAAATCTTTAATCCACTCTGAGAGTAACAGACAGAAGATATATACTGTATATACTGTTAGAGGTTGAATCTGGTAAATATCATCAGACTCAGAGATCATTTTTTTTTATTTAAAAGAAAAAAAAATTAAAGACTGTTTTGCAGATTTTCAAACAGAACTGTAATATATTATATGCTGGGCATACAAAAACAATGTCTTCCTTCAAAAAAAAAAAATCATTTTAAGAACATTTTTTTCGATTTTCTAATTGTTAGTGGGGTCAAATCAACGTTTGTTTTCAACCACAGAGACGGGAAAATTTAGAAATAGAAAATTGCTTGGTCAAAGGACAGACAGTTTTCAGACAGTGTATGTGGTTTTCGTTTAGAGATTACATTAGTTTTAAAACAGAATATTAAAAGCAAGTGAAAATTTCAAACAACATTCTTTCATTCAGCGAATGTACAAAGATTTTTTGTATGAATATTCTTGTCTGAAAATTGATCGGTGTGGCCAGCATAAGGCTCGGTACACTCCTATGCAGTTTGCTTTTGATCTGTTTCTGCAATGTTTTTTGCTGTGCGTTTTTGCATTTTTTATGCCTTTTTTTGGCTAATTTGTTGTTGGGCAGTGTAAAAAAAACAATAAAACAAATTGCTGCAAAAATGCATTACATGCTTTTCTGCAGCTTCTCCATTGAAGTATATTGAACCAAAAAAGCACAGTTATGCATTGAAAAAAAGTCCCTGACCCTTTCAAAATACGCAGCAGCTAAAAAAAAGCATAGATGTGAACGTTAAAGGAACTGTAGTGCGTTTCTGCACCAGGTCTAAGACGTTTAGTAACATAATGGGGTTAAAAAAATAAATAAAAAAAATTAGCCCTTTATTGTACAAAAAGAGCAAATAATCGCTACTGTAAGGGGTTCATTTTTTTTTACTGTGCAACAGCGAAAGTAATATTTACAGTAGCGATTATTTGCTCTTTTTGTACTCTAAAGGGCTAATTTTTGTTTTTTTAACTCCATTATGTTACTGGCCGATTAATCGATTATGAAAATAGTAATTGATTTCATAATCGATTAGTTGTCGATTAATCGATTAGTTGTTTCGGCCCTAATCCCATTATTTACTGTGACATATTGAATGTATGAAAATACTGACCTTGATTTCCAATACTAACTACTACACTTGGATTGGATGCTTATTGTACTGTTTGTGTAATCTGAACACCAATGCACAATGCTGTGTAATGCTACATTTAATCTGATTATATTTGCTGCTATGCAACTTTGAAATTTGCCATGCCCTTGGCTGAGTGTCCAATCTTAAAGCTGATTTGTAGATACACAGCTTACTGTAACTAATATAAATTATATTTTTTGGTTTTATCACCTTTTGATAATTTTTGCACAACCCTAGGGGTTCATGTTTACTAGGTTCACACCTGGGGCCTATATGCTTCATTAGCGCTACACATTTTATATACATCTATATACAATTAGTCTTAGGCCTCATGCACACTGGATGTTAAAATAATGTTATGAAAACACTAGTAGCTTTGCAGTGACTTTTTTTTTTTCAACGTTTTTGCAATAGCGTTTATTAGCGTATATTAGCGGTTTTCCGCGTTAGCATTTTTTAGCTTTTTTTTTTTTTTTTTTGTTTCAAAATTTATTTATTTTTTTCAATGGATCAAAAACGTTAAAAACCGTTGGTGAGCGACGTTTTTGAGCGTTTATTAGTGTTAGAGTGTTTTTTTACAGCTGAAAAACGTCTCTCAGAACCCACTGGTCCTGGGTATTTTTTTACAGCTTAAAAACGCCTATGCCATTTGCAGCTCAAAAACGCCTAGGTGGGCATGAAGCCATAGACTAACATAGACAGGCGTTTTTAAGCTGCAAAAAACGCTCAAAAAAGCGGCTGTAAAAACGTCCGTTTGCATGAGGCTTAAACGAGATCCTTTTTCTACAAATATAATTCATACACGTCCTCTGTTTAATCTATGTTTCCTTTAAATTGTTTCTTAGACCCCTTTCACACTGCCAGCATTTTTCAGGCGCTACAGCGCTAAAAATAGCGCCTGAAAAACGGCTTCATTCACTCCAGTGTGGAAGCCCGAGGGCTTTCACACTGGAGTGGTGCGCTGGCAGGGCATCACAAAAAGTCCTGCCAGCAGCTTCTTTGGAGCGGTGAACTCACCGCTCCTCCACCGCTGCTCCCCATTGAAATCAATGGGGCAGCACTGCGATACCACTGGCAAAACGCGGTGGCGTTTTGCGGGCAGATTTAACCCCTTTTTGCCCGCTAGCAGGGGGTTAAAACCGCCCCGCTAGCGGCTGAATAGCGCCGCTAAAACGACAGCAAAGCAACGCTAAAAATAGCGCCGCTTTACCGCCGACGCCCCCCGCGGCTCGGTGTGAAAGCCGTCTAAGTGTGTCTTTCTGCTCCCCCCTCACTTTAATTTGTTTGGAACAAGCAGTTCTCATAAGGCATCATGTACACGTGACGTTGTTCAACCTCTCCTGAATGATTTTACTTGACAGCTAGAAACGGGCGCCTAAAAACGTCCCTTTAGCCACGTTTACATGCCGCGTTTAGCCGCATTTGCGTCCAGAAGCGTTTGAAAAAATGTTTTTTTTAATCGCAGAAAATGAAAAAGGTCTGTAAACGAAATACGGCTAAACGCGAGTTGCCACGCTTGGCTTTGAAATTCCTCTAAACACAGCTTCTGAACGCATTTTTTTTGGGTTCCAAAAAAAGCCTCTAAACTAGAAACTGCTATAAACGACCCTGTGTACATGTACTGATAAGATAACATAGAGGAGAGTTCAGGAGCAGCTGAAAAAAATGCCCAACTGCTCTTAATGTCCGTTTACCAGCAGCAGTGTACATGAGGCCTTAGTATGCACATACACATCCCATAGTCACTAGTCTATCTCAAAAGCACGGATCAGGACAGGATCAAGTGCTCCATGCACTGGACCCCAGTGGGATTCATAGTCCTTGTTTAAGTTATACTGATAACTCATCTTTAACATGTACAGTATCTAACAAAAGTGAGTACACCCCTCACATTTCTGTAAATATTTTACTCTATCTTTTCATGTGACAACACTGAATTAATGACACTTTGCTACAATGTAAAGTAGTGAGTGTACAGCTTATAGAACAGTGTAAATTTGCTGTCCCCTCAAAATAACTTAACACACAGCCATTAATGTCTAAACCGCTAGCAACAAAAGTGAGTACACCCCTAAGGGAAAATGTCCATATTGGACCCAATTAGCTATTTTCCCTCCCTGGTGTCATGTGACTTGTTAGTGTTACAAGGTCTCAGGTATGAATGGGGAGCAGGTGTGTTAAATTTGGTGTTATCGCTCTCACTCTCTCATACTGGTCACTGGAAGTTCAACATGGCACCTCATGGCAAAGGAATCTCTGAGGATCTGAAAAAAAGAATTGTTGCTCTACATAAAGATGGCCTAGGCTATAAGAAGATTGCCAAGACCCTGAAACTGAGCTGCAGCATGGTGGCCAAGACCATACAGTGGCTTAACAGGACAGGTTCCACTCAGAACAGGCCTCGCCATGGTCGACCAAAAAAGTTGAGTGCATGTGCTCAGCGTCATATCCAGAGGTTGTCTTTGGGAAATAGATGTATGAGTGCTGCCAGCATTGCTGCAGAGGCTGAAAAGGTAAGGGGTCAGCCTGTCAGTGCTCAGACCATACGCCGCACAATGCATCAAATTGGTCTGCAAGGCTGTCGTCCCAGAAGGAAGCCTCTTCTAAAGATGATGCACAAGAAAGCCCGCAAACAGTTTGCTGAAGACAAGCAGAATAAGGACATGGATTACTGGAACCATGTCCTGTGGTCTGATGAGACCAAGATAAACTTATTTGGTTCAGATGGTGTCAAGCGTGTGTGGCGGCAACCAGGTGAGGAGTACAAAGACAAGTGTGTCTTGCCTACAGTCAAGCATGGTGGTGGGAGTGTCATGGACTGGGGCTGCATGAGTGCTGCTGGCTCTGGGGAGCTATAGTTCATTGAGGGAACCATGAATGTCAACATGTACTGTGACATACTGAAGCAGAGCATGATCCCCTCCCTTCAGAGACTGGGCCGCAGGGCAGTATTTCAACATAATGAAAAATCCCAAACACACCTCCAAGACGACCACTGCCTTGCTAAAGAAGCTGAGGGTAAAGGTGATGGACTGGCCAAGCATGTCTCCAGACCTAAACCCTATTGAGCATCTGTGGGGCATCCTCAAACGTAAGGTGGAGGAGCGCAAGGTCTCTAACATCCACCAGCTCTGTGATGTCATCATGGAGGAGTGGAAGAGGACTCCAGTGGCAACCCGTGAAGCTCTGGTGAACTCCATGCCCAAGAGGGTTAAAGCAGTGCTGGAAAATAATGGTGGCCATGCAAAATATCGATACTTTGGGTAACACTAACAAGTCGCATGACACCGGGGAGGGAAAATGGCTAATTGGGCCCATTTTGGACATTTTCACTTAGGGGTGTACTCACTTTTTGTTGCCAGTGGTTTAGACGTTAATTGCTGTGTGTTGAGTTATTTTCATTCATTCATTTCAGGTACTTGTATAGCGCCGTCAATTTACGCAGCGTTTTACATATACATTGTACATTCACATCAGTCCCTACCCTCAAGGAGCTTACAGTCTAAGGTCCCTAACTCACATTCATACATACTAGGGACAATTTAGACAGAATCCAATTAACCTACCAGCATGTCTTTATTTTGAGGGGACAGCAAATTTACACTGTTATACAAGCTGTACACTCACTACTTTACATTGTAGCAAAGTGTCATTTCTTCAGTCTTGTCACATGAAAAGATCTAATAAAATATTTACAAAAATGTGAGGGGTGTACTCACTTTTGTGGGATTATGTATGTATGTATGTATTTATTTTTCATGTATTTTTGGATATTGATGAAAGGTTAGAACCCCTATCAGTTTTTTTTTTTTCTTTTCCTTTTTGCTGTCTGAGTACATGCAGGGCACATTCACCCTCTCAATTTGTTCTGATGACCATTGTCATCAGGACAAGGTGATAGAAAATTCAAAATTCTGCAGTTGTCACCAGTACATGAGGTCATGGAAATGATCCAAAATGCACAGCTGTCTAGGAGAGGCGTTGCCCTCACTTTTCAGAGATTTCCTCTCGCTCCCTGTTGCATCCTCAGGAAAGGAAGTGAAGGGAAATCTCTCCAATGGGACACAAACATTAAAAATAAACCAACAAGGCTTTTAACCCTTCCCATCTCTATCCAAAATGAAGTTTTGTATGTTGTAAGAGGGGCAAGCACAACTGGTAGTGGTAAACCATGCACAGACAGGGACGTGCCAGGCAGGTTTGCCCTGCAATTTTTTTCAGCAAGGCAGCAAACCAAGTGTTTCAATGCAGGGAGGTTTTGTGCAGCACATCCAAAGCACAAAACAAATAATACATCTGCTCGTCTGTGCTACTAAGTAAACCCCTGACTAACAGCCCCCCCCCCCCCCCCCCCCCCATGGGTTTTCCAAACGGACAGCACATGTACCTCTTTATAGTGTTCCCTCAGCACTCAGTCATTTCACCCATCAGCCAGGCTCGCACACCATAGAGAGACCTCTTATAATGAGGTCTACCTACCTGGTAAGATGTGGACCTAGGAAATAGAGGCTTTATCCAACCCAGAGCTCTACAAATTCTCCAGGTTCTGTTCTAGGTCCTAGAACCTGATTATTAAAAAAAACGTTTTTCTCCATAACACAAGTAAACCCTGGAGCCCGTTACCATGTGTTAGATGAGAAACCTAGGTGACAGGTATACATATACAATCCTACCAGCCAATGCCTTATGCTTTACATACAAAGCAACCCTTTCCCCAGAAGAATCCTTAAAATTTATTTTCAGATCTTGAGGAAGGCTCTTTTCAGTGGTGGTCTCTGGGAAGAATTCCCTCTTACAGCGGTGGCCAGATTGCCATCCTTGCAAGCACTTAATAAGGTATCTGGTGTCACGCTGCTGGCTCTGAAAAGTAGCATTGGCTCTTGCAGGCACCATCAGATGGAAGGCCACTCAGCCACAACTCAAGGAACCTCTAGCAGCTTCTGGAGTAACCTTGGTTATCAATGACTGCCGAACGTGCAAAAGGTCTCTTGAGGAACATGTCCATGGTGCATTTCTCCTCTCTGCTTGTCTGCTTACTCTTCTTTCTGCATTCTCTATAATGTAATCTAAGGGAGATTGAGGGACATCTTCCTGTGGCTGCCCTGACCAGAGTAATAGGTGAACCAACCAGCTGGTGAATCAACCCATTAGCTTCCCAGAAGAACATTTATTTATTTTTTTTTTTTTTGCTAATCTGATTTTGAGCAATGCTTTATTAATAGTTTTTCTGTATATATTCATAGGTCTGCCTGCCCCAAGCAATGTCCACATTGACTCCTACAACATGAAGCACATTGTGAGGTGGGATCCTGTAAAAGTGAAGGATGAGTCAATGCCTGTAATGTACAGTGTGGGATTTCAACTGTAAGTATTACATTGTGTTACCTTTTTTGGATCCGTGCCGTCTGTATTATTCTGATGAGGATATTGGGTGACCAGTATTTGGCGCCCACAAAAAATGGCAAACGTACAGAGGCTCCACCCCTTTTAAAAATCACCCTAATACTTGAGTATTATTATTATTTGATATGTATTTTTGAATATATAATTTGAGGTAGCATTCTGTGTGCTCTGTATGTCCACTACAGAGAAGGAGGAGGTTGAGTGTTGGTTAAGAGAGTCTTGGGACTTTTCTTGGAGGCTCCTGTTCCCAATCTTTTTTAAAGTAATCCTTTCCCTAAAGAAAAATGGAGTTTGGCATTTCTCATGCTGGAAATGTTAGAGCCCTGCAGAGCACCTGCAGCTGGTTGATAATTATGAAATGACTCCCATTAGAATCACTTTCCCACATGGACACAGACAAAAACACAGGGATTCCTTCTTCAGAATGCAAAAAGGTAGGAATCTGCAACATATTTTCTTAAATCCTTGCAATGTACATAGATCACCCAGAGGGGAATGTGTTTTTTTTTTTTTTTTTTTTTTTCTCAACAAAAGGTAAAAGGTAAAGCTACACAAAAGCACACCATTGGCTTCCCTGACTGTCAATCCGAGTCAGCCAATCAGGAGAGAGGGGGCGTGACCGAGCGGCAGCTCCATGTCTGAATGGACACATGGAGCTGTAGCTCGGCTTGGGTGCCCCCATAGCAAGCTGCTTGCTAGCAAACTTTGGATAGCAAAACCATTTTTTTTCTGCCAGTAAATACCTTATACAGCTAAAAAGCCTAGGCTTATGACATCATGCACAGCTCTTTCTCTCACTCTTGTGAGAGTTTGCCAGGGAGAGAAGGGGGATGAGTCATCAGAGGGCCAATGAGAGCTGCAGAGCTGGAGGTGTGCCTCTGTTTGTCTGGGTAAATCCAGGAAGTGAACAGGCAGCAGCTTCAGCTGCCCACAGTAAAAATGGTTGCAGCCAGACCACTGCACAAAGCAGGTAACTATAACATGTTTGTTATTAAAAAAAAAAAAAAAAAAAAAAAAAAGACTTTACAATCACTTTAAAAATCGCACCAAAAACACACCTCCCCGTTGAAATGCATTGAAAATTCAGCAAGAACACATCAATAACGCACCAGCGTTACATTTTTGATGTGGTTTTTGAGTTACGTGACCTATGAAAAACACACCACAAGGTAAAATCGTGTGCGTTTTCAGCGCCATTGTCGGCGCCTTTTTCTCTATCGGCAAAATGCCGCTAACCCTATTTTCAAAACAAAAAATGTAGAGATTTTTTTAAGACTACTCGAATATGGATCTGAACCCATGTGCATTGTGCTCTATGGGACAATACACACAGCTGTGACAAGATGCAGGAATGCAGAGATGTGTTCATGGGCATTTAAAAAAAAAAGAAAAAAAAAAGTGCAGTAATTTACATGCAAGCCTGCTGTAGATGAGACGTTGCTCAGACCAAACCAGTGCTGCTTAAATGGTGTGTACACAGTGTGTGGCCTCAGCTAATGTTGCCACCGCCACACCCCCTGACGCTGTGACCAAGCCCCGCTGGGAGGAGCGAAATGCGTCAGCGGCGTGGTCGGAGGAGCGTTGGCTAAAGCCACACACCGTGTACACTCTGTGTAAGCACTGGGTTAGTCTAAGCAGCATCTCCTCTACAACAGACATACACTTCTTTATTAGTGAAAACAGGCACCTACTCCCACATTCTGGGCACTGGCAGAGAAATGATTAAGCCTCCAGCTTCAAGTTGTGCTACACGTTTTTTCGCAGGTCACCGCCATTACTAGTAAACAAAAATTGATAATAAAAATGCCATAAATATATCCACTATTTTGTAGACGCTATAACTTTTGTGCAAACCAATCAATTTATTGCGTTTTTTTTTGTTTTGTTTTTTTAATCAAAAATATGTGGAAGAATACATATTAGCCTAAACTGATGAGGAAATGTATTTTTTTTTTTGGGGGGGGGGTGGGGAGATATTTATTAGAGCAAAAAGTTAAAAAATATTGTTTTTGTTTTGTTTTTTTCAAAATTGTCGCTCTTCTTTTTTTTTTTTTTTTTTGTTTATAGCGCAAAAAATAAAAACTGCAGAAGTGATTGTCAGTTAAAGCGACGCAGTGCCGTATCGCAAACAATGGCCTGGTCGTTAAGGGTGCAAGTCTTCCGGTCCTCAAGTGGTTAAAATGCTGCTGAAATCCTACTACAAAAGGCTATTACCAGTGGTTTTTATCCAGCATTTTTTTTTAACTTAAAAAAAAAAACCCCCAGCCAAAGAAAAGATTTTAATTTCATTTTGGATGAAATGGATTGGAGCCTCTGTCGGGTTTTTATTGCTGTCTTTGTGCCTAGTGGTGCGATTTATCCTCCCTTCCTGTCAAGATATACATTTACACACAAGCATAAGTACTAAATAGTATTTGGTATCAGTCTCATGCATAGCTCCCAAGTGTCCCTGGTTTCGAGGGACTGTCCCTGATTCGGAACAAAGTCCCTCTATCTCTCTTTCCTCCTTATTTGTCTCTTATTTGAATAAAATGTACTTTTTATCTTTCAAAAAGTGTTTCACAGTGCTAAACCTTTTATCTAAATTTCTGCATTTGTAAATTTCAAAAGCCAATATAAAGGAACATTAAAAAAAAAACACTTTTGATGTAAAAGGATTAATTACCTGAAAACAAAATGGCTCCAAATTCAAACGTTTTATTGCATATATATATATGGAGAACAGAGCTGTACACAAAATGTATGTGTCTTAGCTGTGCTCTAGAGAATATGACAACTTTCCTACTTTTATACCCATTCTATGGTAGACACACCTAGCTTTTCTGCTTTATCGATATTTTTCAGAGCTATGATGACGTAGAATGATGACTTAAAGTGGAGTTCCACCCAAAAGTGGAACTTCCACTCATCAGATTCCTCCCCCCCTCCGGTGACACAGTTGGCACCTTTCAGGGGGGAGGGGAGTACAGATACCTGTATATTACAGGTATCTGTACTCACTTCCGGCATAGATAGCCGCAGAATCTGCGGTTATTTACGCCACTTCCTGCTCCCTCCCCGCTGCCTGCTGGGAAACACACGGGTCCCAGAGGCAGCAGGGACCATCCGTATTGCGCAGCACGACTCGCGCATGCGCAATAGGGAACCGGGAAGTGAAGCCGCACGGCTTCACTTCCTGATTCCCTTACCGAAGATGGAGGCGGCAGCACCCGAGGACGGAGAGACGGTTCGGCCTCGGGTGCCGACATTGCGGGCGCCCTGGACAGGTAAGTGTCTATGTTTTAAAAGTCAGCAGCTGCAGTATTTGTAGCTGCTGACTTTTAAAAAAAAAAATTTCGGCGGCGCCCCGCTTTAACATTCCGTGACTTATTGTTATCAGCGCATCACATACAATGACTTGCATCTTCACACTACTGCTTATAATGTGATTACCATCTACAACAGCTTACACTACAGAATGTTTATCTTAACTTGCTGGCAACATATATTTTAAGAGAAAAACATGTTGTTCACTTGTTTCTGTAGTGCTGACAGAAGAATACACAATATAATAAATGTATTAACACATCAAACATATATATTAGTGATACAGCACTGATCATAAATTTCCCTACACAGTGGGTTTAACTAATCCTATTTTATTTTTCCATGTATAATTCTCCTCTTGGGGGTCGTGGCAGGGTGTGTGTCCTATGCCTACATCGTTTTGCTAATAGGTGTCCCTCGTTCCCTTCTTGAAAAGTTGGAAGGTATCATCATGGGTTCACCTGCCTAGTAGCACTCATGCTGGAGGAGGACGGAGCAGCTCTAGCAGCCAATCGGGTGTGCTACATGCACATGTGCAGGCAGGGAACATGCTGACAGTAGTAGAGAATGCTGCTGCTCTCTCTCCTTGTGCAGGGTGACTTCTCTTGTCTCCGCCCCCTCCTGTAGTTTTCTGCAGGCAGCCTGTAGTGGATGGAGCCTGTTGACCCCTCCCACAGCTCCTGCTCTCTACAGGCAATGTGGAGAACAGTAATGATGCCCCTGGATACCTATACAAGATAATATCTGAATTTGAAAAGGCATTTGATGCACACAAAGTACATTTATATCTTTTGTGGCTATTGAAGAAAATAATTAAATTCCGTTTTTTTTGTGCCTGGAGTTGAGCGTTAAATGAAATGGCAATCAGAATTCTATTTCAGAGCTAGGCCTCCTTCAGGGTTTATACTGATTCAAAAATATATATATAGTATGTGTAGATATAATGCATGGCAATAGCACAGTCATTGCAATAACTCATGTTTTGTGTCTTGCAGGAACAGGGATTTCCGTGAATTGTGCATAAACATCACAGAGACAGAGTGTGACTTCACAGAAAAAATCCAGTCCACCTGGAGGGGAAAAATGATGGTCCGGGCCGAGTTGGGATCAAGAAGATCGGAATGGGTTGTATTGCCGGATTTCCAACCAAGTAGAAACAGTACGTGGGAGGGAGGGAGTGGTTATCCTTCAAGTGACACTTAAAGTGGATGTAAAACCCCATTTTTTTTTTATTTTTTTTTTTTTAATTAAGGCTTTTACCTTGTACAGTATAGGATTTCATTTAGTCTGTGCCCATCCTTGCCACGAAGAGTTAATCCAGCTCTGAGCAATTTTTTTCAGTGAGATAAAAACTGACCAACAGAGAAATAGTAGTCAGTTCTTCCCCTGTGCTGTGACAGACAGCTCCTTTCCTTATCTCATGCAGGAGCATGAGAGACACATTCTGTGTACTTCACATTCCCCTCCCCTCTTTCTACTCCAGCTCTCTCAGGATTGGCTGCCTTTCCTGGGTTTTGACTGGATGGTTCCCATCATGGGGTGTGATCCACAGATCAGTGTTAGAGGAGGAAATGCATGTATAGTGCAGTGAACTCACAGGACGGCCAGCAGAACACACACAGACGAGTGAGTTGATTTAAGGGAGATGTATCTAGTCAGAGCTGGGCAGAGGAGCCGCTCCAGTGATCTGATGATTGTTATGGTGCAGTGTGTGTCTGAGGTCACCTGATCACAGTTGCAACATTCATTTTGATCACCAGGATGTGTTATGTGGCGGAGAGGTAGATGTCTCACTTTTCATAGAATACACCCAGTAAGGCTGAATGAGCTCAAAGCTTACAGCCTACCCGTGTCACCTGACTGCTCCCACCCAGTCCCTACCCGTGTCTCCTGACTGCTCCCACCCAGTCCCTACCCGTGTCTCCTGACTGCTCCCACCCAGCCCCTACCCGTGTCTCCTGACTGCTCCCACCCAGTGTCCCTACCCGTGTCTCCTGACTGCTCCCACCCAGTGTCCCTACCCGTGTCTCCTGACTGCTCCCACCCAGTGTCCCTACCCGTGTCTCCTGACTGCTCCCACCCAGTGTCCCTACCCGTGTCTCCTGACTGCTCCCACCCAGTGTCCCTACCCGTGTCTCCTGACTGCTCCCACCCAGTGTCCCTACCCGTGTCTCCTGACTGCTCCCACCCAGTGTCCCTACCCGTGTCTCCTGACTGCTCCCACCCAGTGTCCCTACCCGTGTCTCCTGACTGCTCCCACCCAGTGTCCCTACCCGTGTCTCCTGACTGCTCCCACCCAGTGTCCCTACCCGTGTCTCCTGACTGCTCCCACCCAGTGTCCCTACCCGTGTCTCCTGACTGCTCCCACCCAGTGTCCCTACCCGTGTCTCCTGACTGCTCCCACCCAGTGTCCCTACCCGTGTCTCCTGACTGCTCCCACCCAGTGTCCCTACCCGTGTCTCCTGACTGCTCCCACCCAGTGTCCCTACCCGTGTCTCCTGACTGCTCCCACCCAGTCTATATGTTCTTGTACAAACATCACTCTGAATAAAGAAGTCATCCTCTCCAGCCTGCACCACAATGTCTCTTCCCATCCCCATGTTTTACCCAAATCATAGCTGTCTAATCATGACCCAAACATCTCCATCCTGTCATATCCATCTATCCTGTCATATCCGATATCCATCCACATGATACTGGAGTTGGTCCGACAGTGTGTGGACATGATACAGCCGCTGTCAAATGTGGGCATGGCTTAAAGTGTGTAGCGGTACCCCCGTAGAGGCTGCTGAGTATAATGGTCTGTCTAATCATGACCCAAACATCTCCATCCTGTCATATCCATCTATCCATCTATCCTGTCATATCCGATATCCATCCACATGATACTGGAGTTGGTCCGACAGTGTGTGGACATGATACAGCCGCTGTCAAATGTGGGCATGGCTTAAAGTGTGTAGCGGTACCCCCGTAGAGGCTGCTGAGTATAATGGTCTGTCTGTCACCCTGCCCGGCCAGGCACACGCTTTTTCATTCCTCAGAGACAATAAAGCAGTCCTTGCATTTTGTTTTTGTTTGTTTTATTGAGGGGAACTTGGATAGGGCTGGGGACTCATGAGATGCCCAGGTGATCAAACATTGGAACTTGGGACTCTATTTACATCCTGTATATACATCACTCCATACTCCTCCTGTACATTGCTTCCTTTCTTCTGAGTATCACTACATACTCCTTGCTTCTTCTCTTTCGTTCTCCAGACTAGCTAGCACTGTAGGCCTGACACTTACTCAGCCAGGCCTAAAGCAAATGCCTTTCACAGGCAGGGACCGTGGGCCCCTATGGTGTAGCAAAAAGAAAATAGTAAATTCTGGTACTAGCTGTCCCACATGCAGCTACTGATCCCAGTCAGCCCTCCTGGCTGTAGCTGCCCGACTCCACTGCCCACGACACCACAGTCCTCTCCTCTGGTTCTGCACCCATCTCCGACTGCACTCTCCCAGTCCTTTTCAGGTGTGCCTCCCCAGTCCTCCTGACTGTGCATGCCACTCACCAGCCCTCTTGGCTGCAACCGATGGTTCCTCTCCCTGGAGACTTGCCCAGCAGTACTCTCTCCTGCTGTCCTCTCTTGCTCCCCCCTGTGCCTCCTGTCCAGGACACCTACACGTTTTCTTGGAGAGCCCTGTCCGCACCCGAGCCCAGGCCCAAGGTCACCCCCCCCCCCCCTCCAGACTGGAGAGCTCCCTCCAAGGCCCCGACAGCCTCGGTACTCTATCTCCAACCCCTCCACCCGACAACTTCTCCCATTCCAAGTTGGGAATTGGTCAGGGCTCCTCAGAATACCCCAGGCAGCTCCACATTCCCTCTCCTCCTCTCTTTCTAGATCCTTCTAGAGAGCTCTGGAAAGAAGAGGGAGGTCTTGGTGATGCTGCCCCTGAGTCACCCAGCTTGTGGGCGGTTGTGGTGTCAGTAGTTTTTAATTTTTTTTTACAATTTTATTTTGTAATTTATTTATTTTTTGTTTTTTTGTTTTTTTATCAGCCCTGTTGGGGGCTTTGGTGACATGTCGGGGGCCTAAACGGAGACCCCAGTCCCTTTCTCAGCATTGAAGATGAATGGAGAGGAAACAGAGGCTTCTCTATATTCATAAACTGAAGCAGAGTAACACACAGGTTACTCTGCTCAGTTATCACAGGACACAGGAGCGATCGGTAACTAACGCTCACTGTGTCCCATGCAGAGAAGAAAGGGTCCGGTAAATGACATACCAGCCCCTTTCTCCGCTGTCCATCCTGACGGTTCCTCCCCCCATCCCGCGGGAGAGCAGAGGAGGGAAGCCAGCTGCGGGGGACAAGGGGGGGGGGGGGGGGCGGGTGGATGAGGAGGACACGAAGGGGGACCAGAGAAGAAGGGGGGGGTGGTGGAGGAGAACACGGGCGCTGGATGAGGAGGAAGATGCGGGTGCCAGTCGGGGATGATCGATGCAGCGGGGGACAGCTGTGAGCACTGATTTTTTTTTTTTTTTGCATGGCTTTTCATCAGCCACTTCTCCTTCTCTCCCTCCTGTGGCTTTCAGCTGAAAAGCCATGCAGAGGGATCGGTGCTCACAGCTGTCCGCCGATGCATCGATCATCCCCGACTGTCACTGGACATCCGTATGTGCAGAAGTGACAGGGGGCCGTGAGCGCGCTCTGCTTTTACCCAGAACGTGCTCTGCCTCTCCTGTGCACGCTCTGGCCAAGGGAAGTGTAGAGGTGGGCGGGGAGTCTGCTGGCATCACAACTCCGCCCACCAACCCCCGGATAACAAACCCGCCCACTGAATCCGGAGTTTTTGGGGGCTCCAAATAGAGAAAGGGGACCTATTTGAAAGGTAAGGATACATGCAGGAGGCATGTATATCCTTATAGTTCAGCGCTATGGCAGTACTTTATAATTGATGAGAGTGGGTTTACATCCACTTTGTCACAAGAAAAAAAAATGCAAATAGCCCCTGCGCAGGGAGAGCTATAATGATTACCTCTCCAGCATACAGTTCCTTGATTCTTGGCTGTGCTAAAGATCTACAGCAGATGGAGAGCCTTCAGCCTCCTATACACTCCTCCAGCTGTGTTAGAGATGTGGGGTCCCCTGTTGCATTCTGTGGTTCCTCTCGCTGTGTAAGATGTGGGTTCTCCTGCTGCATTCTGTGGTACCTCCTATTGTGTTAGATATTTGGTCCACTGCTGCACTCTTTGCTTCCTCCCGCTGTGTTAGATATGTGGTCCCCTGCTGCACTCTGTGGTTCCTCCCACTGTGTTATATGTGGAATCCTCTGTTGAATCCTGTGGTTCCTCCCACTGTGTTAGTTGTAGGGTCCCCTGATTCACTCCGTGGTTCCTCCCACTGTGTTCGATGCGGGATCCCCTATGCACTCTGTGGTTCCTCCTGCTGTCAGTTGTAGTGTCCCTTGCTGCAATTTTTCATTTGCGAAAGCCCATTCACTCCGCTCATTCTGAGAAACGCAGAAAAGAAGTCTCTGACTATCTTCCAAAAGCTCTCCAAACCGCATGGTGATTTTTATGTGCGATTGTGGATGCGTGGGTGTGCCATTAAAGCGGAGGTCCGCCTAAAAAAAAAATTAAAAGCCAGCAGCTACAAATACTGCAGCTGCTGACTTTTAATATATGGACACTTACCTGTCCAGGGAGCCCGCAATGTCGGGCAGCCAAAGCCGATCTGTCCATTGGCTCTCGGCTGCTGCCACCGCCATCCTCGGTGAGGGAATCGGGAAGTGAAGCGGCGCGGCTTCACTTCCCGGTTCCCTACTGCGTGTGCACCAGTCGCGCTGCGCGTCCTCTCAGGTCCCTGCTGTCTCCCAGAAGACAGCGGGGGAGGACAAAGTAGGCGCCGAAAGTGGTGTAGGTCACCGCGAATGCCACGGTGATTTATGCCAGGAAGTGGAAGCAAATACCTGTATTAGACAGATATCTGATCCCTCCTCCCCCTGAAAGGTGCCAAATGTGACACCGGAGGGGGGGGGATTCCAAAAAGTGGAAGTTCCATTTTTGGGTGGAACTCAACTTTAACAAAAAGCCAAAAGGCAATGCGCTTCTGTGCATGTCAGGAAAGCACTCGATTTTGTATGCATTGTCAACATGTATAGGTGTGAACCCAAGTCTACAGCAAGCCGAAGATTATTTAATTTTCTTTTCTTCCACCACGGATGGAAGGAAAGAAAATCACTTGATTCCCCATCAACAGTCAGTGTTGATGGGGGGGAATCCCTCCCAGAGTGTTATTGTGTTCTGCCGTAGAGGTGCCTTCCCTGCTGGCTGAACACAGTAATCACTGCTGGTGCCTGTAGCCACCGGCAGTAATCACACACAAAAAAAAATCCAGACAGGCTGGTTGTACTGAAGTTGATCAATGGATCGACTTCAGTACAACCAGCTTGTCCATAGATGAATCGAATCTCGGCCAGTCCCTGCCAACCTTCTATCTATAGCCCGCTTAAGAGTCTTGAAAACAGATGAAGTCGCAGTGTCCGAAAGCTGGTTATACTGTAGAAAAATTTTGTACATTTGTTCCATTTTCTAATCATTAGTGGGAATGAATCAAGGTTGTTTTCAGCCACAGTGATGAGCACATTCGGAGAAGCAGGATGGAAATTTTCTCTCGAATGAACGAATTTCTAACTGTGTACGTGGTTTTTATTTGGGAAAGTCAGTTCGCTCCAAAATCGAATGTTAAAAGCAAACTTAATCTTGTATTCTCGAATGGCATTCTTCAAGTCCTCATATGTAGTCAAAATATATATATATATATATATATATAATATATATATATATATATATACACAAACTCAACATCAAATATGTGAATATATCAAACGTAAAAAATAAAATAAAATCATCAAACACGTGACTTAAAGAGTATATAAACCCGAGAAGAGTCCATGTAGCAGCTAAAAGAACAAAATGAACAGAGGAAAGTCCTTATATAGTTCTCTAAGAACCAGGACATCTAATCTTCAGTCCAGCAGTCTGAGATGAAATGTACGGAATGATAATGCAAACTGCTTACCAGATATGTTGGATCTCAGGTGATAGAGATCAGAAAGGCCTGTGCATTAGCCTGCCGGCAGGTCAGCTTGTAATGGTCTCACGACAAGGAGATGTCTGCCTGTTGCAAAGGAACCATTGAAGGGAAACCTCACTCCTAGGATCTCTCTTTACAAAAGCAAGGATCTGGAGAGTCAGCGTGAAGAGGACAGATCAAATGGAGAGAAATGGGAGAGATGTTTCCTCTGGCCAGAGGCGTCTCGTGAGAGGGAGAGGAAACATCTCTCCCATTTCATGTCTGAGGTTTACAGCCTTTAACGGAAGTTCATCCAATATTAACTATATTCATACTGATCAGCCATAACCTTATGACTGCTCACAAGTTAAGTGAATAACATCCCTTCACGGAAACGTTATTCCCTGATAGCTGTGGCCTTGTTCAGCAGGATAATGTGCCCTGCCACACTGCAAAAATAAAGAATGGTTTGATGAACACAACAGCGAGTTTGAGGTGTTGACTTGGCCTCCGAATTCTGCAGATCTCAATCCAATCATGGATCTGTGGGATGTGCTGGAGAAGCAAGTCTGATCCATGCAGACTCCACCTCACAACTTACAGGGCCTAAAGGATCTGCTGCTGATAGCATGGTGCCAGATACCACAGCATACCCTCAGAGGGTATAGTAGCATTCATGCCATGACGGGTCAGGGTTGTTTTGGCAGCAAAAGCGGACCTACTCAATGTTAGGTGGGTGTTCATAAAGTTATGGCTGATTGATACAAGTAGATGGATAGATAGACAGACGGATGCCGGTACAGATCATACAGTCATTTCCACATGTTCTGTTTCTCTCTGCAGCAATCATAGGACCCGTGAAGTCACTTGATCTGAATTCCCATTCTGAAAATTTGGCTGTGGATTTTTTACCTCCTTTCTCACCAATTCCCGATGTTTTGGCAATAGAATATAACCTGTCTTACTGGAAGGAAGATTCAAGAGAGAAGGTAGGTTCCTGGCATGTGCCTGCCTAGGGAATTGGGTATCACCAGGTCTTTGCTCTATGTGGAATACAACTTATTGCACTTTAACCAACTGCTGTGTGACGTGTCCAGACACATACATACCAGTCAGAAGTGAAACTTACTTTTGCACCTTAATGCTCGACTAAACTTTCAGTTTAAATCGGAGAAACACATTCCAGGTGCATCAAAACAAAAGATGTGCAAAGTCTACAGTCTGTTTTCTTTAGAAAGAAGCCACATCCTGGGTAGAAAACCCTGCTCCCTGCCAGCATGCTGTAGATAAGGACCCCATGCTCTGTATGGAAGTATAGTTGGGTGAACGGTGCGGCCCAAACATCGCCTATTCGCCCCTTCCTGGGGGGGGGGGGGGGCGGCGGCAGTGCACAGTGCATTTTAAGCCCTGATTGGGCAATGTTTTGCCCAATCAGGGCGCAGTGAATAGCTGGTTGTTAACCACTTGCCGACCGCCGCACGCCGATGTACGTCCAAAGTTTGGCAGCGGATATCGTTATGGCAATAACCCCCGGTATCCCCGTTTTCATGCGGCGGTCGGCTTTCAGATAAAAGTGGTCTCTGCGGCGGATTCGCCGTGCGATCACTTTTATCGGTGGCCGGAGAGGGCCCCTCCCGCCACGATCCGGTGCCCTCTGCCACTTACCGGAGCCGTCGTCTGCTACCGAGAGTCTGTCTCCCTGCTGTGCCTGGAGACGAGTGAGGCTAAGATGGCGCCCACTCGTCTCCATGAAACTACTGTCACTTCCGCCCATACGTCTTAAAGGCACATTTTTTCTCAATGTCATTTTTTAAAAAAAAAAAAATTTTATATTGCATTGTAGTGTAAATATGAGATCAGAGGTCTTTTTGACCCCAGATCTCATATTTAAGTGGGTCCTGTCATGTTTTTTTCTATTACAAGGGATGTTTACATTCCTTCTAATAGGAATAAAAGTGACACATTTTTTTTTTTTTAAACAGTGTAAAAATAAATAAAATCATGTAAAATAAATAATAAATTTTTTTTTTTTTTTTTTTTTTAAAAACGCATAAGTGAGTAGCGCCCGCATATGAAAACGGTGGTCAAACCACACATGTGAGGTATCACTGCAATCAAGAGCAATAATTCTAGCCCTAGACCTCCTCTGTAACGCAAAACATGCAACCTGTAGAATTTTTTTAAACGTCACCTATGGAGATTTTTGAGGGTAAAATTTTCACGCTATTCCGCGAGCGGGCGCAATTTTGAAGCGAGACATGTTGGGTATCAATTTACTCGGCGTAACATTTTCTTTCACAATATAAAAAAAAAATTGGGCTAACTTTAATGTTGTCTTATTTTTTTATTCAAAAAAGTGATTTTTTTTGCCAAAAAAAGCAAGCTTGTAAGACTGCTGCGCAAATACGGTGTGAAAAAAGGTATTGCAATGACCGCCATTTTATTCTCTAGGGTGTTAGAAAAAAAACAATATATAATGTTTGGGGGTTCTAAGTAATTTTCTAGCAAAAAAACCTGTTTTAAACATGTAAGCACCTAAATTCCAAAACGAGGCTGGTCCTTAAGTGGTTAAGGAGCGGGGTCGGGAAGCCGACTGCTGCGTCCTTAACAACCAATAAGTCATAAGCTGTCAATGGGTTTCCCTGCTGACAGCTAAATAAAAAAAAAAAAGAAACGTTGCCGGCAATAAAAAAAAGTGAAAAAAAAAAAAAGAAAACGGCGTGGCAGTCTCCCCAATCCATACCAGGCCCTTCGAGTGTGGTATGTATTTTAAGGGAAACCTCACGGCAAAAAATAAATGGTGTGGGTTCCCCCCAAAAACCATACCAGACCCTTATCCAAGCATGCAGCCTGGAAGGCCAGGAAAGGGGGGGCTAACTGATCGCCCCCCCCCTCCTGAACCATACCAGACCACATGCCCCCAAGGTGGGGGGTGCTTTGGGGCAGGGGGTCCTCATCCCCACAACCCTGGCAGGCCAGGGGGTTTATCAGAATCTGGAAACCTTTGTTAAAGGGACACCCAGATCCCCCCCCCCACCCATGTGAATGAGTATGGGGTACATACTCTGTACCAGAGAAACAAAAGGAAGTAAAAGGGGGAAAAAAAGGTTTCAAACTTTTCTATCAAAAACTAGCAAACACATTTTGGCTTTAAAGTAGTAGCCTAAAACTAACTAACCTTTTAAGACCCATTTCACACTGGGTTGGTTTTCAGGCGCTTTAGCGCTTTTAAATAAACTCTGTTATGCGCCTGAAAACTGCCTCCCATTCACTGCAGTGTGACTTTTGGGTTGGGCGCGCTGTATTTAGTGCTCCCAAAACGCCCTGCTCATTGCAATGAATGGGCAGCGTATCCAAAGAGCCTTAAAAGCGCTTTGAAAGTGCTGCAAAGTGGGAGTTTTTAACCCATTTTAGCGCTAACAGTGGGCGCTGTCAGTGTGAAAGGGGTCTCAATCTACTGGCAGCCACAGTCTAAGACTAATCTGTCTAACCCCTGTAAAGCAAAAATGGCTATACATACGTTTTCTGAAGCCGATTCAGTCTCCAGCGGTCTACATGGCCGCCTCCTGGCCTCTGTTTGGTACAGACACGGCCGCCTCTGTGGTTTGGTACAGACACGGCCGCCTCTGTGGTTTGGTACAGACACGGCCTCCTCTGTGGTTTGGTACGGACACGGCCTCCTCTGTGGTTTGATGCGGACACGGCCTCCTCTGTGGTTTGATGCGGACACGGCCTCCTCTGTGGTTTGATGCGGACACGGCCTCCTCTGTGGTTTGATGCGGACACGGCCTCCTCTGTGGTTTGATGCGGACACGGCCTCCTCTGTGGTTTGATGCGGACACGGCCTCCTCTGTGGTTTGATGCGGACACGGCCTCCTCTGTGGTTTGATGCGGACACGGCCTCCAGTGTGGTTTGGTACAGACACGGCCTCCAGTGTGGTTTGGTACAGACACGGCCTCCAGTGTGGTTTGGTACAGACACGGCCTTCAAAGATCTTGGAACTTCGCTATATTATTGAGTTGGTTTGTTTTTGCTTGTTTTTGTTTCTAGCTGAAAGTGTGTTGTTGTTGTTGTGTGTGTTTTTTTTTTTTTTTTTTTTTTTTTTTTTTTTTATGACGTCTATACAACTTGTTCATCTTCTGACCTGGATTTGTCTTTTCACTTTAGAAGACGGTTAACCTACATTCTGCCAGGACCTACGTATTGGACAATCTAGAGCGCTATACGAATTACTGTGTACAGGTGTATGCTCATACACCTTATATAAAAGGCCTGATGAGTGACCCCGTGTGTAAAACAACAGTTACAGGTAATGTATTTTATTTATTTAGATGGCTTTTTTTTTAAAATTCTATATTTATAGAAAAACTTCTTACAGAGAATAACATGTAATGTTGACATTGAAGTCTAGAGCGAAGAGTCAGTAAATGCATCGTATTTCCATATTCTCAACACATATATATGAGCGTAAGAATTGCATTACATAGAGCCAAGAAACAGAACTAATTGAGTCAGACACACAGAATCCTATAAGAAGATAAACATTTTACTGTAATACACAACTTAGAGGTTGACATGTATTTTGGCTGCCTGATCTGGCTCTCCGGGGGAGTTACCCCAAAAGCTCAAATAACCAATTTACCAGATGCGAGGGGTCTTCAAAAAGTTCCTGCACTTTTATATTTTAGTTGGAAACGGTAAGGGTTGGAGGAGTAGTAAGTGGTCGCGTCTGAGAGTGTCATGTGACTAGTCTGTCTGGCAAGCTGGCTGACCTTGCAATTTAGTATAAGAGTTGTCACGCTGTGGTGAAGATGGCTGCGAAACGTATAAAATAAACTGCGGAAATTTTTGAAGGCCGCTATATTAAGGCCGCTGTCAGAACCAGGTAAGAAAATGACACTGTCATGGGCCAAGCAGGGGGGAACAGGGATAGCAGAAAGTGGGGAGAGAAAAAAGGGGGGGACGGAGGGGTCACTATTCAGGCATGTCTTCAGATCGGATTCAACAGATACATATGCACACAACCCGGTGCTTAAGATAGTTCCGGGTCAGATTAGGACATTACCTGCCGATAATTACCGGTGCAGGTAAAGCATCTCCACTTTTCTCTAAATGCTTCCTCATTGTTGTGAAGAGTAGCCATTAAGTCTTTCACAGGAAGAAGATCATTGGCTTTAGAATACCAAAGTGACCTAGTCGGAGGTTGGGTCTGCTTCCATAAAACCAAAATGCAAGCCTTGGCCGCATTCACCAAGTGGATAGTAAATCCTTGTATTTCTCTGTGAGGTAGAGCAGGCAGGGTGCTGGGTTCCTACTTGAATCAACGGACATCAGTTGTTTAATCGTGGCTGTCATGTCCTCCCAGAAAGGGCGTAGTTTGGGACAGAACCAGAAAATATGAGCTAAAGTACCTATTTGCTGAACACAACTCCAGCGGGTGTCTGGGATATTGCGATCTATTTTGTGGCGTACGTATGGAACACGATACCATCTGGCAAGTATCTTATATCCCATTTCCTGATACTTATTAGCTATGGAATATTTGAGCCAGTTGGAGAATCTTGTCTACCTGTTTGGAGTCATTGGAGGACCTGGTCAGGAAGCCGTAAATGAGTGAAAGCATGTGTCTGGAAGGTTACCCTTTCCAACAAATGGCTTCAAAAGGCGCAAGTATACACGGGGAGTAATCAGATTTCTCAAAAGTCAGTAGATTGTCTCTGAGCTAAATAGTGCACTAGCGGTCTAGAGTTGGGTCACAGCAAAGATATGGGTTGGCCTGGGTGGGAAGCCGTCCTTGTGACCAAAAGTCTACCAACCGTAATTTCCCTCACTGGTAAAGGTGCCTGAGGTTCATATTGGTAAAGCCCAGTGTGAAGTATGAATTTCCTATAATGGACATCATGGTATTTAGACCAAATTGACATTTTACAGAGCACTCATTAGAGTTTTTTCAGTCATTCACCTTCATCCCTGACCCGTAGGAGCTTATAATCTAATGTCCCTATCGAACACCTAGAGACACATAATGGACAATTTTTTAGTCAATTCAGCTACTAGTATGTTTTTTCTGAATAATCCAGAGCACACAGAACAAGCCAATACACACGGAGACCATATAAAGACCATACAAACTTCATGCAGAACAGGTTCCCGTGTTTGGTAGGTTTCAGTTATTTTAAAGAGGGGGGAAATAAGTACCGGGAGGAGGATAGCCGTATTTTATTACCTGTCAAAGTCATGTGGCCAATCTCTTCTCCATTCTCCGGACCATAAGTTAGCCTACATGTTATGAATGCCAATATTTGGGCCTATAGTTTGCACACAATTGTGGATAAAGCATGGAAGAGTTATAACCACTGTCAGCTTTTTATAGCTGTCTGTGTGCCCACTGGGGTAGGGTTGCCTTCTGTCCAAGATTCACCCAGACAGTCCATGTTTTGAATCATGTGTCTGGGTTTCAGTCTGCTTGAAACCCGGACACATTTTTTAAACCAAAATGTGGTTGGAAAGCTTCACTCTCCAGCAGCTCTCAAAGTGCTGACATACCAATGCTGATCTTTTCAGGCACTCCCTTGCTAACCTCCTTCCATTGGTATTGAGTGTGGGCATCGATGGTCAAATTGCCTCAGCTGCAGGGCTCTGCGTGGAAGCATACAGTATTACAATAGGCCTCTCCTGCTGGGTGGACTTAGGGCAAGTCAGGCTGTTCTATTGTCCGGAGTGGTTGTGGTGGCTATGTGGGGTTCTCATGTCTTGCGCAGGGAGGAAGATGCTGCTGGCTCAGCGGATGCTGAGTGCTGGGGTGAAGGGAGTGTGGTCTTGGGGCATGCATAAGGGCAGGTATAGGTGAAGGACGAAACATGCTTATGCATTGTACTTTGTGCAATAAACTCATGGCATTGCTGCTGTAAAAGCACCAACTTTGTTTCTTAGACATTAGGAATATATATTTGCAGAATAAATGATGTACTGTGCAAAAACTGAGAACAGCTGGTAGGAATGGCTGGTTATCCATCTAAAGGTACACTGAGGGCTGCACAAAGGCATTGGAGCACCCCCATGGAGGTTAGAGTCCCACATAGACATTGGAGCACCCCGTGGAAGTTAGGGTGTCACATTGACATTAGAATGACCCATGGTTGTTGGGCCTCATGTACACTGCTGCTGGTAAACAGAGGTTCAGAGCCAGTTGGATGTTTTTTTCAGCTGCCCCTGAACTCATCCAATGTTATCTTATGTGTACATGTACACAGGTTCGCTTTTATTGTCGTTTTTAGGCAGTTGAGTTTGGAGGCCTTTTTTGTAAAGCAAAAAAATGAGTTCAGACGCTGAGTTTAGAGGCATTTAAAGCGCCAAGCGCTTCTAAACGCGGTAGATGGCGTTTAGCCACCTTTCGTTTACAGGCATTTTTCATTTTTGGCCATTTTGAAAAAAAAAATAAATGAAAACATTTTTTTTTTCAAACGCTTCTAAACGCAAACGCGGCATGTAAAACGGCAGTTTTAAACGTGGGTTACTATCTGTCAAGTTAAATCGTTTAGGAGAGGTTGTAAAAATGTCCCGTGTACATTAAGCCTTAGAGTGCCCCATAAACTTTAGAGCACCCCCATGGATGCTAGTGACCCATAGATGTTAGAGCACCCCATAGACAAAGCAACCCATGGAGGTTAGAGTGCCCCATAGATGTTAGAGCACCCATAGACATTGATGCTAGAGTTACCCATAGACATTAGAACAACCCATGGAGGTTAGAGCACCCCATGGATGTGGGAAGCTGGGTCAAGCTGGGCTGTATGTGTCTATAGATGCACACAGCCTGGCTTGGGAGCATGCCTGCATAAGTAGCGGCCGTCTTGCTATGGGAGCACTCACAAGAGGAGGATCGGACAACACTGAGGGGTAACCCCATAAAAGGAGGATCGGGGTATCAGGATCGCTTTGTGTACTAGCATGGTACAGAGCAGTTAAGTATAGAAAAAAAAGAGATCAATACCGCGCTCAAAAAAACAACAAAGGTGAACGAAAATAAACAAATAAAATCAAACAAAAAAATGTGTGAAGCAGCAGCTAACATATGAAATACAGAACATATGCACAGTGACTGGGTAAACAATAGCTGCGCTAAAAGATGGTAATCCAAAGTGTGATTGTCACATAAATAGTGATAATAGTGATAAGCGCACAAAAAATATGGTGATATTCAAGGAAAAAGAAGGGTTAACAAAAAAAAAATCCAAACCATGAAGTCCAAACAATATGCCATAAGCTGGGTTCAGAGTACAGAAGTGCAATCTTCCATCACCAGTGATATTGAAACACCAAAACAAATGCGCGCTTACCAGAGGCAAGCAAGAGAGAGCTTGCGGCTTAAACCCAGCCAGGGCCTTTCTAGGAAGTATCAGACCATAAGCTCCCGGGGAACACAGGTCCAGGATATCAGACCATAAGCTCCCGGGGAACACAGGTCCAGGATATCAGACCATAAGCTCCCGGGGAACACCGGTCCAGGATATCAGACCATAAGCTCCCGGGGAACACAGGCCCAGGATATCAGACCATAAGCTCCCGGGGAACACAGGTCCAGGATATCAGACCATAAGCTCCCGGGGAACACAGGTCCAGGATATCAGACCATAAACTCCCGGGGAACACAGGCCCAGGATATCAGACCATAAACTCTCGGGGAACACAGGCCACGGATATCAGATCATAAGCTCCTGGGGAACACAGGCCACGGATATCAGACCATAAGCTCCCGGGGAACACAGGTCCAGGATATCAGACCATAAGCTCCCGGGGAACACAGGTCCAGGATATCAGACCATAAACTCCCGGGGAACACAGGCCCAGGATATCAGACCATAAACTCTCGGGGAACGCAGGCCACGGATATCAGATCATAAGCTCCCGGGGGAACGCAGGCCACGGATATCAGATCATAAGCTCCCGGGGAACACAGGCCACGGATATCAGACCATAAGCTCCCGGGGAACACAGGCCCAGGATATCAGACCATAAGCTCCCGGGGAACACAGGCCCAGGATATCAGACCATAAGCTCCCGGGGAACACAGGCCCAGGATATCAGACCATAAGCTCCCGGGGAACACAGGTCCAGGATATCAGACCATAAGCTCCCAGGGGACACAGGTCCAGGATTTAAGTATATCATATATTTATTTATTTAATATTTTTAGGAAAAAGAAATGCCTTTATAACTACTTTAGAGCTGGATTCATGTTTACCTTTTTTATTTGCTTAAAGTTTCATTTATTCAATTTTTAAATTTTATTTAACAAATCTATGTTTTTATTTCAGATATGACTTATATTGTGGTGCTGGTGTGTGTATTGGTTGTTGTACTAATTGTGGGTATAATCGGCTTGTTAGTCATCCCCGAAAGACCTCTTCACCAGGCTGTATCTAAGATCAAGAATTGGCTTGATGGCCCTTACAGGATTCCCTCCCATGTACTGGATGTGAGTACACCAGATTATATTCTACAGATCCTCTGACATGTAAACATTGCCTTACTCCTCTTTACCTCTCTGGTTATCTTCCCTGGGTCAGCAATGATATGTGGTGAAAAGAAAATCGTAATGGTGGTATTTAGTAGTATAAAGAGACACAAAAGGGAGAGGAACATCTTAGATTCATCCAAAATAGGTTTAGGGTATAGCCAAGGTTAAGTTACCGGCCTAGAATTGCCTGCCTTGATAATTATACCCTTAATACCACTGGTCCATTGTTAATTAGACTGGCAATAAATGATCAACAGTCAAAAAAATGGTTGTTCTTGGGACCAAAATAGCATATGCAAAGAAAGAAAGGGAAGAAAGAACCTCCAAAAGACAGTCCACTCAAGAACATGCGGGTATTTTCCTAAATATCTTTATTGATAATCCCGATTAAAACAGTACATCTATCCAAAAACCATAAATTAATAATAGGACAAAGGTCCTATATTGCATTGGTGGCCACCGATTCATTCCACATACTTCAATCACTCATGCACTTGCACACATGTAGAATTACATAGGAGACCCGGGTCTAATCTAAAAATCATATACTCCCTAGATAGGGTTATGGGTAGATTGATTGTTGTCACTTCGGTCTTCACTAGATAAAGTGCGGGTGCTGGTGATTGAAAAATATCCGTCCGGATATTGGTGGTGAGGAAAAACAAACTCAATTACAGAGCAGAGTAATGAGTGGGATATCCCCGTGTTACCAGCTATATGGCAGTAGTCAACGGGCAAGTTTATACATTCAGCAAGGAAACAAACGGTAGATAGCGGTAGATAGTGTGCCTCCTGTATATTGGAGCACTGCATAGCTCACCGTTTGACGTCTTCAGCAGATGAATAGCAGAGCCCATAGAGGATGTTAACAGTCGCGCTGACTTGGTATGGGGGAGCGATCATGCGGTGAGTTCATCTAGTGCTGACATGAGCTGTTGTTTCCGGATCTTTCCGTGGGGATGTACGGTATATCACAGAGTTCAAAAAGTTCCACGCTTGGTTTGTCAGATTACCAAGGAAAGCGCTTAGCCCCAGTGTCCGCCGCAGAGCTCAACCCGATGTTTTGAAGTTGGTCAAAGCGCTTCTGTATACTCAGAGTCGGTTCCTCATCTATGTGTGGAGGTCCGTGTCCCACCAGTGCATAGGTTAGACGCTTACGCGTTTCACTTGTTGCCAAGCTTCTTCAGAGCATGCGCAATGCCCCCGGTTGAATGTTTAAATAGCCGGACAGTTAATGTTCAATATGCATTAATTATAGCCAGCACCTGGGCACTGCAGACTAACCTAAATTCACATTCACCACTAGTGCAATCACACACATACATACCGCTGTGTTAAAGACTCAGATGGAACGTTAATAGCAGTTGCCAATAGGTTCCTGAAGTTACTGCAACCTCAATCTGATCGGCTCATGTATGGCTCAGAAATAGACAAAAGATAGAGGGAAGCAACAAATTATTGTTTCCTGTGATTTAGGTTTTGTATCTAGACACTGTTACCATTATGGAAAGTTGAAAGTGCTATTATTAACCTACTATTATTACATTGTCAGCAATCCGTTAGCAATCAGTTACAATCTAATCGGCTCATGTGTGGCTCAAAGACAGACATCAGATTGGGAGGGGAGGGAAAGGAAAAGGAACCCGGGGGGGGGGGGAGGAAAAGGAACCCGGGAGAAGGGGGGGATGGGGAAGAGGGGGGGGAGGGCAAATGGCCATATCCTGTGGTGTAGATTACATATTTAGATACTGTTACTATTATGGAGAGTTGGGGGTGCTTTTATTAGATGTTCACGGTCCGTTACCCACGGATGGTATCAATCTCAGTATGCCCCAGTAAGGAGAAGATGTGGATTCTCAGTGGGGATTATTTTAATAACAATCCAAATTTTTATTTGCAGCCAAATTATTGCTCCAAGAAGGGGGGGACAGGTTGAATTCATTATTCAATCCGGAGGGCTGCATACTATTTAGATAGTATTTAGTAGTATGTAACCTCTTTGACTGGACTGCTACATATATTCTACGTCATGGCAATAAAGTTTAAAGCCAGGTTGAACTTGCAGTATATGACATTTGCATTTTGTGAACATGCGCAAAACTGCCCCGCACATGTGCATATTTTTGCACCGTGCACACAAGGCAGCCCATTCATTTTAAATACAGTGCCGCCTCCTGTACGCCATGCTGAGCAAACACCGGTTTATTGTCTTTTTAGAGTTCTAATGCTTTGTTGTTGTGTTTTTGAGCTAGGGTGTGCCCCAAGGCTATGTTTTGTACTAAAAATTACAAGAAATTACAAAAAAAAGAAATACAGTGCATCCGGAAAGTTTTCACAGTGCTTCACTTTTTCCACATTTTGTTATGTTACAGCCTTATTCCAAAATATATTGAATTAATTATTTTCCTCAAAATTCTACAAACAATACCCCATAATGACAATGTGAAAGAAGTTTGTTTTAAAATCTTTGCAAATTCATTAAAAATAAAAAACTAAAAAAATCCCATGTACATAAGTATTCACAGCCTTTGCCATAAGACTCAAAATTGAGCTCAGATGCATCCTGTTTCAATTGATCATCCTTGAGATGTTTCTAGAACTTGATTGGAGTCCACCTGTGGTAAAATAAGTTGATTGGACATGATTTGGAAAGGCACACACCTGTCTATATAAAGTTCAAAGGTTAACAGTACATGTCAGAGCACAAACCAAGCCATGAAGTCCAAGGAATTGTCTGTAGACCTCCGAGACAGGATTGTATCAAGGCACAGATCTGGGGGAAGGGTACAGATATATTTCTGCAGCATTGAAGGTCCCAATGAGCACAGTGACCTCCATCATCTGTATGTGGAAGAAGTTTGGAACCACAAGGACTCTTCCTAGAGCGGACTGCCCGGCCAACCCGAGGGATGGGGGGAGAAGGGCCTTAGTCAGGGAGGTGACCAAGAACTTGATTGTCACTCTGAAAGAGCTCCAGCATTTCTCTGTGGAAAGATGAGAACCTTCCAGAAGAACAACCATTTCTGCTGCACTCCACCAATCAGACCTGTATGGTAGAGTGGCCAGACGAAAGCCACTCCTTAGTAAAAGGCACAACAGCTCACCTGGAGTTTGCCAAAAGGCACCTGAAGGACTCTCAGACCACGAGAAACTAAATTTTCTGGTTTGATGAAACAAAGATTAGCCTAAATGGCAAGCGTCATGTCTGTAGGAAACCAGGCACCGCTCATCACCTGGCCAATACCATCCCTACAGTGAAGCATGGTGGTGGCAGCATCATGCTGTGGAGATGTTTTGCAGCGGCAGGAACTGGGAGACTAGTCAGGATGAAAGGAAAGATGGATACAGGAATGTACGGAGACATCCTTGATGAAAACCTGCTCCAGAGCGCTTTGGACCTCAGACTGGCGGAAAGGTTCATCTTGTAACAGGACCACGACCCTAAGCACGCAGCCAAGATAACAAAGGAGTGGCTATGGGACCAATTCTCTGAATGTCCTTGAGTGGCCCAGCCAGAGCCCAGACTTGAACCCGATTGAATGTCTCTGGAGAGATCTGAAAATGGCTGTGCACCGACGCTCCCCATCCAACCTGATGCCAAGCTTGTAACATTATATTCAAAAACACTTAAGGCTGTAATTGGTGCCAAAGGTGCTTCAACAAAGTATTGAGCAAAGGCTGTGAATACTTCTGTACATGTGTGTTTTTTTTGTTTTTTTTAATAAATTTCCAATGAATTCAAACAAACTTCTTTCACATTGTTGTTATGGGATATTGTTCGTAGAATTTTGAGGAAAATAATGAATTTAGTCAATTTTGGAATAAGGCTGTAACATAACAAAACATGGAAAAAGGGAAGCGCTGTGAATAGTTTCCGGATGCACTGTACAGTGCCACAATTGCAAGCCAAGTGTTTGGCTCGTAGTTACGGCACAACCCTGTTCATTTGAAGCGGTTGGTTTGGTGACATTACTGCCCCCTGAATGTATAATTATGCCTAGGGCTTGTGTATAACCCTGAGCCTATCTTTTAGAACTGCAGCTCAACAACCTGCTTTTACCGCTACCTCTCCAATGGCCTTCGTGAACGAAACCTAAAACTTTGCACACTTTTTTTTAATTTTTTTTCTTTGCACCTGGAATGCTGAAATGTATGTAGCATATTTACACTGCAAGTTTAAATCTTTGATTGTCATGTCGTATAATATAATCCCTAAGATGAACTGTGCGACTTTGTGCACCTTTTTTTGTTTTTGATGTATTTAGCTGATTTAAACTGAAAGATTATTTTGGGCTTTAAAATAAGCCTGGGGCTGCCGTTTGTTTTCTTAGCCTGCCATTGTGTGCAAAGTTGCATACACAGGCCAGTAATCCGTCAGCTTAGGAGTTTACTTTAGGTGGAAGGGAAAATCCTAATGTATCACCAGTGAGAATTAATGATGTGATATAAGTGGTGTAGAGGAGCCGCTCCACCGATCGTAGCGTGAAGTAAAGTCTAAAATAATGCAGAGGGTTATCTAAGTGTACACCATTGTCATATTTTAGGCTTATTGGCAAGAGAACGTTCTTCTGATATAAGGCTGAGAAAAGCCTTGTGGTGTACAGCTGCTGTATTTGTTTGATTTTACTCAGTGCAGGTGTTGTGGTCTCAATGTTGCTGCCTCTGATGTTATCCATGGCAGTAGCTCATAGGGATCAATAGTATTCATTGACCCAATGAATGTTGTTGTCATTTAGAAATAGGCCAACATTCAAGCATCCTCAGTCGCCTGTACACTCCAGATTTTGCCCCCCCCCCACACTCTCTGCCTGTCCAGTATGCACTGCTGTGGCTCACCTTTTCAATCTGCCCAAGGTATTTGTAATTCCGTTCAGTTGTGTCAGAGTAATGAATGGGCCCCACACCCATGATGTCACAATGCTTAAAATGGATTTATTCTAAGTCCACAGCATAACGTCCTACCTGTCATCCACCTGCACCAACGCGTTTCGCCCAAAGAGGTCTGAATCATGGAGTCTATATTTCTCTTTGACACATGGTGGGAGATTTCCTCAAACTGGAGAGTGCAAAACCTGGTGCAGCTCTGCATGGAAGCCAATCGGCTTCCAGGTTTTATTGTCAAAGCTTAAATGACCAAGCTGAAGTTTAAAGCTGATTGGCTGCCGTGCACAGCTGCAGAGGATTCTGACTGCACCAGTTTTAGTAAATCTCCTCCATGGCTTCCGGACGGGGACACACAATTGGAGGAGGTTCAAGGAGCAGTGAATGGTTTGGAACGACATAGTTTGCTGCAGGTTCTAGTATCTGGTGAGTCTTGTGATTAAGGATGAGCTCGGGCGTGTTCGCACAGCACACGTGAAGAGCCGGCCAGGAAGTCAGCGCTGCGCTAATCACAGGCAGTGAGACATTTCCCGATCTCTGCAGCCGCAGATCGGGAAAATGTCTCGCTGCCTGTGATTAGCGCAGTGCCGTGCCGACTTCCTGGCGGGCTCTGCACGTGGGCTGTGCGAACACGCCGGAGCTCATCCTTACTTGTGATTCCAAAACCTCTGCCTCACCATAGCCCAGAAGACGTGGGAGAGCTGGATTGTTTATACTCTTGCACCCTGAGACTAGTATAGTATAGTATATGGATTGTTTATACTTTTGCACCCTGAGACTAGCATAGTATAGTATATTTCTTTTCAGCAGCTCTCCGGGAAGCAAAGACCAGAAATCAGCATGTATCTTGGATAGAAACCGTTGTGCAAACTGAAAAGTGTCAAAGCTGTTTTTTTGTTATATTTTTTGAAAGCCACATATAATTAAAGTGATACCAAAGCTTTTTTTTTTTTTTTTTTTTTTTTTTTTTTATATAACAAAAATATCATACTTGGAGCCGGTTCACACAGGGGCGGCACGACCTGCACACGACTTCAGCGGCGACTTGCAAAACGACTTCTGTATAGAAGTCAATGCAAGTCGCCTGAAGTCGCCCCAAAAATACTACAGGAACCTTTTTCTAAGTCGGAGCGACTTGCGTCGCTCCTATTAGAACGGTTCCATTGTACAGAACAGGACGCGACTTGTCAGGGGGCTAGGTTGCCAGACAAGTCGCCCCTGTGTGAACCGGCACTTGCCTCCTCTGTGCAGCTCGTTTTGCACAGAGTGGCCCGAACATCCTCTTCTGGGGTCCCCCGGCGGCTCCTCCCAGCATAAGATAATCCTCTAGGAGAAGCGCGCTCCTGAGTCATTCATTCGGTGTCTATACAAGAGTGCCCAGGTCAATGGATTTGATTGACAGCAGCGGCAGCCAATGGCTGCGCTGCTATCAATCCACCCCATAAAAGCCGGGACTCCGTGGAGAAAAGGACGCCCGCCGAAGAAGATTAAGGGGCTCAGGTAAGTAAAACGGGGGGGGCGGGGGGGATAGGGGCTGGTCACTGCCAGGTGTTTTTCACCTTAATGCATAGGATGTATTAAGGTGAAAAAACACAAACCTTTACAACCCCTTTTTAAAGGTTTTCTGGAGTTTGTAAAAATACAGTCTCTGGACCTTGGCACTTTCTTCTTTGCACACCAGTTTCACTAGACTGCCAGGCAGGGGACACTCTCATTTCCTGTTCTTGCTGAGTAGCTTCACATATCAGCTCTTCACCTTCAGTTTGCTGAACCCCACAACTGTAAAATCAGTCTGTAGTCTGCAGTAGAGCATGCATTGTTATACTCACTGTGGAACCTAAGGGGCCAATCCTCTGCATTGTGTAAAAAGGCTGTTTGATCCTGTCTTCTCTAATCCTCTCCTTCTTCCACTGTCCTCAATCCATCTCCTGATAGAACAGAGCCTTGGGGGCACTCTGCACATGCTCAGTTTGGTGTGACAGAGGGTCAGGGGTCATGCAGCGTCATAGGACAGTCGGAGGAGAATGAAAACTTCTCCTACAAGCTTTAACCAGTGCTCGGCCGGACACTGATAAAAGTCACAAAACTACTACACTATATTACCAAAAGTATTGGGGCACATGAACTTTAATGGCATCCCAGTCTTAGTCCGTAGGTTTCAATATTGGGTTGGCCCACTCTTTGCAGCTAGAAAAGCTTTAACTCTTCTGGCTGTCCACAAGGTTTAGGAGTGTGTCTATGGGAATTTTTGACCATTCTTCCAGAAGCGCATTTGTGAGATCAGGCGCTGATGGACGAGAAGGCCTGGCTCGCAGTCTCCACTCTAATCCCAAAGGTGTTCTATTGGGTTGAGGTCAGGACTCTGTGCAGGCCAGTCAAATTCCTCCACCCCAAACTCGCTCATCCATGCCTTTATGGACCTTGCTTTGTGCACTGGTCCAAATCATTTGGTGGAGGGGGGGTTATGGTGTGGGGTTGTTTTTCAGGGGCTGGGCTTGGCCCCTTAGTTCCAGTGAAGGGAACTCTTAAGGCATAAGTATACCAAGACATTTTGGACAATTTCATGCTCCCAACTTTGTGGGAACAGTTTGGGGATGATCCCTTACTGTCCCAACATGATTGTGCACCAGTGCACAAAGCAAGGTCCATAAAGACATGGATGAGCGAGTTTGGGGTGGAGGAACTTTAAGAAAAACTAATTTCTTCATAAGTTTGGGCCAATATATATTCTTCTACATATTTTTGGTAAAAAATAACGCAATAAGCGTATATTGTTTGGTTTTGCGCAAAAGTTATAGCGTCTGCAAACTATGGGAAAGATTTATGGCATTTTAATTTTTTTACTAGTAATGGCGGTGATCTGCGACTTTTAGCGGTATTGCAACGGACAGATTGGAGACTTTTGACACTTTTTTTTTGGGACCACTGGCATTTATACAGCGATCAGTGCTATATAAATGCACTGCTTACTGTGTAAATATCACTGGCAGGGAAGGGGTTAACACTAGGGGGCGATCAAGGGATTAATTGTGTGTTCCCTCAGTGTGTTCTAACTGTATGAGGATGGGATTGACTAGAAGAGGAGATATATCGTTTTTACTACTTGGTGGCAACAAAGGATATGGCTCCTCTCCTCTGACAGCACAGGAATTTGTGTGTTTACACACACAAATCCCCGTGCTGGTGCCCGTTCGCGCGATCGCACGTGGCCAGCGGCGATTGTGCCCACCAGCCACGAGCAGTGGGCGTGTGGGTGCGCCCTCTGGTGGCCGAAAAAGGGTAGGACGTACCCGTATGGGATTTCGCCCAGGAGAGCCATTGTGCCGCAGTATATCTGCGTGACATGGTCGGGAACCGATTAATGGGCAATAAGTTGGCATCGTCAGCTTATTAACCAAGAAGCTGTAAAGCTGACCGAGGAAATGGCAGAATCCTTTTCATGGTTGTACAAGCTGATGAGGGTGTTTGAATCACAAGACTGGCTGAGCTTTATTACAAATCCCTGGGCAGGTATAATGGCAAACAAATATGTATTACAACTGCATATTATTTAAATAAAATTGAATGTAAGACTTCAGTTTTTGTTTGATTGGGAGTCATCCCCCAATGGGTTATCCACGCTGTACCCCCCCCCTCCCCCAGTCTTCTGTACTTTAATTTTTAATTGTAAGTTTTTAATAACACCATTCTGTGTTGATCTTTCTCTTGTAGTACTTGGAAGACCCTCCTCCCTTGGCCCAGCAGGAATATACTCAGAACACACTTGAAGAACAACAATGTGATCACATATCTATCGTACTATTGGACCCCTACCAGGATGATCATGAAGAAATGCGTCCTGATCACAGCCAATCGGGTTCAGAGAAGACCTGAGTGCTCGGTAGAGGGATATCAGTAAATGAAACAATGTACAAACCTGGAGCCTCATGCTGTACATACAGAGTATGGACCACTGGTACATGGGAAGTACTCACCGAGCGCCGCTACAGATGCAATCAGGACAAGCGTATCTGTACCTTGTACATCATGCAGGCCGGGTGTACAAAGGATTCATAGGCCTCATCCTGGGAATCTGATCTACTGTGGGGGCAGCCGGCTGCTTCCCGTCTTATTGTCTTCCTAAGGAAAAGATGTAAAGCTAATCAATGATTTGCACTATGCTCCTGAAATTTCATGTGTTTAATATGAACATGACGGGTCCTTGGTGATGGTTTTTCCGCAGAGGGGTCATGTGACACGCAGACATAAAGTGTCTGAAGAAAGCTTCAATAACTAACTCCAGCCAAACAGATAAACGCAAAGGTGAAATTGGGTGAAAAGGTGCAGCGAGCCTTGGGTGTGTCTGAATTAGACATGTGCAGAATGAAAAAATGTTGTTTTGAGTTATTTACATAAATTTGTTTAGTTAAATTTGATTAATTTGTTTTCAAAATTTTTTTCGTTTTATGTGCAGAACGAAAAAAAAAATGTTTTGATTCCTTATTTACATAAATTCATCTAGTTAAATTTGTTTTCAGAATTCATTTTGTTTATTCGAGTTTGAATCGATATGAATTTTCCAAATTCGCAAAATTCGAATTGATTCTAATTCCAAAAGATGGTTATATTCTTTTTATTCTATTCTATTGGGGGTTTTTTTCTATTCTCTAAAAAAATTTCCTTTATTTTCTATTCAAAATTAGAATTTTCGGAAGATGATTTTATTCTTTTCTATTTTATTCTATTTTTTTTTTTGTTTTGTTTTTTCGTTCTATTGCTTTATTTTCTATTCTATTTAAATCTATTCAAATCTATTCTTTTCAATTCTATTCAAGTTTATTCTATTGAAATTTTGGCAAATAGTTATATTCTTTCTATTCTATTGTTTTTTTTAAATCTATTTTACTTTATTTTCTATTCTGTTCTTTTCTATTCTAATTTATTCTAATCGAAATTAAAATTTTGGAATGAGGTTATATTCTTTCTATTTTAGTCTATTCATATATTTTTTTTCCAATTCTATTCATTTTTTTTTTCTATTCTTTTCCATTCTTATTGAAATTCAAATGTCAGAAGATGGTTATATTCTTTCTATTTTATTCTATTCCATTCTTTTTTTTTTTCTATTCTATTATGTTCTGTTTGACTCCATTCTTTTCTATTCTATCCCCTTTCTATTCTTTCTATTCTTTTATTCAGTATTCTGGGCTGTTTTACTCTATTATAGTTTATTATTTTATATTATATTCTTTTCTATTCCATTCCTTTATTTTCTATTCTAGTTTTATTTCAGAAATTTGAATTCGATTTGAAAACGAATCAAATTAAAATTTCATCTGAATTTTGTTATTTTAGATTTAGTTTAAATTTGTTACTATGGTCATTCAGATGCATCAGAATTTCCAAAAAAAGATAAATTTGTACGAATTTCGATTGGCATCGAAACGAACCGCACATGTCTAGTATGAATCACAAGACTGGCTGGACAGAATGAGAATTCGTTTATATATATATATATATATATATATATATATATATATATATATATATATATATATATATATATATATATATATTTATTTATTCTCATTCTGTCCAGCCAGTCTTGTGATTACCACACCCAAGCCACACTGCAAAGCCAAGTAGGTGACAACACATTTTGAGTAATGTGGCTTCCTGTGTGACAAACCAAATTATAAAATCCGCAAGAAAAACAGTTCCTATATATGTATTTCATCTTTAGACTGGAGTTTCTTTTCATGATGTTCATTTTGCTTACCAGAGTGGAGCTACGCGCTTCCGCGCCCTTGCACTGTGGTACAATGACTCGCGGAGCTCCACCCCCATCTAACAGGGCTCAACCTCCCAGAGTCGGCAGCAAAAAACGCACTTGGGTGCCCACAGGGCTGCAAGTCATGTGACCAGCCAAGGATTCCATTTTTTGGTGAACATATTATATGTATATTTATCACTTTACCACGCCTTTAAAGCATGCAGAAACCGGCAAGTGCAAAGAACAGTACAAGAGTGCCAGCCACATGATGTAGACTTTTATCTACTGAGAACTCTCCTATATGGTACATTGGCAGGGTACAAGCACACTTTTTTAGGGAATAAATGACAATGTGAGAAATGACATGTTCTGTTGTTCATGCCATGTAATATAATTACTTCCAGTGTTCACTAAAGACTCAGAGCTCTAATCGTTATTTTATCTCCCAATGATTTTCTCTCTGTGGAATTATTTGGTGCCAATAAAGAGGTATTTGACTGAATTGAAATCCTGGTATACTGTACTTATTAATTGCTATCTCATCAGTCCTCATTTATAATCACCCTGAATGGCTTATTTTCCTGCTTTCCTCAATGGAGACCTCATTGAAATTGAGTTATTGACAATCTAAAGCCAGCAGTATTGTAAGGAGAGATCCCCAGCGTGTTATCTGTGAATTTACTTCGTCATATAAAATACTTAAAAAAAAAAAAAAAAATGTGCTACACTTATCTGTGTGTGTAGATGATGTCTTTGTATGACGAAACGCGTTGGTTGAAGCCTGGTCACGTGATGTCGCCACACATGGAAGTTGGCCATTTTGTTGGTTGGGAACTTGGATTTGATTTTTGGATTGACATGAAATATATGTTTTACTGCTTGCTTGTGAGTATTCTGATGTAATTTAATGAATATAGACCTGTTTCTAAATATTGCGCAATGAGGTTTTGTTTCATCCCTCCATGCTGCATGGTAATAATATACCAGGAGGTTACTCTGGATGCTCTGTTTGTGGTAGATGATTAATTAAACGCTGCTGACCACTTTATTTAGGTGGTCCACAATGGAGAATAAGAGGCTTGGAGTGTTGTGGTATTGGTGAAGGACATCTTATCACCCTTTGTGTTAATAGTGCACTTGTGGTCTACCAATTCCTAGATTTTATTATGGAACTTCAATAGACATTTTGTTTTCTTTACTGTGGGAAAGCGCTGCATATGTATTCTTTTTTGTTTGTATCATTTGTTACCAGCAAATTTGTGCTTTCTGCTTTCAATATTACCTTGATTGTGTATTACTCTATTTTAATATTAATCAAAATAAATTTTGTGTGTGTGTGATATAGATATATATATATATATATATATATATATATATATATATATATATATATAATTAGAGAGAGAGAGAAATATATCTATCACACATACAGTACTGTGTAAACGTCTTAGGTGTGAAATAATGCTGTAAATGTGAAACTTTACCCAATACAACTTGATAAAAAAAAAATAATGTTCTTTAGCAGGACACATACATTCTATAATAATTATGCTACCAAAATTAGTGTGTGCTGTAAATTGCCCCCAGCATTTTTCCTGTTTTCTTCTTGCTGGAGGCTGCCATTTTGCTGAAGCTCAGAGCCCCTGAACAGCAGCAAATGTTTAGGCTTTCAGGAGATTGGCCTCTACAAATTACTGGATTTTAAACAGTATAGGCACTTATTTCTAATGTTTTACATCACTTCATCCTGACCCCTTTTGCAGGTATAGTTATCTAATAGGCCTTCATTTTCAGACTGAAGTTCCACTTTAATGCAGCAGATGAAAGACACATCATGGGAAAGATTTACTAACGCTGGAGAGTGCAAAATCTGGTGCAGCTTTGCAGAGAAACCAATCGGCTTCCAGGTTTTGGGTCCCCTTCTCTCTGGCGGAGTCCACCAGCAGATCCGCCCGCTCAGCAGGAGATCTTCCCGCTGACTAGGCGAATGACAGGTCTGCGTCTGCTTCACTGATGCAGAGCAGACACGGACATAGCCTGCTGTTCTCTATATTCTGTCAGATGGAGACAGAGCTAGGAATGGTCTGATCAGGTTTGCCTAAAAAAACTGACCAGTGGACCCGATTGGGCCATCAGTGTGAAAGGAGCCTAATTGTCAATAAGATTAATTGAACAAGCTAGGGGGAGTCTTGCCTTCCTCTGAGAATGTAAAGGCCCTCCAATAGAACCAAGTTTTCTGGTAAATTTATGGTTTGTTTTGTGAAAAATTGACTAAATCCTCCATAATGATTTGACTTCATTTTACATATCCTCACTGAGATAAGGGGGATTAGGGTCTTTCCATTATAAAGGTATACAGGCTTTACTGCATTCAGGAGATGATGTTAGCATCAACCTCTTATACACGATATTACCAAAAGTATTGGGACACCTGCCTTTACACGCACATGAACTTTAATGACATCCCAGTCTTAGTCTGTAGGGTTCAATGTTGAGTTGGCCCACCCTTTGCAGCTATAACAGCTTCAACTCTTCTGGGAAGGCTGTCCACAAGGTTTAGGAGTGTGTCTATGGGAATGTTTGACCATTCTTCCAGAAGCGCATTTGTGAGGTCAGGCACTGATGTGGACGAGAAGGCCTGGCTCGCAGTCTCAGCTCTAATTCATCCCAACGGTGTTCTATCGTGTTGAGGTCAGGCCAGTCAAGTTCCTCCACCCCAAACTCGCTCATCCATGTCTTTATGGACTTTGCTTTGTGCACTGGTCCAAAATCATTTGGTACACAGAGCCAAGTCCACAAAGACATGAGCAAGGTGTGGGTGAAGGAACTTGACTGGCCTGCAAAGAGTCCTAATCTCAACCCGATAGAACACCTTTGGGATGAATTGGAGCGGAGACTGCGAGCCAGGCCTAACCTCACAAATGTGCTTCTGGAAGAATGGTCAAACATTCCCATAAACACACTCCTAAACCTTGTGGACAGCCTTCCCAGAAGAGTTGAAGCTGTTATAGCTGCAAAGGGTGGGCCAACTCCATATTGAACCCTCCGGACTAATGCCCCGTACACACGGATTTTCAGACGGAAAATGTGTGATAGGACCTTGTTGTCGGAAATTCCGACCGTGTGTGGGCTCCATCACACATTTTCCATCGGATTTTCCGACACACAAAGTTTGAGAGCAGGATATAAAATTTTCCGACAACAAAATCCGTTGTCGGAAATTCCGATCGTGTGTACACAAATCCGACGGACAAAGTGCCACGCATGCTCAGAATAAATAAAGAGATAAAAGCTATTGGCCACTGCCCCGTTTATAGTTCCGACGTACGTGTTTTACGTCACCGCGTTTAGAACGATCGGATTTTCCGACAACTTTGTGTGACCGTGTGTATGCAAGACAAGTTTGAGCCAACATCCGTCGGAAAAAATCCTAGGATTTTGTTGTCGGAATGTCCGAACAAAGTCCGACCGTGTGTACGGGGCATTAGACTGGAATGCCATTAAATTTGTGTATGTATATAAGGCAGGCGCCCCAATACTTTTGATAATATAGTGTATGTCTTCATAGGAATTGAGGAGTGGTGTAGCAGGATGAATGCTGGACAATCAGATATGGTAAAATCTTTGAATTTCTGGGATTTCTCTCTAACCTCATTCCACAAGGGATTCAATAGCGGACATGACCAAAAAAATGTGTATGTAGGGAGACCCCTTGTCTTTATTGCATCTGTAATGTCGGTACAATCTGGAAATTATTTCTGAAGTATTGTAGGTGTTCTCTCTCTCTCTCTACCACCTGGATAATATCTTGGAATGTAGTTTCTTGCTGCTGTGTGCAGGTTGAAAACTTTAGAGCTAGATGCAGAATGTTTCAGGATTGTTGTGGGGAGAAGGGCAGTCTTCTAGGGGTTAAGAGATACAAGAGTAAATAATGGAGACAGAGGGGTTGATTTACTAAAAGCAAATCCACTTTGCACTACAAGTGCACTTGCTGTAGATCTGAAGGGAAGTTTTGAAAAGAGGGGAAGCTCTGCTGATTTCTATCATCCAATCATGTACAAAAAAAATGCTGTTTTTTATTTTCCTTGCATGCCATCCTCAGATCTACAGCGACTGCACTTCCAAGTGCACTTGCAGTGCAAAGTGGATTTGCCCTTAGTAAAAAAAAAAACCCAGAGTCTCTAATGAGGATTTGATCGAAACGAAGCAAATATGCAGATTCTAACGTGTGCAAAATTGAAAAAACTGCTCTGGACTTCATAGTAGTTAAGAGGTACCTGAAGTGGAACATTGGGTTTCTTACTTTTTGCACTACCTTTGTTCTGCAGAGCCTTTGCAGAATGAATAAAACAATTCCCAGCATTCCCTCAGGGATCACCAAATGCCACAGGCAACAAAAAACTTTTTTTTTCTTAGACGTTTTAATAATCTAGAAATAGACATGTCCTGCCAGGAAATGTGCTGCCAGTCGGTAAATACCAGCCTTTGCATTGTTTAGCTGATCCTTTCATGCTGCAACAGGAGTGTTCCATTATCTGGGCCTGGCTCCAATCCAAATAACATCGTGTAATAAAATGGTGAGGCGGAAGTGTTATGAAATACCTTTTTTGGGAACATATGATTATGTGCAATTACAACATATAGATTATTTCCTGGCAATAGATAAGATTATTCCATGAACTGTTGATGTATACCTGGAAACACCTGGCGCCCGAATCTATGAAGCAATCTTTTACACTCTCTGGAGGAAACCTGATGATATGTGTTTTGTTAAAGTGTAAGTAAAGCCTCCTGTCATTTTTAGCCAAGGAAGCTGCCATCTTTGCCTCTGTTTAATCTACAACTGCCATGATGCTGCACATGTGATCAGTTATGACACCAGCCATTGGATGGTTTGACAGTTTGGTTGAGAGCACAACCAATGGGAGTGTTACATTTCCGGCACGTGCCGGAAAATAAACTGTTTTATGGATGGGTTTACTTCCGCTTTAATCGATGCTTTACTTAGAAGAATATAAAATGTATGAAGTGTGGCCCCCATAGCAGGAAATAGACCTATTGCATCTGCTTTTTGTGGATATGCTCTTGCCATCGCACACGATACAATATTATACAGCTATGGCACGTTTCTACATCCACCCTGTGCCATCATTGGAAACTGTTGGGAACCAATATAAAACATTCACTTTTGTAAAGAGTACCATTTATTACTACATCATACGAGTACATTTTGGACAAATGTGCGCTTCCAAACTTGTGGTTCCAACATGACTGTGCCTCAGTGCATAAAACCAGTTCCATAAAGATATGCTTGAATGGGTTCAGTATGGAGGAACTCAAGGGGCACGCACCAAACCAAGCCTTGACTTCAACCCCAATGAACACGTTTGGAACACCAACTGCAAGACAGGTCTTCTCATTCAACATCTGTTCTTGACTTCATGAATGCTCCTTTGGCTGAATGGGCACATTCTCTAAGACAAAATCTTGTGGAAAGCCTGCCTGAAAGAGGGAGGGCTTTCTTAAAGTGGAGTTCCACCCACTTTTACAACTCTCCAGCACCCCTCACTAAACTGTGCACTGTAAACAAATTGGATGTTTTTTTTCTCAGCACCTACTGTATACCTGCTGTATTCATTTTTCACTTCCTCCTACCTGGCCGCGGCCCATCGCATCATTTCCTGTTTGCAATGCATTCTGGGAAGGGGCGGAAACTTCCTCTTAAACTGCCGTTGCTATGGAAACCTGACCTGAAACCTATTACACTGCTTGTGCTGCACTGAGCATGTGCGAGATCTGCAAGGATGAGATCCAGGAAGAAATACAGTCTGCCTTCAGATGCCCACACTTAAGATGGCCACGGCCTGCTGTAAGTTTAAAAAAAAAAAAAAAAACTACTGCTATAAACTAACAAAACAGACCTTAGTTTACAGACTAACTTTACTAGAATACATTAAGCTTGTGTATTATAGGGGTATTTTTATTAAAAAGTATAATTTCAGCCGGAACACCACTTTAAGCCAGCCATCGATGGTTTGAATCTCAGTTGGTTCAGCAGGGACCTGCTGAAATTCAAATGATGTATGGGCAGGCTGATGGTACCCAAGTTGATCGATCAGTCAACTTGGGTAAAACTAGCCTGTCAGATTTTTCATGCAGTTTTTGCCAGTGGATATAGCTGCTAGCAATAATCACTGTGTGTTCTCCTGCCAGGGACGGCTTCCCACTCCCCCCCCCCCCCCCCCCCCCCCCCCCCTTTCACCAGGAGTACACAATAGCTCTGCAGAAGGGATCCCCTCATCCACACTGACTGTATTGATGGGGGAATCGAGCAATTTTGCAGGAATAAAAGTCGCACCATCTAGGGCTAGTCTTAGCTGCCCTGGAAGGGGGTGCACAACTCCATAATGATGCCAATGGATTTGAAATGGGATTTCCAACAAGCCCATAGACGTGTGATAGTCGGGTGTTCACAAACGTTCAGTAATATAATGTATATAGCTAAAAACATTTATTTCACGCACAAGACAGTCATGTTTCTTTTGGAAAAATATATATTTATTTCAAATTAAAAAAAAAATCATTGTTAATCGCACACACTATAGAAAGTTTTTAGTTACTGTAGAACAAATAAAAAAAAACAACATAGTATACAACTGTGTCAACATAATAATAGATAATCAATCAGATTCTGTAGTATCTGAATAGAGATACAGAGCTGGAATCTGATTGCTCGCTTTGAGCCATTAAGATATAAAGGCATTTTATTGCTGTGCAAAGGTAAAATGTACAAGACAAAAAAAAATAGTGTAATTACTTGTATATATATACATTTTAAAGACATTTTCATAACTTAAACATCTGAAAAAAATATTAAGACAGGTAAAGTAAAAGTCAGAGTTGAACAAACTTTTGGCCTTATTCAATAAAGAGCTCTTATTGTTAAAGTGAACCTGTGCTTTTACCATGCAGAGCAATGCAACACAATCATTTTTATTCTCCCCATTCCCAAAAGCATTTTTTACCCTAATTGTGCTCCCCCGCCACTCTGTTCTACCATGGGGTTGCAAGGAAGAACAACCCTGTGTAAGTCTGTGTTTAGGCTGGCCATGCACAACTCAAACTTGGGACGATTCCTGTGACTTGGCCAAAAATAGAGCCGTGGGTGGCCCTGTCAATACCACCCAGCTCGACAAACTTCAATTAGGGTACCAAAGGAGCCAAGCGGAAAAAATACGGCCAGGTAGTGACAGCCAATCCGAATACTAAATATATGAATTTCTCTTGTTCAGCCTGATTGGCCGAACAAAAGAAGCCTTTAAATATGTGGCCAGCTTTACATAGGGCTTACTATCTCCCTCCATGGGACACCCTTGGAAAATCACCAAGCACTTCCACATAGGTGATTCCAGCTTCATGGCAA